>CM044956.1:29000409-29611919 GCA_024516035.1 Bactericera cockerelli
TTCGACATCTATACACTTGAAATTGATACTTGTGTTCACTTCTCGACAATAAGACATACTTACAATATGTTAGGCGCATTAATTTGTGTAATTTTTGTTGGTCTATACTTAGTTTATCAGTTTCGTCCTTCTCCTTCTCTCATAGAAATAGGCACTACTGATGCTCTGAGAAGCTTTCTCAGAGCATTAGTAGAGCATCAAGAAAAATACCCAGTAGTATTTTTTCCAGAAAAAAAAAAATGGAAAACATAATGTATTTTTAGGAACAAGTGTTATTGCAGTGTTTGGAACCAGGGAACTCTTTCCCCAGGTCCTTCACCGCACCGTCTGTCTTCTCCACAATTAATGTGTCTCTCATTAGATCGCAGAGGTTCCCAAACCCATGGCACTCGTAACTCCAGTGGAGCATATTGTAACTCGAGTTGAATATATTGCTTGACTTAAGGAGGACGTCCAGAATATGCTTCCAGGATCACGAAATTCATCAACATGCTGTTATGCTGGCCCACCTAATCAATATAAGCGATACATATCGGACGTATATTTCAAAGGTAAAATATTTCTTCCAGCTCACTACCGAGAGGAAGCGTGCCTCTGATGCTCGAGCTATTGCCCCTTTGGATGGCCTGTGATATTTTTTGTATCAGGAACTGATGCGAGCGAGAATCACCAGAAACGCGCCGAAGGGCAGAGCCAATCTTTTTAGAAAAGAAATCGACTCAGCTGCCCAAGGACCCAACGTTTCAACTGAGAACGCAAGAAAGCTATAGTTGTCTTAAAGTATACGCATCCTCAAAATTCTTACATTCACAAATCACTGTCACATCCAGATGAATGTTCTAGCGTGGACAGTGAAAAGGTTAGGAACGGCTGCTCCCCATCATCCACTAATTAGCTGTTGGGATAACTAGTCCTTATTATAATGTATTGGTCTCGTTGCTTCTGTACTCGCTGCCATTGTTCCCGGCCAGCATCTGATCCCATCTCTCCTTCGTTAGGGTTCATTATTATTATTTGTTTCCCTCACTCCATCTCCGTCGTCTCTCTTTCTGGTCTGCCGTGGTTTTTCTAAACCAATATTGCTGAGCCTCGGGAACAGGAAACTTGCTCGTCAAGATCTTGCTCAAGTCCTTGTCGTTTACTTTTTTAATTGGTTCTCGTATGAATTGATTGTACGTTTATTTTTTAGAAGAATAAAGATTCTCATTAAAGCGTGCAAATGAGGGGCGGGGTTGAATCTCTAAAGGTATTTTTTTCAATTTGATCTATTTGGTCAATGAGAATTGCCAATAATGGCTTTGAAGAAATTAGTTGATAAATATACCTATTGTTTGAGTATCTTAAAATCGTGTTGTGTGAAATAATTCTAAGATTTGCGGGAGAAAAATCGCAGTACATGTGTTTATCTCGTTCTAGTTTCGCTTCTTGGTCAAATTTAGGTACTCTTTGAACTTTATGCAATTGGATTATTTTAGTGTTTTATCTGGAGCGAGTAACAGTACTTCCACTAGAATCATGTTAATATCTAGATTATTGTGTTACAACGCTAGATTGATAAGTGCCTTTATTAAATTAACAATAATGCCGTATGCAATTATGCATAGGTAAAATCCAGCAGCGCTTCTCACAAGTTTTCCACGATAAGATTTATATATTAATATATTATGTTTGTGTTTAATCACTTTCGTGATATCTCAACTACTCAAACTCGCTCTATTAAATCTACGCTCAAACCGGGACTCGAACCACCGACCTCCAGGTTATATCGATCAAGCTACTGAGGTCGGTATACATTTACCTATTATAAATAGTTATTATGAGTTCTCTAGGAACTAGCGGAAATTTATTTCTCGAAAACAAGTTTTACAAATAACTTTCAGTGGAGTTCTTCGATTCTGACAATTGACAATCTTGACTTCGTTGTTCCTAAAAATATTCGACTACAAGTAGGTATAATACCTCCAGTAATTGAACGGATTCAAAATTCAACAATCACCCAATCTTAATTGAGCAATTCAAGAAACGAAATCATCGAGAACAATTATATTCATGAAGCGACGACAATTATTGTAGAAGAAACCCAACATTCCCAACAATTAACATCATTACCAGTTTGTTATTTACTGTAAGCTACCAGTCTAATTGCAGTAGTGCACGAGTGGTTGGATGTAATTCTAAAGACACTTTTGCATTTACAATACTTGGAGATTCCGGTGCTCCATAATAAAACTCTAATGATTAGAAATGAGGAGAAGGGTGCAAAGGTAAATGATAAATGAGACCCCTTGCAGACCCTTGAGAAAGCCTCGAGGGCTTTTTGTGAGAAATCCTGAAATCTTTAAGAATTGAAATGAATTGATTAAATATTCTTGTTTCATTAGACGCAGGGGTGAACAATTACTTCCATCTCCGCATCAGGAAATTCTTTTACAAACTTTTTTGTTAAGTTGCCTTTGAAGTCTGCTTTGAAAGCGTACAGATTCTTGTTAAAGTATGCTTTCCTTGCAATATTTGAAATAACTTATCAAGGTGACCAAGTTTTTTTACAACGGTCCTTAAGCTACAGATCAATAGACCTTTGATCTTGAATAGTTGAATTACTGGAAATACATATTTTGAATGCTCGATTTTATAGTAATTATTGCCTTGCGTATTAGAGTGTTTGGTATTTATATGTATAGGTAGTCCTTCTATTCCAGACACGTAATATGAAGCTAATATCTAGCAAAAGTAAATTTTCTAAATTTCGTAAGTATTGCTAAATTGGGGAAGTTTTTAGGGTGAATATTAAAATAGACATGGACGGAAATCCAGAATAATTGGGAGGAAACACACAATGGAAAGCCATCAAGTGGTCGACCTTGAATTTTGAGAAGCCCCTGCACAATACCGCCCGCCCCACATGATCCTTGTGATTTCTCTCCTATTCAGAGGCATTGTGATCTCGAGATCCTTCTGGCAAAGGTTTCCCTCAGAGGCAATAGGTGAGTTCGGTGCGAAGATTACCCGCACCTTTTTCGCATGTATGAATTCGGTGCCGCCGAAAAAAGGTGATATATGAGTTCGGTGCGGTCCTAATGACTTATAAATTGATTGTTTTTTTATAATGTACTCTGTTGCTTGTATTAAGTTAGTAGATTATGTTGTAGACAGTTACATTCAGCAAGGCTGTCCATTTCCTCCTTGAAGGATATGCCTAGGGTTAATAGTAGGGTTAGGTAAAATACAATGAAGGCCATGCCTTGGGTTTATAGTAGGGTTAGGTAAAATACAATGAAGGCCATGCCTTGGGTTTATAGTATGGTTAGGTAAAATACAATGAAGGCCATGCCTTGGGTTTATAGTAGGGTTAGGTAAAATACAATGAAGGCCATGCCTTGGGTTTATAGTATGGTTAGGTAAAATACAATGAAGGCCATGCCTTGGGTTTATAGTAGGGTTAGGTAAAATACAATGAAGGCCATGCCTCGGTTTAATAATTGAAGGCCATGCCTATAAGGAAAAAAATACTATAATTACCTGATCATCAGGGCAAGTACCAGGGCACCGAATTCATACATGACCTTTTTTAGGCGGCACCGAATTCATACATGACCTTTTTTAGGCGGCACCGAACTCATACATTTTTTATTTTCCGCACCGAACTCATACGTAGCCCCCTCAGACATCAGGATCCGTCCTTTACCTTTCTTCGCGTTATTATTTGGAAATGTTTAATGAGCCTAACTAATGTGACCCGAGCCCAATGATCATTAGAGCCTAAATCAAGCAGTTGTAATCCCCCGAGTATTAGACTGTACTGTCTAATCTCTTAGTAGAAAGATGGGAGTCTAGAACCCTTCATTTTACTGAATACAATATGGCAGCTGAAGAACCAACGATTGGAATTAGTTATCATATTTGTATTAATCACTTTCGTGATATCACATCTATTCAAACTCTCATTACTAAATCTTCGCTGAATCCGGGACTTTAACGACCGACCTCTATGTTACAAACCGCCTAATCGATGAAGCTACGGAGGTCGGTAATAATTAGATTTATTATAATATTTTGTAAAATTCACTCATAATTTAACTTATGAACTATTCATTATAATCAAGTTGTAGTCAACTCCCTCTACACCATATCCTGGAGTGTCCGAAAATCCAAAGACTAGTATTCAATTCCATAAAGAAAAAGTATCTATGTACAATTGTACATGTACATATTCCTTTCCATGATTTAGATGTACTGAAACGTACAAAAAACCATTAGACATTATTGTTGCTCGTAATCGTTCAGCACTCATCTTTATCCAAGTAGATTTGGGATCCTGCGTTGCCATCTTCAATTATTCTCATTATCCCTGATCCCAATCACTCTTTCCTTCCCTGCTTCTTTTTCATCGGATCTTTACTTAGAAACATCTTAAGGAACAGACATTTCTTCTCTCTTCACATAACTAGTGGATTCATTTTTGATAACTTCATCTCAGTCCTCCAAGGTAGCAATATTTAATTTATCTAACATCGCTTGATTTTCATTGTTTAGCTCAGATATCTGCAGTAGTGGGACCTCCTGTACCGAGCCTCAGTTGTATGAATATATGGAACCACTGGAATCTGCAACGCTCAACTGATAATAATGCTATCTTCTGGTTATATCAAGAATGTTGACGTATGACGTTCAAGTCTACGAGTTAAGATTTGCCATGAACTTTTCTGAATTGGATTTCAAGCATGTTCCTTATATGGAAATTTTCATTGGATCATCATCATCCGTGTAGAATTTGAAGTTTTTGAATAAAATTATGAGATTGCGTTGGCACGTCAGTGACGCTTGTTCAGTTACGTTAACTCTACCTGTAGCAGATTATGATAGGTATTAAGTAAGTACCTACCTGTAGCATTTTATTATAGGTAAGTAAGTACCTATTTCTGCAAGTTGGAAAGTTTTGGGCTCACTGCTTTCTGTCAGATATGAAAGACCATATTGTTTTATGTTCATTTTGAAAGTTTGTAATGTTTTTGTTATTTGCTTTTGTATTTGGTGGATAAATAAACTTTATCCTGAGAAATTTTATTTTCTGTATGTCCTATTTTCATTGAACTACACCAAATATTCTCTATTACGGCGAATAATCCTTAAGCAGTCAGTTTTGATATTATCTGGTTTGATGATTTAGCGCCGTATTATGAAACAGGATTAGTAAATCTAAGCCGACCCTTAGATTTTATCAGCTGACTGTCGGATTACCTCTGTGCCCACAGAGGGAATATAATACTCGAATCTGTGCAGTCCGCGTAGAAATCGTTGTATAAATCTGTGGGACTGATTGTTTTGATTTTTGTGAGTTTTTATGAAAATGTGAAAGTAGGGCATATAATTTCCTGTGAGAAAAGTATGCTCCGACCGGGAATCGAACTTAGTATCTCTTGATTACAGGCAGTAGTCACAACCGTTACGCCCCGAAGGTTGGCTACTAGCTCCCTTATACGTGACAGAGGTAATATACATCTACAAACAAGTCTTAGATAGGACCTCTACAGTTCTAATCAAGGTAAAAATTAAGGTATAGTGATAGTTAACTAATACTGTTTCATAATTTGGCCCTTAGTGGTGGAAGAATTTCTAGACACTCTCTTTTATCTCATGTTGCAAGGAGATAGGCTACATTGCCTCCAACTGTTTACTATGTTCAGTTCAAGTTTATTTAAAAAAGTTTCAATGCTCATAAAATAAAAGGTTCATATAGACAGTGTGCCAATACTATAGAGACTCTAGCAATGATATGATTCCACCTGCACCTGTACCTACCACTCCACAGATAAAAAACATTCACCAAGAAGATGCTCCTCTTGTTTGCATTCAGTTTGTTTATTCAAGCTTAAATGTTTCGTTTGAAATTTTAGATTTGGGAAAGAATGGCACGATGGTTTTTTATGATGTCCTTCTCCATTGGAAGGATTTCATTCTTGAATTTATATATTTAATTCATTCGAAATGTTTTTCTACCTGTTATGTATTTCTTTAATTTTTATCTCTTTAAATTCTTCTTCCCATATCATCTGAATTCTTTCAAACAATCAGGTGGTCCATGAGCTGGCTGGACACCTGAGCTACTCCCGATCTCCGGCGTGGTTATAGAAACCCACCTGGAACCAAATGTACGAATATCAAATGTTAAAGACGATCTTGTGTTCATTGAGACTAAAACATAAATAAGTATTGCCAATTTGTATTAAAAAATAATACAAAACACCTGATAGAAATAAATCGATCCTTTAAATTTATATGACATTTTTTTAGTGGATGTGCTGACCGCACATTTAACTACATAAAAACATACATACATTTATACTTCAGCTCTTTCTGGACTGGTCGCGTACTTAGCTTAGGTATATCCTTATATTATAAAACTAGCCGCGTTGAGGCTAGGCCTGCGGCTCGGTGCGTTCACCGAGGCATGGCCGTGCTGGTGAAAGAAAAATATTTGCTATTAGTTATGTATTGATAGTTTAAGACAATTTCTGGCTAAAAACGCAAACATTATGAAATTTTTGTCTGTACGATTATGATTACTGATCACTCAGATCTTCAAATTCCATCTGATTATCTGCCATGGATGAGATACCTTTATCTTAAGGTGTAATTATCGCACATGATCATCTCACAAGGCTCAATCAATCACCTCTCTTCTCTATGGCTCATTTACATAAATTGAGTCCTCGTATATCATTCCATCCCAAACGTCATCAAAACATATACCATGACCTCAATACCAATTCTAGCCCATCATTAAAATTAACCTCACAAGTCAATTCCTTCTAAACCCCCACTGAGACTTATTGTTCTAACAGTTCTTCTTTTCTTTCTTGTATCTGAAATTCTCGCTAGTGAATTAATTCATGAATATATTTTAGAACAACTTCTTACATGATTTTGGAAGAAACTCAATACATCAGACTTCACTGTAGCGAATAGGACTTGAAATATTTTAAATCAGAATGTGATATTCTTTTTCCTGAAGTTTGTTCTGAAGCATCAGCTCACACCAAGCATGCTGTTCAGTCCAACGAAAAACGTTAATATTATAGGTTTACGACAAGAGATAAAAAATATCTTCTCTTCTCATTACTAATAGGAGAAGATTTAGTAAAGGTATTTCCAGCAGCAACAATATTCGGACCTTTGCGCATGCTAGATTTAGCTGATTTTAAAATAATTAATCCCGTACGAAGTCTTGGTGAAACGGTTAGTCTTTGATATCTAATGTACGTGTCAGAGTTTTTTCTTCCGGTAGCCAAGTTTAAACGTTATAAGGTAGAGGAAAAATACACTGCCATTAATGGACACAATACTTCCTCGTGATTGGTTCATATTGTATACACTTGCAATTTGTATCTCCAAAACTGCTCAACCGATTTTCTTCAAATTTGTTTTATATGGTAGAATACCGTTTTTCGTACATGATATAAAAACGAACACAATACTTCGATTCCTAATATTAGAAAGTAGGCGAAATACAGGACACTGTCAATACCCGATAAAGTTTCAGAGAGTCAGGCATTTGTCAAACACTGTATGCTCTACAAAGGATTTTAATTATCAAATCCCCATTTGATTAATTGCATTATTCCCCGTGTACCTCATTACATTTAGGCTTTCACTAATTACCATTAGAATTAATTGCAGGCCCTGTGTCTCCCATGTTCTGTGTCTTTGACTCTGCTGTCGCTCCGCTACTCTCGCTGCTGCTATCCAACGCTTTCCTAATTATTATTATTACTTCCGATGAATTTCTAATATTAGAAATTGATGTATTGTGTCCATAATTAACATTTAAAAGCTAGATTTATGTGCCGTATTATTGTTAAATATTCATGTTAATCACATTAAGATTGATTAACCCGGGATCAGTCATTCAGTTATTTAATGTATCCAGTAACACTTAAGTATAATGTAGTCGACGACACGAATCATCTCTACAAGTGTCCTACTGAAATTGGAAGTGTTAATATTAGGGCCACGCTAATATCACGGCCCTGCTCTTGAGCCAGGTTTATGTGCATGACAGCTATACAGCTCTATCACTCTACTAGAATACTTATTGAACTTCCTGCCAGGCAGTTATTCAGAATATTGCTGCTACCCTGCCCTCGAAGTCCAGAAATACCGAGGCTACCATATTCTTCTAATACTCAAACCTTTTTTTACTTTTCTTTTGGAAGCGTTTTCTCAGTTGCTAGCTTGCTTTCCATTGATATGCTCACAATAACCAATCATCATGCACACCCCTCTCCCACACTATCGTTCATTCAGCGGCAGAAACAATCAAGTCTCCCATTCAAGAAGTTAATTTAGCAGAGCATTCACAGTGTCTGAACTTTTTCCCTAAAGCTCGCAAATTGGTTGAAGCAGGAGAGGGGGGAGGAAGACAGTGGGCCTAGGAACACAGGACAGGGGGGAGGAAGACAGGAGGCCCTATTACTAGCACGCGGGCCCGGGAGAACTTTCCAAGAAGCAAACTTAAGCCCGGTGTATTATTCCAATGAATTAATGAAAAGAGCGTAACAAAAGAAGAGGAGCGGATGTGCCCCGCATCACTTCCTCCTCCCCTGCCCAGCCGCGGTGGGGCGGTGTCTTCTAATTAAATTCTGTTGTTTTTAATTATATGTTATTTCGAGAGGAATTTTTTTACAACTCCTCTCTCCCTCTTCTCGTTTTTTGACTGAAGTTTTGAGCTCCGTCTAATTTGACTTTGATAAAAAAGGAAGAAGACGGAGGAGATAGGAGGGAGGAAAAGTTTCAAGAACGTCTGAGGGTGACGCAGTAATTAGGAAAGCTGATCCGAACAGATGGTGTTTTAGTTAAATTAATTAAAAACTTTTATACGGTAGTTCTTCTGCGCCCCGCCCCCTCTCCTCCACGTACTGCCTTCTTCACTCAATCTCTCTCTCCTATCTCTCTCTTTATCCTATTTCCAAAGTCTCTCTATCTATCCTATCTCTAAATCCGTTTTATCATCCTCGGTTCTTTCCAGCCCCCCCCCCCCCCCGGGACCCCTCCACCCTCGCAGGTACCACCAACATTCTCCTTATAAACTAGACTTCAATCAAAGCGCAATCGAAGGATGAAAATTATCCTTTTTTTTTGTGAAAGTTTTTCCTAGTTATTATTGCTTTTCATCGATAAAAGTATGAGTTTTCATACCTGCGTAGCCATGAAACAACAGCTACTTTAGACGTTTGTAGTCTGTGTTGTACCTTGCGCGTCTTGTAATAGTATGTCTCCCCACTGATGGATGAGAAATGACACAATACTTCTAATTTAGGTTCTGTGTCAACACTAGCGCACTGGAAGGTGTCCCTCTCAAACAATCGATCTATGAAAGAAAATTTTGTCGGCTCTAGGATTGGAACCCGAGATCTTGTATTCTAAGCGAGGATCTTACCACTGAGCTAACCTTGCGCTTATGTTTTTTTTTCTCAATTTGGGTTTAACGTCGTTTTATGGTCATATCTCGACGGGGTTTTACGCTCCATTTGCTGGAAACTCAAACCAGCTACTCAAATTAACCTTAACCAGCCTGAGTGCGGCCAGAAAAAGCCAGCATCACGAGGGTTCGAATTTTAATGGTCACCTATCCATGACCCAAGTCTTAGCCTGACTAGACGTTTTTTAACTCAGTGACAGAACGAGAAACCGCATGTATTCAATGTGCATCGACGCTGCGCTGGCTGCTCTCAACTTTTTTTGGGTTTAACGTCGCTTTCAACGCATGGTCATATCACGACGGGGGTGTTACCCTCCATTCGCAGGAAACTCACAAACCTTACCACATAAACATCACCCAGCCCGGGTTGGGCCGGAATGCCAGCATCACGAAGTCTTCACCTCGCTGGACGTTGCTTAACTTCGGTGATCCGTGCATTCAACGCGCCATCGACGCTGGCTGCTTCAATTCTGCTGTTCCTCGATGCTCTCTAAATATAGCTTTCTTCATTCTCTGACGGTTTCAAATTTTTGATTAGCTTTCATAATTATCTGATTCACATTCGAAGAATCTTTCAAAAGCATTAAATTAGTCATTAAATCTGAATCTTCAAAAATCCCGAATTTTACACACTAGAGAAAACTAATGCTAGGTTTTCACCCTGATGTAAAAGAAATAGAACCAGACATCCCTCCCTCCTTCTCCCTTTCTTCTTTCCTTTTCCTCTGTTGACTCACCTTCCTTTTCTCTCTCATTTGTTTTATTATTTATTATACATTACTGCATCTTTTAATTAAAATATAGTTTTAGATTTTATTAATTTCTTCAACTTTACATTCTTCCTCCTTCTCTAGTTCATTGTTCCGTTTCTTTTACCTCAACTTTTTTTCAATTAAAATTTCCCTTTGTTATCTGAACCTTTATCTCCTCGTGTAACGCTCCCTTGTTAGTTGTTCTTGTTAGAGTTAGTTGTAGTCCATGCTGCTTTAGAGTATTGTTCATTTTCTTCAACCCAGAGCTCATTATTTAAAGCAAATCGTTGACGTCACTTCTATGGATGAACCGTTCCAGTAGCTCAATTTGTAACTAAGGTATCGGTGGTTCGAGTTTCAAACATGGCGTATTTCACAGCATGGCCGGTTCTAATATATCAAATATGATAAACTATTCTAATAATATAAAAATATTCACATCAGTTTAAGCATCCTTGATCTCAGGAGTTCTCCTGTTAAATCCTTTACTATCATCTCTAACTTATGTATGTATGTATACCAGGGGCCCTGTTCTTGCCTTTGCGTTCATCATGAGGGTTCTTCCCTGCCTCTCTCACTTTTTGTTTGTGCCTCATCATTATTTTATCGTTTACTATATTATCTTTACTTCCCATTAATACTGCTTTATCTTCTTTCTTTCTACCTCTCTTTCTCTTCCATGTCGTCATCGTCAACAAGAAAATGTTCAACTTTTTCAAGATAATTAATTAAAAATATAATATACATGGGACGAGAGTGTGTGAGAGAGACGGAGAGATGTACATGAAATGAGAGTGAGATAGATAGAATACATTGTGGGAGGGGGATAGAGGAGAATAATGATGAAACAAGGGTAGAGAGAGATGGAGATTGTATGGAGAGAAGAGTTTTAAACTTTATAATTTTATTTAATTAAGAAGATAACGAGGGTAGAATGTAATTTCCTCTCTTTCTCTTTCATTCTCTCTCCTCCCTTTCTTTTATTTTCCACGCTTCCTCCCTCTCTCTCTTTCTTGTTTCTCATTATTTCTAATTGATCGATAATTTTATTTCGGAGACTCTTCTCTGCCTCTCTTTCTCCACTTCTAATTATCTCACTCTTCCTTCCTCTGAGTCTTTGTTTTACTTCTTCTTCCTTGTTCCTGCGAACTCTACTAATAATGTTATTATAGGTACTGATGGAGGTTCTGCGAGGAACCTGGAAAGAGCTTTGCAAATAAATGGGACAGTTGTAATAGAATCGATTACCATCATTATAAAAAATAATGTCTGTTTGCTTGCTCACTACATTCCTAGATTCCTACAAACAGTATTTGGTTTAATTTTTTTATTATCTACCATTCGGGCCATGCCTCTAGTTTATTTTCAATTCAATCTTGCTTTGAAGTAGGAACAAACGGGAGGGAAAATCCCGACGGCAATGTTTTAGGCATGTATTTAGATTAATAGATTTGTCTAATCATTGTTGGTATAAGTCCGTACTGTGCGGGGTTCTAGTAGCAACATTGCTTGGAGTTATGTCTAAAAGTGACCGGGAAACGACTTGTATGTTATTTTTTTGACACAAGTTTTTGAGCACATTAGAGTGCAACTATTCACAATTTGAAGGACACAGGCAGAAAACACGCATTAGTATTATTATTAATCCAAATATATTTTGTTATTGATTACAGGTCCAGCAGCATTTCCCGTGCATTTATTTGGTAAGTTGACACTATTCTCATTATTCTTCTTTTTTTTTTTTTTTTGTGGGGAGATAGGGGAAAAATCTTTAAAAGACACTTATATGTATAAGTAGTGTGGGATTTACACCCACTAAAAAACCCATCTCCCCATTTTAGAGACAACATACCCGGAACCGTTTGTTGAACATTACTTCAGGCATGTTGTCCCATGGCTCTCCCGTAGTTAACTTAGGGTGCCACATTTCTCCTGTCGTCTCTCTCTTTCTCGTTGATGATATGTCGCACCATTTTGTCTATCTCATTCCAATCTCTCTTTGTTTCCAGCATCTTCTCCACGATGTTGTCTGGGGTCAGGATTCCTACAGTTCTACAACAGCTTACTCGTTGGCTCTTGAAGTGTACGCATTCAAAAACTGTGTGCTCTGGGTTGTCCATCTCGTGTCCACAGTATTTACATTTTGGATCTCGTGCCTTCCCGATAATATGCTGAAACTTTCTGAAATGGCCACATCCTGTTAAAAACTGACACAGCTCGTAGCTTACTTCTCCGTGGCTTCGGTTTGTCCAGGTCTTTACATCTGTGATGAGTCTCTTGGTCCATTTAGCTTTCGATAGTTGTTCCGTCTCCCATTTGATCTGCCATTCTCTCATCATTTCGTCTTGAATTTCTCTTATTTGCTCTTCTTTCTCTTCTATGTTTTCAGGTCCCTTATGTATTTCATATATGCTGCATTTCATCTTTATCATTAAATCCATTGGTAAGGAACCAGATATGACTTGCAGAGCTACGGTCGCTGATGTCCGATACGCCCTACAGAGCCTCAGCATTACTTTCCTTTGGACTTGTTCGAGGAGGTTCAAGTATTTTTTCCATTGTATCACACTTCCCCACACAGGTACTCCGTATAGCAGCGTAGAGTACACGACGCTGGCCAGGATTTTTCTCTTTGGATTTTCTGGTCCTCTCAAGTTCGGCATTATTCTGCTCAGCATACCGGCCACTCTTCCAGCTTTAGTTGTAACATACTTCACATGTTCCCTCATTTTCAAATTTTCGTCGAACATAACCCCTAGGTATTTTGCACTTTTTTTTGATTTTATTGTCATATCTTCTACTTTTACAGTTATTTCCTTACAGCATTTCTTTTTTACCAACAGGACTACCTCGGTCTTTTGTGGAGCAACCTGCAGCTGAGCACTTTTCATTCATTCGCAAATTATTTCTATGGATTTATTTGCATCGTTTTCTATTTGTTCTCTTGTGTCGCCCTCTATGATAACAGCCAGATCATCTGCGTATGCGAGTGTACTACAGTTTTGAGGTAATTCTGTATTAAGGACTGGATCGTAGTAGATGTTCCACAGGGTCGGCCCGGCTACCGAACCCTGTGGAACTCCGCTAGAGAGGTCTAGAGTGCAGTTTTCTTCGATTTTCAGCTTCCTGTCCTTAAAATAGCTGCACATCAGCTTCAGAAGGTATGCCGATATTCCCTTTGACCTTAATTCATTAATTATGCCCTTCCAAGGCATACAATTGAAGGCATTTCTCACATCAAGTAGGACCATAGCACATATTTTTCTCTTTCTTTTCGCCTCTCGGGCGACTTCTAGCACTCTATCCATTGCATCAAGAGTCGATCGTCCTTTTCGGAACCCAAATTGAGAGTCGGCAAGGTCACCTTTCTCTTTTAGCTCCTTAATTAATCTGTTCTTTACAAGATGTTCCATCACCTTCCCAAATACGTTTAAAAGGCAGATCGGTCGGTAGGTCATTTGTCCTTCATCATCTTTTTTACCTTTCTCAAGGAGAACCAGTTTCCCTAGCTTCCATATCAAACACCTCGGCCGAGGTGTGAAGAACGCCTATACAAAGAAAGAGACAGCCCGGCAGAGTGTAAGGTTACGGAAAACATAGTTCCCATGCATTTCATGTACTTTCAGCCAGCGAAAAGTGCAACATGAATTTCAAAAATTGCGATTTTTATTGCAGAAATGGACTCTACGTTGAAAAATAAATTGATTTGACTTTTTGTTTGACTTCCTAGGCCAACGGGAACCCTATTTCCGAGACCCCCCAACAATCGTGAAAGACATGAAAAGATTCATAATTTTTTTTTTTTTTTTTTTTTTCTGTTTTTTTTTTTCATACGGATCCTTTGAGACCCGACTTCGTGTCTTTAACTTGGCACTGAAGATTAAGTGAGGAGTCTAAAGTGATCAAGATATAATGGAGATGAGCCCGGACCAAAAAAAAAATCTAAATTATAAGCGGGCGGCCGATTTGGGCGGCCTCGGGTTTTGGGAGCCCAAATCGGGAATTGAAGGATAATACTATTCTTAAGTGTTATCAAATGAAAGATCTTGATGAGCAGATACCAAATTTATTGATTTAATTCCTTCATCCGGTCCACTGGGTGGCACCTGGTGGCCTTTTCATTTTCCTTGGCGGGTAGGTACTCGTACCTTCGAATCCTTAGCTTAGTGTCAGATCTTGGCCAGTATGTATTTTTCGAGATGACCTCGCTCTCTCACTGCAAAATTTTAATGTTTAAGTTTCCAGTTATTAATTTAGTTAGTTCATTTTCCGTCCGTTTCTTTAGAAGATAACTTTGTCTATTGGTAGCATGTTCGACCTGCCACCCAGTCAGCATGGGTTCGAATCCTGGCGGGGACGAAATTTTTTAGCTCTATATTTTCAATTTGGGCTTAACGTTGTTTTGTTTTTCCGATCTTTATATTTGATCTTCATGACGATCCCATTACCCTCGCGAGGAAAATTTTAGTATTTGCAGAACCGACCAATGACCTGTGGCGGCATTACGAGATTGATTTTGGACAATCATGGTTGGATGGAGATAAAATATGATGAATTAGCTCTCATAATGTCGATGCTACTCACTAAAAGTTGTGACAAAGTAGTGACTTTGGCCAAGTGGGTAGAATACTAGGCTTGCACGCACGATGACTTGGGTTCGATCCCCTTCAAGGAAGTTTTTTTTCTCTGTCCATTATGTCCGGGGTACACTCATACCTCGTGATGTATTGATAAGGGACGTCACCACCGAGTTCTCTCTCGCTCATGTTTTTATCAACACCAAATTGTCTCCCGTCGTGTCGCTTGCATTTTTACCTGATTTTATACCTACATAGTTTAGGCCTAGCATAAAAATTATAATCGAAACACCTAGGAATCATTGATATAGACCTGAGGCATGGCCTTCTATGTATTTTTCCTAACCCTATGATAAACCCAAGGGATGGCCTTCTATATGCTTACCTAACCCTACTATAAACCCGAGGCATTGCCTTCTATGTATTATCCCTAACCCTACTATATTCCTGAGGCATGGCCTTGAATGTATTTTACCTAACCCTACTATACCTTGAAGCCATTGCCTATCATTAGTTATAGATTTAAAAGATTTCCTTATAAAAGGCCGATTTTTATATAAAAAAGATAATTTTATAGTTTTCATTTTCTTAAATACCTAATGTAAATAAGCATGGTCTCATTTCCGGGAGAGATACTCGTGGTGACCCCTGCAACAAGCCGGAGAGAATTCGGGTAAGAAAAGGTCAACGGGAGAGAACTCATTACCTCACCTTGATAAGGTGATTACAAATCAATTTCTTTGGCATTTGTAAATCCAGGTGTTTTAGTGTCCCTCATAGGAAGCTCCGAGGTCTATTTAGCATTGAAAGATAAACCTAATCATGTGGAGTATAGAATCAAAAGGTCTTGCATTGCAAATTTATATATTATTTACTCACTTTGGGGACTCAGGGGGCCAAATCTGTGATCCAAATACATATTGACCTTAGAAAAATTAAATACGTACTGCTAAAACTATATCTTAAAAAAAAAGACAACTTGGTACATTCACATTTTCCCAGCTTATTTACTTTTGTTATTCATAATGTTTCAGTAGTGTATGAACCTATATTTTCGTACAAAAAGAACTGATATCCCACCAAAAACACCACTTCGTGGTTAAAAAAAGAAGAACGCCTCACTCAAAAAAATGATTATAATTACCTAAAAATAAATGATATCAAATTGAGAACACCTTACTTTCCCCTCTCTTTCTATATCTCTGCACTCCTCTCTGAATTTATTCCTCTAATGTTTATCTTTCTTTATCCTTTCTAGGGGTCATCCCAAACTTGATTTGTCTTATAATTTACTTGTTGCACGGCAATAAAAAATGGCGGTCGGGGTGTAATTTTCTCGATTCAAATCAAATAAGTTCAGCAAAATCATACTCCGACCGCCATTTTTTATTGCCGTGCAACAAGTAAATTATAAGACAAATCAAGTTTGGGATGACCCCTAGAAAGGATAAAGAAAGATAAACATTAGAGGAATAAATTCAGAGAGGAGTGCAGAGATATAGAAAGAGAGGGGAAAGTAAGGTGTTCTCAATTTGATATCATTTATTTTTAGGTAATTATAATCATTTTTTTGAGTGAGGCGTTCTTCTTTTTTTAACCACGAAGTGGTGTTTTTGGTGGGATTTTAGGAAATTCCCCGGTTGTTAGGACTTTGTTGAAAATTTTGACGCAATAATCAGGAATGGACTCGAAGAATGCTTTAGAGATCTCTGAGCTGATTCCATCAGGGCCGGGGGCTTTTTTATTTCTCATCTTCCAGAACGCCTCGCCAACTTCATCCAATGTGAATTGCGGGATCTCTTCTGCACTTACTACAATGTCATCCCATTCTATTGCATTGTGCTTAGGAAATAACTTTTCTGCTTCTCTCAACTTTTCTTCCAGTTCAAGGGGAGGACTTGAAAACAGCTTGAGCTTCTTGCATGCAATTTTATAGGCTGAGCCCCAAACGTTTCTATTTAGGTCGTCGCACAGTTTTTCCCACGAGTCTTGTTTTGATTTATTTATCGCGCAACGTAATTCTGCTTTTGAGCGATAGTATTCAGTACGAAGTCTCTCTTTTTCTTCGTTGGTAACATTTTCTTTCTTGTTTGATCTTACCATACTTCTTTTTTTACTATGGCATCTTTTCCTAAGCTCAGAGATTTCCTTATTCCACCAGTACGTTGGTTTGCGATGTCCGTTTCCCTTAGCGCCAAATGTCTTTTCACAAGCTTCTTGCAGTTGACTAATGCAAGTTTGCGGTTCTACACAGTTTTGATCTACCAGCTGTTCGATCGTTCTTTGGAAGATATCTTTTTTACTTTCATCATATCTCCATTTGATGACATCTCTATCAGTGTGGGGTCGGATATTGGTTTCTGTTTCTATATCATAGTAAATATTTTGATGGTCACTCAAGTTTTCTTGGTCAGAAACTTGCCAATTTGTCACACGTCGAAAAAGAGATCTAGAGCTAAACGTGATGTCTACTATTGATGAACTATTTCCTCGTACAAATGTGGGTTCATTGCCGCGATTTATAATTTTCATATTGCTTTCCAGGGCCCATTCAGCTAGTACCGTTCCCCTAGGATCTTCCACAGACGAACCCCACTCCGGAGACTTTGAGTTGAAATCACCAGCAACAAGTATTTTTTCGAACGTGGAGCGCTGGATTTCCGATTTCAGACCATCAATTAGCCCAGGCAAATTAGTGCTCTAGCGGCAAAAAATTGCTCAATAGCTGGAAATCGTTTTAAACCCTTAAAGGGGTCCTAAATAATGGGTATATGAGTTTGCGACGGATTTTAGGTTGTGCTTCCGAGTTTAGGGCCTAAATAGTGCAAATTTTTTGCACTTTTTTTAAAATTGCGCTTATAACTCAAAATGTATTTATTCTACAGAAAATTTTACTCAATTCTTATCTAAGGAGCATAAAATTATGCGTCTAATGACGTTTGAATCATTAAAATAAGTTAAGTCGTTCAGCCACAATCGCTCCTCAAAGATGGGTAATTTTTCAAACATAGCTCAAATTTTGAAAATTCTTAACTTTTAACGCCTGTAAATCAAAAAGGACTGCACCAATTGAAAAATTTAATAGAATCGAACTTGTAGAAAATGTAATTTTAAGTAAAATACTGTTTGAAATTTGCTTACTCCAGTCCTGAGATATGAATTTTAAACCGAAACAGTTCCTAGAGCCAAATTTTCGCTAAGGCAGTGCAACGCAAAAAACTTCGTCTGAACTCTAAAATTATCACATTCTTACAACTTTTCAAGCAAAACTGAACGTTATCTACTGAATTCAGTCGAATAGGTAGTTTAAAATATTGAGAAACTTGCACTGAATTTTACTAAGATCCGTTTACTGAACATGTGATTTCAAGACAGCAGGCACACTATGGAGGATGTAACTTGTTTTATATGCGGGAACATTGTGCAAGAAGGAGCGGATAGAGGAATATTAAAGGAAAAGTCACTTCGAACGTTTATTGAGGCCAGCAGGAGGAGGAATGATGGGCATCACACGTGGTTACAGACTCAGAAATCTGTTATACTTCACGAGAAGTGTCGCAAAGGTGTCTACACGAAGGAGTCAAACATTGTAAAGGCCGAAAAAGAAGCAGAAAACGGAAGCCGTGTGACAAGAGGCCGTGAGGAAATACCAAAATTCAACTTTAAGGAGCTCTGCTTCTACTGTGGAAAAGATGCCTCTGAAAGCTTCAAGGTTAAACAGAAAAAGCTTCCTCTTCATAGACTTGAAATTCAGACACAAGATATAATGCAAAAAATTAAAGGTTCTGCAATTGCCAGAGGAGATGAAATGGGGGCGGTGGTATTGCGTAAGATGGCAACTGAATCAGACCTCGTAGCCACTGAAGGCAAGTACGATTCTTGTCGTGGTATGTTCTTTAATTCACGCCCATCTATGGATCGTGATGCAGCTCAAGGTATATCTGGACGAGGGGAGTAAATTAATGTAGTAACTGGGGCTTTGAAGCCGTAAGACCTAAGTTTCCCAGTTACTGGGGTTTAACGAAGAAAAGGCCGCTGGTTCAATAACGCTACTACGAAAGGTGAAGGTGTATTAAAGAGTATTAAATTTACACGGAAAGATAAAAGGAAGAAATAAACTACTACTATGAAATGAGATTGGATGATCTTACCTTGAGTACTTGTACCAAGTACTTACGCCTTTAGAAGGGGATCAAAGGTGCTAGATCGAGGAAGGAGAGAAGACGTACCCTGACCACTGGTTGTTACAATCTGAACGAGGCATCGTCGTTCCCAATCTATCGTACCGAATCTCTGGCTTTCTTTGTAAGATCATATGATATGCCTATCATCTGATATCGAATTGTTATCTCTAACAGTTAGGGGCGTAGCGATCGAGTGATATGCGCGGGGTAAGTTTGGAGTTAATTCAAACTGGAGTCACATGGCGTGAACAGGGAGAGTTCGCTCAAACTGGTCACTAGTGGGATTGATTTCACCTTCAGTTTGGAGGTTCTAGGTACTAACGACTTCTTAGGAGTGAAGCACTGAATACCCCCCCCATAGCATGGAACGTATCATGGCCTTATCATCACTAAAAATTCATTAACTCAATTCGTATATGACAACGCCGATATAAACATGGATACCATTGATGGCCATGAAAAGTGGGTTCACTCCTAAGAAGTCGTTAGTACCCAGAACCTCCATATCTTTTCCACAGTAGAAGCAAAGCTCCTTGAAGTTGAATTTTGGTATTTCCTCACGGCCTCTTGTCACACGGCTTCCGTTTCTTGCTTCTTTTTCGGCCTTTACAGTGTTTGACTCCTTCGTGTAGACACCTTTGCGACACTTCTCGTGAAGTATAACAGATCTTTGAGTCTGTAACCACGTGTGATGTACATCATTTCTCCTCCTGCTGTCCTCAATGAACATTCGAAGTGACTTTTCCTTTAATATTCCTCTATCTTTGCCTTTAATATGTTGTAGTCACTGTAGACGAGTGAGTTAGCGCGCTAGGCATTGCACGCATGGTGACCTGGGTTCAATTCCCAGCGGGATGGGATTTTTTCTGCTCTGTACTTGGATATTCGGGGTCCACTCATACTTCGTGAGTCGTGAAGAAAAAAGAGTAGCTGCTTTGATATGAAGCAGCGACCAGTGGCTGAATCATACGGACACAAATAATACAAGATATTGTAAATTAAACTGGCAGAGTTCTATGATTCTGCGCTACCCACTAAAACTGTGACATAACAACACAAAGAAAATGCATTTTTATTATTATATTATTAATATTCCTTCTTGCACAATGTTCCCGCATATAAAACAAGTTACATCCTCCATAGTGTGCCAGCTGTCTTGAAATCACAACATGTTCAGTGAAGATCTTAGTAAAATTCAGTGCAAGTTTCTCAAAATTTTAAATTACCTATTCGACTGAATTCAATAGATTACGTTCAGTTTTGCTTGAAAAGTTGTAAGAATATGAGAATTTTAGAGTTCAGATGAAGTTTCTTGCGTTGCACTGCCTTAGCGGAAATTTGGCGCTAGGGACGAAAAATCATATCTCAGCACTGGAGTAAGCAAATTTCAAATTTCAAACAGTATTTTACTTAAAATTACATTTTCTACAAGTTCGATTCTATTAAATTTTTCAATTGGTGCAGTTCTTTTTGACTTACAGGCGTTAAAAGTTGAGAATTTTCAAAATTTGAGCTATGTTTGAAAAAACCACCCATCTTTGAGGAGCGATTGTGGCTGAACGGCTTAACCTTTTTTAATGATTCAAACGTCATTAGACGCATAATTTTATGTATCTTAGATAAGAACTGAGTAAAATTTTCTGTAGAATAAATACATTTTGAGTTATAAGCGCAATTTTAAAAAAAGTGCAAAAAATTTGCACTATTTAGGCCCTAAACTCGGAAGCACAACCTAAAATCGGTCGCAAACTCATATACCCATTAATCAGGACCCCTTTAAGGGTTTAAAACGATTTCCAGCTATTGAGCAATTTTTTGCCGCTAGACCCCATTTTAGCACTAATTTGCCTGGGCTAAATATACTGGACGAAAGCTCGATGTGTGTCATTTGGGGAAATGTAGCAGCTAAAAATTTGAAGCCCCTGCATTTCCACCCAGACATAGCCATTTCCCCTACCAACAGATATGACTCGAATATTTGGGTTGATTATTTTTATGATAGCATCATATTTCTTGTCCGAGTACACTCCAGGGTTGTTTTTCTTTACGAGATTTTTGTTTGGCTCACTAATTATTAAAATATCAAGTTTTTTGTCAACTGCTACTTTGTCCGCCAGATCATGTGCAGGTACAGAACGATGCGTGTTTAGTTGCAGAACTTTCATCTTCATGTTTGTTGTTGGAGAACTTCTTCCACAGGTGTGACTTCTGTTTCCATTTCTTCGATAGTGTTATTATCTTCTTTGTACTCTTCCAAGTTTGGTTGTGAATCCATTTTATTTTCTTCAAGATTTTCTTCTTCTGTATTATTATAATTTGACATTTTCTGTATTACTTTCCTCAAAGACGGACACATATGAGAGTCACTACGGTGTCCTGAGGTTTCACAGGTAGTACAGTGACTCACATTTTGGCAGTCTTTTGAGAAGTGTCCAGCTTGTACGCAGTTGAGACACTTTTTGTCTCCTCGCGGTTCCTTACAGATGGAAGAATGGTGTCCCATCTTCAAACAGTTATAACATCTTATGATGTCCACTTTTGGCTTAACCCTACATCGAGTCCACCCTATTTTGATGTCCCCGATTTTCAACAACTTGTTTGCCGCGACTTGTGACATTGTTACAGTCGCTATCTGAGTTCCTGCCCTAGCAGTTCGTACATTTCTCACCACCGTCTCGAATTCTCTGGTTTCTTTTCTGATAATGTCTTCTATTTCCTTCCCATTCATAGACGCGTCTATATCCAGGATTTTGACGGTACTGTTTTGTCCTACTACTTTTGTTTCAATACCTTGTATTCTTGTTGCAATTTCTCTGTGCAAAATACCTGCTTGACCATTATCCGTTTCTATGACAACATTGTTGTGTTTATTCAGTCTAATTGGCCCCACGTTTACTCCCACATCCTCTGGTTTGATGACCGATCTGATACTCCTCATGATATCCGCGTAAGTCGAAACATTTGTTTTAATGACAACCGCCTCGGGTCTTCTGTCTCTTTTATCCACTGAAATGTCCTTCGGTTGAGCACTGGCGTTCTTTGGTATAAAGAAGTCTATTTCCATGTCTATTTCTTGAAAGATGATCTCAATGTTTTTCCGTACAATATTTCTCATCTCTGAAACACTAACGGCTATTGATAGCTTTTTATTATCTGTTAGAATGTTCTCATTTTTCAGCTTAGTAAATAATACTCTAAGATCCTTTTCCGCCTTTACTTCTACCAGATGAATTCTTCTCTTGTTTATCTTCTTCTTTGTGGTCACTGTACTCTCCAAATATTGTAATCTATCTGCTTCTGAGTTTTCAGCCTCTTCATCTCCAGTTAGTAGTTCTTCCAGCTCCGGATAACGAGTCTTCACCATGTTTAGTAGAGCAGTGTCCTCTGTCCTGGCATTAATAACAACTATGAGGTCGCCTTCTCGAGGTATAAGAGGATTTCCCTCCGCTTCTTTTATTTTTTCGAAAGTCCCTTCAGGCCATTTTCTGTCCACTAGTGCCACATACTCATCTGTATCACAGGTTATCGCTTCCTTAAGCTTTAATCTGATTTCTTTTCTCTCTTCTTCCTCTTGATCTAATTCCACAGCACATCTATCGCAAAAGTACCTCATTCGAGGTGCATCTATGGTAATAGTTTCGTTTTCTATCTCTTTTGTTCTGGTAATAGCGGAGGCGTTCAGAAGTTCTAACACTGTGCCATCAAGCAACTTAGTGTTCATATCCATGAGTTGTTGCGTTTTTTTCCTTGATATCCTTTCTAATCTTTGGCTAATCGCTTATATCAGTAAAAAGAGTCTTGATAAGTGCGCTGACCGTTTGAATAGCCTCTACCATTTCATTTCGGTATTTGTCTTCCATGTACTCAAATTGGAGAACAGGAGAGTTTTCCGGTTTCCGCTTTCTGGTTTCTCTTGGCGTGCGTCCCGGGGTTCCATCCTGATTGATTTGATCTGCCTGAAATGGCCTCTGCCCGGCAGTCTCATCAGTCGAATTTTCGTTACCTCTTGGGGTAGCTACACCATTTCCCCCTGGGTCTAAGTCATCGTTTGTCATCGGGGTTGTTTCCTTGTTTCCAGGGGTCCCATTTGACATTTTCACCTGAAAGAGAGGGCCACTCAGTGGCAAAACATACACAACAGATGGCTAATTCATTAGTTATATAAGAAAAAATTATGCTACTTTATTGAGCCGCACCTCTTTTGTGGGCGTTTCTTGGTGCCTCTTTTTGTGCCTTTGGCGTCTTTTATGGGATATAAGCTTCTTTTCTTAATAAATGTACAACTATATAGACATAATTTTAATCTTTAACTATAAATCTGATGAAAATACCTTCTATTAATTTATATACATATTTCACACTAAGCTTATGTACTAAATATTATGTACACTCACTGTGTTCAGTAGGTACCTACTCCACAAAAGAGCCAATGCAACGAACAAAGCTTCACTGAGATGCACTAAACTTTAAAATTTAATTACAAAATAATCTCACATTTAAATTTAAGATAGCGTTTTTAATTTTTCACTTTAATTTAAACTCGAAACACCATAATTAATCACGAAATTCACTGATCATTTTTATCTAAGTTTGACAATTATCACTCATAGAAAACTGTTTTTAAATGACAATTTAAATATACATGAACACGGAGCATTGCACGCATGACCTGCTCGGTAGTCACTCCTCGGCAGCCCTCTCATTATCATTATTCTTCTATATTCAAATTTTGTAGGTAGTATAGGTTCATATCATTTTAAAACAGTTCGTTCCTTTTCTTTATCGTTCTTTTCCAATGTATTGCCATGAAGATCTAGGCATTATTCAGTAGAAAACACAATGTTTTGCAGATCATTTCAGCACAGCAGACTTGTGCACACTAATCTAATATTCAATATAATATTATGTAATAATACACCTCTAACTATACTTTGTACATATCATATAGTACAATAACATGTATGTACAGTGTACAGTGTACACACTAGGAGCTCATCCATTCGTATATTACTGTTGAACACATCCAAGTTTTACACATCCATAAGATCATGCACCTTTCACTTCTCACGAACTTGATATTTTCAGTGTTTTCAAATTAAAGTTTGATAAGAAAAACGGAGTAGGGCCAAATAAGAAATCCCAAATGCAACTTTAGGACATGTTCTTAGATTGACACAGGAGTTAGTGCAATACCTTGTGGTGCAAGCCTGAGGCTGCTTGCTTATGACATTTAGGTTATAACACGTATTAGGTACTATGAAATGAAATTAATTATATAAATAAATAAACTAGAGGAGGCAGAGAAAAAATAGATTGAAATTTTGAATCAAGCATTGCCCAATATTAGAATGACAATGTGATTTTGCCTGATGCAATACAGGAAATGAAATTGGAGATGAAATCTAATGTAAGACACTTGTCCCTTATCAGTTGCACAAGTGGGAATTTGAACCAATCACAGCGCCTACCAGGGGCCTGAGTTAAGTGATAGTGTCTACTTAGATTAATTTATAACTCCTGTTTCATACCATTCGGCCCTAAGAGACTGCCTACATATGCCTCCTCATTTCCTCATATGTATGTTTGTACGAGACCTGGACTTAGGTACGTGTAAGGAAAGGGCTTCACCCTTTTTTATTTCCGCCGCTTTCTCACCCCCATTTTTTCATCTCGATTTTATTCCGCATAAAGGCGCTCTCCCAGGAGCTGCCCCGGGGGCCCCATTCATCTTGCCACTTTGGACACCATTACGCTTCCAGGAGACTTTTATTCTGTCCCGAAGACAGAGATGGAGTGAGTTCCGCTGCCACTGCCATTGCTTCTGCCAGCTCTTCTGCATATTTAACTTCCTTCGGATCGGATATCCCCTGCCCTGACTTACAGGATGAACTCATGAGGCACACTCACACACGACACACATAATATGCATACATACATACGTAAATACTGCCCTGCTTTTATTTCCATTTTTAAGTCATGCAGATATATTACTGTAAGAGAAATGTTTGGAAGACTTGGCTGAATAAAACTAGTATGATTATGAATATTAACAGTTTATTTTTGCTGAATACCAATGCATTGAGTTTTCTACCAATGGCATTTTGTAAATTGAGATCGACCAGGATTTGACCACTGACCACCACCAGGCCATGTTAGAAACTTAGACCCAACTTAGCACCATCCTGTACTCTGCATATTCCTTTCTTCTTCTGTTTTGAGCGTTTCACAAGTTTTCTGACATTTCTCTCTCTTTATTTTATTGTTAACTGAATAATTCAATGAGTTTTTTATGATGCTGCAAAACCTGTAGCATATTCTAGTGCGAGGATACCTGCACGGGGAATTTTCTTTTTATTATATTTCTGGAACAATTTGAGAATTTATGATTGTCCAGGGAGCCCCCAGGCTCCCAGTGTTTGGCCTGTCCAGGGAAAGGGAAGTATTGGCGTTTTGTTCTTGGCTATTTTGATTTTCTTGTTCAATTCTAAACATTATATTAGTAAATAAGTGTAGTATTGTAGGTAAGGTCATAACTATGTATGTTGTGTACATCGTTTGACTGTAAATAAATAATTTATGAGTTTCTTACTTTTCTTCCTTCATTTCCTTCAAGTTTAAGGTACAATTGGTCAAAAAAAATTGAAAATTTATAATACAAGGGATATTTATAATTATTGTACTACAAGTGCCATGATGAACTTAAATATACCTAAAATAGTTGTGGCCTGGCGTCCAAAGATATAGTCAATTTTGGAGCAAGTTAATTAATGATGAATTTTACGTCTAACCTCCAATAAATTTGCTGAAGAGGAATCGAACCCTGTACTCTCTCCCTCCTCCCCCCCCCCAAATCTAATTCCTATTCCTCTTCTCCTCCCACTCCCACTTCTCTAAATCAATATTCATGTAATGAGTGAGAGAGAGACAGAAGAAAGGATACTTTTCAGAAAGGTCGACTTACTATATACAATTATACATGCTGTTGGATTTTGCTGCTGGAGATACAGTTTAATAATTATAATTATATACCTTATCTCACCTTCTCCTCCTCTTATTTTATATCTGACTCGCCATCTCATTTAGATATAATTCAACAAGAAAGGAAACAAAAGAGAGGAGAGAGCTAGAAGAATTCTCTCTCTCTCACACACACACACAAATCCTCCTCTTTGTCTCTCCTTCTTAACCCAGAAAAAGAAAATAGAAAGTTATGAGACGGATAGATGGAGGCAGCTGGATGAAGGCCAAATATTATTCTAACGACCCTCGCCCTCCAAGACAGGAGACTCGTGAGTTCATAGACTTCCATCGTCTCACTCTCCCTCTTCCTAGCCTTCCGTTCTCCACTTTCAAGTCTCCTTCTCCATCATAGTGTCTTCTCCGACTCTGCTCCTCCACCCTTTATTTCCTACTCTCTCGCTGCATCCACCCTTACTTTCCCTCAGGAACACAAATGATTTCTGCCTCATGCCCGTCTCTCACTTGATACACACAGGAAAAACCCCCTCTTGTTTCTTTTTCGTTCGTATTCTACATTTCTGATTCATTTTCATTCAAATTTTCTTTGTAAACTTGAATAATACCGTGATAAAACACCACAGAAATATTATATGTCCCGTGTGTTGTGTGTGTCAAAAAGTTTGCTTGCTTCGCTTCACAAGTGAAATAGTTTTGTTTTGAAATGGTTAAAATTTTGAAATTTTGGCACAATCTTCTTGTAATGTAGTCAGATATCCTGCAAGCGACAGGAAAGACGATGTTTTGGCTTTTAAACAAGGTTCGTGGAATTAATATGACCTCCTTTTTATTATCTACCATTGTAGCGCGGTACTGTTTTGCATGTTTGATACGGCTCAGAGCAATCATTTATCTATTATTAATTTTATTGTTTCCCTCATTGACATCCGTCCGTCTGTGTTGATTTTATATCTTTTAGAATATTTTTTTCTGATTCGTTTCTTTTGCAGCTAAACGAAGATCTCAAACAGTCACAAGAAAGAAATCTACAAAAGTGTCCTCTCATCAAACAGTTTCAATAAAAGAAAATCTCTCAACGATCCGTCGACGAAGCTATGTCGTCATCAAAGTTATCTGCCAAAGAAATCTACGACTTCCAAGACAGCATTCTGAAATGGTACAAGGAAAACGCGCGGGATCTTCCCTGGCGACAGTCGAGTGACCCGTACCATGTGTGGATCTCTGAGGTCATGCTGCAGCAGACGCAGGTCAAGACAGTGTTGCCATACTACGCAAGGTTCATCAAGACCTATCCGACCATACAAGACTTTGCTTTTGATTCAGAGGACAGAGTCCTCAAGATGTGGGAGGGTCTTGGGTATTACTCTCGCGTGAGGAACTTCCAAGCCGGCTGCCGACAGGTGATTGAACAGTTTGACGGGAAAGTTCCTCGGGAGAAGAAGGCATTGCTTTCTATCAAGGGTGTGGGAGACTACACTGCTGGTGCTTTGTTGAGTATTTGCTACAACATTCCTACGCCTGCCGTCGACGGCAATGTGTTTCGGATATATGGCAGACTGTTCCAAGTTGAGGAAGACATATCAAAAGCTAAAACTAAAGTTGTGTATGAAAATCTTGTCCAAGATACCATGTCCCAAACAAATGCTAGGGAATTCAACCAGGCGTTGATGGATATTGGCGCAACAGTCTGTCTCTTTAAGAATCCTAAATGTGGCGAATGTCCAGTGAGTCATTTATGCGGGGCGTACAAACACAACACGATTCAAAACTACCCCGTGAAGTTGGGCAAGACGAAGGTGAAAGATGTCTACCTACTGTCCGTTGTTCTCAAAACTGACACAAATAAGTACTTGGTCGAGAAGAGACCAGCAACGGGGCTTTTGTCAAATTTTTACATGTTTTTATCATTTGAAAGCGAAACTCCTTTCGAAAATCAGATGAATTACCTCAACGAGCATCTACCGTTTAACGTTAGCCTGAAGAAGAAATGTCTTGGTAATGTGAAGCATGTGTTCTCCCATCTCAAATGGAATCTGGATGTGTATACTGGGTCTGTTAAGGAGAAAGCCATCCCCCCTAATAAGAGCTACAAAGTCATCACTGAGAGTCAAATGAAGAAACATGCCTTCCCCGTGCCTTACCAGAAGGTTTGGAAGTTGTATACGAAGACTAGTAAAGGCCTGAAGAAATAAATGAAGATGACTGCGAGGGTCCAGCTGTCTGGGAGATATTTCGTATTAAGATCATAAAATATGTACTTTAATTATTTAGTACAAGACTCACCGTCCCACTTCAATTGTTATAAAATGTCTTGTAATATTTTCTTTTTTAACATTGTTTTATCGATCCTAATTATTAATTTGGTATTTACTTAGAATATTGTTGGTATAAATTTATGTATGTATGTACGAATTTCTTTGTGGTGAAGCACAAGGCCTCTTCACAATTTTTGTGGGTAGCGCAGCATTACTAAGAGCCTCCTTCACATTTCGAATTATTCTATTACATTAATTTCTTTTTACTCTGGTAATGCCGCCACTGGTCGTTACTCATACAAGTAACTACTCATTTTTCCTCACGAGGTATGAGTGGACCCCGAACATCCAAGTACAGAGCAGAAAAATCCTCCCCCGCTGGGAATCGAACCCAGGTCACCATGTGTGCAATGCCTAGCGCGCTAACTCGCTCTGCCACAGTGACTACTTGTTGGTATAAATTTATTCTCTGACAAAAAAATCCACATCACTTTTTACTTTCTTACCATTAGGTGTCTGTGTTCCCAAGTTCGTCAAAAAGCAACTAATTTTATTAATTACTGTTTTAGATCCTTTTTACTTGAGTCATAAGAGCTGGTCTGTCCAACATAAATCTTATGAAAAGGACTGCCTCGGCAATGATTTTGTCCTGTGAATCATCTAACCATTCTAACCAGTAAAAATCAATGATTGACTGGACGAATAGACAGTTTCTATATGCATAATGTAACCTGTCACAGTTCCAATTAACAATTTAATATCTAGTTATCATTGTGTTCAACTACCGATTATCCTAATACATGCATGGTGCATCACCTTTGCACTGGAGAACTCTGTTTTTCGTTCTCATCATGTGTTTGTGCTATCTATTTTTTCCTACTGGTTCCATGACCATGACCTGATGAACTTTTAGAAAACGGAATATAACTCTTTTTTCTCAAATAATCGCATTATTTCTAATAGTTCGTTTATGACTACTACAAAATTTCCAATGTATAACTGGTAATTAATTTATTCTTTTGAGTAATGCCAAAATTGTTTCTTCTGCTTTGTTATTGTTAATATTAAATACTATCACTGTATCATTTATCTGAAGTAGAACATTGTGTACGTTTCTATTTCTTTATTGTATAATTTGACACAAAAATTACTAGAAAACAAGATTTCTCATGACGTTGAGTGTACCGGTGTACCCACATATTATGAAGAGATTAGAGAATATACCAAGCTCTCCCACCAGGCTCAAGCGATCACTTGTTGAGCGAGACATAAGAGTAAACTAGCCACTTTTGACCACAGTTTGGAACTTGTGAGAAAATCTTCAAGAATCAGTTCTTAAATTGAAATTGGACCACCTTCGACTTTTTTCTCTAATTGGTACCCTTGCCATGTACAAATCATATTCAACATTATGAAGTATCCTTACAGAACATTGAAAAGGGTATCAATCATTGCTCAACCTTCCGCAACAACAAATGTTTGTTAGCCCTTTTAGTAGGATCTGTTTATCGATGTTGACCACTTGAATAGTAACCAAACATTTAGAACACCTAGCAACATTCTCCTCATTTGTTATCGAAGATAGAATCTATATTATAAATGGAATCTCTGCTTCCAGATTATTCAAGTGTGTATAATATGCAAATGATCAAGAGTAGCTAAAATTGATGTCTATTTGGTTCTTTAATTACTTCTAAACACCGCATACTCCCGAACATTATTAGTTTTTCTTCATACACCGTTGAAAGTACGTCGCCAAAGCAATATTCTGTGCAGAAATACCAGAATCAAGTGTCTTTATTTTTAGATATTCGATTTTGAAAGAACAGGAGTTTATCGATATCTGGTGTGAACTTACGTGGCATGGATGGAAGGGCTAATGATTCCTGAACCTGTGTTGTGGGATCCAATTATTTCCGTATTTTACTCTGATTGAGCGAGACTCAATATTGATCTAGAATTGAAACCTAATGAGACTGCTTAGGTCTCTTGTTGCTCTGGAGCAGCGCTTGGCAAAGTGAGTGGACTGGGGGTCTGGTCCTAACCCAACCCACACCAGCTTGAAAATAAATTTCAGTAGGATTTTCGTTAAACAAAATATAATCAATAATCATGCAGAAAAATAAATCTAAATATGTATACTTTTTGTGTTAGTCGTGGCCCAATTCATGCTGATGGTCTCCTGTTTAGTAAGTTACTAGTCATAGTGGTTTCAGAATTATTGTTTTCCTATTTCAGATCTATTGCCTTATGAAAACTTACTAGACTAGTTTGGGTTCACTAATCTGGTCCCTGATTCAATGTTCCATTTATATTATAAAAGACTTACACGTATTAGAAAGAATGTTGAGCTGTTAAGCATCCATAATTTTCAGCTCAGCTATCCATACGCTTTCTTCATAATACGGTGTAGTTCATTTCATATATCAACAGATTGGCCCGGGAATTGAAATTAACCGCGATGGTGTGTGTGTTTGTGAGTGTGTGTGGGACTGTATGTGTGTGTATGATGGCTTGGCGAAGCGGGTAAACCCCGCTAGTTGCTACATAAATCTATGAAAAACGAAACTCCCAAATCAAATGAAGTCTTGCAAACTCTGCCTGATGGCATGGAAGGGTAGGGGGGCTCCACCGAGGTAAAGGATTAGGAACTCCTGGTCTAGAATAATGAAAACAGAAGAGAAAAAAACGGCTGGCTTGCCGGGCTCATTAAATTGTTTCTCAAGTCCAATTATTTCATCTCTCTCTCTCTCTCTCGAATCTAAAATAAGTATGCACTTATATCTCTGGAACAAAACTTTGTGTGCCATTGAGAGGGCCCTTAATTAGTTTTTTTTTCGGTTACGTGGGATGTTGAGATTGTGGACACTGATTGACGGGTGAGAGAAAGAGCGAGATGATTTTGTTCATTAGTGCTGGTGCTTGTTATCCATGTTGTCATTTCCCGAATTTCGTTTTCCAACACTTAAATTAGCCTTCCAATCAAATGTCTACTACAATGTATTAGACATTACACCTGCCGCAGAAAAATATTCATACTCTTACAGATTACGATGGAAATATGGATAGATAAGGAAGAATTAAATAAAATGTCTGTAAGATTAGGTCGAATGATGATTTTCTTACGTGTGAACACTATAGCCGTCGAATTGAAAGCGCGGCGGCGGGTGTTGGAACAGAAACTCCACCTGGGAAGAATGGGAATAATCAGAGAGGCGTGAGGAAGGATTAATAGCTTCCATAATGAAACGGCTTCATCAGGATGAATAACATGTCCTGATGATGCAGTGAGCTACTTCCTCTTCCTTCATTAGGGAGAACACATTCGGTGCAATCCTGCTGCTCGTGCTTATTCGATTTTTTCATTAGGAAATCAGTGCCATTAAACTTTATTTATAAGAGACTAGCGGTCTGCACCCGCTTCGCCAAGCCACACCACACCACACACACACCACACACACCACACACACCACACACACACACACACACACACACACACACACACACACACACACACACCACACACACACACACACACACACACCCCACACACCACACACACCACACCACACCACACCACACCACACACACACACCACACACACACACACATCACACACACACACAAATCTCACACATAAATATATACACAATCAATGTCCTATTCATAATATCATTCAGAAAAAAGCCTCTTACTACCACTGGAAGAATAATAATTGTAGTCTCAGAAAGAACATTATGTTTTTTTTAAAGAATAATATGGATGTGCTATTTTGTTGAATATCACTCTAGGCCTACTCCTAGCCCAGATGAATGAAATGTTGCCTTAACGGATGAGAAGCCAGACCCTCACAATCATGCAGCATGCTGCCTGCTGCACCTCAGTGTGCTCTGTAGTTACTTCAGCAACAACGTTTGAATAAGCATCCTAGGGTTCCGTGGTCCTTCATATTATTTCCAGTACATCTTGGACTGAATGGGAATCGTGTGCCACTAATACAGGACTCAAAGGGACGTCTGGAGGAAAAGATAAACGAGTGTTAATCAGGGAGGAGAAAGAGAGAGAGGAATGAGAGAGAGAGAGAAGAGAAATAACCAAGTTTTCAAGTTGGAAGGGATGAGAGAGACAGAGAGAGAAGAAGTACACCCCTCATTAGAGCATATTATAGGTGGACGTACCAGGAACGGTTTCAGCCCAATCCCATTTCCCTTCTTACCTCGAATTCTGGAAAATTCTGGACCCAATAAGAAAGACTAACTTTATCTGAACTATTATTAAGTATTGGACCGTGTCCTTTTTCATTGCATTTTTATTGCACGGACAAGTATTGGATAAATACTGAGTAATACAAGCTGTATAACAGACTCGTAGATTAGTTCCTTAAGTTTCACACCCCAAGAGGTGTTATAGTTATTGAGGGGGAGTCGGGGAGGCAACGCTTTCTTCCTCAATCATAATAGCTACAATCAACATTAGAATAATGTAGTTTCAATCAACAATTAAGAATCCCTATCCCCTTCCTACACGCCTTCGTCCTGTAGATCAATCAAGATGGTCATTGTAGATTTTAGGGCAAACTTGATAAATCATCAGTATGCGGCATAGTAGTTTTATATTGTGTTTCTTGTTATTTGGTTAAAAAAACACATTTTATTCAGTTCCAAGATTTTTTCACTAATTGAGGGTGGCTTCACATAGAGCTGAACGAACGAATTAAATGGTATGGTAGAATACCGTTTTTTCTACAATCTAGATTCTACAAAAAAAATTGTATCGGCAAGTCGTAGACCTTATTTTTGTTTTTTTTTTTTTTTTTTTTTTTGTCCAAATTTTGGAATTTCTTAAATACTAGCGGGCTACGCCCGCTTCGCGTGGCCAAGGCACGGCCACATTTTAGTTAAGGCATGGCCACCGCCGCTGCATAAGTTTTATGGTTATTGATGCACTTCTTTATACACCAGGTTCTTTGTTATACCATCTGGCTGTAACACAATGAGGGACTTGGCAGACCTTACTCTTGAAAAAGCAACATAGAGCTGACCGTGGGAGAAGCAATCTGTTCTAAGGTCAATTCCAGCTAGCTCGAGAGTTTGCCCCTGTGCCTTATTTATCGTCATGGGAAAACATAGTTTTATGGGGAATTGAACTCTTTTGAAATTAAAGTGGTAGTCGAAAATCACATTAGAACCCAAGTGCATAGTTGCTAATGAATAGATGAGCACACAAATAGCTCAGTGGTTAAGCACTCGCTTGCCATGCGGAAGGTCCCGGGTTCGAACCCCCGCGCCGACAAAAAAATCCTGTGTACATATACCGTTTCACCTGCACCAGCCCCTGTGAATATAACTGCCTCGATAATGTTTTTTTTTTTTTTTTTTTAAGAATGTAATTTGAAGCCGCGTGCCGTTACACAATTTCGGGGGTGTCAGATTTCTTAGTAATATTATTGGTGCTCCAACCTTAAGGCATAGCCGATGGGGTGGCAAGCCAGGAGGATTTAGTGTCTTAAGAAATTCGGTTGGGTAATGGATGGCTTCTTCCTCTTCCACAACAGTGTCTACGGATTCGTAAGTTGATAGTTCAGAAGGCATTCTTTTTAATAAGTCATTATTAATTTCCAGAGCATTATTATTCTTTGGTGTCAGTATGGCCCTTATCTTTAGCCAAAAAGGGACAACAACACTTGGGTCATCTAGATTGGGGTAGATAGTGTCTAGGAAGGTGTTGTAATCGACTAATAACTGACAGTGTTCGGTAGGAATTACAATTTTTTCATTTTGTTCAGGTAACTGTCCATCACCTATCCGAAGCAAAAGCTTCGAAAAAACTTCTGCATTTTCATCAGCGTGAAGGTGTACAGCATATTCAAATTTAAAGAAAGTACAGTTATTTGGGGCCACAAAATGGATGACTTTAAACATGCCTTCACTTCGTCAGCTCTTGTTCCACGTGGAACAACGGGTAAAGTTTGTCTAAAATCTCCAGACAGTAGCACAGTTTTACCACTCATAAGATTTTTAACACCACAAATGTCTTGTAGAGTACAGTCCAGTGTCTCTAAGCCAGTTTTATGAGTCATTGTACATATATTTATATTTCAAAGGTAAAATATTTCTTCCATCTCACTACCGAGAGGAAGCGTGCCTCTGATGCTCGAGCTATTGCCCCTTTGGATGGCCTGTGATATTTTTTGTATCAGGAACTGATGCGAGCGAGAATCACCAGAAACGCGCCGAAGGGCAGAGCCAATCTTTTTTAGAAAATAAATCGACTCAGCTGCCCAAGGACCCAATGTTTCAACTGAGAACGCAAGAAAGCTATAATTGTCTTTAATCCTTGAGTATTTCAAGTGCTTTTTGCGTGCAGCGTTCTCAGAGGAAAATCCAAGTCCTTCAGCATCGTTTCTGTTAGTTCTCGCTAGCGAATCAGAACAGGTTGCATCCCACACCAGCGCACGTCCCCTCTCCCAAGCAACATTTGTTACGCCTTCCGGCCTCTTCCCATCTTAAACATTCATCATATACGATCAATTTGCAATCCCTGAGGACTTTGGCCATATCACTTTGCTTTCCAATAGTACAGCTTAGTGTATCTACTGAATTTAAATTGAGCGGCAATTTCAAAGCAGAATGAGCAGTGCGGCCTCCTTCTATCAGTGTGGCGGCAATACCGGACGATGCAACAGCAATGGCAATATTTCCATCTTTGCGTATTATAGCTAAAAAAGGTTTATTAAGAATGTTTTTCCAGTTCCACCTGGAGCATCTAGGAAGAACAAATTATTACCTACAGAATCAATAGATGAAGTGACGCTCTGAAGCACAGTTTCATACACGTATCTCTGTTCACTATTGAGTAATGGCACTTTTTCAGAGACGAAAGACCTCATTTGAAACGTGTTGTATGAAATTTCTGCCAAATAAATTCTGTTGGTAATAAAGTTCACATTGCTGGCGCATCATCAAGTAACAAACCCATGGCTAGGCATGCAGCATGGAACGCAGGGTATTCAATGCCGCCTACCATTTTGAGTCTTCTGAATGAAGCAGGTCCTCGCACTTTATGTAGAAGTAATCGTAGGTAGAAACATTCTGAGTCATTCGGATGTACGGTATAAACTCTACCAAGTACGTGGTCTTTCTTTACACTCAGAACATGTCCTGGAACAATTGATCCTTTTTTCCTTCTTTGGAACATGTTGTTTTTCCACACATAAAATGCTGGTACCTCATTATAAAAAAGAGTCTTTGCAAATTCATCCTGGTTGCATAGTTGGAAAAACGCCATTAATGTTGTTTTGGGCGGGTTGTCAATTCTCTGTTGAACATTTTCGGTTGTAAAAACTACCCTTTGTCCATTTTCAAAGTGGACGGCCAAATGTATGAACGGAGAGTATCTTTCATGAATCAAAAAACATAGTATTCGCCATCCAGCTTGACCGTAAGTTGAGAACCCCTATTTTCTTTTAAAATTTGTTTCTTATTATTCCCCTACATCACAAAAGAAGCTGTCTGCCGAATTTCAAGTCATTCGGCTCAACCGTTTTGAGAATCTTGAAAGACGCTAAAATCTCTACTTTTGTCCATAAGTTGAGGACCCCTGTTATCTTTGAAAAATCCTTTCATAGTAAGCTTCTTCATCACTGAAAGAAGTTGTCTGCCTAATTTCAAGTCATTCAGCTCAACCCTTTTTGAGAATCTGACAACACTCTAAAAATGACGAATTTTGACCATAAGTTGAGAACCCCTGTTTTATTTAAAAAAATCCGTTCTTAGTACGCCCTTACATCATAAGGGAAAGCTTTCTGCAAAAGTTCAAGTCAATCGGCCCAGCCGTTTAGGCTCTGCGTTGATTACCAATAAATGTTAATTTTTGGCCATAAGTTAAGAACCCCTGTTTCCTTCAAAAAATCCGTTCTTAGTACGCCCCTACATCATAAGGGGAAGCTTTCTGCAAAAGTTCAAGTCAATCAGCCCAGCCGTTTAGGCTCTGCGTTGATTACCTATAAATATTAATTTTGGGCCATAAGTTGAGAACCCCTGTTTTCTTCAAAAAATCCGTTCTTAGTACGCCTCTACATCATAAGGGGAAGCTTTCTGCAAAAGTTCAAGTCAATCAGCCCAGCAGTTTAGGCTCTGCGTTGATTACCTATAAATGTTAATTTTTGGCCGTAAGTTGAGAACCCCTGTTTCCTTAAAAAAAAATCCGTTCTTAGTACGCCCCTACATCATAAGGGGAAGCTTTCTGCAAAAGTTCAAGTCAATCAGCCCAGCAGTTTAGGCTCTGCGTTGATTACCTATAAATGTTAATTTTTGGCCGTAAGTTGAGAACCCCTGTTTCCTTAAAAAAAAATCCGTTCTTAGTACGCCCCTACATCATAAGGGGAAGCTTTCTGCAAAAGTTCAAGTCAATCGGCTCAGCCGTTTAGGCTCTGCGTTGATTATCTATAAATGTTAATTTTGGGCCATAAGTTGAGAACCCCTGTTTTCTTCAAAAAATCCGTTCTTAGTACGCCCTTACATTATAAAAGGAAGCTTCCTGCAAAATTTCAAATCAATCGGCCCAGCCGTTTAGGCTCTGCGTTGATTATGAATAAATGTTAATTTTTGGCCATAAGTTGAGAACCCTTATTTCCTTCAAAAAATCCGTTCTTAGTACGCCCCTACATCATAAGGGGAAGCTTTCTGCAAAAGTTCAAGTCAATCAGCCCAGCCGTTTAGGCTCTGCGTTGATTACCTATAGATGTTAATTTTTGGCCGTAAGTTGAGAACCCCTGTTGCTTTAAAAAAAAAATCCGTTCTTAGTACGCCCCTACATCATAAGGGGAAGCTTTCTGCAAAAGTTCAAGTCAATCGGCTCAGCCGTTTAGGCTCTGCGTTGATTATCTATAAATGTTAATTTTGGGCCATAAGTTGAGAACCCCTGTTTTCTTCAAAAATCCGTTCTTAGTACGCCTCTTTATCATAAGGGGAAGCTTTCTGCAAAAGTTCAAGTCAATCAGCCCAGCCGTTTAGGCTCTGCGTTGATTACCTATAAATGTTAATTTTTGGCCGTAAGTTGAGAACCCCTGTTTCTTTTAAAAAAAAATCCGTTCTTAGTACGCCCCTACATCATAAGGGGAAGCTTTCTGCAAAAGTTCAAGTCAATCGGCCCAGCCGTTTAGGCTCTGCGTTGATTACCAATAAATGTTAATTTTTGGCCATAAGTTAAGAACCCCTGTTTCCTTCAAAAAATCCGTTCTTAGTACGCCCCTACATCATAAGAGGAAGCTTCCTGCAAAATTTCAAATCAATCGGCCCAGTCGTTTAGGCTCTGCGTTGATTATGAATAAATGTTAATTTTTGGCCATAAGTTGAGAACCCCTGTTTCCTTCAAAAAATCCGTTCTTAGTACGCCCTTACATCATAAGGAGAAGCTTCCTGCAAAATTTCAAGTCAATCGGCCCAGCCGTTTAGGCTCTGCGTTGATTATGAATGAATGTAAATGGATTTTATATATATAGATCAGAGCTAAATCAAAACTTATTTTTAAAAAAAAATATATAAATGCACTATGTAAAACGCTAATACGCATATACATGCAAAATTCAAAATTGGGAAACTGTGTATAAAAAAGACGGGTTATTAGAGTTGGGGCAGATACTAAAGTTCTCCACCCGACGGCGTCCGTTGGCTCCAAATTTTTTGGTTTGCATTTCCAGTCCTGTGAATTTGGTACCTATATAATTTTGGAACTGGCTTTTCAAGGAATTTAGAAGCTATATGAGGTGAGATTTATGAATTACCGCGAGGTGAGTAGATTATATATTTGCAACACGACCCATTTTATAAGAAAAGTGATGTTGAAAATCCTGGTCTTGTAGAACTGTTTCAAGTGTTATTATTATTAGTCAACATTAGTCCGTCTTGACATTAACAAAATAACTGTAAAAAGTATTATACTGAAAATGGCTGAGGTGTCACACTGTTGAGTCATCCTTGTTTCTCAGGAAATGGTATTTTTAATGATGATACAAGTCAGTTTGATGTGGAATTAAAAATAATTTCGTGTAATAATATCAGAGCTGATGACTTACCAATTATGTACTTGCTGTTGTAGTTCATTAAACTAGAAAACTCATTAGAAACACAGAGTGGTTGAAGAATATTGCACCATATCCGAATTTTGTACAGTGTGTCTGGAAAATGTTGATGTGTAATATTACTTTTCGTTAGTTTCTACTAAGTAAGTATTTTAGTTTAAATATATAGTTCTAGTTCCTATTCTACCAACATTTGGTTGATTTTTATTTCGTCTTCTACTATGGCACTCGGCTGCGATAGTAGAATTTACTTGAGAGTTCAGCTTCAGTATAGTCCGTAAAATTTGGTAATTATCGACACATTTCTTGTTAGTTAGAGCCAAGTTTCAATGCTCGTCTATTATTGAACTCGTGTTATTTATGATAGTAATACTCTTTAATGGAAGGTAACCACCAGGCGAGGTTAACGCTCAAAGCATTTTCTACCTCTAACCCTCAGAGTCTTATAATTATGTGGTTACAAACACAAATGAATGAAGAAAAATTCATGCACTGAGTGGGATTCGAACCAACGGATCCCTATGCTACCTGGAATACCAGACTAGCGCGTTAACCACTTGACTACCAGTGCGTTTTTCCACATGCATGCCAGTCAAGCGCCTGACAACAACACTACAGACTTTTGTATGTAGGTTGTTGCAATTACCTATCTCTACAAACATATACTAATGTTTGTAACCATCCAAGTACGAGTATGCACGTGCGAAAATGATCAAAAACCAAAAAAGGCATTAGTATTCACCGATGCGGCCATGCCTTAGAAGACTGACTCTTCATTTAGTCTAGTGAAGAAGTACGAGGGAACTGATTTAAATTATGATCTCCTCTTCAGTGGTGGGGAACGATGGTAATTAACGAGATAGGAAGGTGCCTGTGACAAGTCATTGAGGTGACACTCGGGTGATAGATCACACTCGCGTGGTGTTCTCAAGATATCGGCCGGTCAATTAAGTAATAGAACGGCCTGTGGACAAGCAGGCTGGGTGACTGCTTTTTTTAGGAACCTTTTTCATGAGAAAGGTGGAGATGCAGTGGAACAGAGACTATGAGGAAAAGGAGTTTCATTTGAATTCTTCGGGTGTCGAATTGAATGAATCAATAGCGTGCTAGCTTCCAAGTCAAGAAGAAATCCCAAGGATTCTTTTATTGATTCTGAAAAAAAGTCAAATATCAAGTATAATAATTAGGTAGTGTTCTAAAATTTCATAGACCTTAAGGAACTATATTATATTCTTGAATTGTTCAAATGTATCACATGTTTTTATTTTATTCAATAAATTTTCTTTCAGTCAATTTTGAAAATCATAATTTTAGCTGAGAACATCATCGGACGAAAGAACTCAAACTTTAGTGTGCATTTTATAATACTAAGAAATCATCAATATTTGATAGAAACTTGAGCTGCATTAAAAATAAACAAAAAGGAGTCAACTTTTATTTTAAAGAAATCACCATCATGAATAATAAGACGAATGTCTGGCAGCTTCGCCACTGGAAAGAGGAATAGGTGTTTCTGGATGGAGATAAGTCTAATTATAATTAACTGGTTTTTATTCGAGGTGGAAGTGTCTTCCAGCACTCAGAAGATTCATTGGCCATTCCTTATCTCATGGAGTGTGGGTCAATTCTTATTAAGTTCCCGTCATTCTACGAGTAATGTCCCCGGTAAGAATATTCAACCTTTTAGTGTTGGGAGACTTTCACATCCATGCATTCACTGTGCTATACTTGAGGCTTCTGGTTAATAACAGGTTCATCTCACGAGTTCCAGGGTAGCCATGCCACCATATAATAAAGCAGTGATCTACTCAAGGATAATTTCTGGAACGATGATAGGCGACAGAGGCACACAATTTCGTGCGCCAAATATTTGAAGTAAGTTTCATCATGGAGTGTTATTGTTTAGTCCTGCATGAGAATATAGGGGAGAAGTGTGACACCCTGTAGATAGAATCATGTTTCCCCGCCCACTTTATACGGGTTAAAATACATGTACAATTGTACATTTACACACCTCCTCCTCAAGTCCTCATGTACTGTAGTAGGAATATTATAATAGTATAGTAAGTAAGATTAAAGCAAGGAATCCTCTAATTTATGATCTGGCAGTCGAGAGCAACTAATGACTTCATTTGTGAACAAATATGAAGAAAAAACTTCTATTCAATTAAAAGTGGAGACATAAATCAATTTCTGTGTCGTGTCAATTAATTGCTTGATAAGAATACATTCGCCCACACGAGCTACACACTAGCTACAATGTTGCCAGCGCCACTTTCTATCTCATTGAGGTTTTAGTTAGGGTTAGGGCACATATGTATCTACTTTACATTGAGGTATTAGTTAGGGTCAGGGTACTTATCTACTTTACATTGAGGTATTAGTTAGGGTCAGGGTACTTATCTACTTTACATTGAGGTATTAGTTAGGGTCAGGGTACATATCTACTTTACATTGAGGTATTAGTTAGGGTCAGGGTACTTATCTACTTTACATTGAGGCACTAGTTAGGGTCAGGGTACTTATCTACTTTTTGCATCCTCGGTTCCCTTCCGGAAGGACGGTCCCTGGGACAAGTTTTTTATATTTAATAAAACTCTACTAGCAATGCTTATTGAGTTTAAAGATAAAGATAATAATCTACTTTATCATTGAGGTATTAGTAAGGGTCAGGGTACTTATCTACTTTACATTGAGGCACTAGTTAGGGTCAGGGTAACTTATCTACTTTACATTGAGGTTTTAGGTAGGCGAAGGGTACATGCATACTCTGTAAGAAATATTCTATATGAATCATCAGGAGAAAAGAGATCAACCTCCTTTTTGAAGCAGAGGATTTCTCTGAGTATCCAATGAGGAAATACGGCAGCTGTGATGGGCACAATGCCTCGTTCATGAGACTTGGAGGGAATATTTTGTAATAATGAATATTACCTATTAAAAAATCGTTCCTTCGTCTAATATCCTGCTAGCAGCTATGTAAACTTTGTAAAATGTGTAAGGTCAGACGAAACATTGGCGAGGTCTTCAATTCATCATCAGTTTGTTTCATTTCCAAGGGAAGAAAGTAACAAGGTGTCTTATGCTTGTGTTGCCGGCTAAAAAACGGCTGATGCAACCTCTGAAACTGCAGATTTTGGTACAATCAACAAAAAGAAAATCTATGATTATGATGTAACTCAGACTTGGAAACAGCATATACTATATGTATATGTCAGAAATGAAAGGCAGGAACAAAGAAATGCAGTGTCGGCTTTTTATTAATTTAACTATTTGATGTTACCCAGACTACTCAGATCTTTTAAATGCAAACAAGTAGGTGATCATAGTCTATGCCCAAGTTCCTATGTGTGTACACTGTTATATTTTGTTGAGAACTGTTGCCCCCCCCCCCAAGTTCCTATGTACGAGTATGTGTACACTGTTATATTTTTGCCCAAACACCAAGGCGGGTGTCACTTTTCATAGAAATTACAAAGAGCGTTTTAAGCGTCCAAGTGACCAAATTAAAACACTTAAACACCAAGATATTCTTTTTCAACAGAGAGTAGTAGAGAAAAAAGAGCATGCATATTTTATGAACCCTCTTGAACATTTTCAAAGGGGAAAGCGACGACTGAGGGGAGGAGGGAGAGGGGAGAGAGCTTCAAATGGAGTGTCCGTTTTCAGAGCTTTTAATTAAAAATTTAAAACCATTAGGTTTGTTTCATTTTCGAACAAGAGCGAGAGAATGAGTTTCAACTTTTTTCCTCTGCCTTCTCTCTCGCTATGAATTGAGTTGAGTGTGAAGATGGATCAAGAAGGCATAAGAGAATAAAATTGGAGTGTTCCTTAGTAGAATGTTATATTTATAAAAAATTAACCGGAACAGAACGAACATATTTATATGTTTGTGGTATTTGATTGGTTGAAGATAAAGAAAATATAGCAAGGTTATTTCAAAGATGAACACATGTGTTGTCAAAATTCTGTAATCAGCTGTATTGTGTTGGTCTACACTGATTGGTCTGTACTCTTCTCATTTCAAAAATAAATTTAAAATGCAGATTCAAAAATTGGCGCTCTCATTTTATGTTCCATTTTTCAAAAGGACGCACAATGAGAACCAATCAGAAGTTGAAACATTTCGTCCATCTGTCGATAATAGTTATGTATAAGTACCGTAGAAAGGCACCCTGTGTTTTGAATTACAAATGGCAAGTTCGTTGCCATAGCAACTGAGAAGTAACGCTCCTAACATTATTACTAATAGCCAGGTAATAAGTTTACTTGGGACTCTACAGTTCTATGTTGTCTGATGTGTGTGTTCTGGTACCGATCCGCCTGGTCCCAAGATGAGTCCAAGGCCAACCGGTAGAGAGAGAGAGAGATACAAACCAAGACGAAGAGAAGAGGAATAGGTTGATGATAAGAAGAAGAAGAATTTAAAGTAAACGAACAGAAAGAAAAAGAAGAAGTCCAGAAGACGAATCTGAAAGTGAAGGAATTGCTCAAGAAGAATAAGGAAGATAGGCAGAAGAGAATATCAAGTACCACAAGAATACACTAGTAAATTCTCACCACGGAGCCAGATGTTGGTCAGGCATTCTTCTAAACGATTCCATCTTGTTTGTCTGCTGTGGTACTTAGTGGTTTCATGGCAAAGCCTCTTATACCTACTTATCCTTCACATTATGATAGCTTCAAGTTCTTTCAATTAAGTATCGCGAACTTCAATTAAGCGGACACATTGCCATCTAGCGAGTCAGACAGACAGACGAGTGCTAGTGACACTTGATGAAGCAGGAAACTGGAGAGGAAGATGATGAATGCGATTGTTCCACGCAGTTATGCCAATTGTGTGAAATCGCGGAGATAATTACTATTTGATTACCATTCCGCGAATGCTGAGATCTTTTATTCTTTTCCGAGTTCCGTGGATAGTTCTTCATTTGATAAAATGTTGATGACGGGAGTGTCTGTCAAACCACCGCTTGCTCTTGATTCAATTTAAACAGGTTTTTTCGGATCGTCAGCGAATTAATGTTGAAGAACTAGATGTGTTGAAGGGCTGGCAATGACATAAGATATACGGACGGACATTGATGCAGAGAATTTTTAAAATTGAGTTTGAAACCCTTTTGCAAAAAAATTAGTTTGAAACCCCTCAATAATATTTGAAGAATTTTTGTTCTTTCAAAAAGTATTCAGTGTAAATCAAAGCATAATTGAATGCCTGTCTTGAAAAACGATCTATGTATGTTACAAATTTTGGAAACCATTTTCCTATGAAAATAATAATCTAAAAGATGTTTGGAATACTTAGCATCAATTTCTTTGTTTTTGTTGAAAAAATGTTTTCAAGATAGGGTCTTGATTTGAATTAGAAGCTATGTTATCTAAACCCCTCTCAGATCATTATTTTCAAGTAAAACTGATTTCCAAAATTTGTAACATAGATCGTTTTTTCGAGACACGCATTCAATAAGTGAAATGAAAATAAATCTATTTTAATTTTTTACCAAGAAAATTTATATGTTGATGTTAAGCGTTTGAAGCCTTTGCAAGTGTATCCCTGTTCAACTGTTCATACTCCTAAATCCTAAATGAGTGATGGTATTTATCAGAGAATACATGATTAAAAGTATTTTCTTTTTGAAAATATTGTTCTTCCGGACACTCAAAGAAGCTCAGCACGCAAGGATCTCATCTTAATTGAGCCTTGAGTGTTGTATTCCTTCCTAATGCTAAGCATTACGGTGGAATTACTGTCATGCCGACTTATCCTGGTCATTTCAGCATACCTAAACATTATTACTTCCAGAATCATATTATTAATTTGGTATCGAAGTATTGTTGTTTTTGCTCCGATATAAAAAATTACAGTTGACATCCCGAAAGCTCTAAGTTGTATTTTCATTCCAACGCGTAAGTCTAAACTATTGACGGATTTAACGAATTTTGTACACTTAAAGGAGATTAATTTGTTGTAGAATGTCCTAGATGGTCATTTTAATTTATCAACTTCGAACAGCGGATCTTGGAGAAAAGTTCTTGGACGTGATTTAAACGGTAATTGACACCTGAATTAATTCTGTAAATTTGCTAGTGGATCAACCTAATTATCAATGTACTTCACGATCTGAGTAAAGTTCTGGAGATACCCATTCTGTAAAATATTGTATGAAACACAATTATGTTCTCTAATTAGACTTTGTAAAATACATGCCAATTATGCCACAATACTTCCTCGTGATTGGTTTGTATACACTTAGCAATTTTGAGATTTTATACTTAATCACTTGTATCTCCAAAACAGCTTAATCAATTTTCTCAAATTTTCTACATTCTAGATCCCACAATTTTTTTTGTATCGGCAAGTCCTTTTTTTGTCGAAAGTTTTGGATTTTCTTAAATATCAGAGCTAAATCACATTTTAAAAAAAACGTAATTATGCCCTATGCAAAACACTAATACGCATATACATTCAAAATTTCATCAAAATCGGGTTTACCTACCTACCGTTCCCGAGATATAAGCGTATAGGTAAAAATTTAGCGGTCAGGCGCATGGTCTCTGTCTCCAAGAACCGCCAGTGCGAAGTTCATGAATTTAAAATGGGACCGTCTCCTATATGTGTACAAAATTTCGCCAAAATCCGTTATGTAGTTTCTGAGATTTCTACGTTCAAGGAATGTATGTAACAGACCGACAGACACAAAACCAAAGTTGCTCAGGTTATGAAAAATTGAAATCAGAGCCAAATAATATTATTATTTTTACAAAAACAAACACAATACTTCCGATTTCTTACATTAGAAATTTCTCGGAAGTAATATAGATACAGATGTAGTATGTAGTGATCAGATTTGATACCCCAATCCACTTCCAAAGCTTGGAACTGCTCTGGTAAGTTTTCTCGTCATAGAATAAACACACAGGGAGGTCAGCTAATCATTAATTTAAAAGAATCTCGAAGGTCCCACTCCGCTATGGGTGATATAGTTTCTTTAATTTACATTCTCTAATTTTATAATATGTATATTGTATATTATAGGTGTATACAATATACTCGTACCTACACCAGACCATAGGAAGAAAAGAGAGAGGAGAGTTCCATATTAGTCTTGTCGCTCTGAAACTCAGTGGACCGAAAAACTCTGTGGCCACAGAGAATAGACAATAAATCTGAACTGAAACTCAGTACGTGATTCTGATCAAGGCAAAGCAGGCCATTTAGTCGAGGAGGTATTAAGCCAGTTCTAGCCATTCCAAGTTTATATACCTGTATACTCTACCCACATAATACAAAGACAAAATTGCAGCTGCCTCTGGTGTAAATAGCTTTCAACAAAAAACACTCCCTAGTACCTTTACCTACATATATATTTAGATTGTAAATTGCACAAAAAAATATTCCTTCAAGAAAATTGTAGTGATTAGATTATGCTCGTAACTTTACACCGAGCGTCCCAGTTCTTGATATAATCAAGAATTGGGTGATTGTTCACTCCTTCCTGCGTTCCTTCATCTCCCCCTCACTCCCTTCTCCTTGTATAATTAATTATCTCTGTCAGACACACTTCTCCCCCACTCGTCTCCACCCCCCCCCCCCCTCCCCCTCTCCCCCACTCGTATGGTTTAATTAAAATGTTTGTTGAATTATTAAATTCAATTTAAATATCCACTAAACTTAGTGTTTGAGAATTTCTTTTGACTTCTCTTTCTCCCAAGTAAAGTGTCAAGGCAACAGGTCCAGACCTCAGAGATTTGCCTGTAGCTGCTGTAGAAAATATAGGAATGAATCTTACAGTTAACACAGTATTAAAAAAAAAAAAAAAAAATACTCTCACCATAAATTATTTGCTGTGTCACCCTTGCCTTAAATTAGGCTGTTTTGATTTAGAAGTTCGCTAAGACAGCTTATTCCTTCGAAGAAAGTCGAGATAACACTCGTAGATATCTAATATGAAATTTACTTGTATTTCGTCATGGTTTTTCACCCTTTACATCGAGGTTTTCCGTCCTCTGAGAGGTCCTGATTATGTTCCTTCCCCTCACTCTAACGCCAGGCCTGGACTCTTTTATCCTTATTCGTCCCTCACCTTCCCTCGGGGAAAGGGGATGTTCCGTTCTAATTAGAAATACCCCTTTCTCCTTTCCTTTCTTTTTCTTTTCCTTCTTTCTCCCACGCCCCCACACAATCTAGTCCACGGTCATTCAAACATCCTCGGGGCTGTTGAATGCTTTGATCTACTCCGAAAATTAATTTCTTAGGAACTCTCATTTCTGAAACCTGCAGTTGGCACATCTCGATGTGTGTGATGCTATGAAATATAATGCGACCATGTTTATGGCGTTCCTCAAGAAATACTCCTGGACGGGCTTGAAAATTTATTTCCGTTAAGTCTTGCCTAATCTGTACAATAACCACTACACAGAGTAAGAAGCTTGTAGCACGGGAGGACAATGGTGGGAAACTCCACCTGAGTGACAGATCGCAAATGACTCTTCTATAATACAGCTATAACTTTACTGGTAATAGGTAACCTGTCGCGACCGCAAGTCCAACACATGATTGGTGTTGATAGCTTGAGGTTGCTGTGGAACTCTGTTTACTAGTGCATCGTGCGGTTTTGAGTAAGCATTGTAATGGTCATTGGTGTTTGTGATGAGTGGAACATTGCTCAATTGCTTCCTTGTGAACTCATCAGGCTCCGCACAATGGTGTTTCATTATACGTACGTACCCATTATGTATACATACTATTTTCAACTGTCAGAATACCTGCCTAGATCATGCAACGGCCACATCTAAAAGGACTCGTTTATTCTTAAGTATATTTTCACCCTAATAATTTCCGAAGTTTTTGGCCGACATGGACACTTTCCACACTATTTCCGTGCTCTCTTTGGTGTTTAATATTGGTGGGAGTGGGGGGGGGGGGGGGCTGATTGATGAAGCATTGAACTAAAATGAAAGCTGGTGAAGTGATGGCCATCAGAAAGCTCTTAGCTCTTACACTGGAGAAGTTCTTGGGGTTGATAGCTTTTAAGAAGAGCGTGTCCTCTCGGTTCAAAAGGGAATAGAATACTTTGCAGCAGTAATAATTATCAGGAAGATATTTAAGGGGAATCAGAACAAGTTTGTACTTCCATCAGGGTAATTACTTGAGAAGGGACGGAGGAAGACTAATTGAAGTGCAAAGTGGTCAGGGACGGCGTACTTTTTAATCAGAATATGGGTCTAGTTTGGAGAACCACTATTTTATATCTACTCTTCACTCGCCCTCCCCCCCCTTCAGTCTCTCTCCGTCCTTCTCATCCCCTAAACTGCCATGGTGCTATTAATTTTCCAAATGAAATTTTCATCTCCAACTTTTTCGAAAACTTCCTTTTTTCACTTATCTTCCCTCTTCTCTTTTCTTCTTCTGTGACTTCTGTCTTTTGCCCGCACTCAGCGACTTTCCCCTCCCTCTTCTCTCCCTCCAAACTCTTTTCTCCATAATCATTTTCCCTTTCTCTCTGTCTCGCAACTTTTTTAATCTTCGCCCACCTACACTATTTCCCACCTCTTTCCTCCCTCCGCCACTCCCTCTTCCCTCACCTACACTATTTCCCCTCTCCCACCTCCCCCGCCACTCCCTCTTCCTTCACCTACACTATTTCCCCTCTCCCACCTCCCCCGTCACTCCCTCTTCCCTCACATACTCTATTTCCCACCTCCTTCCTCCCCCCGCCACTCCCTCTTCCCTCACCTACACTATTTCCCCTCTCCCACCTCCCCCCGTCACTTCCTCTTCCCTCACCTACACTATTTCCCCTCTCCCACCTCCCCCCGCCACTCCCTCTTCCCTCACCTACACTATTTCCCCTCTCCTGTTTTGATCCACTACTTCCGAAATCCGATATATTACTTCCGAGAAATTTCTAATATTAGAAATCGGAAGTATTGTGTTCGTTTTTCTAAAAAAAAATATTTTTTTGCTCCGATTTCAATTTTTTTCATATTTCTGGACGTTTCATAACCTACTGAGTAAATTTGGTTTTGTGTCCGTCTGTCGGTCTGTCGATCCGTCGGTCTGTTAAAACGATTCCTTGTAACGCGCAAATCTCGGAAACTACTCGACCGATTTTAATGAAATTTTGCACATATCTAGGAGATATTCTGTAGATGTTCCCATTTTAAATTCATCGAATTCATACCAGCGGTTCTAGGTGAAAGAGACCATGCGCCTGACCACTAACTTTTTACTTAAACGCTTATATCTCGTGAACGGTACACCCGATTTCGATGAAATTTTGTAAGAATATGCATATTATTGTTTTACAAAGGTTATTTATATTTATTTTCAAAATAATTATAATTTAACTCTGATATTTAAGAAATTCCGAAATTTTGGACAAAAAAGTAAAAAAATAAGGACTACGACTTGCCGATACAGAATTTTTTGTGGAATCTAGAATGTAGAAAAAATGATATTCTACCATATAAAGCAAATTTGAAGAAAATCGGTTGAGCCGTTTTGGAGATACAAGTAATTTTCTATAAAATCTCAAAATTGGCACGTGTTTACAATGTGAAGCAATCACGAGAAAGTTTTGTGTCCATAATTGGCAGTGTTTTTTTATTTTTAAGTACATGTATATTTGTATTATTACTCTTGTAGGATATAGGTATACGGCCAGGTACGTAGGTATATTTAGAGCAGGATACGAGAGGCACACAGGATAACAGAGGATGAATTGTTAATGAAGAGAAGAGCGAAGAATTTCCTCATTCAATTAGGCGGGAAGTACAAGTCTGTATCGGAAGGGGCACGTGATCATTATATAACTAATAGAATGTTTATAACAAAGTGAGTAACGTATTCACAGTGATTATCTATAAATTTACAATTTGCTACATGCAAGATGTTTCGGAAATTTGGACTGGAAATGTCCCCTATAAAGGTCGTTTTATCATATTTTATAATCAAAGGGAGATGAAATCCAGGGTCCAGGAAAAAATTGATACACTGTCAATTAAAGACACAATATTTCCTCGTGAATACAGAAAGTTAGAGGTCAGGACCACTATTGCCAAATTGATGAATTTATAATGAGACAACCTATTTTTAAAGAAAAACGACACAATACACGATTTCTAATATTAGAAATCAATCGGAAGTAATGAAACTATGAAGATGTAGGTACAACGTAAAATTTGAACATAATTGGTTAAAGTGCCTAACCAGAAAAAAAAAAAAAAAAAAAATGTGAACAGCTCAATGTTCTGTATCCGCCACTGGGTCCAGAGCCGCCAATGTTTTGCATGGCGGCCACTGGAACACAGCACAGAACCAATAATCAAATTAGCCATAGCCCCAGCACAGAGACCGGAGATGTATAATTAAATGTGTATCAGGGGTAATTTACGAGCCAGATAATTATTGTTGTGTACTGACATACATGGGTGTATGAGTGGCAATAGGTGAGTTCGGTGCGAAGATTACCCGCACCTTTTTCGCATGTATGAATTCGGTGCCGCCGAAAAAAGGTGATGTATGAGTTTGGTGCGGTCCTAATGACTTATAAAGTGATTGTTTTTTTATAATGTACTCTGTTGTTTGTTAACAGTCATCCTGCTGTTATTAAGTTAGTAGATTATGTTGTAGACAGTTGCATTCAGTAGCAAGGCTGTCCATTTCCTCCTTGAAGGCCATGCCTAGGGTTAATAGTAGGGTTAGGTAAAACACAATGAAGGCCATGCCTTGGTTTTATAGTAGGGTTAGGTAAAATACAATGAAGGCAATGCCTTGGGTTTATAGTAGGGTTAGGTAAAATACAATGAAGGCCATGCCTTGGGTTTATAGTAGGGTTAGGTAAAATACAATGAAGGCCATGCCTTGGGTTTATAGTAGGGTTAGGTAAAATACATTGAAGGCCATGCCTATAAGGAAAAAAATACTATAATTACCTGATCATCAGGGCAAGTACCAGGGCACCGAATTCATACATGACCTTTTTTAGGCGGCACCGAATTCATACATGACCTTTTTTAGGCGGCACCGAACTCATACATTTTTTTATTTTCCGCACCGAACTCATACGTAGCCGTATGAGTTATGCTTTGTTCTTAGGATTAGAGGCTGGGAGAGGTCTGTATCAATTTGGTCTAGGACTATGTTGAGACATTCGTATGGTGGGTATAAGAAACTAACGTTTCATGTTTATATTAACTTCATAAAAATATTAAATTTGTTTTGTTTATTATTTTTACTTCCGAACAATAAATTATGAAGTCTCTAATCAATGTGAAACAGTCACGAGGAAGTATTGTGTCCATAATTGGGAGTGTATTTTTTAAACAATGTACCTTCAAATGACATTTGTATGATACGAGTAGGTAATTAAAATAAATAATGATTTTTCTTTTTGATTCCAAAGGTGGTTTCTTATATGCAGAGCATTGCAGGAATTATGCATTAAAACTTATTTCTACAACATGTTCCATGGAATTTTAACTCCTCAAATTTCTCTCCATAGTCACAAGAATGTGAGATCACAATGTACTGACCATACTCTGGCGGCAACAGCACGAGTGAGTCATTCCCGACAGAACAGACAATTCCTGGAGTCCTCGAGAACAATGGCTGTGTCTCCTGGAAGCTACGAAGGCAAAAGTGCTGAACTTGTAGAATCATGACTTGGACAAAAGATCAAAACCGAGGAGAAGAAATAACAAATAGAAACCCAGGCAATAAATAACATCGAGTTAGGAAAACATACTCCCGGCAGTATTATTTGCACCTTAGCTACTTTTTAATGTCATTTTAAAAGTTCATACCCACGAGGTACTGGAAGAATTATGATGAAAGGTGGATTTTAAAAGAGAAGAAAGAACAATGCTTTACAACACGCACGTTCAAAGGTCTTTCCACTTGTGTCAATGGTTACCATGTTACTTTTTAAGTACTTAAAGCTAGCATTAAATTTAATGTATTTATTTATTTCCTACAAGAGTCAAGTTTTAATACTTTACACTCGGAATAATTAGGCTTACCATGTACCCTGTTCTGAGTGTAAAAACAAATTTCATTGGTCTCCTAGATATTAACTTTCCTGGATTGAAGTAAGAGAATATCTATAACGTATGTTATAAATTAATAATGTATAATATAAACCAGTTTTATATAAAATATTACATAATATATAACATTATAATTTGGATTTCTAATATGAGCAAATAATATATAACAAACTAAAAATAAAATATTATTTATTACAAATTTCCTGTCTTTCTAATTTTGGCTTGAGGGTTAAAAAAATTATTACTCGGAAGTAATAATTATTGCAGAAATACATAATGTTACTTTAATATTAAGACTAGGTTTTTGTTGGATATATTTAATTTCTTCAATATAGATTTATATTAATATTCCAGAAGACCGAGTTACCCCACACATCCAGATATATTTTTGTTCCTCCTCGCTATCTCTCTGATTTACGATCATCAAGTGACAACTCAATGGAAGTAAATAAAGAAGAGATGCCCCGAACACATTCGGATGGGGACAATTCAATAAAACCATAAATACTCACCTAATGGGGAAGTACCTGTCTCTGCCTACATACATAGAGAATAAAGGCATTTTTTAACATAACATTTTTTTTGTCTTTTTTATGCATTAAATTAGCCTGGCCTTGTACTCACGTCAGAAAAATACGCGCCCCTTCTTGCTAGTCCCCCCCTGGCCACACCACCCCCGGAGTCCCTAATCTACTCCTCCGTCCTGTGTTGCCCCACCTCTTCAGACTTTTTGAAATGTATATGCAAAATAAAATCTAACGTTCTTTTTCTGCAGGGAACAGTTGAGTTTTTTCGTAAAATATTTATTAGAAAAGCATTTTATTTTCAACCCCATTTTGTTAGATCTGTCAGCCGGTTCGGAATTTATATGATTTTGTCCACATTCACATCCACAATGGCTATGGGTGTGCAAAATAAGCGAAGGAATGTGGGTTGAATATTTGTGCATAACCATCGTAGAACATAGTGTCAAATACATTTTCTTGGAAATAAAATAAATAATAATAATGGTGGCAAATAATCAAAGCGCCTCCACAGAACTTCTTCCTAGAGAATATTCTGTATGTGACGTGAATCTTTTAAGGCTCGCGGGTCCATACTCCATTGATTTCTGGTTCATAGTTATCTAAACAAACACTATTAAAGGTCTAACCAATTAGAACCAATATTGATGACAAGCAACAGTAAAAATCATCAGATACGGTCTCCTAAAGAGAAGAGTGTGTAATATTCTCATTAAGATGTCCATTGTCCATTGAACAGACGGGTTAATTAATATTATAGTACTCAACCCTGTATACATAGCCACAGGGCACAAACATAAATTCACCTCGCTACATCCCTGTATTGAAATATCCGTTACAAATACCGGAGCACCGGACAGAATCCCCTGAAGGCAATATAGTGTACATAATTATGTATGTATGTAGCTACGGCGTTGCAGACCAAGGCATTCCTCTCATTTATTTTATTATTTTCACATTATCTGTACCATATTACCTTTCTCACATTATTACAGGGACAGCCCTTCATCCCTCACCTGTGTCCACTACATGTCTGTGTGTTCTGGTGGATGTTGGTTTTTCAGGTATTTTCAGAGACCAGGCTCCTTGCGTGTCCACTTGGTTCTGACTTGACATGAAAAATATGAGAATTCTACTTAGAAATTTGATTTGAAAACAATAGCATACTTTCTTTTTATGTCCGTGAAATGCACAATTAAGTAAAAGCGGTAGTTACGTCTGCAAGGCCTTTTTTTGTTTTATTCTCAATAAAATATGCTTCAATTTCCTAATTTATACACAAAGAAAATAAGAAAAAAACCGCTTTACCGATTTTCTTCAAATTTGTTTAAAATGGTAGATTATTATGTTTCTACATTCTAGATTCTACAAAAAATTCTGTATCGGCAAGTCGAAGACCTTCAAAAAAAAAATTTGTATTTTTAACAGACCGACAGACAGACACAAAACCAAAGTTGCTGAGAGGTTATGGAGCGTCCGAAATATGAAAAAGTTGAAATCGGATCAAAAAATTATTTATTTTACAAAAACAAACACAATAATTCCGATTTCTAACATTAGAAATATCTCGAAAGTAATCACCTTAATAGGAATAGAACTCACTTATCCCCCAAAAAAACACTACGTGTACAAATAGTCGTCAAGTGTTGGAATGATTAAAAAGAACTGATATCAAAAACGTCAATTTTCTATGTTTGAAGGAATTATTTTTCACGTAGGTAATTACAGAACCACGTGCTTGACTGCACACTGTTTTGTTCTGAAATTTATGTGTAGAAATTTACTAACAAAACAGTGTATTCAAGGACGTGGTTCTGTAATTACCTACGTGAAAAATAATTCCTTCAAACATAGAAAATTGACGTTTTTGATATCAGTTCTTTTTAATCATTCCAACACTTGACGACTATTTGTACACGTAGTGTTTTTTGGGGGATATCACTACTTTTTGATTTAATTGATTGTCCTTTGATAGATGAAATAAAAACTAATCAACAGATAAAAGAAAAAAAGGTTTTAATTTAAGTATGTTGCGATACGCAGTAATATTATAAGACTATCATATAAAATGTTGGGTAATTTATATTGAAGTACGAGTAGTGAGGTGATACTACCTTGTTTAATGAAAAATGTTATAATGAGTTGCATGCTCGAAAATTATATTGTGACCCAAGTACTGTTCTGTAAATAATTACAATTACAAGGAGAAAAAAAAGATGAAAAAAAAACCTTGAAAAGATGCTGAAAGAATATTTAATAGTACTTGCTGAAGAGAGGAGAAATATTGTGATAACAGGTGTATTCCTTACTTGAGTGACACTAGAGCGCTCAGCAATTTTGTTGATCTTTTCAAATTTTGAAACCCACTACCGAGGTTCACTAACGAGTGATATCGAGTATTTCAAATAACTGGTACTTCAGTAATCGATTACTTAACACTTAGACGACCGGGTGTACCACCGGTGGTACACGCACGTTCGTACGGAATGGACCGGGTGTACCACCGGTGGTACACGGGGTCGGTATAGCCGCATTATCGCCGGTCCCACAAGAGAATTCACGAAAAACCATGCCGGTCGTCTAAGTGTTAAAAGTACCGAGTATTTCCAATTATTTTTTACTTGGTTTTTTAGGTTATGAGGTTATGAGAGCGCATGTAAATGGAATAATGGATTTGAGTAATCACTCAAAAACCAAGCACCGGTTCTTTCATTATTCAGTACACTAACTAAATCTCACAATTTTGCATTCAGAACGTTTACAGGAGATGAATCTCGGTTCACAAAATTTGTTGGGTGTTTTAGTTTCAAGTGTTTCAATAGATTAGAAGCTCCACCTCCTATTTTATAAACTGAATTACATAATGTACATTTCCCTTAGACCTCCGATTGTTTGACAAAGAAGTTTCAAATAGAAGACTTGTTTCTACGAGACAAAGAGAAAAATATTAGGACACCGACAGCCTGAATATTATTCATAGATAATATCGGAATAATTAAGTACCTCTCTCTGCTGTACCTAGTTCTAGAGATGGGTATTTGGGTAGTATTGTCATTGTAATACCGAGTATTTCATAGAATCGGTACCCGGTATGCTACCCGGCTCCTGTGTGTAATACCAAGTATTTAATAGAACCGGTACCCGGCTACTACGTACGATACGACCGCGACGCGACGCTTCGTACTCGGTTCCACTGTTTAATACCGAGTATTTCATAAGATCCAGTGTGTTATACGGTCGCCAGTGTTGTGCACGGGTACATTTTTTTTTGTACTGGTTAACGACCAAACTAAAGAAAATACCAAATTACTAGTTAGCCTTTAATGAGGTCTTGAACTCCAAGTTCCAGGTTTAAAGTCTAGTAAGCTAGATTTTAGTATTATTTCAAATGACTATTAATGTTAATTTATTATTATTATCACAATCAGGAAATAAAAACATACATTTATTAAAAATAAAGCTTACTCCTTTTTAATTTATGTATGAATTTGTGAACAAAAATAACTAGAATGTAGAAAAAATAGTATTCTACCATATACGAGTATGAAAAACAATTTTGAAGCAAATCGGTTAAGCGGTTTTGGAGATACAAATGATTTAGTCGAAAAAAACAAAATTACCACGTGTCTACAATGTGAAACAATCACGAGGAAGTATTGTGTCCATAATTGGGAGTGTTTTTTTTTATTTATATTTATATAAATGGTACATATTTGTAAATTTTGAATGAGATCTATGTAATTTACGTTTAAAAATACAAAAGTACTGATCCAAATAAACGCTTTATTTGGACTGTCAGTGGCCAGCGTAATGGTTGTATCTAGGGGAAGGTCTCCCAAAACCGGGTACTTAGTTTTCTAGGCCATCTAGCGGAAAAGCCATTATCATCATCTCAGCAAATTAAACTGAAAAACATTCACAACTTTGTTGGCTATCTAAATTTGAAAACGATACGTCACTAAGTATTGCCATTTTTTGTTAAATTTATTTTTTTTTTCAAAAAAAGTCAAAGTACCCGGTTCTGTCAACCCGGTCTTTCAGAACCGGGTACTGGGTATGACAGAACCGGGTATTCCTATATTTCCTATGAAAGACATTGATAAAAAGTTCAATGATGTTTATTGTAACGAACTTTAACATTTTTTTATTTTTATTTATGAGCATAACTAATTTCAAAGTAAAAAATTATTATTTTTCGAATGGCAAACAACAAGAAGAAACAAATTTTGAACCTAAATTTTAGAAAAATAAAATAGGAAACACACTTTTAGATATTCATAAAGGTAAAACTTACAACTATCTTTCTTGACATTGTAAAAAATAACTAGAATAGGAATTGTACCAAAATATTAGGAAAATTGCTTTAAAAAAAAACAATAGGTGGGGAATAAAAAACATACCTTGGAGGGTTTGACATTGTGACACCTAAAAATATATAAAACATGAGAAAAATAATTGAATGTCATTAAAAAATAATAGGTAGCAGGTCCCTACTTGCTCACCTACTTACCTTCAATACCTTCCCTGAAAAAATATCCAGAGACATATCAAAGACAACTTGAAAAAATGTAAGCACATAAAAATACACACAACACTATAAGGAAAAAATAGGCTGCTCAAATCGGGTACCTGAAAATCTGTACCCGGTTTTATCAACCCCAAAGTACCCGGTATGAACAGACTCATGACTTTCTGTAAAAAATATTGAATAACCAAGACATGCAAAACGATATTAAAAAGATTTAATTATGATATGAAATAACACTTTTTAAGTAACAGCTTTACAGACTTACCATGAATTTTCAGCACAAATAGCCGTTTAAAGTCACTCGATAACTGTGGGTTCGAAAATAAGAAAATAACACGAGCAAAACTAGAACCTCAAATCAGAGCGAAATGACTCGAAATGAAATTGGTTTTTTTTACAAAAGTTACGCTCTGCTAGGAAGAAATTTTAGTTTCTGTAATCAGTTCATAGTTGGCATTAGCAGTATCGTCGGAAACAGTGGTACCCGGTATTAGCAGACTACCCGGTTTTAGCAAACCTTCCCCTACTGCCCGTAGTCCAGACATTTCAAGTTCGATTCTCAGTTGTTGCAGACTTTTCTAATATTTTTTCCCCTCTAAATACGTGAGTCCGGAATCACAGCCCTACCCAGGCTGGGTGAGGTAAATGTAGGTAGCTGGAACGATTCCCAGCGAATGGAGGTAAAACCCCATGTCCTGACTAGTTCAAATCAGGACGTTAAAACCAAATACAATCAACTCGTTACAATCGTTTTACATACATAGGTAGCTGAATAGTTAGATTGTGACAAATCAATGTTGGTCGAGTTAAACCATACTCACTTCATTCGAAATACGGTCATAGAAGGTTGACTCAAACTACCAACTACTGTTTTTTTTCTCACGAGAAAACCGGACATCCAAAGTACAGAGTAAAAAAAATCTACCTAGCCGGGATTCGAAACCAGGTCACCTTGCAAACTTTCTGTTTTTACCTACACCAGTCGACGACCACAGAGACTGCTCAATACATAATATTTTATTATAATTTATCATTGTTTTGATCTACATTATTCAATATTTTTTCCTCGTACTGGCCAATATTTTATACACTTCTCATAATATAGACCTAGTTTACCTCTTGATGTAGAAATCTTTGAATGAAGTTATAGAACGTTATTATTCCCTTTCTGATTAAACGGTCTGCTGGCAGCTTGGATGAAGCAAAGGCGATTATATCCCAGCCATATTTTAAGTTATATGTGAGGCGAAGACTTTTTGTTACTCTCATAAATCTAAATTCAGTTTTTTCTTTTTATGTCTCACACTGTCGCTGATTTTTCTATAATTTTATTTACATAGTAGTATAATTCTGCGTAATTAGATCTTCAGAAAGAACCTTCAGTCATCAACTTGGAATAACTAGGCGTGGCTCCAGGGTTCACTATAGATATTCCTTTAGAGGGCTTTAAAGACTTTTCTACTTGTTACAACCATCTGAAATTATGTGATCTCATTCCCTTTGACTAGACCTTTCTAAAAACACCAGAAATACATCTCTAGGATAACAATAGACGGCTCTGGACTCCATAATAAGTATTCCTTTCAAAGGCTATAACTCAAGTTTGGTCCAGTGTAATACTTTAGTTATATTTTTATATTTTTTCCTATGAAAAGACCTTTCGAAAAATACCAGAATCACAGCTCCAAGATAACCAGGGGCGGCTCTGTGCAACTTTCCGGTTTTATTTTAGAAGGCTATATCTCCTATCCTATAAAAAATAAATACTTAAAACTATAAAAGGTATGCAGAAATAAAAATTCCCTATCCAAAAACGTAGCTCACGTCTTTCTACGACAAGCACACATTGCTGTACCCTTGACAGAAAATTGGTCTGAAAAAAAAACCTGTATGAATATTTTCATGAAATTCAAGATTTTCGGCGTGGCCAGAAAACGACTTTAACTGTTTGTAGGAACCTCGCGCTTTCGTGAAACACAATCTATTTTCGCGTCTTATTACGAATTTGAAATAAAAATCGATAAAAGTTAGCGGGAAGTGTGCAAAAACAATAATACAAAATACATATAAACTCTGTTTCGTGTTAATATAGGCCGGTTGGCTGGCGCTACTTGACGAGCGCTCGCCTGCCGGCGAGCTTGATTTCGTATTGTGAGACAACTATCACAACAGGCAGCAGGCTAGATTCAAATTCAAATAAATATTCTCGGGGAAGAAGGATAATACCTTACCAGGATTTTTCATTGTTCCAAGGATTTGTTTGCGCTTTTCTCTCTTTCCTCTTCGCTCTCTGTCCCTCCTCTTCTCTAAATCTTAGTCTTCTACATTCTCTATCCATTTTTAAAAAAAGTTTTAATTTTCCTTCTCTCCCTCTCCATTTTCCGTATCTTCCTCGTCCAACTTATTCTTATTTTCTTCTCTTTTATTTTTAATCTTTCTTCGCAATTGTCTTCTCAACACAACAAATTATTGCTACCTTCACTCTCCCCTCCCTCCCTCCCCTACTCTTCTTACCTCTAGTTCTCCGGATCTCCTCACTGACTTTTCAATTAAAGACAAACGGAAAATTATTAAAAACAGGGCAGGTTTTATACTATTTTCTGAACAGTTTAGCTCAAACCTCATAGCTCATTCACACTCCATGACAAAAATTAATTAATTGTACTTTTATTATTTCAAATTCAAATATTTAGCTTCATAATCAAACACCTCGACCGAGGTGTGAAGAACGTTTTATACTAAGAAAGAGACAGCGCGGCGTGATATAGGTACATAAACAGAAAGTATTAGTTTTAGCACTAATTTGATAGCAAGAACTACGATACCTTGGCTTTGTGAAATAGATCCTGATTTGAAATCCTTTTCGTTAAATCATTAAATACCCTTGCCCCATTTCTCTCCTTGTAACATTGTGCCTGGTGTGTTTATCTTTAGTCTCCGCTAACCCTTCACTCGCTAATTCAGGTCAAGGTAAATTCAATTTGGAACATTTAATTGTTGTCGAAAAATCAAGAACCACTTGCTCTACTTTGCAATTTGAAGAGAAAGGTTCAGAACAATAAGGGATCAAAATTCAGGGTTGTGCGTGTGTCTGACTGTTGATGATTCGATATGCTGGCAAAACGTCCACATTATATTTTCATTATATCAACGCTTGTTTCACTTGCTCTGTTTAGTACCTATATGAGGAGAGAATCAATCTCTTTTAATGATTCCAATGTTTCTTTCATAGTGTATACTTGTTATAGCTTGGGCAGTAGCACTCAAATCTCTTAGATGTGGTGATTCAATATTTTTTAATAATATTTGTTTCCTTATCTGTTCAAAAAAAATCAGAAAAAGAGACAGCTTATTCTCATCTTCAAGGAAGAAAACCAAAATGATCACAAAGGAAAAGGAAATGTTTGCAGTATTTGCTTCAGATTTTAGTATCAAATCTTCGTATTTCCGTGTATTCTGCCTCTGGAACTGTTGGACCGAGTAATGAGAATTCATGTTAATCTGCTACAACTTCTCACTTTTCTGTTTATAGTGCAAACGACAAATGACGAGCGTCTATTTCGTAAAGAGGAAATACTTGTGTACTTGTATGTGTACGGCTATTGTAGAACTCTGAATTTTAGTTCCTTTTTAATGACCTCACCTTGCCTGATGGAATAATAATAAGGCAGTCAGTAAAATTTTCAAACAGTTAATGTCTCGTTAATTAAAACACGTAATTAAATTTCATAGACATAATACAAGACATAAATTAACAATTATGCTCTCCGTTTTTAAGTATTAAACATGTGAAACGCTGTTAATTTTCATAGTTGTTAATTAGCTTTTTTCGTTGGTTTCGTAGTTTTCTGCAGATAAAAACTATGTACCAGAAAGTCGCGGAATGGTACTGAACATTATTTTAGGATAATGTTACCCCCCCAAAAATAGAACTTCGTGGTTACAAAAGAAAGAACGTCCACTCAAAAGAATGAGTAATAAAGCTAAAAAATAACGATATCAAAATGAGAACACCTTAACCCCTTCGCTTTCTATTTCTCTGCACTCCTATCTGCATTTGTTCCTCTTAAGTTATCTTTCTTTATCCTTGCTAGGGGTCATACCAAATTTGATTTCTCTTAAAATTTACTTGTTGAACGGCAATAAGAACGGTCGGAGTATAATTGTTCTGAACTTGTTTGAATTGAATCGAGAAAATTACACCACGATATATGTAGCTGGTAAAAAGTTGGTATTCTATATTTATTGACCTAGTACTTATAATTATTTTAATTATTGAAATAATCGAAAAATGTATGCATTATTTATATGTATCCAATCCATATAATTTTCGACTTAATATTTTTTCTCTTCTCTGTTCTAGGTAAGTGCAACGAGGTACACGTATTATCAATCCAAGGGAAGTTGTAAGTTACCCTTTCATAGCATTCATAGGAACCATTTTTTTCTGGATGTAAGTACAAATATAAACGTGATAGTCATTAGATAGACCTTGCAGATATTGTAGCTAGTAGTTATGAATGCAGTTGTTCAGTCAGGGGCTATAGGCTGCGGGACCTGAATAATTTTTCTGAGGAAGTAACAATCTTAATTAAAACTTCCACTTTCTTATAAAGTCTTAATATTAACCCTCTACTTTAACTCAGTTGCAGATTATTTGCAATGTGCCGATGCGATGCACGATGGATCATAAAGTTAACACCTCAGCTGCGGCCAGGCAGACTATGTTTTTCTGAGTTTCTAGGCTATTCCGCATCACACCTAGGGATTGAAAATTTTGTCCTTGATGACGTAAGAAACCAAGGCCTAGCTCCCGTACTAATAAGTTATCTTGCTTTAGACAGCTAATACCTAATAGTTATCCTGCTTTAGACGGCTAAAACCTATTAGTTATCCTGCTTTAAACAGCTAATACCTAATAGTTATCCTGCTTTAGACAGCTAATACCTAATAGTTATCCTGCTTTAGACAGCTAATACCTAATAGTTATCCTGCTTTAGACAGCTAATACCTAATAGTTATCCTGCTTTAGACAGCTAATACCTAATAGTTATCCTGCTTTAGACAGCTAATACCTAATAGTTATCCTGCTTTAGACAGCTAATACCTAATAGTTATCCTGCTTTAGATAGCTAATACCTAATAGTTATCCTGCTTTAGACAGCTAATACCTAATAGCTATCCTGCTTTAGACAGCTAATACCTAATAGTTATCCTGCTTTAGACAGCTAATACCTAATAGTTATCCTGCTTTAGACAGCTAATACCTAATAGTTATCCTGCTTTAGACAGCTAATACCTATTAGTTATCCTGCTTTAGACAGCTAATACCTAATAGTTATCCTGCTTTAGACAGCTAATACCTAATAGTTATCCTGCTTTAGACAGCTAATACCTATTAGTTATCCTGCTTTAGACAGCTAATACCTAATAGTTATCCTGCTTTAGACAGCTAATACGTGTGTTTTCGGTACCAAAGAAAAACACGAAAACATCCACATATGGCCGTTCGGTAACGAACGTGTTAAAAATCCCTCCCGCTCTGCCCTTGAACCCGTAATATAATTATCTCCTTGCAATACAGAATTAATTACATAGATCTCTTCTCTTCCTCCCCATGGACAGGTGTAAATCCTTTAAACTGGAACAGAACATTTTGTTTTCCGTAAAACCTGTCAAAACTTCCAGCGCTTTCCTTACACCGATAGTCAGGAGCCCAGGGGTTCGAAACCTGATTTAGAAATTATTTTTTAAACACACAGTATGAAGAGAACTTTTATTAATGTAATGTTTTTGGTTCCATTCTCGTCTAATTTTACTTGTTTTTCATTGATCATATAGAAAAATAAACTATAGTGTTAAACTGTTACAAAGGGTGAGACATGTTTTTTTTTTTTTTTTTTTACATCCTGTATGTGGGTAGTCGAAAAGACGTAAAATTGCACAAAAAATTGAACATTTTATGTTTAATGTACGAGCTAGTGATATTATTGAAACCCTTATCGATCCGAGGAATTTATGGCCAGTGGCTTTGGTGTGACTAAAGAGTCCAACTGGTGTAGGCCAATGGTTAGCTCAGTAGATTCAGAATTAGTTAGTTACTGTTCGAGGCATCTTTTCATATAATCTAGATCTCTGTATCAGTGGTATCTTTTTTAAAAGATCGACGTTATTTCGAGTCGGAGTTTCAACCAATCAGAGCGCACCATAGCCCTTGTTGATGGATAATAGTGTGGCTTATCTTAACTGTAATCCTGGTCTATAATTTGGCCCTTAGTAACTCAATATTTGATGCTGAGGACCCATGCACAGGAGGTCAAATGTTCGAGTCTTAAGTATGACTAGATTCCGTCAGGTGGGTGGGATATGATATGCCATTCTGAAATTCACTTACATGTCATACAACTTGTCATTTTTCCCTCTTCACCGATGACTTACTTACATTCAAGCAGATACATAAATATTCTATTGAAGAGCATCGAGTGTACCTAGCATTCCCTTTCCCTGTGTGAATTAGCTACCCCTGAACCATCATGGTGGCACTGAATGAGGAGAAAGTTAACAAATCTAAACAGGTCGATTGTTTTAAAGTCTATGGTACATACCTAAGCACTACTTACTTCATGATACACACTCCTACTTGGAAGTACCTATCTCTTGAGAACCAATGGGGAGTGAGAGGACCGCGGGACATGTGGATCTTCCAGGGTGTTTCTGGACATCCCTAGATAACAAATCTCGGTGCAGAATGCATAATCTGTCCTTAGATCCAAGTGTTCTTCTTTCATAAAATAAATAACGCTAATAAGTTATTGTACTAATTCATATAACTTTTGTTAATCCCATACTTGGACGTTGATAGGAATGTTTCTCTTCGAATCATTAATAATGTGTACTTGTCTATTGATTTCAATTTCTACTATTTAATTAAGAAGAAAAAAAAACTGAATGAATCAGCACAAACACGCTGAATCTTCCTCCACCTTACACAAGTTCATTTTCTACACTTTGGAATTTAATATTGCTGTAAAATTACACCATGTACAACTAAAAATACATTAAAGACATGAGAGGTCTGGACGTCCAGGAATTTAAACCACCATAGAACCTTCCACATTGGAACACAATCTGGTTGTCACCTGAGCCACCCTGTATGTTGAGTTTCTTTCAAGGTCACTCCTGAGTCCGTGGAGGTTGCAGAGGTCACTCGGCTCTGATTATAGGTTTCGTATCCACCACGATATGCTTGATGATACGTTCTGGACCTCCCCCTCTCCCTCCCTCACTCTTTCAGTACAGGTCTTGTAACGGCGGGGAGGCGGCGGTGTGCACCAAAGTGTTGAATATGAAGGCTTTCAGGTGGTTCTTAATTTGTATGATATTGTTAGGCTCAGGGAGGATACAATACAAGACACTAATTCCAGAGACAATGAAAATGCCCATTACTCCTTTGCAACTCACCTATGTGTTAAAGTTTTAGCGCTTCATGTATACTGTTCAAGAACTACAGGTTGTCCCTTAATGTCAACAGATATAAAATATTTTACACTAAATGACAGATAAATGGCATAGCTATTGTTTTGATGGTTAAAATTTTGAACAGTCATTGATAGAGACTGCCTGTTGGTGGTTACCAAGTTGCATGTGACTCAATGTTGCCCGCTTGTAATGTATTTCTTTCTATGTATTAGTAATTATTCTCGATATTTGGTGTACCCCAAAATCTTTTGGTTTTCCGAAAATTAGCATCATCACTCTTCATGTATACGTTTTGTAGTGTCTGAGAGATACCATCATCTACACTATCTACAGGAACTGTCTAGCTGTAGCTGTGCCCCGTAAGTACTTGGTGTGAGCCTTGAAGTAGGTATTCTCTTCTCGTGCTCCAACTATTAGACAACTAAATACAGTATTGTTTTCAAACCTGTTGCTGGAACTATGTGATGGTGGTATTTCTTCTCATAATTCTTCAACAGGCACAATTAGTGCTCTCACTGTAAAGTGAGATGATGATCTCCTCTTCTCTAAGCTCTTCCATTCTATCTTAAACAATGATTTCTTCTTCACCATTTTTTATTTCTTCTAAATACCTACAAGCGGGTATTTCTTATCTCAAATATGTAATCATTCTCTCTCTCTCCCTCCCTCATTGTTTGTTGTCGCTGTCCTTGTTTACTTCTTCAACATTGTCTTATGTTACAGTCTCTATATTTTCTTCTCATTGTGCGTGTTTTGGCTGTAGTTCTTTCCTCTGGGGCGACTTGAAGAATAGGTACTTTGGTTCTAGGTATTTATTATCCATTGTATGATCAGTATGGTTGAATTTCTGGACTTTTCGTGGATCCCATTGTTTTTGCTAAATTGTGGCATGTTTCTCTCTCTCATTGTTTCCAGCAATAAAAATTTCAGCAATCCTCTTCTGCCCTGAGGCACCCCATTGAGATTTTGAGACACTTCTCAATGTTGCTTTGTTTCTTTGGTCTGAGTTTTTACTTTCCTTATCCTATAGTAAGGAAAGTATTGTATTCGTCGAAAATTTGACCTACCTAGTTTTTCACATTTCTGGACGAATCAGAGCCTCAGCATACCAAACAAGTTGTTTTCGGCCATTGGTCCTTGTGTCTGTTTGTCTGTGTGTGTAAACATGATATCTCGAGACCGGTAGGAGCTTGAGACTTTAAATTTGATATGGACGTATATTTTATATACCACTCGAACCACGAAATCGTCCGCATTCTGCGGTCTGAAGGTCGCTTCTTTGAATTGGTTAAAGATTCAAAAATAGTTAGAGAACAATATTTTCTTAGAATAAAAAATAAAAGGAGTTTACTTCCATCATTTTTTTGATATCTTGAATTTTTAGGAACCCGGCCCCAATTTACCGGTATTTTGGAGGGTCCCCCTTGGACTAACATTTTTATTATTCATCTTAGATTGTGTCTGTGAGTTGTGACATATCAAATCCAATGATTTTGAGATGCTGATTACGAATTCGATATTTTTTTTTTAGCCAACTGTTACCGTTGAATCACCAGTTGCGGAATTTACTTATTTTCGAGCGATAAGGTAAGTCGTTTGGAGTCACACCAGTTTATTGTATATGTATAATGTATATCCTGTGTGAGTATGGAAGATAGAATTTGCTACAGTAGTATCATCTTTCTTTTGGTTCTTAGTCATAGCCCATATTGGGTATTGCCAAAATTTCGACTTTGATTTTTGAAATAGGGCCGAATTTTATAAGAGGATTACAACAAATATAAGCCAGATAGTTCCTCAAGTCGGACTAAATGTATAGCGCGTTGTGGTTGGTTGAAATTTCGAGTTGAGGGACTGACTATCTTTGTTATAAAATCCTATTTAATAATTCGGCCCCCTATTAAAAGTCTTTGAATTTGGTTTTTACTTTTTTGATATTTAAGTGTACCAATTAAAAACATATTTTGATCATACAGGGTGGGGCAAAAGTCTGGAAACCCCTGAATAACTTTCGAATGGCTTATTCGGTAAAATTAAAATTTAGTATGGTAAACCGGAGTAGTAAGACCTTTTTTTCGAGTGTAGCCGATTTTTGTTACCGGCCCCCATGTCGGGGCCAGAGGGGCCAACTTCATTTTTTTAAATACGAACCCCCACCTTGCGATACATTTTTGAAAAGGTCTTTGAATAAGAAATACATTGGTGCAAATTTTATATTTTTAATATTAACTGTTTGCAAATGGCGTCCAACTTTGTGTATGCAGTAAAGTCTGGAAACCCCTGAATATCTTTCGTAAGGGCTGTCTCAGTAAATTTAAAATTGTGCACGGTAATCCTTGGTAATTAGACCTTATATTAGAATGGGACCGACTTTTTTTTACCGGCCCCCATGTCGGGGCCAGGGAGGCCAACTTCATTTTTTTTATACGAAACCCCACCTTCCGATACATTTTTGGAAAGGTCCAATTACCCCGACTTACCGTGCACAATTCTAAATTTACTGAGAAAGCCCTTTCAAAAGATATTCAGGAGTTTCCAGACTTTACTGCATACACAAAGTTGGACGCCATTTGCAAAAAGTTAATATTAAAAAAATCAAATTTGCACGAATGTATTTCTTATTTAAAGACCTTTCCAAAAATGTATCGCAAGGTGGGGCTTCGTATTTAAAAAAATGAAGTTGGCCCCCCTGGCCCCGACATGGAGGCCGGTAACAAAAATCGACCCCACTCTGGAAGAAGGTCTTATGAGCCCAGCCCGGTTTACCTCACAAAATTTTAATTTTACCGAAGAAGCCATTCGAAAGTTATTCAGGGGTTTCCAGACTTTTGCCCCACCCTGTATAAATATTTGTTTTCCCAATACATTTTAAGTGGAAAAACAAATATTTGGAAAATCTTTTCTTTTTTTCTATCCCAATAAATTTTGCACTGGCATAAAATCGTTGACAGGAAATACAATACAATAACTACTAATTAACTTACTAGCTATTCTATTCCAAGTGCATAAAAAGACACAATCAATGTGAATTCAGTTATATCAATCTGTCAGATATTTTGACACGTACATATCTCCAGCTGTCCCCCCATGTCTCGCTTTCTCCCTCTCCATCATTTTTCCTTCACAATAACTGAAAATGGGGACTATATTCTGTATAATCTATAACGATCAAATAATTGAATGGGTGAGTAGAAGAACCAGGAATGTCAAAAATCGATTTTTTTTTTCTTCGTAGAATAAGAAAGAATGTACTCTTTTCTATCATCTCTGTGAATATGAAGGAGAAATACCCCTTAAAAGTATAATTTTTTTCGATTTTAAAGTGGGGGAAGCGAAAAAAAAATCTGATGTAAATCAAGGAATGTAACAAAATCACTGACCACTTTTGCTAGCGGTATTAGTACCTAGTTGTGAGAATCTTATCGCATAACAAAGAATGTAAAATTTAATTTTATTATACTTATTAGCATCAGGAAAGCAAAAATAAGACAAATCTTATTTTTGCTTTCCTGAAAAGTCGATTTTTGACATTCCTGGTTCTTCTACTCACCCATTCAATTGTTCCAACTATTCCAACTCACCTGGATTGAGCAAGGGAGTCGATATCATCCTATATAGAATTAGAGAGAGAAGAAAGATAGGGCAGACAAACGACAGTCAATCCAAGCACAAATTTCATAAGGAGTGCCATTGCTATTTACAAGCTGACTGGTTCTCAACTTTTTTAAGTTAAAAAAAAAACTCCTTACTCAGCTTAGCTCATCCATATCTCTCTCCCTCTCTCTCTCACACACACACACACACACACCCTCATTGTCGTATTCAAGTAAAACGTTTGTCATTCGTTCTGGTCAATTAGATGGTTCTGGGAAACCTATTGAAAACTCGTGGGGAGGGGGTTGAACTTTAAGGAGTCTCCTAATCGCGTGCTATTACTTCACTAGACTTGCCCTCTCTCTCCCCTTGGCTATTTTTCTTCATGCTATTACCCTTCTCTGGTATACAGGCTAATATGTGAGGGAGTTAGATTAGAAGTTCAAGTCCGAACAGCCAACTTCAGTAGCCAATGGTTAGGGAAGATCAATATTAAGTCTATTAGGACTGTGCACTGATAGTCAAGTGGTTAACGCGCCAGTGTGGTTATCCAGGTAGCGTAGGGATCCGTTGGTTCGAATCCCATCCAGTGCATGAATTTTTCCTCTTTAAAACCACATAATAATAAGACTCTGAGAGTTGGGTGGTAGAAAATGCTTTGAGCATCAACCTCGCCTGCTGGTTACCTTCCACTAAAGAGTGTTATTATTTTTATTTTTAGAAGTCTAGGTCATGTAATTTTTTTAGTAGATTGTGTTATAAATGCAAGTGTTTACTTTCCAAATAATCATTTTCATCTTTTCTATGCTTGTGGTTCTTATTGTCTGGCTGGTACATTTTTAGTCCCAGCACTTGGAAGGCATTTGCACAAACGTAATCCTCTCTCTCCAATTACTAACTGAGCATCATGTATCACACTGAGCCAAGGCAGGGTCCTGGATGAATTGGCGTAGTCAGAAAGCACACATAGCTATCTATTATACAGAGCTGTTGTACCCTGTGGTAATAAGGCCAGGGGAGTAGCTAGTAATGTAATCAGGGGGGCTAATTCTTCATGGTGACGACAAGTCAGGGAGATAGGTGAATTGCTCCAACAAACAATACTTACCTTATTATAGGATAAGAAAAGTAAAATATCATATTACTATTACATTATACAAGTTTTGTTAAAAAATAGTAATAGATTTTTCAGTATTATCAACATACATTACATTATTTCTGGTGGTCTTTTCTAAAAAAGAAAGAAATTCCTATGTGCTGCGTCCATTATTTAGAACTATTGCACCCAGTATCTACATACACAATTAATAATGATTCTCGTTGAAAGATAGGAGGAGAACATCGGGAGCTGAAATGTAGAAAAGCGGAAAAGATATGTACCTAATTCCATTTGAATCAAAAGTCACACTCCAACTAACCATTTCAAAAAAAAAAAAAAAAATGATTATTTTGGCATTTTAGATACATGTTCCGCAAGGCAAGGCTGGCCTTGAGGATTATATTTTCTCTAGTCCGAGAACATAAAAGTCCATTTTATGTATAACTTGTATAAGCCTCAGAATTTTTACATTTTTTATATTTCTCTCTGGGTGCAGATTCTGCAGAATGGATGCTGGACCCCCACTTTCCCCAGCCCTGCATACCTCTACCTGAGGGATGCACAATGCAGTTCTCATTCATTGTGTTGTACACTGTAGCGGACAGAGGGAGAATCACAATAGTCGAGTGCGTGTGACAAAAGACTAGAGGGTGACAATAGGGAGTGACAAAAGTCCCAACAGTTACAATTATTAGCAATTTTATCAGTTCTTTTTTTGGATTTCTTTTCCATTTTAGGATTTTGTACTAAATTTCTTATTCAGGTGGGTGGGGAAATTTTTTCTGAACTTGTTATACCTAGGTGTGGAGTTTTGATACTGATCAGGAGTTCACTTCAGAGTTAACATGAGGGAGGAACTCTATGAAATACATCTAGCTAACAGATCTTGAAAAGAGAACATAGACAGTGGCCTATCAGTTAAAGTTTGCCATTTCGAGACAGTGGTACATTTCTTAGCCCGGGATTTTCTTTTCGGGTGCATTCATGATCATCATGGCAATCGATGCTCTGCAGGATATTCCTGACCCCACCCAGGTTGGGTGAGGTTAATTTGATTAGCTAGATCCCAGGGCATGAGGTGAATGTCCTGTCGTGATATGGCCACATTGCCATGCTGTTGAAAGCGACGTTAAGCCCAAATAAACAACCATGTTGATGATTCAATTTACAATTTCAAAACAAGGGCTTAGAAATTGTTAATTATACCGAGGAGTGTTAATGTCTATTCGCACCCAGATTGAGCATTTTAACCAATTTTCAACCTCGGATGCTATTAGTGGTCAAAATCATAAAGACCGTTTTAATTTGTGACCATTTATTACATATTTGACATTACAATAATTTATTACTCGTACCTATACCGGATGGTCTATTTCGATATGTTGTATTGAAGTGGATTTGTGTGCTAATACTCATAATGCAAGTCTCATTTTATAAACAGTGTTGGGTCATTTCCTTAGTATTTTTCGCAATAACTCCAAATACTACTAATAATTTTTGATTAGTCCACCCAGTATTTCAATTAAGTGACCTAATTGGTGCACCTGGCAGGTAGACAATTCTGCAGGATTTTATTGAATTTGTAAAAAGTCATTGGAATTTCAAGTGGACATTCTCTGCTTCATGCGAAATACACAGTACTAACTAGATATACATAATTATGTACATATATTATATTATGTATTTACATTTACTTATTTTCGGAGGAGTTAGGAACACCTGTCCTCTGAAGATTTCTGTCCCGGTAGCTCAGTGGTAAAGGCGGCACTCTGTGAATCCAGAGATTCCAGAAGTCGCGGGTTCGAAACCCAGCCGGGACATGTCAAGTTATTCTCCCATTTGGGATTTTTACCACATAATAATACGTCTTGGGCTTACTGCTGGAATAATGGGACTTAATGGTCCCAATCGGGCAGTATAAATAAGGCGATATTATTATTATTTCTATGTCATCCTTACAATCTAAAATATATACACATAATACCTGCATATAAATATAATGTACATATTTTTCTGGTTTTATTTTCATACACTTGATATCAGCAAAATAACTCAAGATGAATTTAATATCTCGGTACCCACTTAAGTCATGAAATGTGAAATTACCACCACAATCGGCTGTATACTACTTTGGTACAGACCTTAATTTATCCTTCTACTTGGGTACAAGAAAAAACACAAGATATCCGACTTGGGTCGTTTTATTATTCATTACATAAAGAGTACATAAAAAATTATACCTACCTACAAATTTCTCACTTGGTCTACAAATTTTTGAGGAGGGAATTTTCTTGATAGAGATTTGACATGGCCTTTCCAAATAAAATGTTGATGGTTTGATAAAAAAAAAAAGTGTACCTAATAAATGTTGTGTTTCGTTAGCCGGCTAGGATAGCTTAGGTTAGGTTGAAATTAGCGCAGGGTTAGACCGGGTCGCTGTGCGACCCGGCCTAACCGCCTGCGCTAATTTCAACCTAAGCTAAGCCCCTCACCCAACCATCCTACCCGACAAACTGAAGTCAGTGATCTACCGTGCAATCTCACCTTGTTAACTTTACCTAACCCTACCTAACTACAAAATTCCTCTAACAAAAAATTCACTTACGCATCATAATAATCTAAACCTATATACTTAATTTTTTTGTACTAATATTTTACCTGCTTTTATCTGGTACCCAAGTAGTACATCTTCCGTACCCAACTAGTAATTTTTACCTGCGTATTTGGTACCAAAATAGTAGTTCTGTACCCAAGTAGTAAACACCGCCACAATCAATCGCATGCGGGGATGATCGACAAACCGGTTACTGGTCTCGCTTGTCATCACTCTTAGGGACCGGACCTTAGAGGAAAGTCTTTCCTTCAAGGTCCTGGTAACTTATTATTTGAGTTAATAATTTGTCTATTGTAGTCAATATTAGGAGCACCTCACGATTAGATAAGATTTATTTCATATTTGCATTTTAAGGTTTAGTTAAGCCAGCGTCGATGGCATGTTGAATACACCGGTTCCCTTCAGAACACCGAAGTTAAGCGACATCCAGCGAGGTTAAGACTTGGATGGGTGACCATTCAAATTCTAATTCTCGTGACGCTGGCTTTTCCCGGCCCCACTCAGGCTGGGTGAGGTCAATGTGAGTAGCAGGTTTGTGAGTTTCCTGCGAATGGAGGGTAAAACCCCCGTCGTGATATGACCATGGCAGTTGAAAGCGACGTTAAACCCCACTTAAAAAAAAAAAAAAAAAAAAAAAAGGTTTAGTTAGATCTTGCAGTGGTGATCTGGTCTGGTGATGCTCAGAACTACTTTCATATAGTTTATCCTGTTATAATACTGGTAATATGGAATGTCTATTATCTGTACAATATGTATAGATTTAGATTGTATATGTATACATATTTTAGTATGAACATATTTTATAGCTCAAGCAAGACATTAACAAATCCAAAGTGATTCTTAAGTTCAAAATGTTAAAGTTGAAACTTCTTAACAGTTATTTTCTTTTAATTTTTCAAAAACATTCTCATCCTGTTGGATTTTAGTGCTTGCTTCAATACCTAAGCTTCATGTTAAGTTTTGCATAATATTAGTCATTAAGACTCGGGTTCAGAGATCTAGAGAAATAAATAGAAGACTGGATACATAGCCGTACGGATAATTGGAATCGGACTTGATGTTAATTATCTATGTCTGTTTATGTTTTCTGCTAATTTATGAAACTAATAGCTACTAATCTATACATACACAGAGCTTTGCGTTCAAATATACCGTCTGACTTATTAGTGACTAATGACATCTAGTTTCATTATTGGACACTTGTACAGTAACTCGAGTTAGTAGATTTCAACGTCTTTAGATATTAAACAGATAGAACATAGGTACATGATTTTAGTTCTTATGTTGAAGAAGGCGTCGGTGACACTTGATATACAGGGTGTATGAAAAAAAAGGAGCCAGTCAAAATATCTCGTGTATGGAAGCGATTTTCAGAAAACCCTGAAACATGGTATCTCATTATATGGAGGGGGAAACTTTTTCAGGGGGTTTAATTTTTCATACTATTAACAGGGGCGGTCCCAGGGGGGTCAACTTTGGAATCTTAAATAGAACCACCCTATTTGTAATACATTTCTGAAAAGTAGTTGTCATTAAAAGTATTTTAAAACTATTTTGAATCAACACAGGGCCGGAGATATCGTACATTTCATTTTACATGTTTCAGTAATTTTTTTATAAGAAATAAATTGTATTTTGTAAAAAATAGTTTTTCAATTGAAATAATGAAATTTTCCTGCCTTTTTGATACCATTAGCTTTACCAGGGAAGATTTCAAGGGGTCAACTTTTTTTATTTTGTAAAAACCATCCTTTTTCGAGTATAATTTGTGAGAAATAAATGCAATGATTCATGTTGTTCAATGTAAAATAAAACAGGGCCCGATTTACTTCAAATTAATGTGAAAAAATCCAAAACCCGCGTGCAGTACTAGTCTCCGGCCCTGTATTCAAGGGTACCTTAAATTTAGATTAAACAACACTCGGTGCATTTATTTAGCACAGACTATACCTACTAAAAAAAGACTAGTTTTTAGACAGTTAAAAAAAATGACCCCTTGACACCTTCCCTGGTAAAGCTAATGATATAAAAAAGGCATGAAAATTTAATTCTTTCAAATAGAAAGACATGTGTTTAACATTTTTTCACAAAAATACCATTAATTACTTATAAAAAATAACTGAAACCTGTGAAAGTAAATGTACGATATCTCCGGCCCTGTTTTGATTAAAAATCTCAAAATAGTTTTAAAATACTTTTAATGTCAACTACTTTTCAGAAATGTATTACAAATAGGGTGGTTCCATTTAAGATTCCAAAGTTGACCCCCCTGGGGCCGCCCCTGTTAATAGTATGAAAAATTAAACCCCCTGAAAAAGTTTCCCCCTCCATATAATGAGACACATGTTTCAGGATTTTCTGAAAATTGCTTCCATAGACGAGATATTTTGACTGGCTCCTTTTTTTTCATACACCCTGTATACATGAGTAACGTAGCGTAGATTTGAAGTTTGGGCTAGCTCAGTCCACAGTGCCTACACAGAGTACACAGGGCTGTCCGCTGCATGATGGAAAGCCAGGTATATCTCTTTCGATAGAGCTAATCTGAGCAGTTAAAATAGCACAGTAATATTCAATGACCTCGATTAGATTATTCGCAATGGGCCTAAGTTGGCAAAAGGAACCCACAAAGGGACAAACCGAAAAAAATGACAAAATGAACCAATAAATAATAATTATATTTGCAATCAGCCTATCAAGACCTTTCATTTGATACCACTTCAGATTAGATTTATCTTTTAATTCCCGATATATATAAATGTCAAAGTCACTGACTGACTGACCACTGACTGATCATCGCTCTACAGCCCAAACCGTAAGTCCTAGGAAGCTGAAATTTGGTAGGTAGCTTTGTCTTATAGTCTAGATGTGCAATAAGACGGGATTTTTCGAAATTCCCACTACAACACCTGCCATTGGCGAAAAAGGATTTTTTGCTTTCACGGCCATGCCTCGGCCCGCAAAGCGGGCGACAGCCCGCTAGTTCCCGATATGGACCGATTTATTTTTTGTCTGGGCTTATCGTTAGCATACAGTCATGTACATTGATCTCTGTAGACAGCTTACTCATCCTTCATGGCTAAGTGCAAGAGGCGTTATAGGGGCTCAATGGATCCGTGTAAGAGGAAAAAAAAAATAATGAAAAAATTAAATCGTGTCTTTGTAATTGTTTAGGGGTCCGAAAATAGGGTTCCCGGTTGCCCAGGAAGTCAAATAATTAGTCAAATCGATTCATTTTTCGACGTAGAGTTCATTTCTGCAATAAAAATTACACTTTGTGAAATTCATGGAAAACTTTTCGCTGGCTGAAAGTACATGAAATACATGGGAACTATGTTATCCGTTACCTTACTCTCTTTGGCGCTGTTCTTTTTGTATAGGGCGTTCTTCACTCCTCGGGGCCGGGGTGTTTGATTAGGTAATGATGCTATCTTGAATTGGTTGGTAAATAATCACATGGCTATGGCTATTCATTTATCACGTCAGTTGCGAATAGAATTTTTTTCTAGATAGCTATTTAAGATATTAGACTAATAATAAAATATGGTCAGTATATCTAATATCAGTTGACGGTAAAAAATCTAGAGACAAAACTTTGACACCCAGTATATAATTATATTTGCCATATAAAGATACCTAATATTTAATTAATTGACCACTGTTTTGGAAATCAGTTGATTCACAACAAAAAATCGACTCTATTAAAAATCACAAGAGTTCATTATATTTATTGGTTTTTTTCCCCTTAAGACCAGCGCTTGGCAACCTTGTCCTTGGACCTGCTCATTATTATTATTATGTTTGCTCATTTTCCGTTTTTAATTGATTGCTTAATTTAATTTAGTTTAGTTTGAACTCGCAACTTCAGGCTGAGACGTTTCTGTTTTCTCTTGCCCTGTTACTACCAGAGCTGAGAGCAGGGCTTTTCAACCAACACCCGGCGAGCTACCAAAAAAATCAATATTGTGAGCTACCAGTTATTCGTGATCTATGTTTGTAATTCTGTTTAACTGCATGGTGACACTGGTTGTAGTCCTATGCATGGTATATGTAAGATAATTTTTGTTGGTGACTTTCAGAGCTTGAATAATTTAATAAAAAGTATGACGAAGGAGACAATGTTGACAGTGCAATTCTTTTCTTCGGAACCTTGGTACACTAGAGGAACGTAAAGGACACCCCTAACTTGGAAGTCTATTGTCTCAGACCGTCTGGTTGATCCTATCAGCTCTGAAACCGAGTCTTCAGATCTCTTTAGTCCTGTTGCTACGTGTCACGAATAAATCAAGTTGCTATTAACAACCAGAATCGGAATAGCCTAGGTGATATTTGAACAAGATTTTTTATTCCTTTGCTCGCTTGATTCTCTGTCTTGATTGTACTTATTGTTCTCTAATCTTGACAAGAAATTGCGAATTATATCTTCACGGCAAAGCCTTATACTGTTATACAGTTACTTCTATACGTATAGACTATAGGTGTACCCATATGTATATGGGTACACCTACAGTATGTGCACATTGCACATTGTACATGATCTGAACGTATTTTTTTTTAATTTTGTATGAAATAAATTCAAATTATTCAACAAATGCTTTAATATCTTATAACGCTAACGATGTATGTGCAATTGTGCATTGGTGTATGGATCATAAGAATTACGCATTCTCACCGAATTCGAGACAGAAATAATTACTCAAGATTAGCAAAAAAGTTATATACGAGTATTGTTAGGTAGTATCGAGGACGTATTATCAATGAGCCAAGACTATACTTGAGTACACTAACTCAACAGTGTTGAGTATCTCTACATTTCATCTTACATGTTGAAGCACAAACTCAATCTGTTTTCTTTGCTCTATCCCGGATAGCAACACAGATAATATCTCTATTAAACATGAACCGTCTTCATTAACTAGCGAAAGGCTATTTTGAAACTAGTAATTATTTACATGAACATCATTTAGCTGCACGAATCTGCAATAAAAAACTGAATCCCAAACATCTTAAACGATGTAAAATCACGGTAGTGTTGTAAAACTTAATGCAGACCTTACTATGTAATTGTTTCTAATAAATAGTTGTTGTTTATTTTGCCAGAAAGTTCTGGGGAAAGTTAGCAATTGGAAAAGTCTCTTCTGAATAAGATTGGCAATGCTGACAACATACGAGTGTGTTGTCAGCATTGCCTTCTGAAGAAATGAATGCATTGTTTTATTTATAAAAAGATGTTATAATAAATTCAAAGATTTCTTTTACTCTTATGGTGACTTGGTACGGGGCTGATGACTGGAGTAGGTGCATGGTCAATTCACTTAGCTACCTTCTTCTTCTCTGCTTTGTTTTGCTGAAAAGAAGTTGGCGTTGTGCGCCTACAAGAGATCAGAGATCACATATCTATGTAACCGCTCTGAGGCTGTCTGTGGTTTAGTAATTTAGTTTTTCAAGTTTAGTAATTTAGTTTACAACTTCTCACTTTTCTGTTTATACTGATTAAAATAGAGAGGTTAGTTGATGGCAGGGCTATTCAGAACTACTACCTGCTGATGAGAGCAAATAAGCTCGAAACAGCTGTCCAGGTATGTTCTGATATTCATGTACATCGAGTACAACTTCTCACTTTTCTGTTTATACTGATACTGATTGATACTGAAGTTGTCATAGGAGGGGATGGCTGCTGGTGCTTCCAGCTGACCGAGGCTCTACAGTTCCAGCCCTATTTTCCTGCTATTTAAAGAGGGAAATTTCACTATACCAATGAAAGTAACTACTGTTTTTTAATACCAAAACTAACTAACAGAATCGCCGGTTTAAAGAATGTAATATGTAAATGATTTCAGACGTATCGTGTGAATCCATTTCCTAAGCATCAACATAATGGTTCATTTAGGACTACACCAGAATTACTTTTTGGTTATCGAATTAATCAAACTAAGCCGGATTTCGTTGAACAAACTTCGCGCCAGTCATTCTAGCATGTGCGGTTTTAATTAACTCACACTTTTTAATTTAAATCCATTCACTAGGAAATTACCTAATTACATTTCTTTCAAAATTTAATTACAGAATATAAAACATTTTCAAGGTAATTGAGGAGATATTCAGTCATTATATTTCAGGCTGGGTGAGTGATCTTTTTGAGTAAATAAAACATAAGAATCACAATACTAAAATTGTATTTAATAGCATCATTACTAATTAGTTGAAACTCTTGAGCATAATTTTATTACAGGAATAATTAGTGATTTTATTGTTGTTTTCAAAAAAATTGAGTCCTAAAAAATATCCGGCCGGCACTCTGATGGTCCAGTACAGTACAGAGGTTTATTGGTTCAACTCAGGAATAGGAAAGCTCAAGTACCGAAGTCCTAGAGATTAATTTGAAGAACATAAAAAAATTGAAGGAAAGTCGTGTGGTATCACACCAGATTTTCATATATTTTTTTGAGGCTTCGGAGATTTTTTTAAAAAAAAAGACAGAAATAGAATGTTGGCTGCCAATTGCAACTGGTATTTGTAGAATTGAACAAACATTAGTTACTGATTTTCATTCTAAAGTGTATATAAAATTACAAATTATGAAGACATAGTGTCTCCAAACCCTATATGAATGAACCTATATGTGAAGAAGAACAAGAAGCAGCATAGTAGTGCTAATTAAAACAAATAGCTTAATTAAGGAGCATACAGACCTATTAAACAATCTATTCCCTGTATCTATTAAACAATATTCAATTAGCCCGTGGCTCGCTTGACACGGAACAATCATTTATTTGCTCTTTCTAGTGAGTGGCCAGAATAATCTGAGAAATAATATGTTCCAGCAAAAGTCATTTCTTGTTTATGCGAACTTTTTGCAAATCCAGTTTACAGGGTCTGACTTGTGGACGCTTGCCTCAAATATAATTTTAATTAGTAACTTTTGTAGCATAGAATATGGTTCTGAACTGATTCTTTTTTATACTGATTACACATTTCGTTATCTAACTCAATTTAAAAATAATAATTTAATTGAAAATTTAAAAGACACTCCAATAATAAAGAGATTTATTTATAGTACCCCGTGTGTACCTTTAAGTTGTTAATAATTATGTATCTAGGATTTTCTCGGCCAGGGTAGAACATGAACCATGCATAGGTTTCACGAAGTAGGAGCAGTAATTCACCAAGGAAGAGCTTTTACTTCAGTTAGATCCTGTATAAATCGTGTAATTTCTTTATTTAATAACTTGGTTATAGCCTCGGACTCCCCTATGCTTGGGCAGTAAGGTGATAGTATACGAGATTGAGCTTAATTTATTTAATGTTCTGGGGCAATGGTGTTTTCTGTACGGGGATTTAGGAGTGCACGCAGGTGCAGAATGAGAGTCCTGGGACCTGTGAGTCTCCTACGCGGCTCCCTTGGTCCTGCACCTTTAGTTTTCGGTAGTCATTGAATAAAGTCCTCGCTACGCCAGGGACCAGAGCACTTCTCCTATGTCCTTTGCATGCAGTAAGCAATAACCTACATAATAACTTTATTGTATTACATAGAGTGTTACTAACAATGCTGTCCCCGTTGTGTGTTCCAGAGCTCCCCGGGTGACCCCCAGTCAGCAAGCTGGCCGCTGCGGTGCAGACTCTCATGAACCCCCACTACCATTCCTACTCGGAGCTATCATCCTCGCCCCCCCACAACATGGGGGGAGGTCCCTACATGGGGGGGCATCAGAACGGACACGCGGGCATGGGCGGCATGCTGACGGGCAACCACCATCAGCATTTCATCAGCAACACGAGCTCGGGGCATCCGCTGCATCCACACGGCTCGGAGAATGTGAACAGCAATAACAACAGTAGTAGTCAGAATATTAAAATATGTGCGGGCTGCGGCGGCAAGATCATGGAGAGGTTTCTGCTGCACGCGCTCGAGAGGTGAGTTTGGTTGGGTGGAAGAGCTATGGTTGGGTGGAAGAGCTCAAGCAATTTGAGAATCCTGCCATTAAAGCTTAACAAACAAAAAAGTTTATCCACTATAAGAAAGCCAGGGTTCAATACACAATTTCTCGACAGAAACACTGACGTCAAGTAATTTCTGAAATTCGATCCCAAGTGATGTTGGCTATATGTCAAATCACTTTAATCAGGCTAGTTGAGGTTAATGAGGGCGGTTGGCCGTTGGGTCGTGGTATTCCTGATGCGAATTTCTTGTCAGTTTTTTTAAATCAGCTTTAGTCCCTTTGTGGAAGAATTTTTATTTTCATAAGGGAACAGCGGATTCACAAGATGGCTTATGCTTCGTAATTCTATATTTAATGGACTTGGTTTAATAGGAGGATAGAATCATTCCAGATTTTCCAAATCAATGTTAAATGTATCAGAGGAAGGGACGCTTAGTCTTTATGCTTTATGTGTAAGCTACAATGATTACTTGTTGTAAGCTGTAGAGAAAGCAACAACCATCCGTTGGTTCGAATGCATGAATTTTTCCTCATTTTTTTAGTATGTGACCACATAAAGAGTACTATTATAACCATTCACTAAATAGTATTATTATTAATATTTATAAAGCTATGTATGCATATGAACTGGATTGAAAACGATTCCATTGGAAAATTTGCTGGTGCAAGAACTGCTGGATAATGTAGTGAATTGGTAACATTGCAGGTATTGGCACAACAACTGTCTCAAGTGCGCGTGCTGTGGGGCCATGCTGGCGGAGATTGGAAGCTCCTGCTTCTTCAAGTCCAACATGATCCTCTGTAAACAAGACTACCTCAAGTAAGTGGAACTACCTACTTTTAAAAATAATATTTATTTTTTTCTTAGAGATTTATATATCTTGAAACCTTGAGATCCTTTTGACGTAGAGTTAGAAGTAATTACAGGGGTTAGCTCTCAACTAGGCTGACTTGCAGTCACTGCGCAAACTTATAAATCATCAAAATGATTGAATCTGATATAAAAGTGATACACTTAAGTGGTTGACAATGTTCCTGGGCGCAAAATTTCTCTGGGGAAAAATCTGAATAATTCATTTTCCTTTTATTCCGAACGAATAAAAAAATGTCTCGTGCCTCAGGTCCGAATATCATTTCCAACTTTTTCCGTTCCTGTAGGTAGGTATTCATTTTAAAAGCTCTTCCAAAGTCCCGGGTGACTTGAGCTTCAAAAAGTTTCAACGCTGCAGGTCTTGAGGAATGTTCATGAGCTCACCATGCTATGATTTCCAAGGAAAGTGGATTCCTTGCAATTCCTCGTGAAAATAATAATAATGATATATAAGACTCATTGTGAAGAGAACATGGAATTTATATGTCAATGGTGATAGAGAGAAAGAACAAGAATACCTATTAGTTTGTTGTGAACTGACCCATCTACAGGGTTATCATATTAACAAATATCGACAATTCTACACCATCAATTACTTCCACAAACAATATTATGTACGAGTGTTCTACAAATCCAACACGGTTAGTCGAAAATTTCACACATAAGCAGAAGCGGGCGAAATAGGAAGAAATATATTATCAGAGAAAATCTGCCGTTTAATTGTCAGACGGTACGAAAAAAGCAATTAAAAACGTGCGAGAGAGAAAGAGAGTGAGCACATATTTTATTAAGATAGTATAATTGGAAAAGTATCGTTTAATTAAATAAAGAAAACAATGCTCGCACATATGCTCTCCCCCACCCCCAGTCTCCATACATACAGAGTGAATGTACATGTCCTAGGCTCATTCACCCCCAGTCTCCATACATACAGAGTGAATGTACATGTCCTAGGCTCATTCACCCCCAGTCTCCATACATACAGAGTGAATGTACATGTCCTAGGCTCATTCAACCCCAGTCTCCATACATACAGAGTGAATGTACATGTCCTAGGCTCATTCAACCCCAGTCTCCATACATACAGAGTGAATGTACATGTCCTAGGCTCATTCAACCCCAGTCTCCATACATACAGAGTGAATGTACATGTCCTAGGCTCATTCACCCCCAGTCTTCATACATACAGAGTGAATGTACATGTCCTAGGCTCATTCAACCCCAGTCTCCATACATACAGAGTGAATGTACATATTTTAGGCTCATTCACCCCCAGTCTCCATACATACAGAATGTGTACATGTCCTAGGCTCATTCTCTAACTAGGCACTTTAATAAAAAGTTCTGACAGCACAAATATCTAAAAAACAGAAAACTTCCTGTTGCATTGTCCTGGAGGTTTTGCCACTATTCAGATACAGGCACCAGTCAGTGAATAAGTTCGTAGATGAAAAACGCTCTCATATATCCATTTTAGAAACCTTTTAGACCAATATTTTGAGACAAACTGTAGCTTTCTCCCGAATTTGCACATGTGGCATCTCAATTCCATTGTACATAAATATATTAGTAGATGTGTTTACATAGAGTTTGTATATGACCTACCCAGGAAACCAACATACCTATGTAACTAACTGTATTATTGCTCTACAAGTCTATATGTATGTAAATGTAATACATTAAGAGTTTACTGCATACAGACAGGGAGATGGTGGATGGTGAAGCGGAGTAGGTAATTAAGAATTTATTTTCATTCTAAATGGCTTTCCAGAAAAGTCCAGGCGGGAGAACGTGGGATTTTCTCACTTCCAGGAGCGGGAGAAAACACTCAAGTGGGAAAATTTATTACCACACATGTTCACTTTTTTTGCTAGTCCAGTTTGTCGAGAGGATACGAAGGCTGAGAGTAAGGGGTTACAAATTATGTTTAATTCCACTTAATTACTTTCCAGCTTAAATAAGAGAAATGCTCTCTCCTTTAAAAAGCTCGAGCAAAAAAAAAGCTGAAACTTGAGCACGACAGCAAAAATTTAGCTAAAAAGGTCTTTAGAATTAAAATGCACGAAAGTACTTTAGTCGGGTTAAGTATGCCATTTCACTATCATATCTTCCAATTTTTAGAACAACATCAACCTCTAATATTCTAAACATTATCGATAAGAGTTTTTGTACAATTAGTAGGTACTGAAATATCACAAGCACTGATAAGGTGGATCCTGAAGGCGAAATTTGCATGCTCGATTATTTATTTTCAAATTTGAGATTCGGCATTTAATTTCCACACATAGCTTTACCTTTTACTATGCATACTTGAGTCGAAATACATAGTAATATACAATATATACATATTTAGCTTAAACGAGTTTAGATACGAATTCTAAAATTTGAGCTTAAAATCTTTCTCGTTTGCGAATAATAATAGGATAAATAGATCCTATCCAAATTTTCCATACAATTCATGATAATGGAATTTCAAAAATGCCGACATATATTATCCTCTGTACTCATATTCGTTGTGAGAGGATAATTTCTGGCAAGACAATGAATACATAACTCGACCCAACAGCAGGAGGCAGGAGGGACTTCACCCAAAGCCGAATCTAGAAATTCAGCAAAACTCGTCCACTCTTTCCTCCTCCCCCCTCCCCTATTGTTCCCTCTCTCTCACTTCTCCTGCTCAAAATCATTTTCGCTTCGTATTAAAGACTATAAAACAATATGCACCATTCGGGACATGGCCATTATTTTATAAAGTACAAAGGGGTTTTCAAAAGACGGAGAGAGACAGCAGACTGGTGGAGGAAATAGGGGAAGGTTACTTTTGTCCGGAATGTGGACGACACTCGTTTCTCAATTTTATGCCTGGAGGCTGGAGCTGTGATTTTGAAAGCAAACCTGTGGTCTCTTCGTCCACCCTGCGTGTATGATAGTAGGTAAAGGGACCAGTGCCGGATTAAGGCTGCGCGGGGCCCTTGGCATTTTTAAGGCGCGGGGCCCCAAAATTGTACTTTTTTTTCTCTAAAATCCTATTTTTAAAATCCATAATAGTATCCAAAAGGACGTTTATAACATCGAAGGCAACATTTTTCCGAGTAATAGTAGAAATATCTAATTATATATTATGAGGAGAATAACTGTAAAAAAATGTCATTAGGTAAGATGTGTAGAAAGTAGATCATCGGATTACTATGGAGATTTTATTGGAGATATAAAAGGTCACTGCCCAAAATAATTCCAAACTATCAAAAGGCACTTCGAAAATGCCCAAAGACTTTTTTTCTTTTAATGGTACATGGTACATACTAGAAATGCACGTCTTGAAAAACAATCCAAAACATCATGATAAGTAAATTTGATGGCGCCGCAGGCGAAATTTTTGGAAAGTTATATGGTAAAGTACTCGGAAAATAGAAACAAAAAGATATCTTGAAAAAAAAAACATTAAAAGCGTCGCAGGCGACTATAATGAAGATTATTGGGATGTCGATAAATCCGATCACTGAGCACTCAGAAGACACTTTATGGGTTTGATGGCAGAGATTACCGAAGGCGATAATCACGTCCGTCAATATTATTCTTTTCAAATACGAGTAATTATATAATATTTATATATTGTATAAAGAGCCGCAGGCAATAGGTATAGAGATCTACCTATTTTTATTTATATGTGGTCGATTTCAAGGGGGGCCCCGTGGTTTTTCTTTTAATATTTTGCTGAACTGGCTATGATTTTATTTAATATTAAAATCCAGAAAAACCGACTTGAAGGTCATTAAAAAACACTTATAATTTGTGTAAGCTACCCGAAACGCGGGGTCCCCAAAACTGTGGGGAACTTCGCATCTACCAAATTCGCAATTGGAGTAGGTAGTAATAGGGGGCCCCGCTCTTTTCTTTCAATTTATGTACTTTTCTGTGAGTGTGTGTTTTTTCCCCTTTTATTTCTTCTTCTTCTTACTTATTACCCAAAAATTCTTAGTGTAAGCTTTTAAAAAACTCATAATACCTAGTGCAAGCTTTTTAAAAATCTCATAATATCTAGTATTCTAGTATAAGCTGCTGAGGCGCGGGGCCCCCTAAAGCGCGGGGCCCTTGGCATCTGCCAAATCCGCCATATGGGTGATCCGGCACTGAAAGGGACAGCCTCCTTTAGTACTTCATACTATTCATGTATAGATGTACTATATATTTTCTATAGCACATTAGAATCATGAGATACAGGGCAGGAGGAGGCAGAGGGCTCTGAGATTTGTGTTTCTGAATAAAACTTGTGCGCTCCTTTGAGAAAAAAACATGAATTTTTCCGAATGAACATAACGAAACGTGTAAAACCCATATCAATAAACATTTAATAAAATAAATAAAAGAAAAGCAAATTTTACCTCCGGTGAAAATGTTCTTTATGTGTAGATTTGGAAAAAATACCCACCACAATATTACTGGTAATACCTTCCTTTATCCTGCGGGCAGACGGTTCCTTGTCGGTATTTTATGATCGAATTATTCAAGGAAACCGTTTCATATTGAATTAATATATTTATAATATTTTTTCAAAGGTTTTCTTTTATTTTTTTACGAAATTTATTATAAAAACATTGCAGGGCATTTTAGTAAAGAGGATTTCGTGTGTCTTTTTTCCAACAGGAAAAGGCGTTGTTATCATTATTATGCTGGTAGCATTTTCCTCTTTATGATTTTCTTCCTTTAGATGTTGTGAATATATATGTTGTACAAATGTACATCTTTGAATTTCCCAAATTGTAGGTAATAATAAGGAGAATGTCCTTTTTTCTTATCTGAGCACAATATGTCTCTCTTCAAAAACTGAAGTTCTTTCTTTGAGGTGTGAAAGTTTGTATTTGTATAATATGGCTTACAGCCAGAATGAGCTATAAAAATAAGTAACCACGTATATTTTGATTTTCTAAAACAAGTTCTATGAATCTTTCGCCAAGGATTTATATTATAGTCTTGTTAAGTTTGATAAAGTCTTTTTATAAGCTTCTACGTGAAGTTTCTAAGCACAAGAACTATGTTTATGTCATGGAATTCTGTATTAGCAAGAAACTTGTGATTAGCATCAGCGAGAAGCTCATAATGTCTCCTGTACCCCTTAATTAAAACAAATTTCAATCTAGCAACCCGGTTACTAATCACCCTAACTAAACTACTAACTAACTAGTCTCATTTGAACGGGACACGAATTCACTGTTGATTACTATCTGAAGAGAGAAAGAGAGACTGGAAAGTTAAAGAGTTAAATTAATTAAAAGAATACTTAGCAAACAGAGGAAAAAAGTTTTTAATAAATTAGTAGCAACAGAAACGAGGCAGAGAAAATAAGCTGTGCGCAAAGTTTGGTCTACTTCCCAAGTTCTCTGAGCTTCCTTGTACACTTATACGTAGGTATGTTAGTCACTAGCTGTTGTGTAGAGTTATACACTGTGAAGAAGTGTTTACAGTACTAACACAATTTCTAGTAGATTATTCTATAAAACCTACTGTTTTTTACTCGTATGATAGAGTTAGGTATTGTGACTTAGTAAGTTGTTCTTAAAAATCCCAACAGTTATGACATGGATCCCATCATATTCTAAAGGCAATGCCTTGTTGTAGCCAATAATCTCTGTCTTCTTGTGCACCTCTTCTGAGCTGATTAAAGTTGGAAAATTCCATTTAGATTTGCATTTCCTATTCGTAAACCAATGACTCATTGAAATGATTGATGATCATTCAACCAAAACTTTATTACAAGAGAGCCTGCCCTTTCTAGATACATAATGACAACTGCCTGAAAATTGAACTCGAATTTCAACATCGCTAAAAGCTACGTAATTAGAAGATGTCTCTACAGAACAAGAAATAAACATTCGAATTACAAGGAAAAATGTAACTTGCCTCTTTTGAACTTTGACTACAACGTATACGAGTATATCATCCACATATACATATATGTATTATCAGGCTTATGTAGGTACATAACATATTAGATGCTCTTTAATTATGTTTATACTAATTAACTCAAATACAAGAAGAGCTTTATTATTAATAAGGAAACTGATTCGGGGAAGGGGGGGGAGGGAGAAGGAAGAGGAAGAAGAAGAAGAGGAGGAGGAGGAAAGAAAAATTAATGAAGACAAAGAGGAACACAAGAGACGACACAAAGAAAGGGTGGCTGTAGAGTGGGAGGGAGGGGGGGAGCAAAGTGGAAAACTTGCTTAAAGAGCTTCCAGGATGTCCTTGCCCTATACATATATCTTCATGATACAGAAGGACTCATAGAGGAAAGATTTTGTTGTTTTTTTTTTTTTTCAATGGGCAACATAAATAATATAATATGCTGTCAACAGTGTGAAGGATTCGCAATACCAAATAGTAATAGACATTAAAAATGAGAAATTCCCGGTTCCGAGCGGGAACCGTTGAGCAAATGCTCTTCCATCTTAGCTTTTGAAACCTAAATCTTGCTTTCTGATTCGGGACTGGAGTCTTATTGTTTCGCCGTTCTCAAAGTGTTGGAATACTTGGCTAATTAGTTTCATTCTCCCAGTTCCAAATAATAATTGTTCTCCTAGCGTCCATTTCACGTGTTCCCTCTCATTTAGACACTTGTGTTGATTTAGCAATGTCTCTCTCTATCTCTCTTCTTTCAACTTACAATATTTGCAGTGCAGCTTTTAATGAGCTCCCCATTACGCTCTTTCTCTCACTCGTTTTAGCATATACATATACCTGTATGTATGTATGTACAGTGTGATTCAAACGCTATTTTATTTTATGAAAAACAATTTTATTATTTTTAATAGAACTCTACACTGGCAGAGTCCTCTTCCTCGACACCATACCTCAGAGATTGTGAACAACATTTCAGCAAAGAGAAGTTATATTTTATAACATAAATGTGGTATTTTTACAATAGTAGAAATATTTGAGTGCTTCCCTTCAAAAACATCACGTACAATTTTATTAGTATCGACTTCCTCTCTTGATTCCAAAAATGTCTGTATTCACCACTCAAAATAGACATTAAAATCATGGCACAGCTGTATTTTAAGGATCCTTTAATCAAGTACAGTTCAGTTACTAATTATTAGACTTAATAACTTTTGAGAGTCCGTTTTATGGACACCCTGTATATTTTCGCTTTATAGTAAAGTATATTGCGTCTTCTTTTTAACTGAGGGGTTTTTAGCTTAGATTCTCTTAATTGGCATGTGTTTGCTCGTCTCTCTCTCTCTCTCTTTCCTCTGTTGCTTGGTCTTTTTTTTTCTCTCTCAATCAGTGGAATTACAAGGTAATTAGCCTTATGTTTTATATCAGCTTCAGCTATTCCTTCTCTCAACCTCTACTCCTGAAGGAAGAAGGAGAAAGGAACAACCTTTGTCTTTCCCTTTGCCTCATTCCTGCTTCTTCTTTGCTCGTTACGATTTTCCTTCAACTCCACTTTCTTCTTCCTCTTTGGATAAGAGAAAAACCTCCATTACGAGATTAACGATCATTTGTGTGAACATTCGGATGGTTGAGTTGATTTACTCCCCTTGTTTTGGTCAATTTTCTTTCGTCCTAACGACGATTTTGTAAGTCAGTAATTTGTTCGAAGAATTCAAAGGTGACTAATTCATCCAAATGGCAGTTATTGTGGGTTGATTTTTCATTCGGCTAATGACAATTTTTTAGGTCAACTATTACCTTCTATTGGCATCAGGAATCAATTATAGGATTCAATTGTAATAAAAGTATCTTCCAAGTGAACTTTCTGATTCTTTCTTACATTGAAGCTTTTCAGTTTGTATGTCCCTAATATTTAGGTATTTGAAAACTTATCTTGGGTAAGATTTTATTCTTATACGAATCTGCCTGTGGTCTGTGGCCAACATTTCAGACATCTCCACTGGTTTGGTGTTTTCACAGTCGGCCAAGTTTTCCCGGGGTGACTGACTCCATGCTACTGCCTGTCACAGATCAAGTGCTGCTAGTTAGTCATCCCAATGGTAACCACGGCACAATGTAATGACCAGCAGTAGCAATAGTATCTCCTCGCGAGAGTAGCGATTACTCATCATACTTTCAGTAATGAGTTGGTGGAGTAGTGATCATACTGACTCCGGCAGATGTCACCAGGGTTCACGCGTGATCTCAACCGGCACCAGGTACCAACCTGCCTACAGACTACAGGCCAGTGCTGTATGACTCGATGCTTGATCACAATTATTTTATTATTACACTCAATATTGGTCGTAATGATTTTTAACAAGATCTGTACGGTGAGTTGACCTCTATTTCCAGGCCTGTGCCTAGTTTTCCTCGACTAGCCGTGTCCATTTCTAAATTCACAAACTAGTCACTATGACTTGCATGAACTAAAGTAATTCTCAAGTATTGTTTGTGTGTTCTCATTTGTTCAGACTTTTAATTCAATAGCATTTTCTTTAGTCCGCTCTCTCCTCTCCAGCTCCAGGCTCCATGTATAAGGAAAAGGCATCTCCCAAGGTGTGCCCACTTAGCGTTTAGGTAGCTAACAAGTTTTATGATGTATTTCGAATTTCAATTACGGAAAGAGCTTTCTTGCGCTCTCTCTCTGACCTAAATGTCCGGATGAGTGTTTCTGTTCGTTACGTTAGAGGAGGCAGGATGGGTAACTTTTTGAATAAAATATCCTCCTCTCCTCTAACAGCTCAACTTATTCATTACATTACATTGATGTGTAAAAATGAAAAATGTCTGGCTCTCTTCTCTGTATACTGGATGGGATGGCGATGGAATGGCGGAAATAAATGGAAAAGTTGCAAGGTACATTAGCTTAATTAGAACTTTTGTATTGAATGTTATTCTGTGTGAGGTAGAGGATGATGAAAGTGCTCCTCATGTGAGCAGGACCCTTTCACACGATGTCGGAGCGAAACATATGAAGGCCTTGACCGAAACTATTAGAAATCTGTGGTCTCAGTATTGATCATCGCTTTGGTTAAACATGGATTCACGCCGATTTCCTCTAAATTCAAAAGTCTTGCGGGAAATTGTGCGACATGGTTCCTTTCTGGGCTCCCTAATGCCCCCCCTTTCATATATTATACGTCTTATTTTATTTTATATGCTTTTCTTTCCGAGACAGTCTCGATTTTTCCCTAGCCTGCCTGAATAGAGCCATGCATGCAGAATATCAAATGCGTTGCACTTCTCTTTCACTTATGTAGAATCTATGTATGTACAAAAATTATCTAATATGACACACTACATCCTCAAATAATCAACAACTAACAAGGATTCAATATCATATCCTTGAGGCTGAGTGCACCTTCATGACAAGTGCTTCAATAATAGTGCACCGTGTGAAAAAGACTTTGGAAGTAGAAAGCTTCGTTAGGATAAATTGAACCACTCCTGTGAGGGCACAGAAGGGTTCAAATGAAGGATATGTGAACGAGGAAGGGAGACAAAACGTAAATGAGTGAAAGTAGAAGGAGAGGGAGGAATAGTGGGGAAGTAATAAATCCTATTAGATGTATTAAGCCGGCCACACACGTACATGCATGCATAACATTCATGCATGTGGGTGTGTGGCCGGCTTTACGTGCATGGGGTGCAAGTACGTTTACTGGACCAGATCATATGAACATAACACTGAAGAAATAGATGCATTGTAATATTTTAGATATACATATATACCTAAAATATAAGCTCAAACACTTAAAGAAATTTTCACGAATTCATCAGAATACAATTTATGTGAAATAAAAACTTTTTAGTTAGGAAAAAATCCCCTTACTTCTTTTCCTTACAAATTTATTTATGGGCGCTTGTAGGGTTTACACACAGTTTACGAGCTATAGTTTTCCGTGTCGTAAAATATAGCCTTTTTATTGCCTGTATAGTTTACAGTTTGGAGTGTTGGATAGGGCTATTGGGTTTGATATCTCTTCTGTGATTGACCAACCAAATGGTTGTATCTCCTTCTCCTTTACTCTCAGGATTAACTAATACTGGCAACACTGCATTCTTGATAAGTTTTGTTTTTTTACAATTATCTAAGTTGAGATTTACAGTCAAGCTCCGCTATCAAATATCAGACTTGATTATTTATCTATCAGTTCATCATGTTAACATTAGTTCCATTTCGAGTACACCACTTTCTAGTTTGAGTCTTTCCTCTTTGATGCTAGATTTCTCTTTCCAATATTTTAATTATTTGATTGAACAAGTCAAATTTAATTTGTTTAAAAAAAAAGGGGAGAGAGAGCAAGAGGGAGGGAGATTGCCAGAAGTGTTCCTATTATCCCCGTGTAACTTTTCACTACCTGTGGGCTACTGGGCTCCAAGAGATAGAATATTTTATAAATTCATCTAACACATTCTCTTCATCTTGAAGTTATTGTAATCTTGGAATTCTTTTCATGTCCATTTAGAGTAGATCTAATACACCATGATGTTCCAATCACACATACGTATATTTAGTATCCAGGAAAAGTCTTACCTAAGTTAGATGTAGTGTATGTAGATCAGGAATCTCCACCACAATGTTGAGTCTTGTGCCTGTGTCATCTGTTATCTCTCTCTCTCTCTCTCTCTCTCTCTCTCTCTCTCTCTCTCTCTCTCATTTATCTGTAGGTACTTCTGTTGATCAAAAATCAAAATAATTATTATTAATAATTACAGGAAATAATTTGTATGATCAATGTTTGTACAAAATATCTCTGTACAAGTATTGCATAATCTGTGGCACCGGGCACAGCAATTGTGAATGGAGATGAGAATGGAGTCCAGGACTGAAAGGGCTAGGGACTCCAACTTGTGGCAAGTCCCGGGGGAATGTTTCTCCTCAGAAGTTGAAATTATCTCTCCCCCTCTCACCTCTCCTCTCTCCCCTCGTTGGATTTATGTCGTCTTCCTTTAATGTAAAATAAATTTCGATTCCCCGTGATTAATGGATTTGGAAAAAGTAATGGAATATACAGCAGTGGGCATCAAGTCTTCCCGATTGAAACCGGAAGTAGCAGTGACGTTGATCCATATCCAGAAATTTCATCATGTCGTGTCCTAAATGCACGGCGCATAGCAGGTACTCAAAGTAGTGTGCATTTATACAAACCATATTGCTAGCCATGTCCAAATATTAAACATTTAATTTGATTGCTTTGGAATTCCAGTTAAAAAAATAATCAGAAAGCTGCTATTAGCGATTGAATATAAAGATTTTATAGTCAGAAAAGTACTTGAATAATATCATGGCATAAAATAGTGTCACATAAAGAATGGTTAAATGAGCATCCTTCTTCCATACTCAATCAATTGATATTCTCCGGAAATACTTTGATCACTTCAGTGGCTGTCTCAGGCCTACGTATCGTTTTATAGTTCTCCTAGAAAAGAAACCATCTTGACAGTTCCACATAATGAGTTGGAAATAATTAGTGTGCCGCGACAAGCCACATACATCAAGCCCGTATCGCATACTTAGAAAATGAGACTGATACTGACGATATTTCGAATAAATTTTCTGAATATGGGCCAATTTTTTCCGGTATAAAAAGAAGCAAATATCTTCTCCATCATCTTCTTTGCCATTATTATCATAATTTCATCAAAATCATCATTTTTAGTATTATATGTACGATCATCATATCATTTGTATTATCAAGAGCATCATCTCGAGCATTCAGTCTCTCACCTTTTCTGTTTATTCCGCGCTATTGGCTTCTATACCTTGGTTATTTTTATTCGTATGAAAGAGGGCATCGTCATAATCTCGTTGTGCCGGAGTCTCGGGCCCTTGTGATAAGTAAAGTGACATTGCGTCAAAACTCAAGAAATCCAACCAAAATAGATAGGGAGCTAATATAATATTTTGTTCACTTCGCTATGAAGGTGAATTCTGCTAACAGCTACATAGGCTGTATCCTCATCTCAAAATAAATTATTAAGAAAAAAGTATATCATACCAAAACAGAATTATTAGTTGGTCATCTTCTTACTCACTTCCCCACTTTAAAAATCTCTAAATAGTACATACATTGAATAAACCCATTTTCACAAATTTTACTGGTATATCTAATCATGTTAATTTTTGTGAACAACACTTTGTAAGACTCGTTCAAAATCTAATTATATGTTAAGTTAAGTACTCCTTTCATAACTGCTCTCTCTTGTGTTTTGCATGCTTAGAGTTTACAATCTGTCCTCCATGTGCCTCAATTATTAATTGCTCCCGAATTAACACAAAGTGCGTCAGATTGCTGCTCTGACACGGTTGATATAATAATATAATCCCGGTAAACGGGCTTGTATTAACGGAAAGAATCCTGGTTACAAATTACAACAGTAAAAACATTTACATGAAAAATATGGTTACAATATCAAAGACTTAAAGAACAATTGGTTTTTAAAACAACGAAAAGTAAAATAAAATAGGTAATACCAAATAAAATATTCTTATTCAAGAAAAATTGTCAAATAAATAAAATAAACTAAAGTAAGATAAATTAAAATGACTAGAAAGATAGAAAACAAGTTAGGTATATAAAAAACAATAAACTCCACAAAACTGTTGAGATCGTCAGTCGTCAAGCCATTTCACGAGGTAAAAACCTTGCACGTCATAAGTTTAGTCAGGAACAAAACTACTGGGTGTGATTTTCAGCTCTCATCATTCTATTGAGAGGAGCATAAAATGTATAATTGGTGCTACACGAGGTTACGTAGAATGTATTTCCTCTCCGAAGTTTCCTATGACAGCTGAAAGACACTAAACTTAGTAATTTGGCACAGTCAACATCTCCGTCAATCAAGTTTTTGAGGAACCTGGAGTCAGCAAAAAGACGGCGATCCCTGAGTGATGCGACATTGGGACATGAAAGAGGATAACGATAATTGAAGTAAGAGAGAAAGCGTTTTTGCACCCTACCTAACATTTGATCATAGATTTGGTAGTGAGGGGACCAAACAACACACCCATATTCCAGAAGACTACGGACCAAAGCAACATAAAGAAGTCGAAATGAATTTGAAGAGAGACCCTTGGAAGTTCTGAAGATATAGCCGAGAAGCCTATGACAACGCATGGAGAGGTTTTTAATATGTTCAGAGAAAGAGAGTTTGGTGTCAAAGATTATACCAAGATCTTTGATCTGATCAACATGCTTCAGTGCTTGAGAGTCAATATGATATTGAAAATCAATAATCTTCTTACGTTGAGAGAAGTACATGACGGCACACTTACTGAGAGTAAGCTGCAAACCATTGAATGTAAGCCACTGAAAGAAAGAATTCAGATCCTGCTGGAGAGATGAACAATCGTTAACAGAGGAAATGGACTGATAGATTTTGACGTCATCAGCAAACATCTGGAAAGAAGAATTGGTGATCACTTTTTGAAGATCGTTGAAGAAAAGACTAAAGAGAAGCGGACCGGAATGGCTACCCTGGCCTAGACCCGAAGACACCTCAATATATGTGGACTTGAAATCACCAATTTTAACAAGTTGGGTACGTCCCTCAAGAGAATGTTCAAGCCAACGAAGATAAAACTCCCCGATCCCATAAGATCGAAGTTTAGCTATAAGAAATTCGGTATTGACTCGATCGAATGCCTTGGCCACATCTGTATAGACAGCATGAACATCTTTACCAGCTTGAAAAGCTGTCAAGATATCATGTTGGTAACACAGAAGATTAGTGACTGTAGATCTTTTGGACATGAAACCATGCTGGTGGTCAGATATGAAATTCCGGGAAGCGAAAGAAAGACGTGCAGATACCAGCTTATCTAAAACCTTGGGAATTGCCGACTGAATACATACACCGCGGTAGTTGGCAATATTTGATCTATCTCCCGACTTGTGTATTGGAAAGATGAAACTAGATTTCCAGGAGGATGGGAATTTTCCAGACGACAGAGATTTATTAAACAAAAGCATAAGAGGATGAGCTAAAGAGTTGGCACATCTTTTTAGAATGAAAGGTGGAACATTATCGGGACCGGAAGAAAATTTAGATGGAAGAGACATCAGAGCTTTTAATACCTCGAAACATGAGAAAGAACAGGAGTTGAAATCAATAAGGTCCAAGTGAGGATACTCTGGAACCAAATGTTCAGAGCTCTCATAAGCTGATGAGAAGGATTTAGCGAACAAGTTAGCAGCCTCCTGCCCAGTGCTACTTGTTTCGTTGTTTAGAAACATATTCTGAGGAAAACCATCAACTTTACGTGTTGTATTGGCGAATTTCCAAAAGAAGCGAGGATTGAAGCGAAGGCTCTTATCTGATTTATCAAGATATTCACGAAAACATTTTGTGCTAAGATAATTAGAGCGAGATCTTAATGATGAGAAACGAATGTAGTCAGATTGAAGATTAGATCTTTTATAATCCCGATGAGCCTTTTTTTTCTCCACTACGAGAGAAATGAGTTCCCTTGAGAACCAGGGTGGATATGATGAACGATAGACACGCTTCATGGGAGTTGATATCTCGATACCTGCCAACAGAAACTCATAAAAACGCTGGGTGACGCTGTCAATATTACTAGAAGATGAAATAAACGACCAATCGACATTACATAAAAATTTATTCAACTCCTCCATATTGGTCTTTGAAAAATCATAGATGAACATGTCTAGAGAAAGTTTCTCAGTCGATCCTAAAACGGGAATTTCAAAAGAAAATGCAGAGTGATGAAAGTTATTCGAGAGCAAAGAATCAACGCAAGTGGTAGTGGTAATATTAGATTCACTGGTGAACAATAAGTCAAGGAAAACCCCGTGATCGTTGGACAAAGAATTAGCCTGGTGAAGAGAAAGACTATTAAAACATTCACAAACCTGAATAGCAGGATAAGAAGAGCTACAATTGACAATCAAAGATGAATCCTCGTCTACACCCCACTTCGCCTCTCTCAAATTATAGTCACCTACAATGAACAACTGAGCATTAGGATGACGGAACGCAACTTCCTCAACAACAGAACAATGCTCCAGGTAAACCTCAACACTTGATTTGGGTGGAATGTACACGCAGCAGAGGAGTATGCTCAGATTTCCAACCTGCAAAAGAACAAAAACATGGTCATAAGGTAACGTCGGAGAGGAAATAGTGACTCTACGAGATCTCAGACGACTATTCGTGGCTATCAGAACACCCCCACCCCTAAGCTTCCCAGAGACAAGTGAGTCTCGATCACATCGAAAAATGTCAAAATTACTGAACTTGACTTCACATTGAGAAAATTCTTCATTCAGCCAAGTTTCGGTCAAACAAATGACATCATAAACACAAACTTCTACAAGTCTTTTAAGATCATCTAATTTAGACCGAAAGCCACCTGTGTTATGATAGTAACATGTTAACTTATCTTGGCTGTTCTCTGGGAACGCCGGTTTTTTGAAGGCAAAGATGAATCTTTCTCCACCAGTTTGTCACTCTTTGTACCTGAGTTTGATTTACCCGAAAAAGAAGACGGAACATTGTCTTTTTTTGAAGCCGAACTGCTGGCATTAAACTTAGCCGCAAGAACCGCTACCGGCTCCTGAGTATCTGTGGACCCACTCCCAGAGGTGTTTAAGCAAGAAGGTCCAGCCGAGTCCGAATGCTTCACGACGCTCTTAGTGACAGATGGCTTCTTCATTGGAGGTTTCCCAGATTGGTCTCCCGTTTTCTTGGCCGGACCCTTACTGAATGATTTGTGAGGTGGGCTATTGCTGTCATATGTCTCCACAACATACTGAGGCAGCAACCGACCACTGAAAATCTTCACAAAAGAACCTTCAGGCCAGGCCCCCCCAGACGCGACCAGGTGACATTGATCCGCCTGAATGACCAAGTGAAATGATGAGTAGGATGAATGGCGTGACTTCATCTTTGAACACTTGATAGAAGACAGGTCTGGAACATTAGACATTAGATCCTTGGCCAAAGCTTCCGCGGACACATCAGGATTCAGTCTAGACACAAAGTAAGGTGTGTACTTTGTGTATGGAACCGTTGTCACGACGTCAGATTTCCGGGATCCAACAAAGGAAACACCACGATCCTTGCCATTTGAGTCGCCGCGGTCCTCCGCACCAACTCGAGAACACCCAGCCTCAGATCCCAGGTTCAACCCAGATGACGTCAGCTCGGCTATTCTCTTGTTCAGCAGACTTATCAGTTGCTCCTGTTCAGTCACACGTTTCTCTAACTGACTAACGTACTTGTCAATAGGTACACTAGTAGAAGCACTGGAATTCTCAGGTAACTGGTTCGGGACTGAAGACGGCATCGTAGGCGGTGGGTAGAAGATAACCGATAAAGCAAATGAATGAAATAATCAAAGTATCTCAAGGTCAAATATTAATTTACAGTGATAGGGGGACCGTTAGGTTTGAATATTAGGTAGGTAGAGATAGATATTATAGCTATATGATAGATAATATGTATCTAGTACCTCACCTAGGCTTGCGTATGAACAAAGAAAAAACAATTCACGAAACAGAACTTTTTTATAAAACGTCACACAAAAAATCTAATGACATATTCGGATTCAGCGCACAAAAAAACGTCAATCAACACATAGACAATAAAAAATAAAGGTAATTTAACACTAAAAACAAATAAAAAACAGAGAGCAAATTTTTGTACGATACGAATCAGCAGTTCTCAGTCTTCTAATATCTCTCAGTCTTCTAATATAAGATATAGGTGGCCGATTTGGCCAAGTTTCACCTCTTGAAGGGGGTGGAGAGCAGGCGAATTCATTAAAACATATCTTACCTTACCAATGTACAATGTACATGTACCTAACTACCTACATACCTAGTATATTAAAATAATATAATTTGTGTAATGTCCTTCATATTGGTGTATATTTATGACGTTTTGTTTTATAATTCATTGGTAGTAACCCAAATATTCAAGAAATGTTTGCGGACAAAACAAAGCTATCTTACAATGTATCCACTCTAGCCGTCTGCATCTACAAGTACAAGAGTAATAAATCAAGTACTTTATGAGCACACTTGTCTTGTGGACGAAGCACTAAGCAGCCATGTAGTAGTATAATGCCAAATTCCGAGTATTCAACGGCTTACTCTAATCATGTGTGTAAATGTCTTAATTCCCAAGCTATGCTCTGAGTGTAACTGTAAATGTAACTTCTGTCGAGCCGGGAATTGTCTATATGTCTATAATATTATGTATTATATCATATTAGATGAAATAGATTGGTCATTAAATATATCTCCTTCGTCACTAATAGAACAAGCATCAGATCTGTTAATTGGACATCAGCTAGTCTGAGCAGTTTTTGACAAAGTTGGTTGGCAATGTAAGAATAATGATGTTGTTAAGATTTCTTGGTTAGTTACCGTCTTCTATATGAATAATGATTTTTTAACGCCCGAGTTCATTCAAGACGAGAATTTACCCTTCTCTTGCAAGAATTTTACAAATCAGCTGTTGACGATAACCTAACCTGGTTTGAACTTGGCGGTCAACCACCAAGTCTACAAGTCGCTAAGCGTGACTTTACTTCAGAATTTAAAAGTTTTGTGTAAGCGTTCACATTTCTTTCACAATTATGTTTGGATCCTTCTAACTGGAACGGTATATTGTCTTTTTTGTGTTCGCAGATTATTCGGTCAGGCCGCGGCATGTTCGGCCTGTGGCGTCAACATCTCGGCCAGTGAATACGTGATGAGGGCCGGTGGGCCGTCAGGGGGGCCTCCTGGCACCCCTCACCATCCTCACACGATCAATGTGTTCCATGTGAAGTGCTTCACGTGCAATAAGTGCGGCATCCAGCTGATGCCGGGTGATAGGTGAGTTGCAACTTACTATGGTTGTGCTTGACAAGGGTCCGAGAGTAATCGTGTGTGTATGATTCAATGTCCTCGCATGCGTTGCGATAGAAACCAGCATAAGTTATTCAACGCTGCTATAAAATGTTGTCATTCAAAGATATAAAAAAATTGAGGATGAATTTTGTCACTTTTAAGATTTAAGTTAGAATAATAACCAAGTAATTATAACTTGTAACTTTGTAAGGACTTGCAGGTATGCAGGTGCTACCTACGTATATATAACACTGTATGTCTTTGATCTAATCTGTATGAAATCTGTTGATGTCTTTACATCTTTTACAAGTCGAACATTGTTGGACATCGCTAAATATATTACAGTTTATTTAAAATACAAACGATGCTGCCCTACTTTTGTCAGGTTGCTATAACAGCTATAACACAGCAGAATCATCAATACTATCGTACATTTTTTTTTTTTTTTTTCAATACTTATATTCTTCTTTAGTTTATATCAGTAATAATTTCCTTTGACTTGGCTCTGCAGGTATTACCTCCTGAACGGGAACCTGGTGTGCGAGCAGGACTGGCACAAGATACTCAAGGGCAACCTGACGGGGCCCGGATCTCAGAACGCCACCACCGGCACCACGACAGTGAGGAAGGGCAAGGTGGGGCGGCCACGCCGGAGTAGAGACTGAGGTAATTTTCCTTTACTTACTTCAATTTATTTATCAAACACCTCGGCCGAGGTGTGAAGAACGCCTATACAAAGAAAGAAACAGCCCGGCAGAGTGTAAGGTTACGTAAAACATAGTTCCCATGCATTTCATGTACTTTCAGCCAGCGAAAAGTGCAACATGAATTTCAAAAATTGCGATTTTTATTGCTTTTTATTACAAATGAAAGGATATGATATGCTTTATTTAGTTTTTACAAATAGAATATCTCGTCCATTTTGTTATCGTCGGGGATAGACCCCATTATGCTCACAGCATTCCCTTTTTGAATTGCCAGACTCAATCTTTGTTTAAGGAATTCGGCGGCTCGCTTCTTTCCAGAAATACACTCCAGTTGAATCCCAATTTCTTTTATCCACAAATGAAATATTTTAATCAGATGATCAGAAGAAGGCAATGTACCTTCTAAACAGGCCGCATTGCCTCTTTGTATAGCCATGATCGATTGGCTTGACGACGAAATGTCTGGTCAATAGTTGACTTTATTTTTCGCTCTTCTGATCTCTCTCCTCCCAAGTCTCAGGATCAGCTCCCATCTCATTTATATCTCGCCAGTCATCCCTTCCATACGAGGTCACCATGTTTTGTGCCTTGCTCTTCCTACCAATCCCATCTGAGTCCTTCGCCTCCTTTACTCAATACTTCCTCTAACATGAGATTGACAACATCTCATTTCTATACGATGTCAACTACTGCCAAATTCCACATTGATGATGTAATGGATGAAAGAATGTTTTATTGTTTATTTATTTCGAAACTTTCATGACAATTAATCTACAATTTTCAGTTTAAAGTTTTTTCTAAGAGCGGAATACTAAAACTCTTCGATAATTAGCTATTATGATAACCTTGACTTGAAATAGTTAGTCAAGTATACAGGGTGTCCCGTATACAGATGCAAATATTTTGAGGGTAGGTTCAGCCCACCGTGGACTATCATATGAGCGAAACTTGCAGTGGGGCATTTTGCTTCGTTAAAGAGTTATGGCCAAATCCCTGTTTTCCCCACAGGTCTAGAGGTCACTTAGATCGATGCACGTTTTTAAAGAAATGGTAGCCAGTAAGTAATTTTTGACTTCATGTATGGATAGTCATGCATATTTCCCTTGAAATGCAGTTGGTTGCATGAAAAAATATTGAAAGACCAGAGAGATATTTAATCATAAGTTCAATATTTTTCTAAAATTCGATTTTCCCTGTTTTCCCTTTCGTGAATTTAGAGTACTTCTACAATTGCAATTCTGCGTATCACTAGATAAAAAAATACCCTTTGCTATTTTGTTTCAATAAATACAAAGTTCTTTCAGACGCGTGAAGGAACGAATGAGATACGCCTTATCAAACGGCACCAGAAGGAGAGAAACACATCTTTCAAATTTTGAATCTGGGCGCTATTGCATTTTGAAGAACACTCGATGCCTGAAGCGGTCTGTGTGACTATTTTTGTGCCAACTGCAAGTTATAAATGAAAATTTTCTGAGTACAATTAGTTCTATTAACCAACTATATCAATCAAATCTAATAGTTAAAATAACAAGGCGATCAATTTGTTCGGTGGAAGAGAAAGCCACAAGCTTTAAACCTCGCCCTTGGTTCGCTACATATTCTTTTGGGTTCTTTTCATTTCATGTCCTGTGTTGCAGAATGTATCATGTTTGTAGTTTATCAATAAACTACAAACATGTATCACTGTATCACCACCCTTGATCAGTCTTTGTTTATATTTATTTCACAAATTGTTACCATGTTCATTGTAAAAAAAAAATGTAAATAAAGCTTGATCCAATTGTTTATAAAATAAAAATAAAGTATTAATAATAATAGTAACCTTAAGGTTGGATGTTCGAGTTTTACCCAAGGTTAATTTTCGGCACTATTTGTTATGTTTTTGATATCATGATTGTGATAAACACAAAAATGATATTTTTAATTTTACTTCTAAAAATAAAATCATAATTTTTGTTGGTAGCGCAGAGTCTTTCTCCATGTGTATTCTTTTTCCATAATTACACCACTGGTTGCTGCTTTCGTTGCAGCCTCTCTCATTTTTCCTCATGATAACCCTGTGATTCCGTAACCCCATTCACATAAAAGTTCACACCGACCGACCACTGTGAATGATCAATTTCCCTCTGTTAAACATCCCAGAGCAGTGTATTTATACCTCAAATTACGCGCCAATTCTGTTAAAATTCAGCCAACTTTGAATTTTCCACCATAATTCAGAAGTGTTTTTTTTGAGCTTTGTGTGTACTGCGTTCCATGATCTTTAAAGTAATATAAATGAGCTTTCTTTTTTATAAAACTAAACATAATAGGGTATTTTTTTAACTAGTGATACGCAGAATTGCAATTGTAGAAGTACTTTAAATTCACGAAAGGGAAAACAGGGAAAAATCAAATTTTAGAAAAGTATTGAACTTATGATTAAATATCTCTCTGGTCTTTCAATATTTTTTTATGCAACCAACTGAATTTCAAGGGAAATATGCATGACTGTCCATACATGAAGTCAAAAATTACTTACTGGCTATCATTTCTTTAAAAACGTGCATCGATCCAAGTGACCTCTAGACCTGTGGGAAAAACAGGGATTTGGCCATAACTCTTTATCGAAGCAAAATGCCCCACTGCAAGTTTCGCTCATATGATAGTCCACGGTGGGCTGAACCTACCCTCAAAATATTTGCATCTGTATACGGGACACCCTGTATAGTAACTATAACTAATCTTGCTTCGACTCTTTTCCTCACAATTAAGGTTTTAGAATTAAGGTAATTCAAAACATTTGCTCTGAACAAGAAACTGAAAAATCTAAAAATTGAAAGATTATGAAAACCCTTTCTTGTTTAACTTAACAAATTCAACCCCTGAGAGGGAAAGCAAGGGACAATGGAACTTTTCCAAGCGAAAATCCCCTCAAGAAATGTTGAATTCTTGGCTTATTCCAACAAAACGTAATAATATTATCCATGTGTAATTATGTCTGAATGTGGTATGCACGGGTTACTGGTATATAACTCGAGAAGTATGTTTACACAATCCGAGGGAGTTTTTGGCCGAGTTAACCCCACGGAAGAAACTGTTCTATTAAATCAAATTACTCTAATTGGTATTTTAGTTTTTCCCAACGAAGGCATGTATGTTGTAGGGTTTGTGTAAGGAGGGTCAAGTGGGTAGGAGAGGACCTCCAATTTGGTTTGCTCCCCCGAGAGAGAGGGACTTCATGGACGTTCTTCTATTATAATTGTTAGGGAAAATATTTTGAAAATGTTTAACGAGCAGAAATACTGCCCTCTACACATTCCCCGCCTCTTGCCAGCAAGGTAAGAACACTCGCCAGACCTTTATGATGCTTGTACATTATTATTTGTGCACGGTAATTCTATTGTGTGGAACAATGAGGCCAGACGAGTATCCGGCAGTGTGCTTGGAGCAGAGTCCTATTTATTTACCTTGTTAAACTAACTCAGTCGCTTAACACGAGTTTGAGCCAATGAAATCATCGAGAGTGATGCTTGTTTGCTAATCTTTAGGAAAGTTCACGGATAGCTACATAGATTACAGCTTTTGGGAACTTTTTTCTTTTTCGTCGTTGAGAGCAGGCAAAAGTTTTGTACATGCATAATCATGTAAATATATTTATGAATGTTGATTATTTCTGATTCAGTTTGTCTCTCTACTTTGGTGAGAATTATTATAATTCCTTTTGCTAACCTTTGAGGTAATGAATTAAAGTACTTTCCCAGGCAAATATTTAAAATAAACTGATTTAATTCAATCTCAGTTATTAAAACCTCCTCTAAAAAAAAACGAAAAAAACTCAATGTTTGCACCTTTGTATCCGCCACGTATCAGCTTCCACATCCAGTCCAGAGTTCCTTTTGTATACTGGGGCATTCCTATATCCGTATGGTGGCATAGGTAGCTTTCCTTTCGTACGAAGGAATGCTTATATAGGTACATAGCTATGTGTAGTTCTAGCTTTAGAAATGGCATACCATAAGTACGTACAATTTTAGATTGATGCACATGCATGCTATACCTAATACCTACGGAAATTTTGTAGATCTTTCTAAAACCTCCAGATTTATGTTGTATGATCGCATGTAAAAGAGTTCATTCCTCTATCTTTTCTTCTCATGACGCACAGGCATCACAGAGAAACAATCAAGGCGTTTGGTCAGAATGAGTTTGTCATATTGGAATTAGAAAAAGAAGAATAGCTGTTTCACAGAATTGCAAAAATTACTTCATTCATATTTCAATTGAATTTTAATTATTACAAAGTGGGTCTGAAAGATGTACAACACCAGGAACCACCCCAAACTTTGAGTTCCAAAGAGCTCTAAAAACAAATAGATGTCCCTAGGAACTTCGCGATGTTCCTGAAAACAGGAACTTCCTGCATCATATACAAGTTTTATTCCTACACAAGGTTTTTTAACGTAAAAAATGTAAATCATTATTTATCGGATAAGAGGAAAACAGAATAATTATTATGAGTTTTTTACGTACAACTGAGTCAATAAATAATTACAGGAAAACAAATACGAAGCAAGAAAAAACAGCTCTGGAACGTTCCTGTTCTCGTTTGATTGAAAAAACAATTTAAAACTGCACCAAGTAGCTCTTCTGTTCGAATGTTTTTTCAGTTAAAACATGGTGCAGCCTTGTCTACAAAAGGTATTTTCCTATTCCTAAATGTAAAGGAATTTCCCATGACAAATGACTGGAAGCTAAATGAGTTGATCATATTATATTAGAACAGAAGCATACGGGACTTTTGTTTTATGTAGCGTGTGGTAGAAAAGTTTAGAACATGGACAATTGTTTCTTGAAGTGTTTTTATTTTTATAAGCAGAATGTAGCAGGGCAGGGTGCCGGAGTTAGTAATGTTCTGCGGGGTTCGTAGCATTTGTGTGTTGCGATGATGCACATGATAGATGTCTCGAGTTAGTGTACACAAAATATAACTGGTATTATATCCAGTGTAATTTCCCTTTAGCACGGGCTACAAGTTCTGCCACTGTTAATCCAGCTGGGACCTGAAGCAACCAGGAAGTCCAAGATGCCGTCCACTTGTTCACTGAAAACTTCCTGCCTATTGTAATAATTTTGAGTGATCACCTTTCCTTGCTCTAGGATAAGGAAAGTAAAAAGGTGAATTGAAACCTGCACACAAGTTGGGACGATTTTGAGATTTTTGTCTTAGGAACTTGAGCTTTAAAGTTGCATATAATTATGTGTATTGGTCTTACTCCAAACACAACTTGAGTATGTAATACCCTAAGTTAATACGCGACTTCACAAGCACCCTACTCAGATTTCTGTTCAGTGTTCTTGCATATTTTAACAATTCCACGTATCGGAGATTCTCCCTCCTTTCCTTTTTCTCTCCCACACTCTCTCATTGGGATTTGACAAGTTTTCTCTGCTAACTGAAACAAGGGGCATCCCCTAGGGGACATCCTTTACCTGTACTGGCGAGCATATATTAAAATAATAGATTTAAAATACAATGTAGCGGTAGTTACAGAAAATGGACAAAAAGTTGTTTAAAAAAAAAAAAAAAACTGAAATCGAAATTTGTTCTCGAACGATATTTTATTTTGTTGCTTTTGGATATGGCATTGTGTTTATTTTGTAATTCATTTGCTGCTCACTCATGTCCAACTGAGTTATATTGATGTGTAATGAACGACAAACGAGCATTCTCGTCCAAATTTTCTTGAAAACCTGTCAGAATTGTAAATAACATATTTTAGTAATGTCTGCTACCAACCTCAGCTGCTTGATCGGTAAGGCGGCGGACTTGTAAACTGGATATCGGTGGTTCAAGTCCCGGTTTCAGGGTAGATTTAGTTTGTAAAAAAAGAATTTTTTTTGCTCCGATTTCAATATATCTGGACGTTTCATAACCTTCTGAGCAACTTTGGTTATGTGTCTGTCTGTCGGTCCGTCGCGTCGGTCTGTCGGTTAAAAACATTCCTTGTAACGCATCTCAGAAACTACTGAATGGATTTTAATTAAATTTTTTACACATATGAGTCATTTTCATTTATCTTGGGCAATTGGATTTTTTCAAGTCATGAACGTTACCTTTTTCCTAAACAATTTTTTAGGCTCAGAAGACTAAGACAAATACCTTTGAGCAAAAGCTTTCATTTAGAATATTTCTAGCAGCTACCTCTTCACACAAAATTACAAAAACTTAACATACTAGGTAACGTTCATGACCACGGGTAACGTTCATGAGTAACACGCCACTAAAACAATCTTTTCTCAATAAAAGAATATTCACTTTACAAAAAAAAATATTTGATTGGAAAGAGGACATGCAGAAGAATTAAAGAAATACATTATATATTAAAGAATCATTACAATTTATTTTAAAAACCGCGTAAAGTTCTTGTCAAAAAAAAATTAGACCCACCATTGTCCCTCACTGTATTGCATCCAACATCCAACTGACAGGAAATTTCAAAATAAAAACAATGTCATCTGTAAGAAGCAAAATGGCGGCAGCTGCTAGCTTCTCATTCAAAAGGTTTTTCAAAATGGTTTACATTTTTTTGGGGGTAACATTCATGACGGAGATTTTTTTTTTCTTCGTAGGGACACAACTTTACACGTCTGTAGAATGAGGTGAACATTATTATTTTTATGAAAACTAATGGTCACATCCTAAATAAACTGTATTTTTCTCATTAATATTGGATTTTGGTGAAAATAATGGTGAGAAATGCATTTTTTTCTATCAGACACAGTAAAATCTTAGACTAAGGGACACCTAAAATATCATTAACGTTACTTACATAACTGGCAATTTTGAGTATCCACATTAGTTTAAAAGACAATTTATTATTGTAATTTATAAAAAAAATTGTTTCCTATGTGATCAAATAGATTTTAGTCATATATCCCTATTATTTTCACATTTATTAAAGGAGAAAGGTTGCGGACTTGATATGCCCAAGATAAATGAAAATGACCCATATGGAGACTGGAGACATATTGTGGATGTTTGCACTAGCAGTTCTTGGAGATAGAGACCTTGCGCCTTACCTCTAACTTTTTACTTATACGCTTATATCTCATGAATGTTTTATAGGTAGGTCTTGATATTTAAGAAACCGCTAAAATTTAAACCGAAAAGTGCAAAAATAAGTTCTACGACTTACCGATACAGAATTTTTCGTGTTATCTTGAATGTAAGAACAACAGTATTCTACCATATAAAACAAAGATTAAGAGAATCGGTTGAGAAGTTTTTGAGATACAAGTGATTTAGTATAAAATCTCAAAATTGCCAAGGGCATACAAACCAACCACGAGGAAGTATTGTGTCCATAATTGGCACTGTATTTTTGTATTGTTTTTCTCATCCCTGACTTTAAGCAACCTCCAAAAACGGTTTGTTTCCCAGTGCCGTCAACGACTACAAAGAGAAATATATTCCTAATTAATGAAAACCTGAGTACGCATTGTGCAGTTTCTGCACAGCTTCCTCCCCACACAACAACGTCTTTCACAAGACTCACTGTTGCTTTAGCTCCTGAAAAAGGAGAGCTTTTATTTTCATAGTATAATTTTTATTTAAAACCTATAGCGCTTTTTACATGTAGATCTCTGGCGGCACAAGGGAATTTCGGGTGGGGGAGGGTTCCTTTTCTGACGGACTAAATACACAACATGGGGACGAGCGCAAAGCTTTTGTTCCTGTGTAAAGTAGACCTTCCCTGAGGAAATCATCTGGGGTGGGGGAGAAACAATACGGTCGCACGGACGGTACATCAGGTAATTTGGTTAACACGAGGTTTCCGTTCGAAGGGTTTTTCTATCCCTCTCGAAGATTTTCCAAAGGGACATGGATATAATAAATGTATGTGAAAACACAGGTATTTGCATAGGTGAAATTCTCTCTCAATCGCATTTCCTCTGGAGATTTTGATCCTGAAGCACACTAAACCTACTCTCTGTGACAAGAACCTCTCTGAAATGTGTCCTGCAAGATAAAGTTAACAAAGTTTCTTTTGCTGTATTTTTTTTTTTTTTTTTTTTTAATTTTCATTGGATTTTAACTTTGCCATTGAAACAGAACTAGATGTGTTAATTTCTTGGATATAAGAGAATTTTCAGAATTTTTTCCTCTTGTATCCTATTTTCTCTTATGAATAAGTTATTTTCCCTTGAAGAGACCTATATTGGGTCTATTGAGGTTTCTCTTATATCCAGGTTTGACTGTTTAAGTCAAGTCATGTAATTAGACTTTTTAGTCAAGTATTAGTCAAGTCATGTAATTAGACTTTTTAGTCAAGTATTAGTCATGTCATGTAATTAGACTTTTTAGTCAAGTCATGTAATTAGACTTTTTAGTCAAGTATTAGTCAAGTTATGTAATGAGACTTTTTAGTCAAGTATTAGTCAAGTCATGTAATTAGACTTTTTAGTCAAGTATTAGTCAAGTCATGTAATAATTTGCTCTTTTTAGCTCCAAACTACGCCCTAACCTGAAGTTAATTATGTTCATCACCATAAAAAATTCAAAGTGTAATTCACTTTGAATTTTTTATTCGTGATTGGAAAATGTATGTAATGCCTGGAAAATCCTCCTTTAATAAGACCCATCATTTTCAGTGCGGTCATCTTAGGGCATTTCAGTGTCCACTCTTTCAGGTGTCCACTCCTAAACTTTACTTACTTTGAAATTTTAATCCTTCATTAAATGATAAACTTCAACATTGTTATATTTACAAATTAATACAGCCCTTGGATTTCTGATATATGATCTTGATTTATCTAGCGCGAAAAGATCTTGTTACTTCAAATATAATAATAAGTAAACAAGAACATTGCCCAGACCCAGAATTCACTTCCAGGCGAAAAGATCTTGTTACTTCAAATATGTTACTTCTAACTAAGTAACTATATACATTCTAAGACAAGTAAAGGAATGCCACGAAATATATTACGAGCTTGCCAATGACGTAAATATTGTGTAACGTGCAGCTTATTTCATATTTACTCTTAAAATGTGTTTTACTTTTTCCTTCTATTAATCTTTTCTCTATTTTAATATTCTTCCTTTCTCCTACATTTGTCTTTTTCTCTTCCTTCACTCTCTCTCCTACCTACATTTCTCATTATGTAGTTCTGCCTTCCTCTACCCCACACATCCCTCCCATCATTCACTTCACATACATGGAAATAATTTACACCCCCACATCACTTATTCCTCCATAACATGTACGCGTTCACTAGAATTACTATTATTGTCTTTGTCAAAGTTATTAGCTACATTTTCATGTGCTTATTTTTCTTCCCTGTTTGTCTTAAGTTGTACCACACCCATGCCAAGTGTTTTGGAGATGTTTTAGGAGTCAATATTATTTGTTTCCACCGTATGGGGCACATTTTCTTATACATTTTTTACTTTTAGAGCTAAAGAAGTATTAGGAAGGATCTTTTGTGGCCTGGAAGTGAATTCTGGGTCTGGGCAATGTTCTTGTTTACTTATTATTATTATTATTATTTAACTCTTTATTGGTCAACTACATACATTCAACAAAATAGGACATGCTTAAAAAAAAAAAAAAAAATCTGGTGTAAACATCACACGACTTTCCTTATCCCCCAAAAAGAAGTCGAATTCCGTCACTGGTGACTCAACGGTAACGGATAGTTAAAAATCAGTGCCAAATTCGTAATTAGCACCTTAAAATCATTGGATTTGATATGTCGCAACCCCCATCTAGGGTAAATAATAAAAAAAGTTAGTCCAAGCGGGTCCCCCCAAAATACCGGTAAATTAGGGTTGGGTTCCAAAAAGTTCAAGATATCAAAAAAATGATGAGAATACACCCCTATTATTTTTTTAATCCGAGAAAATGTTGTTCTCTAACTTTTTTTCTATCTTTAACCAATTCAAAGAAGCGGCGGTTGCGGCCAATATTTGCGGCCCTGCGGCCGCATCTTGCGTCCGATTTCAACCAAAAGTTTCGTGGTTCGTTTGGTGTATAAAACTAATTTGCATACCAAATTTTAAGTCTATAGCTATTACCGTTCTTGAGATATCCTGTTTACACACACACACACACACACACAGACAGACAGACAGACGCACGGACCAATGGCTGAAAACAACTTTTTTGGTATCCTGAGGCTATGATTCGTCCAGAAATGTGAAAAACTGGGTAGGTCAAATTTTCGACGAATACAATACTTTCCTTATTATAGGATAAGGAAAGTAAAAAAAACACTGCCAATTATGGACACAATACTTCCTCGTGATTGTTTCACATTGTGTACACGTGCGAATTTTGAGTTTTTATACTAAATTACTTGTATCTCCGAAACAGCTGAACCGATTTTCTTCAAATTTGTTTTATATGGTAGTTTTTTCTACATTCTAAACTCTACAAAAAATTCTGTATCGGCAAGTCGTGGTTCTTATTTTTTGACTTTATTGTCCAAAATTTCGGATTTTATTAAATATCAGAGTCAAATTATAATGAATTAAAAAGAAAATATAAAAAGCCTGTGTAAAACAATAATATGCATATACATATTATACATACAAAATTTCATCAAAATCGGGTGTACCGTTCACGAGATATAAGCATTTAAGTAAAAAGTTAGTGGTCAGACGCATTATCTCTCTTTCACCCAGAGCCGCTGGTACGAATTCGATGAATTAAAAATGGGACCATCTACAGAATGTCTCCTAGATGTGTACAAAATTTCATCAAAATCGGTCGAGTAGTTTCCGAGATTTGCGCGTTACAAGGAATCGTTTTAACAGACAGACCGACAGACGGACACAAAACCAAATTTGCTCAGGAGGTTATGAAACGTCCAGAAATATGAAAAAAATTGAAATGGGAGCAAAAAAATATTTTTTTTTACAAAAACGAACACAATACTTCCGATTTCTAATATTAGAAATTTCTCGGAAGTAATAGAATATGTAGTGAACCAAGGGGCGAGGTTAAAGCCTGTGGCTTTCTCTTCCACCGAACCCCATTACTTATTATTGATGTTTGTTTTATTGCATACCTGCTTGTCCGTTGTAAGGAAGCACTGATTCTGTCATAATATCTCGTACGTAGGCCTAGAACACTCCTGTATGCAGGTCTTCTTCTCCCTCATATTGAAACATCGTATTCACCTCAAGGATTGCCTACTATTGAACCTACTTTTTGCCTGCTATTTACCTACTATGAAAGGAGCCTAGACATTAGGTCTGGGCGTCCATATAATCCTCTCAACACCGTGATTTAGGTATCAATATCTATCTCACGGACACGGACTTATTCTAATTATTATTACCTACAATTGAACGTGCTTTCCTAATTCGTTCTCCCCCTTCCTCCCCTCCTCTCTCCCACTGATGTACAATACCTCCCCACCATCAGGCCACTAAACTTACCACTTTACAGTAATAAAGAACCTAATAGGTACCCTTCCCATTTATTATACATCTCCCGAACATTAGAGTGAGAGAGAGTGAGAAAAAAAGAAGAGAAAATACTTATGAATATAAAAGGCTTTTAAGTAAAGTGGGATGGAGTGGGAGAGAGAGAGAGACGAAAAGAACAGGGATATAAACTTTAATATCCTTGCGGGTTGGGGAAGAAAAATGTTCTATGTCTGAAATATCTGGAATATCACGTGGTATGCTCTGATTTTGTTAGCTTTAAATTTAAGCTGGTAACTGTAACAAAGCTATTTATTTTTTATAATATTGATTTTCAGACTTTGTCCTGAACAGGAAACTCTATATTTCATCTACCTACTTATTTTTATTAATGATTCTTAGTTTTCGTCATTTATGTACTAAAGAAACTAAAGTATCTCTTAAAACATGCCCACCTGAACCTATGTGGTTCTTGCTTTTATCACACTAAACATTAATCAAGACTTGAATTAGAATTATCAATGGCCCTTACGTACCAAATGCACCATTAAACCCATTATTAATATTAGCAGAATAAAATATACCTAGTATTAGCAGAATAAAATATAGCAGAAAGTGTTCGTACTACTTGTAACTATCTGAATGGCAAAATAAATACCAATTTGTACTAACCACAAATTAACCTATGAAACCTGACTGGTACAACAGGGTCTATAAAGAGCATTGAGACTCTAGTAATTTACCTGAATCTCATAAATGCCTACGATATAACTGCCTAGTGCCTGGTTCTCTTGTAGAGTTATGTATTACGACTTCTACTTGTAGTAGACTCTCTGGCCATGTGATGTAGCGTACTGGCCTTGGGTTCGATCCCCAGTAGCGCAGACATTTTCTGTTCTGTACTTGGGATATGCGGGATCAAATCTTACCTCGTGAGGAAAAATTTAATGAGTAGCTACATTTTTTTATTGACACGTGGCGACAAGTGGCGAAATTACGAGAAGGAATATGGATATTGGAAAATGGAAAATGATGAAAAATTCGCAATGATCAGCTACCTGATAAAGTTGTGACATTGTAACACAATAAAACCATATATTAATAGTAATAGAAGAAGTGTCTGAGGTCCGCGACTTGCATAATGGAGGCACAGAATGGCTCACTTGCACCTACTTTTTTATTGTTTTTATCAAGAGAGTTCATCGTAAGAATTTCCATGGTATTTTACTTTTTATTTCCGAGCAAACAGTGGAAATTATAAAATCATTTTTTGTAAGATCCGAATACACGAAACAACTCCTGAAATTTTTTAAAGGGACTTCATTATGAACGATGTAGGTGTCCGAAGCCCAGAACACGATGAAATCCTTGGTAGAAACAATACTTTCTATACCTTATAGGTATTAGAAGTAAAGAAACCCCATAAGAACGTTTACACTGAAAAATCGAACTCGTTAAAGATGCATGACGTACGCATCCGCTCTTTTCCGATTGGGCAAATTTAAAAGGCTTTTTTAGTTCTTTCGCGTTCGTTTTTCGTGGCTTTCATGGCAGAAATGGCTTCTTCTGGTATATTCAGTACAGTGACACTCATTCACTATTCTTTTCCATTTGCAAGTTACACATTTCCTTATTGTTTCACATTCGGATGAAGTTCCATTACTTCTTGGAATGTGTATAATTACCATGCATTATATGTTACTCCTAATCCTAGTGCATAATATTAGTAGAGGTGTGAATGAGTTAGATTGTTACGGACAATATTTCATAACCACAAGAATAATTTCATAATGACTTAATCTGGTTTTACAAAAAATTGACTCACTACAAACTACTTTCACATGTGAGCTATACTGAGGATAGCTTTAGTGTTTATAAGGGGAGGGAAATGTCAATAATTATTACTTCCGATAAATTTTCAATAATAGAAATCGGAAGTATTGTGTTATATGTTTGTTTTTGTTTTTTACTATCAGAGTATAAGTGATACTGATTGGTGACGTAGCGAACGTGGGATATGAAGGTCTGTAAGGAAACTGAATAACCCACAGAACCAACTAATTTTTCTGTGTCTTGGTCACTCTCACAGAAAACTATGACGTCACAAATCAGCAAATTCTTCTCATAATAATAATGTATCCACCGTAGCCATAATGTATGATTTGGTCAATAAATTCACCATACATGGATAGTAAATTCCCCGACAACCTTGCGCATACAACTCGCCCGGGCACTTGACAATAGCATAAATATATCAGCATGCTCACCCAGTGGAGTTTGTGCCGCTCAGTAACAAGTTGGACTGCCCCGGGCCACTCTAGTGGACCAGCCAGGCCATAGAGGCTCCCCCCTCTCCCTCTCCCGTACACTCGGGGACCAAGTATTAATTACGAGTCACTCAAATTCAGTGCGAACATACCGGGTGTCTCAGATAACTTGGCTCATCTCATTCATTAGGCTGGAGTTTGAGTCACTTGTCGACTTTACAAAATCAAGAATTCAGTAGCACAACGTTGAATAAAGAACAGGTAAATCAGGGTGGAATGAATAGACTTTTTTGTAATACCTCTGTGGCGCTAAGTCACAGATAGCGTACTGTGTAAGATAGGGAAAACCGACGCTTAGCAATGACTTGTGATATAGAATTTGTCTATTAATTTCGCCCTCAGTGTTCTATTCTATGAGTTCATATACAACTTTTAAAGTACCTGGGTATAATAAAACAGAGATCGTGCAATCGTACCCCTGCATAATATACTTTGAACTTTATCTCTGGAAAACACCATGGACATTTTCTCTAATTTATCCTAGAAATGTCTCAACTGTTGGATAAGGATTACGCCTTTGTTATTCCTTTCAATAAATTTTAATCCGCGTTTTAGTTGTACTTTTTTCTTTTACTTCCGAGAAATTTCTAATATTCGAAATCAAAGTTATTTATTCATAGCATTAAAATATAATTGATATTCGGCTATTTCCTATTTGTAATCCACTTTGATCAAGTTTATAGACCACAATGAACGCAGAATACCTCAGTCCGCATTTTGTACATAGTAAGGCTGCTATTAGAGTTGTCTCTTCAATAGGCTGCTATACACCCAGCTCAAGCTCTAAGCTTATTGGGTGTAAATACGCTATCTTTAATTTTATACAACACACATAATACATGTAAATTACTCAGTCCATTATAATGTAAAACTATACTTACTTCAATTACCTTTCAAAAAAAGAAAAAAATAGAATACTTTTGCATCACCCAGTATGCTACAAAGACATTGCGATTTATTTTTCAATAAAGTTTCGCCGAGGGGTGCCAGTTGGCGGCGTGTTTTAATTAAATTATTTAATCAGAGCCAGGTTTATTATTGTTGGAATATTGTCTTTGGGTACACAAGCCGAGGACTGATTGGCTCTGAAGAGTTAGCAGTTGTCTCTGTCCCAGTGTCTTGTTACCATGAGTGAGAGCCACAGATAATCGTGAGATCACTGGAGTTAAGGAACACCTAAAGAAGTTGGGACTTGTGACCACTCAAATTTGAACCATTGTGACACTGACTCAACCTAGGCTGGAGGAGGTGGTTAATTAGGATATCTGATTTGTAAAACTGTTAGCGTAATGGGACTTCCTGTCTCCAGATGACAGTCGAAATAAAGCACTACTATAATATGCTATACTATTTGTAAGTTTTCAATTAAAGTTCAAGAGTCGTTCGAAAATTAATTCCAAGATTTCATGTGCGTGGCAATGCGTGGCATATATGAGCCAAAATTTCACAACGACTGGGTTTAGTTTAACAGTAGTAGGTACATATGGAGTATGAGCGTTGGAAGCCTACTAGCATATGTGAAATAAATATTCCGTACATACGCCTTAATTAGAGACCTGTGAAATATTAATACACAACTACACATACGCCTGATTAACGCTTGAATATAATTCTCGAAGAAGACATTATTTGCTCAGTAAGTTCCCATGAAATTTTAGTTGTTATACCTACAAATTGCATTTTATTTTAATGTGTCCCATTCATTTTAATGTCATTTTACAATCCTCATTGCTGATGATGAAATTCCATTGTATGTAATTCAGACATTTTATAATAATTATAGATTGTCCTTATATTCTCTCCCACCTGGACATTAGCATGGGGAACTCCCCCTCCCTCAGGATAAATATTGACGTTTCTCTCCTAATTGTGAACAAATAGAACAACACTAACTGTCCGCACCCACCCCTGAGGGGGTAGGGGAGCTTTCTAATGTTTGCCTACACTTCTTCACAAGCATAACAATAACTTGCCTACAGAGCCGTGGTAATTAATTTAGTAATTATGTAAACTTGGTAATATTCTCTCTCTCCCCTCGCTTCTCCCCCTCTCTCTCTCTCTTCACCTCTCTTCTTGAGGAAACTTCATCCCTGGTAATGCCATATGAGATGTAGTAGTGGCTGAAGAGTGATAAGGAAGGACATATCATCTCTCTCTCTCTTTCCACCATAATTGTGTCTTCTCGCTGTCTGTTATCAGTATCTACAGCTCAGTAGGGAAAACTTGATAATTTATGCAATTATTAGAAGTGAATAATAACGATTGTTCTATTCACGATTTTAACAGCGAATGATTGACCACACCTCTTCCCCACCCAAAAAAGCATGGCACAAGTGTTACATAACATGTTTTCTAGCCTTACTACAGGAACATTAGACTCATACATGGCCACAAAGTAGATGCGACAAAGCTTTTCCAAGTTCACCCGTCTGAAATTTTTGTTTTGCCAGAGTTTTGCTTTAGTATTAATACTCAGGACTCACATTTGAAGTCTTCTACTTTTAACTACAGAATGAGTATTAGAACTATTCACATTAAGAACTGCACCTTCTTAATTCTTATATCATTTGAAATGAAGTGGTTTTCTGAAATTTGCACAGATGCACTTTTCATCTGTATCTCTCTCTCTCTCTCTTGCTATTTCCATCCCTATTTTCCTTTTCCTTGTCCTCCCCTCTAGTTTTCCATATATCTCACCCTCCTATACTCTGGTCTGGAGGAGTCCGCCACAATCTGTTGATGATAACAGGTGCTCCTAATCGTTATCTGATTCTAAATGTAGGGGGCAGAAAAGGCGGGGGAATAGAAAAAGGCTAGAGGTTGGATGGTGGACAGGAGAATACATGGGAACATGATGCAGGAGGCAGTTGATAGTGACCATGTGAAGTTAGTAAGTAGAGAATTGGTAAATATTACCTAATTTTTCAGTAACTCTGTGAATGTAGCAACTCAAAACGTGCATTTACAAGAACAAAAAAGTGTTCATACAAGAAAATGGTTTAAAATAAAATGATGTTCCTTATGCAAAATGATTTTTGCACTCTTGTTCTCAAAGAATGAGTTTCCAAGTTTCACCTACTCTACTTTTCCTGCTCTCTGTTTTCTTCATCTTCTTTCTTTTCTCCTCTCCCTCAAAAGCATCTTCTTTTTCTTATATCTCTGGTACTTATTCAGTTTTAGTTTCTTTTAAATATTATTTTTAATGTATTCCACCATATTTCTGCACTCTGCCCCTTTCATCTCTCATCTCTTAGTTTTCTTAAATTCTTTTTCTCTCCTATATCTGTAAATGTAATTCATTTTTGGCGTACATTATTCCGCTTTTTGTTTCTTTTCCAAGTTGGTTTTCTTCTCCCACTCCACCTCTGTGTTTCTCTCTTCTTCTTATTTCAGTTCCTCTGTGTTCGGTTTGCTTAATTTATGTTTAACTGATTGTCAGTGGCGGACAGTTAGAGAGAGTAATATCTTAAGAGTATCAGAGCATACTCCAAGCATGTTCCTTCCTAATATTTCCCACCGCCCGGCGCCCTCCTGTCTGTCCATCCATTATGTTTTCGAAATCAAAATAGATACAAAATATTTTCTTTATTTGTATGAATCGAGTCTTCCGACTCTGATTTGATTCACAAAACTCTCTTTTGTTAAATATTAATAAATAAATATTATCAAATTCATGTTAAAGTTATGTTGATTTGAGACGTTTATAAATGAAGATTTTATAAAACCCATGAGCTTTACTTGCTGAAACAATTTTTTTCAAACCTTCGCAGAATGTTTCAACCCCACCACTAGCGCGTCTCATTTCGTATTCCTGCCTTGTTCATTCTCCCTCCTCGCCTCATACATAGGCATTTACATAATTATTTATCAGACATTTAAATTTTTTCTTCCACCACTTCCATATCGTGAGCAACCCATGTAGTACAGTTGTTGTGAACGATGTTGCCACCCTGTGGAGGGGGGAGAGAGAGAGAGGAGGGAGGGAGGGCTAGGAATAGATGAAGGAGGTGGAAGTTATAGAGAAGGAGAAAAGAGGTAGAGAGGAAACCTAGTCAGAGAGTATTGGAGTTTTACCCTCCTTCTCTCCCCCTCTCCCTCTCTGACCAGTATTTCACATGCGTCTAAAGTGTCTATCTAGGAACTGATTTTTGAATAAACGTATTTCCAAAAATGAAATACAATGTTACCTACAAGTGTTAGACCTTAGACGTTGTGACAATAAATTAAAAAAATCATATTTTCTTGTACTTACCTGTTTGTTTCTGGAAAGAAGATAAAACCTCAAGAGTTCTGTAAAGTCCTGTACGTTATACTTTCTGAAGTATTTTATTAATGACGCTTCTGGGTTTTTCATTTGTATTTCCCACGGAGAAAGTTTTAGCCGATTTGGGCCATACATCATTGGTTCACTAACCTATGATTAGCGTAACAAGGTAGTTGGTGGGTCTATCATTAGAGCCAGTGAAACACTAGGCCACTTAGTGAACTGTTCCAATTCCACGATGGGGATGGGGGGGCCATAATTTATTCACACAACCTCCCTCCCCATTCCTCCCCATGTAGTAACTCCGGGAGGTCTAATTTGTAGTGCCCAACACCAAGCTACTCTGGTATCTTGTGGCACGAACATGATATTGTTAAGCCATTCTGCATGGAACTTTTAAAAAACTTCGTTATTTATTCACCCGCCTTCTCTCTGTTTTCTCTCTCTCTCCTTCTCCCTCTCTCTCTCTCTCTCTCTCTCTCTCTCTCTCTCTCCTTCTCCCTGTCTCTCTCTCCCTCTTTTTTTATTCTCTTTCTCTCTCTCTCTCTCTCCCTCCCTCTCTCTCTCTCTCTCTCTCTCTCCCCTTCCTTCTTGAATCCTCCCTTCATATTTAATTGCTCCCTCCATTCATCCCTCCTCCATCATGTTAATTAGGGGCTTTTAAACTGTAGACTTGAATTTCCAAGTCATGTTACCATCCCCTCCTATACCAGCAGGTATACAATCAGTTGAGTAAGTTCTTACTAATTCAATCCGACCTAATAATTGGTTTAACAGAAGTTATTTGCTAGGTAGTCAACTTTCGAAATGTGGAAGATTTCAAGAAAAACATACTTCATGGTTAATAATGCATGTTCATCTTATTAAAATTTGTGCAAATTAATCCAATATATTAGACTTTGTTTAAACTACTAGCAAAAAGGACCTTTTATGAATACTATACCTTGTAAAGTAATGTAAGGTAGAGTGTTGTTGCTGAACGCCAGTGCCTGACATTCACCGTGTTACAACCTTATCGTGAAGTGTGTGACACAAGTTTCAACTTTTTATGGTTGAAGCCTAATGGTTGAACAATGTATATGATTTGAATCACCATGCTAATAAATTTAATCTTATATTAAGTTTTTCATAAATTTATTCAAAAGATATTCTACAAAAGTAAGCACTAAGAGAAAATTTCATTTTATGATGTCGATTCTATTTTCCATCAGGTTTTTTAGTTTAATTCATTATTTCCGATATTTTAGGACAAATTTGCTCTAATTCTCGAGAATAAAGAACAATTTGATTTTATGTTTGAAGAATACCAAGTGCTGCTTCGAGTCAGGTAGTTCAATAGTAAACACAGGTACATAACATACATAGAACCTGCATACAAGAACTCAGAATGGACCAGAGACACGCGACCTCGAGCCTTTGACTCCTGCATTTCTTCATGCCTTGACCTTTCTACATATCACTCAGTCATTTCAGCTTTTGTTTTCACATCGCCATCGTCGGCGATTCTTTATAAAATTGTAAACGTGTCTATTTATGGCTGCATATCAGATGGGAGTATAACTAAAAACCATAGTGCATAATATTTGTAAAAAAAAAAACAAGCTTAAAATAATGAGACTAAATTGTGAGTCACACTGAAAAAATTGTATCTGAATTTTTCAATTTGCTTAAGTGATTTTTTTTAACCCTTTATCAGGTAATTTTTTTTAATTGCATTTTCGCCAATCTGATGAACTACACTACTTTTAGACGCGAATGACCTATTATACGTTAATGAGATGTTGCGCGAAACTAAACACATTAAACTTTGAAAATAGCTTGGTTAATTTTTTGCAAATTCCACATACAACTTGTGTCTACTTCCTCTATCTTTACAAATCCTAAGGAATTGAAAGTATGTATAAACTTCTATTTACATTTCCTCTCTCTCTCTCCTCCTCCTCCTCCCCCCCCCCCTCCGTCTCCGTTTCCCTCCTTTCTCTTGCTCTCTCATAATTCCCCACCACTGTCCAATATAATTATCTACTACAATTTACATAATATAACCCTTCCTCTTGTATCCTATTTTTTATCTTCTGACCATCTCTCCCTTTTTACCTGTTTCGTTCCTCCCCCTCCATCTCTTGTTAATAGTGCCCTTCCCTCTTTCTCCTCTCCCTCCCTACATCTACCAATCCCTTCCCCTCCTCCCCCTGCTCTACTAACTTTAAATCCTCCTCATGAACATGCTAACCCTTTCTGGACTCTTGCTTGACCCTTAGGGTCACATGAGTAGTTGTACACTGTACATCGTATTCCTTCCTTCTTTGTATATGTGTATATTTTTGTAAAATAAAAATACAACTTAAGTTGTGAATATGTTATTCATAAAAAAATATATGTAAGTACACACTCAATTAGAATGGTAATTCAATGTTCAACGTGATGTTATGATGGATTTTGTGATATTAGAATGCAATAATAATAATATTCAGTTCTGGTTAATCTGGTAATTCTTAACACTTATTATTCCCGTGGCGAAGTCGAGTGACACGGCAGAACGGCTTGTAAAATATAAATTAATGTGTTTCATTTATCAGTCGGTAAGTAAATAATAAATGCAGACATCACTTAGAGCTAGTGTACTTGGCTATTAATGGTGTACTTGGCCATTTTAGTTACTCCTGTAATAGATTGATTATGCAACATGCTAGTAATTGTTTGTGTATTTTTACAGCCACGCGCCGCGTCTAGCTAGGAAATTTTTTAGCTTTATTTCTAAGAAATTTGATCGAATCCAATATTGGTCCCTCAGTGATTGTCTGAAATTTGAGAGATTTATTAAAGTGAGTTTGAGTTGTTGTGATATCACGAAAGTGATCAACACAAATATTTATGATAACTTCCATTTTACCACTCAATTCTCAAGAGATAATGTGTAAAATTACGAGTAAACCAGATCTCTATTGATTAAAAGTAAATCAGTTCTCTGTCGACTACTGTTGAATTCTCCTACAAGTGGTGCCTATGCCTCCTCCTGCCTGTGTAGGGGCGGATGGTCAAATTAGCGGCCGATTCAAAATTAAATTCCCTTTGTCCTCGAGCGAAACAAACAGTCTTCTCTCTCATTATTTCTTCTCAGCAATTAGCCGTCAGCTTTTACCTTCGACGTTCTCAAATTAAAACTGAATTACCTCCCTTTCCCTAGCGCTTGAGTCCCGGACCTTTATTCCTCTGAAGAACACAACAATGCATCGTGGACTCTCAACAACATTTTGTTCTTGAGTTTTAATTAAGCTATTCTACTTAATTAAACGCACAAAGAGGAGAGTTTTATATAAACTGAAAAACTACGAAGATAATGAAGGTGAGGAGGCGGGGGGTGGTAAAGGTTGGGATGGTACGAGATTGTGGTTATCTGAAAACAATGCCTAGGTATTATCTCTTGTGAGCTGGAGTTAACACACCTGGTGATAAGAGAACTGGACACAAGATAGAAACTTCAACGTCCAATTTACCTCTTTGTGAGGGAAAATAACCTCTTTATAAGAGAAACCTGGATGTAAGAGAAAAAAATTCCGGTCCCTTGTTTTGTCTTATAACCTGGTTCGACTATAATGATGCTCATAGATATTTGAAAATTAGAATTAATGTCTTTCGATAGAGTTCACGAAATACTAAAGAAATATTTTTTTTTCTCAAAATCTGCTTCTGCCTGGATGGTCTCCGTTTGAACCACAATTTGAATTAAACTTTAGTTCTTCAGGAAACTTTACTGGTAGGAGTGGTGGGACAGCAGGGACACCCTGTAGTCAGGAGATGAGGAGGAGCTTTACCGTGAAAAATATTATTATGATTGAGGAAATTTAATAATGACTAAATTTCATTATGGAAATTACATAACATACGGGAGGGAGGGAGAGAGAGAGAGAGAGAGAGAGAGAGGAGAGAGAGAGAGAGAGAATTAGAGGAATGAGATCAAAGAAACTAGGAACATTCCTAAATTTTCCTTGTTTCTCTCTCTTCCTTCCTATTATTTATTAAAGTCGGGTGGTTCAGATCACAAACAGAAGATAAAACCCTGAATTCCAAGTTCCTTCCACCTGATAGTATCAGGTTGTACATAATTTTATTATGTAGATATCTCTCTTCAGCACTACATTCTCTGAGCCTGAGTATACTTGGTCGTTCGAGTCCCGGAGTGAATTTATTATTTTTAATATTGACTAATTCTGTGAAATTAATCACTTTTGTGATTACTCATGAATACCAAGATGTGAGATTACTCTCATGAATACCAAGATGTGAGATTACTCTCTGTCTCGAATGTGAGATTACTCTCAAGGAGGTAGCGCAACTTTGCAGACAGCCAGTGTGTGTTTTGTATCTCTATTCCTATTCATTAGGTACCTTCTGGACTTTGAAAGCCTTTCATCTCTACCTCCCTCCGTTGCTTTGCTCTCACTCATCTCATCCTCTCCACTCCTTCTCTCTCTCCCCCTCTCTCTCTATCTCTCTCTCTCTCGTCCTCCCTTCTCCTCCTCAATTTCTCTCGCTCATATATTCCCTCCCTCTCCTTATTTCTTTTTGCTCCAGCTCATACTCTCAATTTCTTTCTCTCTTCCGCACCTCTCTATTACTCATCCTCTGTTCCCCACCTCTCTCTTCTCTCTCGCTTTCTCTTTCTCTCCAAAGTGTTTCATCTCTCTTTCATATCCTCACAATCATTCTCTTTGTCTCTTGAACCTTTTAATTGTGAATAATATTTTTTTAGTCAAGCTACCATTAAATTTCATCGAATCATAACCTCAAAAATGAGAATGCAGTAATTCATTAAAATCTTATTTATCCATACACTAATAATAATAATAATTATGTAAGTGTATGTAAATAAAATTAGTAAGGATATTTTTTACTGTGCTCTAATGTTGCACCGAAAACACTAACCATAAACATTTACATATTTGTTTTATAGCTGCTTTTTTTGGAATGTTGATTTTCAACCGACTTGAACAACAGCCAACAAACATCTATGGAGTATTAAAGACACCTCTATCATTTATAATGAAAGGCTCGTATGCTTACCGTCAGTATATAAATTCGGCTTTCTAACTGTAACTTACATACATGTGAAACTAGTGCAAGATATATGGAAAAATAATACACCGTTAACCTTTCAAAGAAAAATACTATTTACAATAGACTTCTGTTTGTTAAGTAAGAATAAAAGCTGAAATTGTGAAGTGTTGTAGCTCAAGCCTTTACTCAATTTGGTGTCCGTGTTTAACTTTCACTCAGTTCTAGATATCTGCATGAATATTTAATCCACAAACATTATTACTTCAATAATGCTTTGTTCTCTTCTTGAACGTTGAAAAAGAAAGAAAAAATGTCAGCTTTCGCTTTTATTCTTGAAATCAAATTTCTCTACTGGGTTATTCTTTATGAAGTCACCCTACCCCTACATTCCCCTCAGGGCTGGAACTGTGGGTCCCATGCTTCATGCACCCTGTATAAATGAGCTTTTATAAGTGTAATTTTATTCCACTTGAAATTCCCCTCCTCCCTCCCTCTTTCTCTCGTGGTTACAAATACTTGAATAATTTTACAATTGATTAGACAAAACTTCGTTGCACCGATATCTCTCTTTTTTATTGAAAATGGAAAAAAATTAAACATTGGATGAATGAGGAAATTTGAGTATTCTTTCCACAGAATGACGGCCAATTTTCATGATTGAAATACATTTATTTTTATTTTATTGGCAGTATAAAGAAAGTTATTTCTGTTTGGCGTTCCAAGCATTTCTACTTGTGCTTACCGATTTTCGATTCTAATATTATCTATCAAAGTTTTGAACTATGATATTCAGTACATTTGTCACATCCACCAAAACATTACTTAAAAAAATTATTTCAAGAGCAGGGCAATTCTCGACTTTCACTTCTACAAAAATAATGGTAAAAAGCAGTGTCCCTCTAAACTCTAAATTACCAAATCTATCTCTCTCCCATAAGGTCCGTCAAAACTGGCTTTTTCTTATTATTTAATATCACATTGTTCTGTAGGTACATTCAGATGCTGAAATTGGTCAATTTCAACGGAGGCATGTCCCAACAGGTTGAACGACAATGCTGACAACCGACAATGGCGACAGTACCCGTCTCATACAACGGGTCTGAGAACGCCGATTTTTATGAATTTTTCGCTTAAAATCGCCCTCTTTAGTGAAGATTTTTTGTGCTGATTTGAGAAAGCAATAAAAATCCGAAAGTTTACTTTGCGTGAGTATTTGTTCTCCGATTTGACTCGCCAAGTGTTTACACTAGATATTTAGATTTTGGAAAAGGAAAAAATAATTTAAGGAAGGGGTGGGAAAGTCCTACCGAAAGAAATAATTTAGATTTCCAAGAGACAACCACTAGCAAGTGTACTTGTCTCAAGCAGTTACAACAGGGTGTTTCAAAATTGTAAACAAATTTTTCGTCAAAAACGTTTCTAACAGTGACCGTGAGTTGAATCCAATACGTGTATTAAAGTGAACGCTGTCTCCAATATAGCACAAATAAGGTGAGGATTCTGTTTTTGCTGAGGGGTTATTTCAATATACAATCCATCCCTAAATTGCCAAACTGGGTCTTGAGTTGGTCACTAACTGAGAGATATTAGCACAAAGGCAGCTTCTGCACCGGCTTTAGAGTCAAGAGATAAGATAAATCAAACAATTGAGTCTCTGGTGGCTAGATTAGTCCGTGGATAATAACTTCTAGTTAGAGGTAGAAGGTGCTATAATCGCTCCTGGCGGTGTAAGGAGCAAGTTCTGGTCATCCCACGCGGGACCTGTCATCGGCAACTAATTTTATTCATTATGCACAGTACAGGGTGTCCAGTAGTTCCTGCCCCACAACAAAACATGTATCTGTTATGATAAATTAGTAACTTAATGAACTAAGTATCGAGAATAGCTCATCACAATGAATCGGAAAATTTCATGTTATAAATAACACCTGTGTTCATTGACTAAAAGACTAAAAAATCAAACCACCCTGTAGCTCTTAAATCAGGTGGCTCAGTAGAAAGACAGCACCAAGCATTATAGCTTTAGTATAGAGCACTTTCTACTGACCCAGCTATCTATGAAACTGTGGGTTCCTCTGTCTCTGAGGTAATTTATATTTTTCTAATTATTATAGTTATGTACGTAGCTGCCAGTACATCAGATAATAATTGATGTATTATATTTTTTTTGTATATACATACAAACATATGTGTGTGTAAAATTATTCTTAATTAATTAAATTTGAAAAAGAGGAGGAGGTACTTTACTGTATTTGGTAACATGATCTATGGAGTGGTGCTTAGAAATCTGGAATAGGTGTTGCTATGATTGATTTTCAGCGTTATTATATTTTATGGAACCTCCATAAATTCCGTAAATTATAATATGAGACATATAATTATTATAACTGTCTGGTTAAAGTGCGAATCACTTTGAGTGAGCTCCAAGTAATTTTTACCACCTTTGCAAAACCTCAAATAATTTCCCATCCTCAAGTATGTGCGTCAAAGAACAGAAGTGTTTAAAATTATTAAAAATAAAAAATTGTAGAGTCTTGATTTTGGATCAGGCGAGTTGGATCCAATTATTTCTATTTGAAAAAGGACAATCTTTTGTTTTTACACCAAGAGGAAATGAAGTGTGAAACGAAACAAGTGATGGAACTGTATGCTCCATTAGCCAAGAGTTCGAACATCTGTTAGGTCAGCTATGAAATGAGTCCCATGGGAATTGACCGAAGATTCATATTTTGGTCACTTGAATTGACTCTATTATCACGACCTGTCACACATTTTAGCCTATACTTCTATCAATCTCTCTCTCTCTCTCCCTCCCTCCCTCCCTCCCTCAAGACCTTTCAATCGCACCTTTTTGTAATCCTACTTGTATACGTACACATGAGCGGGCAGCAGTTGATATTAGCCATTACTCAGGATCAACTTTGTCATTTGTGTTGTTTAAAAAAAGAAAAACACAGGTAGAAAGAAATATGTACTGGTACGATTCATATTTTCTGATAACTGTAAAATCTAAAATATTCGATCACCTCCTTTGTAATGAAAATAATTCAGTTTGGTATCATACCAAATAAGTACATAGATACAATTCATTCTACATTCATGACTGTGTTTGTTATCTTTCTCTCCCACGTAAACACGAGCATATAATCAATTAAAATTTGATAGTACCAATCTTGTCTCCAAGTTCACAAATTAGCTCCCTAGCCCTCCCATTCTGTCTCTTCCACTTTGAAAAATAACCTTTTAACAAAATTGAAATTAACCATTCGGAAAATAAAGAGGGGGCAGAGAGAGTGGGAGAATATATCATGGAAAAGAAAACCAATTTTACAGAATCTCCCGAAAAGAAAATATTTTCCTCTTTCACACTCCTAGCCACAAAATTCTCACTTTATGTCTCCCTTGACCTGCTTTACAGAAACTTTTTGTTGGTGTGAAAAAGGCCGCAAAATGTCTCGTCACTGAGTAGAGGTATATTTCATCCTCATAGCAGCAAGGATGATGACTTGTGTAACATGGCTCGATTCCTCTGAGACTCTGCCCACGAAATTCATTTCAACGGAAAGTCATTGCTGAAGGTTCTTTTTAGTGGATGTGACAATATAACAAATAAAACATATAATTACCCAGCATCAGTTTTGGACGTTAAAAAATCCAAGATGGTTCTCAAAGTCAAGATCTTTCCAACCTGTTTCGTCAATTAGGTACCACCAAAGTGATGCCCAGAAATCCAAGCACAGCCATTTTTCCCTTGTCTTTAAGAGATGAGTTAAGGAAGAAGTGTAGGTTGTATAAAATACTGTCAGGAGAGACAGTTAGGTAAAGTATGTGAAGGAGAGGGAAAGAGAGAAGGGAGGATAAAGAAAGGGGAGAGAGTTCTCATTTCAGAATGACTAGATTCATTAGAGTGAGTGCTCCCTGCTAGTTTCAGTTATTTATATCAGGGCTGTTTGGACTCTCCCCCTCTGTCCCTTTCTTCATACAGGGTGACTCAACCTAAATATAGAATTTTGTGTGGCATTCGAAAGGATTTGATTATTTATAGCTTGAAGTTCGTCCTGTTGATTACAAATAGCTCTTTGACTCATTATACATTTGACCACCTAATAATGTGTACATAACAACTTCTAATTTAGAGGGGCTTATTATTCCTTGGACAGTAAAGATTAGTGTTCATTATTATCATTATTATTATATTTGTAATTATTATGATTAATGTGGCAATTTGTTCTTTTCTACTTTTGTACAGTTAACTGGGTATCAATAATTGAATGCGTTTCTCGAAAATCGATTTCTATTAGAATTTTTTTGGTTTTACTTGAAAATAATTATTTGAGGAGGGTTTAGAATACATAGGTTTATTTTGGTATTACATAGGTACAATTACAAGAACTTATCTTGAAAAAAAAAATCTTAACACCTTCCATATTATTATTTTCAAAGAAAAATAGTTTCCAGAATTTGTAACATGATCGTTTTTCAAGACACACATTCAATTATAAACAAACCTATAGGGTAGGTATATGATTGGCGGTCCATTTACCCTCATAGAAGTTTTAATCTTGTGGCTATGAATTAGTCCAGATGATAATGAATGCTAGTCTCATATTATGAATATATAATTGTTACATATTGAATGTCAAACAAGTTGAATTTAGAAGTTTTATTTTTAGAGACTTTTGAGAATAATGAAATGTTTTAACTGAGTCCAGATTATTTGAACTCCTAGAAACTTTCCTAGCTGGGTTTGAGCTGATTTTCTTTAGGCTGAGAAATAAAGATTTAAGAATGAAGAAGTTATTCCTCGTGTGCCACCCAGTATTATCTCCTATAGAACTCATTCATTTCTCTCTCTTCCTCCTTCTCTCTTATTTTAACTTTCAAATAAATAACTTATTTCAGTAAAATGCTTTTTAATGAATTAAAATGTCTGTTTCTCTCTCTCTCGCTTAAAACATTGATGAAATTGACGCGGGAGGATGCTCTAGCTCAATTGTAGGTGTGTGTGTCTGTGGTCGAAAGAAGGATCAGTTCAGGGTTCAGGGTTGTCAGTGGTTTGTTGTCAGCCTCCGGTATATTAAGTCTATTGATAAACAAAGCAACAAAAGTTTTGACCAATTTTGAACCAGTTTTTTCTAAAGTGATGAAGCTCTCCTAATTGTGCTACGTTGGAAAATTATTTAGTAACCTAATTTAAGTTACTAAATAATTTAATAACCTAATTTAATTAGCATCATTATTAGAGAATAGAGATGTTTATGATTTTCGTGTGCATTGGTCTTGTTCTTCCTAGCAAAACTTCAACGTTTTTCTCTATTACTTTTTCTGAATGGATCTTACCTGTGAGGTTAATACCTTTGATCCGCCGTCTGTTAATTATAAGCGGTACCTATAATAATCTACACTCTACATAATTCATATCTATTTCCATTAACACAAAATCTTCTATTTTAACGTACGTGTAATTTTATCGAACGTGTAAAAATCTATAAATCGTTTCCTTAGCTTTGTATTTTTTTTTACATTTCTGTACCTCATCATTAAATAATTTTTAGAGCCACTACAAGGATGACATTTTAATCAACTTTAACCAGTATTTTTTGTTTTTTTCAAGCTGCATTTTGAATTATTAAGAATTGGAGTGCATTTTGAACTGCATTTTCATTCATTAAGAATTGAAGCTGCTTTTTTTTAATCCTTAAAAATTCTTAGGTATACTATCAGCAAATAATTTTAACGTTTCTCCTGAGTCGGATTTTTTTTACAGTAAATGATGTTCAATTTCTGTATCGTTTTGGGCTCAGTCTTTTTAAATCTATCACGTCATTTTGAAGATCAGAAAATGAGCCCCTGGGCTCTTACCGTCTCCTGAATAGTCCTTGTGACAGACGACATGCGGCGCGCGGCGTACCAGTTAGCCTCGTTAATAATGGTTTGAATAAAGAAAAATCTTCGGAATAACAATAAAATATAGGTTCCAATGTGAGAAAAATACCTGAATATAAGAGCGGGATGATGCATTGAATAAAACAATCCACGCCGGACTGCTTAATATTCCTGCCAAGTACCAGCCTGACGGCACCCCCTATAATTTCCCCACAAGATAACGTCCCTATTCCCTAAGGATTTGGCCTGGTGCAAATCCATTTATTTAAACGGTGAAAAGATCTGCTCTCACCATCCCCCGTGGCAGTTTTTGACGACTGTTGGGAAGTGTTATGAAAATTCAATCTAGATTTTTTTTATATAAAAAAATTATCGATGCAGAGCACGAGTATCTTGTCTGTTGCTTGAGCATTCTGCACTCAGGAAACTACATTCCAGGACACATTCAAACCCTTTGAAAGTAGAATTATTTCAGTGTTTAGTGGATCTTTATCTACAGAATTGTCGATTCGTCGGTGGATGCCTTGATTCAAACAAAACTTGATACTTTCGTCTTTAGTCGACTTTAATTAAATAGGAAGAACAGAACAGGTGGTTTAGCAAGAAGCTCATCTCTGCTCATTATTTCTTTTTCCAACAATAGAAAGGGTAAGCATTAATTTCAGCTCAGGTTTTAACTCCGATATTAAAAAATAACAAGAGAGCACTGAGTAGCAAAAAAGAAAGAAGTGAAATGAGGAACATTTAAAGTACACAAAAAATCTGAGCGCACGGCAGTGCGCCAGGCCAAGTTCCAGTAAGCACGGCAGTGTATCTTTACACGAACCGATTCACCCGGTTTTTCACACCCTCATATCTTCGGTTCAATTGATCATAGAGATATGAAATTTGGAACAGAGATTGTCCTAATATCATTAAAAAGACATTGTAAATTTAAAGACTCTATGCAAAAAACTTTCAGAGGAATGTAATTTTGAAATTTGCGATTTTGATACTGACTGACTGACTGACTGACAGATCATCAAAATTATGAGGCACTTCCCGACTACCTAGCAAGCTGAAATTTTGCATGATTGTAGGGTTTATTGTAAAAGTACAGGGAAAAATCTGAAAACCGGAATTTTTTCACTTATCATGGTGTAAAACGGTGTCATTTTAGGGAGAAAATATATATTCGATTGTGGATCTAAATTATGAGGCACTTCCCTACTACCTAGAAAGCTGAAATTTTGCATGATGGTAGGGTTTATTGTAAAAGTACAGGGAAAAATCTGAAAACCGGCACTTTTGCACTATTTCTGCTGTTAAACGGTGTCGTTTTAGGGAGCACTATATTATGTATATAAATTATGAGGCACTTCCCTACTACCTAAAAAGCTGAAATTTTGTACACTGGTAGGGTTTATTGTAAAAGTACTGAGAAAAATCTGAAAACCGGAACTTTCGCACTTATCATGCTGTTAAACTGTGTTATTTTAGGGAGGAAGTATACTCGATTATGCATATAAATTATGAGGCACTTCCCTACTACCTACAAAGCTGAAATTTAGTATGGTGCTAGGGTTCATTGTAAAAGTATAGGGAAAAATCTGAAAACCGGCACTTTCGCACTATTTCTGCTGTTAATCGGTGTCGTTTTAGGGAGCATATTAAAGTGAATAATCTTGAAATTTTTAATAAAAATAATGAAACGTGCTGGGAAACGAACCATTTACAAAAAGTAATGATATCCCACAAAAAACTACCGTTAAAAAAAGGGCCAAGTTCCAGAACAGAACTATCCAAAAAGGTTTCGCCAATGAATGCAGTGATATCTTGTTTGCGGCCAAGTTATCTTGGTACTAAACTATTTCTTTTATTAAACCCCGTTTTCTGAGTTCCTCATTTGGTATGTTTTGAAAAGCAAAATATCCTCTAACTTGGCCAGTTTTATGACATCGGTTGTATGGAATATTACGACTATATGTATAGGTACAGAATAACAATATAACCATCACAAGGAGCGACACTGGCCAAGTTAGAGGATAGTTTGCATTTAAAAACATACCAAATGAGGAACTCAGAAAACGGGGTTTAATAAAAGAAATAGTTTAGTACCAAGATAACTTGGCCGCAAACAAGATATCACTGCATTCATTGGCGAAACCTTTTTGGATAGTTCTGTTCTAGAACTTGGCCCTTTTTTTAACGGTAGTTTTTTGTGGGATCTTTTTTACGTCTATAGGTATGTATGTATATTTTATAACAAGTATACAAAAATCATAATTAGATTAAAGACAAAAGAAGTTGTAGCTGTAATTATTATTATTGAAACAAAGAGGAGTGGCCGGAGGGAGGATCTGTACAGGACTCCGGAGCAGGAGTTGAAGCTATCGTCCCATGAGGAAGAAAATGGTGTACTTGATGTCCTTCAGAATAGTTTTCAAAACTTTATTGGTTTCCAAAGTTCATCAGATGTTGTACTTTCAAGGGATCTTCTATGTAGAAATATACACGGAAATTAAATAAATTTTACCTTCCTTCCTAACGTCAAAGTATTTATGAGTTATCCACAACTTAGTGAGACCAGCAACCAATTATTTCCAAGTTCCAACATTCACATTATAAGCTAAAATAATATTTGGGTTGACGGGTAGTACAGAAATGTACATAACAATGTAATTATGGAATATGTTCTGTGGTAGATTTTACACGACTTTCTGTCAGAAATCATAATGGAGAATTTTATTCACTGCGAATACTGCAATATAAGAGGAAATTTTTAATTATTTTGGAAATGGATAAGCAAAATAAAGATTACAAAAACGTACGGAAGACCTTTTATGGTCATTTCTAAATTATTATGCTTCAAAATTTAGCATTATGAATTGGGTAATGTTGCTCCTCGGCGCCTATTCTCCAAAAAATTTCAAAAGAAGAGTATGCCCTCCTCCTCCCATCATCTCTCTCTGACTTTTTAATTTTTCTCAATGAATGGGTTCGTTACAAAGTTTGTGTGTTAATATTTGCCGAGTTTGTTCTGTAAGAACAAGAGCTGGAACAATGCAAAGGCTAAAACATACCCAAATAACATTACAAAAGGGAGATCCGTGGATTGTTCCAGTGAGCTTACTGTGAGATGCAAGAAGTGAAAATGGAATAAAAAGAAAGAAAACCTTAGAATGAGATACTCTACTACAGGGGATTTCACGATTCGTCTCAAACTACCTGAGGTGGCCTTTTTCACAACACGATTCGTCTCAAGAAAAACAAAACACGATTCGTCTCATAACACGATTCGTCTCAAATACTCAAAAAACGAAAATATATAATATCCCTTTCAAACTATCCCCATAAGAAAAAATTCCCTCTCGCACCAAAAAAAAATCCCTATAAAATGGCGATGTTCACGATGTTATTGTTTTGAACCAGTAACAGTCATCTTTGTTATCAGTGTTAATTTGAGTGTTTGACAGTAGGGTTAAGTAAAATACATAGAAGGCCATGCCTCAAGTATATATTACGGTTAGGTAAAATACATAGAAGGCCATGCCTCAAGAATATAGTAGGGTTAGGGATAATACATAGAAGGCAATGCCTTAGGTTTAAAGTAGGGTTAGGTAAAATGCATAGAAGGCCATGCCTCAAGAATATAGTAGGGTTAGGTAAAATGCATAGAAGGCCATGCCTCAAGAATATAGTTGGGTTAGGTAAAATACATAGAAGGCCATGCCTCAAGAATAAAGTAGGGTTAGGTAAAATGCATAGAAGGCCATGCCTCAAGAATATAGTTGGGTTAGGTAAAATGCATAGAAGGCCATGCCTCAAGAATATAGTTGGGTTAGGTAAAATACATAGAAGGCCATGCCTCAAGAATATAGTAGGGTTAGGTAAAATGCATAGAAGGCCATGCCTCAAGAATATAGTTGGGTTAGGTAAAATACATAGAAGGCCATGCCTCAAGAATATAGTAGGGTTAGGTAAAATGCATAGAAGGCCATGCCTCAAGAATATAGTTGGGTTAGGTAAAATACATAGAAGGCCATGCCTCAAGAATATAGTAGGGTTAGGTAAAATGCATAGAAGGCCATGCCTCAAGAATATAGTTGGGTTAGGTAAAATACATAGAAGGCCAAAGCCTGATATACATAGAAGGTAATTCCGTAATTTAATGTTGATTAATAAAAAATCCCTCAATATGTACCGTATTTTCTTGTCGTACTGAGACGAATCGTGTTGTTTACTTTTTCGCCAAAAAAAATATTTTGAGACGAATCGTGTGATCATTTTTATACCTGAAATTCCAACCTTTTTAAAAAACCCTTTTTGAGACGAATCGTGATGCGCCCCTACTACATTATGTTCTTATTTATTGTTCATTTTATTTATTTTTTAATTGGCGTTTTCTTTCATTTCGGAGGCTATTCACAAACCACACGAACCCCACCCAGCCTGTGTTGTCCGCCTGCATTACAAGTGTTGGAACTAGGGTTATTTGTTACACAGTCTTCCTATCTTCGCCAGATATATTTAACTTCAGAGATCTTACTCGTCAGAGTCGGAACTGATAGTTTATTCAGCGTGCTGTTGATGTTGATCACTTGATTTTCTTTTCAACCGTGCAATATTATGAAGACTTTCCCCCCGACTTCCTTAATCATTGTGCAGCATTTCAGAAACATAAAATACAAGAGTTGCCGGGAAAGCTTCAAACAACAGAAATGCACACACAGAAAGCTCGATTTAACTTTGAAACTCTTTTATATGTATAGTAAATTAAAGAGTTTGAGTAGAATGTTTATTTCATTAACTCTTTTATACTCCTTTTCTTCTCCTACCAACACATCGAGAGGATTGTACTTGGGAAATTAAAATTAATATAATAACATCTTCCACTTTTACAGGAAATTTTTCTTCTTCACATTGCTACTGAAGTTATCTTCTGCGTTGTGAAATTTTAATTTTTCGCTCAATGTTGAAAGTTTCATACCTCCCACACAATTACAACGGTCATTTTCCTTCGAATTTATTGGTCCTTTGCTCAGTGAGTCAAGTAATCTGTTTAAGTAAAGCTAATTACCTGCAATATTTGCTCACAACAGTAAGAAAATACTATAAATGTATTTTCTTACTGTAATGAGCAAATACTGATTTACAATTATTTTTAAAAAAATAAGAAATTAAAATCTTCTGAAACTTTTCTGTATAGACTCTTTCAGTGTGTTTTTAGTGGTATTAAGAGAACATAATGTACCAAAATTCATAGCTCCATGGTCAATAGAACCGAAGATGAGGTTGTGAAAAACCGGGTAAATTGGTTCGTGTAAAGTTACACATGCTATAGGATCACCGAAGTTAAGCATCGTCCAGCGAGGTGAAAACTTCGTGATGCTGGCATTCCGGCCCAATCCAGGCTTGGTGAGGTTAAGGTGGATAGCATGTTTGTGAGTTTCCTGCGAATGGAGTGTATGACATAAAAACGATCATGTTACAAAGACGTCGTGATATGACATTGCAGTTGAAAATGACTTTAAACCCAAATATTAAAAAAAGATACACTGCTGTGCTTGTTGGAACTTGGCCTAGCGCACTGCCGTGCGCTCAGATATGATGTAGAATAAATAGATTCTTCTTAAATAGATTAGAACGGGTTGAGACCTAATGCTCTCCAGTGTGTTGGTGAGGTGGGGAGGAAAAGAGTACATTTTTAATTAGTTTTAATCCGGTAAAAGGTTCCTCGCCAGGGTATAGAATTTCTAATATTGATGGAGATGGAAAGCATTTCAGAATTAGGAAACCTTTTAAGTAATCACTTAGCACACCCTTCCTTGCACTGCTCTCTCCTATCCCACTCGCTCCTGCATCCTGAGTCGGTAATGTAGCGGTGAGATGCCAGCCATTCAGATGGTCCGGGGTTGAATCCCGGGACTGCCTCGCTATACATTGTACTCAAGTTTTCATTGCCAAGGCATGTACTCTCTTCCTAGTAGGAAATGTCCTGTGTCTCCTCCCCAATCTCATAATATTTGGACTATACTCACAAGTCATCGTACTTGTCACAATTACTCTCCAACACTATCTAAAACTATTTCGTAAACGAGACTCGAAACCCAACCTCCTGGTTTCAAGTACTTTACACTGAACACTTAGCTATTGAGATGCCATTGAGTGAAACCACTCATATATCACCCTCCCTCTCATCCTCCGTTTTCCTCCTCCTCCCGATTCTTCAACCTCCCTTCTCCTCCTCCTCCTCCTCCCGATCCTCCATTACATTTTCTCCTCAAAATACAAATTTTACAAATGCACTTTTCAGACTACTAGTGCTATACATGTACGAGATTCTCATGCAACAAATTGATGCGTAGAGATAGAGAAGGCAACGTTTTATTATTTGGTAGAGGAGGTATGTGCTTTGCTTTTCTTTAATGTTATTCTGGATCTGGACTCTTAGGTTTTGAGAGGCCTTAGCGGATTCTTCATTTCATTATCACCAAGAGCCTTGGAAGATTTGCTATCTTTTATAAGTTCGACCCTGCTGAAATGGACGATTTATTTTTCTAAGATGACATGAAAGAATGTGAAAATTAATAAGATCATCATATTTGTGTTAAAAGATTTTGACCATCAACGATCGAGTTACTTAGGTAATTATCAAAAACACGTTGATTATAAATTACTCATACCAAGAAGTTTTTTGACAACATCGGACTTTCCTTACGTACACGGAGTAGATTTATCAAAAAAGGTTTTACCTATACAGGGTGTAACAGACTTAATGTAAAATCTCTTAAGGGGTGGTAGAATGGATCATTTCCAACCATTAATGTTCTATAACACTTTTGATTTAACTCAGTGGTTCTCAAGATATTATTTTTTTCAATTATTTTTATAAGTCCCCTGCCGCCCGACAAAGAATGGCTTCTAACTCTGTAAATACAGTAGATGAAGCAATAGATTTAACTTTTCCCATAAGATAACAATATTTCACTATTATTTGGACTAGATTTATACTTAAAAAATGCACACGCACTGAAAAAAATCAGCAGCAGCGGAAAATTTATCGCAAACATGAAATCCACCTGAAACTTCAGCCGCCATTTTCTCAAAATACTGCCCACATAAAGTATTGGTTTCATTTGTGTAAAAACTTGCTTGAAGTCTTATCTTTCAGAAAATTTGACACATTTGATATAAAATTTTCATTTTTTATTGAAACCAAGAGAAATTAAAAAAAAACTCAGTCAGTGTACCTACTAGGCTACCATCCTACTTTTACCTGGGGAACTATTTTTTTTCTTCAATTTGACAAATTATGGTTGTCATTTACTTTCCAACGGCCCAAAAAGTTAGCCTCAGTAGATTCATTGATAAGGCTGCGGACTCTTAACTTGGAGGTCACTGGTTCGAGTCTCAAGTATGGCAAATATTTAGTAAAACGAGTTTGAGCTATTGTGACACCACGATCGTCATTAATTGACCTTAATATTTTAGTATGTACGTATGGTTTTATTTGTGGTGAAGCACAAGGCCTCTTCACAATTTTTGTGGGTAGCGCAGCATTACTAAGAGCCTCCTTTACTTTTCGAATTATTCTACTACATTAATTTCTTTTCACTCTGGTAATGCTGCCACTGGTCGTTACTCATACAAGTAACTACTCATTTTTCCTCACGAGGTATGAGTGGACACCGAACATCCAAGTACAGAGCAGAAAAATTCCTGTCCCGCTGGGGATCGAACCCAGGTCACCATGCGTGCAACGCCTAGCGCGCTAACTCACTCTACCACGGTGACTACTAATTGACCTTAATATTTTAGTATTCCATGTGTTGAAATTCGGTACCTATACTAATTAATGTTGATTTCTGAAGCAGCACAGCTAAGTATCATACGTACAAATTAATTTGCCATACCTGAGACTCGAACCAGTGACCTCCAAGTAAAGAGTCTGCCGCCTTATCAATGAATCTACTGAGGCTAAGCTTTTGGGCCGTTCGAAAGTAAATGGCAACCAGAATTTGTCAAATTGAAGAAAAATTAAGTTCCCTTGGTAAAAGTAGGATGGTAGCCTGAGAGGTACAGCAAGTAGTAGTGACTGACTTTTTTTTTCATTTCTCTTGATTTCAATAAAAAATGAAAATTTTTATATCAAGTGTGTCATATTTTCTGAAAGGTAAGACTTCAAGCAAGTTTTTACACAAATGAAACCAATACTTTATGTGGGCAGTATTTTGAGAAAATGGCGGCTGAAGTTTCAGGTGGATTTTATGTTCGCGATAAATTTTCCGCTGCTGCCGATTTTTTTCAGTACGTGTGCACTTTTAAAGAATAAATCTAGTGTAAATAATAGTAAAATATTGTTATCTTATGGAAAAAGTTAAATCTATTGCTTCATCTACTGTTTTTACAGAGTTAGATGCCATTCTTTGTCGGGCGGCAGGTGACTTGTAAAAATAATTGAAAAAAATAATATCTTGAGAACCACTGAGTTAAATCAAAAGTGTTATAGAACATTAATGGTTGGAAATGATCTATACTACCACCCCTTAAGAGATTTTACATTCAGTCTGTTACACCCTGTATAATGTACCTACTGAATGACTTCATTTGACATCTTCTGTGCGTTGTCACAGTGTTTTCTGGACCGACTTTCCTTTTATTACTTGGGAATAAAGGAACATTTTTTCCCTTACTATACTCTGCCCTAGAAAATTGGTGATATTTGTCATGACTGACCGAGTGCGTTTACTATTCTATGTAGTCAGGGAATGAATGTCATTTTTAAAAAATTATATCAGTCATCAGAAAGTTGCCTAATCTCACTTTAGCGTGTGGTGCATACATTAGGCTTGGGTATAATGTTGTACAGATTTCCAACTTTTCCAAGTTGTTTCGAGCTTCAATCGTGTTCCAAGTTTATCTTTTTCCCTTGTGATTGCAAGTATAATGAAATTTTCCAAGAATTATGTCACAAGAGTCTCTTATAAATGTCTAATTTCAATTGAAATAAAATGATATATTAAAATGAATTCAGTCATATAAATATCTATCTAATTTGAATTGAATCATAAACATGTGTCAAAGAAATGTAAGATCTTCAACGTGATAATGAGCAATGCAAATTTTACGGGGACAGAAAGATTGAACCAACCTCGCTAAAATATAATGAAGTTATCGAGGTTGGTTCAATCTTTTTATCGAGGTTGGTTCAATCTTTTTATCGAGGTTGGTTCAAACATATATTTATTCCATCAGAGGCGAGTCATACTACGAGATGGGTAGGCTACAACACAGACCACAAGCGTCTACAGTAGCTCCTGTTTCATGGCTACGAAATAAAAAAGGCTGTGAAACACTCATCTTTAAAAAAAAAAATTATAATAATAATAACATTACCAACATTTAATGTAGATTGATTGGGTTCATAGCAGATATGCAAAAATGACGTCCAGTTCTGAATTGTGGAATGAGAGCCTCTATCAAAGTTTTATTACCTGATCATTACTTTACTGTTAAGAGCATCAATTTATAAAATATTTTGGTGCGGTGAAAATAGTACTAGTTGCTCTGCGTTTGCAGTTGGTTGGCAGGAACAATACAGAAATATAATACAGTAGGTACTCACTCATATTTGTGGAAAAAAATCACGGTCTGAATAATTATGCCGTATACAGGGTGTCCCGTATACAGATGCAAATATTTTGAGGGTAGGTTTAGCCCACCGTGGACTATCATATGAGCGAGACTTGCAGTGGGGCATTTTGCTTCGTTAAAGAGTTATGGCCAAATCCCTGTTTTTCCCACAGGTCTAGAGGTCACTTGGATCGATGCACGTTTTTAAAGAAATGTTAGCCAGTAAGTAATTTTTGACTTCATGTATGGATAGTCATGCATATTTCCCTTCGAATGCAGTTGGTTGCATAAAAAAATATTGAAATACCAAAGAGATATTTAATCATAAGTTCAATACTTTTCTAAAATTTGATTTTTCCCCCTTTTTTCCCTTTGGTGAATTTAGAGTACTTCTACAATTGCAATTCTGTGTATCACTAGGTAAAAAAATACCCTTTGCTATTTTGTTTCAATAAATACAAAGTTCTTTCAGACGCGTGAAGGAACGAATGAGATACGCCTTATTAAACGGCACCAGAAGGAGAGAAACACATCTATCAAATTTTGAATCTGGGCGCTATTGCATTTTGAAGAACACTCGATGCCTGAAGCGGTCTGTGTGACCATTTTTGTGCCAACTACAAGTTATAAATGAAAAATTTCTGAGTTCAAATAGTTCTTATTAACCAACTATATCAATCAAATCTAATAGTTAAAATAACAAAGCGATCAATTTGTTCGGTGGAAGAGAAAGCCACAAGCTTTAACCTCGCCCTTGGTTCGCTACATATTCTTTTGGGTTCTTTTCATTTCATGTCCTGTGTTGCAGAATGTATCATGTTTGTAGTTTATCAATAAATTATTAATATTAATAGTAACCTTAAGGTTGGATGTTCGAGTTTTACCCTAGGTTAATTTTCGGCACTATTTGTTATGTTTTTGATATCATGATTGTAATAAACACAAAAATGATATTTTTAATTTTACTTGTAAAAATAATATGCAATTTTTGTTGTTAGTGCAGAGTCTTTCTCCATGTGTATTCTTTGTCCATAATTACACCACAGGTTGCTGCTTTCGTTGCAGCCTCTCTCATTTTTCCTCATGATAACCCTGTGACCCCGAAACCCCATTCACATAAAAGTTCACACCGACCAACCACTGTGAATGATCAATTTCCCTCTGTTAAACATCCCAGAGCAGTGTATTTATACCTCAAATTACGCGCCAATTCTGTTAAAATTCAGCCAACTTTGAATTTTCCATCATGATTCAGAAGTGTTTTTTGAGCTTTGTGTGTACTGTGTTCCATAATCTTTAAAGTAATATAAATGAGCTTTCTTTTTTCTAAAACTAAACATAATAGGGTATTTTTTTAACTAGTGATACGCAGAATTGCAATTGTAGAAGTACTTTAAATTCACGAAAGGGAAAAAGGGGAAAAATCAAATATTAGAAAAGTATTGAACTTATGATTAAATATCTCTCTGGTCTTTCAATATTTTTTCATGCAACCAACTGCATTTGAAGGGCAATATGCATGACTATCCATACATGAAGTCAAAAATTACTTACTGGCTATCATTTCTTTGAAAAAGTGCATCGATCCAAGAGACCTCTAGACCTGTGGGAAAAACAGGGATTTGGCCATAACTCTTTAACGATGCAAAATGCCCCACTGCAAGTTTCGCTCATATGATAGTCCACGATGGGCTGAACCTACCCTCAAAATATTTGCATCTGTATACGGGACACCCTGTATATGTTGAATTAGTTGTATTTACAGGCTTTCGTGGTAGGATTCTTGCCGTCCTGTCACAGTTGATCTCTTATAGAGTATGTAGAATTTCATCATTTATATTATGTGTGACATGCCTCCTACCATGGGCCTCGATACAAATTGATTCTTTCACATTAAACTAAAGAGATTATAAGCATGAAATTCCTTCTCTGTTTCAGAGTTCCTGCCCGCCCCCTCTGTTGCTCATCTCCCCCGCGGCGTGACGTCATCGCCTCCCTGTGGTCTCCTCCACTGTTCTCACCCCCCTGCTCATCCCCCCTGCCCCCCTTCCCCCACCACCTCCCCCACCTACCTCACTCACCAGTATTACGTCGAGTCCAACGTCCGGTTCTTCTTCTAGACTACCCTAGAGTCTAGACCCTAGAGCCTAGACCCTAGAGTCTAGACCCTAGGGGCAGAGAGTAACTCACCGGAATGTGGAGTGGAGATTGGACGCCCCCGGTACCTCAACGTTGACATAGGAGTTGATGGGGTGAGGAGCATTGTGCCTCTTCAGATATGGAGTGATGCCTTCCCGAAGGAACCAACACGAAAGATCGTCCGTCCCTGTTTCAGCAAATAGAAAATTTCATCCAGGGAAGTTTCCATGTATTTAAGGGTCTTGGCCTGGAAAGTACTATGGAAACCCGCACATGTTTGAGTAATAAGGCACTGAAGCCTGAGCCCATATCCAGGATTACGGCGTTTCTCCCTGGAGACCTCTCCCTGGGGTACAATGAAAACTACAAATATCTTCAAGTCTTGCCATCTTGCTGCAGTAAAACTGCAACAATCACATTTTAAGACAAAATTTATAAATGATACATAGAATTTAATGACATTATACGAGATATGAATTGTTGTTGTTAAATTTTAGTTTAAATTCTTATTACCTAGGTTAGGTATTTTTTTTTGTGTAGCTCTGTTTTTAATATAAATTACAAAGTAATTGTACTACCGACACTATTTTGGTTTGTCATAATACCGACATTTTTTAACCCAGTGTATGCCTATTCCACGCTTTCTCTTGCCAACGCCAATCACACATAGTACCTAATGAAAGCGATTGTCTTCTTCAAAGTCGCTACCAAGCCCTGAAATTCCAAAACTGTGTCGATATGATTCTGGTCCTCATTAAACCAAATGAGATTCCAGCATATTTCGGTGCAGTCGTAATGAACTGAGAATTCACGCTCATCATACATCACGTTAATTTGAACCCGGACTTTCAAAACATGCCTTGTCCATTCTGTAATCAAGTCTCGCGAGTGGTGGAGTTCCAAGTGAGGAAGAGGAAGGATTTATTTTCTTGTAGGGATACTGTCCGAATCCTTGTGGGATAAAAATTCATCAAGGCCAATTCCTCCGATCCCTATTTCACTGATACCTTGTAAGGGTTGACATAAGCTAATTTGCTAATATTCATTCCATTATGCCTAAATTATAAAAAATTAAAATGGAGTGTTGTTATCACAAATCACCAAAAAAGAAAGAAAAGTTGAAATTTCATCGCATTTGTGTTAATCACTTTCGTGATATCACAACTACTGAAAATCGCTTCACTAAATCTACGCTGAAACCAGGACTTGAACCACCGACCTCCAGGTTACAAGTCCGCGGTCTTATCGATCAAGTTACTGAGGTCGGTACTAAAAAAAAAGAATGGTAGAGCGTGATGCTTCTGGTATAGATTTGATAATGCCGCTTTTTGAAACGTTCCGCTTTTTGAAACGTCGGAATAACTTTGATTTAACACTCGTGCGGATGTAAAACAGACAGATCTGCTCTACTCCACTGAGTTGAACGCAGGATGGATTATTAAAATTACCTAATTTAAATTAAATACAGAAAAACACGGACTACAACCTCCTCCTAGCTCTGGCCAGATTCCACCTCTCCAGGAGGTCCCCTATTCTTGGGCTCCCGGTTAATTAAAAAAAAAATCCCCCATGGTATGAAATAGTGTGAACGGTTCTTTCGTTACCTACTGGGGTTTTTAATGAAGAATCTTAAGTGGTCTATTACTTTTTTTAAGTAAGTAAATAAAGCAAATGAATCATTGCATCGGTCAGTTCCTAGCCCTGTACTCTTGAAAATTAGTGTAGAGCGCGTTTCAAAACGCACTTAGGGCACAGTTGTAAAAAAGATTATAAAGAGGATACGAGAAGACTGTCCCTTTTTTTTCTTCCAAATTTAAATGTGATTTTTGAAATCAGCCCATTTACCTAGCTGTTTAAAATCATACCCCCAGAACAGAAACTGTCGAATATTTCAACAACAACAAAAAAAATGGTTGAAAAACTAATGATTTCAGTATTCATCAGATCAAAAACTTTTCAGTCACCTTGTGAAAGCTAAGAAAAGATTATAGTCAGCATGCAATGAATTCAGCAGAATTATTCCCAGAAAATTAAAAATAATGAACGCTAATGTTTTTCTTGAAAATTAAAATCCAGCAGTGTCGGATAAGTAAACCAAGCGCGTGTTTAATTTCATTTCTCGGATACATTATTATTTATTCATAGGACAAAGTAATGTATGATATTTACATAATAAAAAAAAAAAAAAAAAAAAAAAATGGGCCGAAAAAAAAACAATACTTTCTATACCTCATAGGTAATGGAAAGTAAAAAAATAACAAACAAAAAATAATACTAGGTAATGTCCAATCTCTTACACGGCAATACGCCAATACATTTTTACACTAGAAACTCGCGCTGCCAGGATTCTTATCGAAACAAAGAAAGGACAGTCAAATATCTAATATCTACTCAAAATTTTCAACAAAGAATTTCAATCTCTTTTACATTAAATTTCCAATTTGGACGACTTTAGCTAGTCTTGTAAAAATATTCCCGTCGTGATATGGTCCTCACACTCCGCCACTCGTCATACTTCTAACCTAAAAATTCTTATTCCCTCGCAAGCTCACAACAAGTTTAGTTATTTGTAAACATTATTTTTTATTTCTCCTGTGCGAATGTTGTTAACTTCATCACCATTAACCCCCTGTATAATAATTGTACCTATAATAATTAAATGATATAATTAAACTGTATAAACTTCTCTAATTTTCCTCTTGATTGTTCTTAACTAGGCATCTCCTATGTTTTTATAACTTTGTTACTTTTGTTATTGTTTCCCCCCAACCTCTCTCCCGACTTTCATTTTCAAATTATTTTATTTTTAAGTGCGTACTTAATATTTTAAGTAAAAAGAATCCCCTCCAATGACGTCTCCTTATCTACTCGAGTTATCCTTCTTCTAAAATTTAATTTATCCATTCTTTCATTGATACACGCTAAGAAAATGTTTTTTTTTTTTACATTTTCTTAGCTTTTATGAATTATACCGGTTGTTCAAAGTAAAACCGAACAACTTTGTTTTTGTAGTAACTTCAGAACCACTGAAGATATGAAATTTATGCTCTTACATATATTTCATAGATATTTTAAACATTTCTTCGCTGTGTTTTGCTCCCTCCTCGGTTATTGTTGATTGGTTTACCTCAACATGAAAGTTGCTCTTTAATAAATATCGATTTTAATGTGACATTATAACGTTTAATCGAATTTACTATTTCCTATGAAGAGAAAAAAGAAGAAGAAACCAAAATAGAGAAATTTTAAATTAAAATCGATGTTGTTATATTGTAAACTTTTAATCGAGTTATACTTTTTCCTTTTTTAGGGAGAGGAAAAGGCATAGTGAAAGAAGAAGAGGGGATGAGAATTGAAACGACATAATTCTTTTGGCTTGATTTGATTTTGATCGCTCTGAAATCAGTACACCTTTCTGTTGTACATATTAAGTACCTCACTCCCCACTCATTAAGAATTATAATAGTAATTTAACCATGCATTGTTTTGTATATTTCGACTTGGGTCTCTTAAGTATTTAAGTTTAAATTGGTGTATATAATTTTTTCAAAACTAGAGTAACTCAAATACCTTCTTCGCTGTTAAATCTTTACACCAAGTCCATTTTACAGCCCCTCACTCAGCTCTAGATAGAAAGGGGAATAGTTCACTCTAGCCATGGGTCTTCGTTTCATAAGCCCCAAGTCTGGGGACTGGTGATGTGGTGAGGGCTGTAAAGTGGACTGGGTTCAATGTTTTTTGTCCTGTGTATTTCGATCTGATAGTTAAATGAATTTTTAATTTTGTTTCTCCAAAATAAAAAATGAAAGCAAAATCTCTTTATTGAACATAATTTAAAAAACTTGGCTTTTTCTTATTCTGCGTCCAATCTTACTTAGAATCCCTGTGTGTACGTTTTGATTTGAAACTCCTTCTACACTACATACAAGAGGTGTGAAAGAAGCTCTCGAATCTTCAGCGGTAGTAGTATCATATTTTTTGTGCTTTTCTGTGGCTTGCTGATGAGATGCTGTCGACCGTCAGCGTCAGCATTTAAAATGCGACAATAAAAAAACGCCACCCTCCCAGCTTCCCAGACGCCAATCACTAGTCACCATACAATCCAGGGGTATTTAAACTCCCTTCTCTCATTTCAGACCCAATCCCAACTCCATTCCATGCTAAATTTGCCATTGCTGCACAATGATCACGGTGCTGGTCGTGACCATATTTTACCAGACCTCCCCTCTTACAGTTTAGGGCATGAGTGAGGTCCACAACCATCACAGAGTTGCGGCAGATCTTACAAATTATAGCCATTATCTCAGTGAGGTCAAAGTGATCGGAAGTAGATGGAGCACCGACAACTACTGACTTGCTTTTCTTTTTACAATCCTAGTCAAGGGACGCTTTTGCTTTTCAGGCAACAAACCTTTATGTTTAACTTGGAGATATCTGACGTACCAGACACAATTTAAATACCTTCCAAACGATAGAGTAGTGAAGAAGCGCACTCTAGACTTCCATGCACGTTAGCCTAGGTTCGAATCCGGCTGGGTAGAAAATTTTACCAGTAAAATGTATATTGTGTAAAATGTACGAGTATGTTCGAAGTCCACTCATACCTCGTGAGAAAATTTGAGTAGTTAGTTGTTAAGTAGCACACTGGCGGCATTATCAGAGTATTTAGAAAAGTGATGGAAGTTCTTAGTGATGTTACCAAAAAACATTGTGCAGATCCTGTTGCTTGACCACAAAGAATTCATATATTATTTCCGCAGAGGTCACATGAGATGACGTCACTTTGAGTATAGGTACATTCTTTCATCGCTTTTCTGAACATTGATTTCAACACTACTATTACATCGTATGACTATTCCGAATAGTTCTGAACACCCGTCAAAGTTCTCACCATGCCCACCGTGACTTAACCTTTAGCTTCATTTCTCATTCAAGTAGCGATTTTCCGTTCTATTTGCCATTCATATTTCAAACTCATTCCTCCCAAGCTTTCCTTCGTCTTGTTAATTTTCCTCACGTTCTTCGCTTACTTTTCTCACCCGAAATATTCACACATGCATGCACGAATCTTCTATTGTTTTGCCCGAACCAAACTCCCGAATGATGATTTAAACGTTTAGCGGGGAATAGGTATAAGGGAGCAGAACCCATGGGAAGAGTGAGAGGGAGGAGCTGTTCAAATACACAAAGGAGAAAAACACGGGAGTTAGAGAGAGACAAGTGGGAATTTGAGAAATCACGTGGAATAATGAATTTTTTCCTAATGTAAGCTGCTGCAAAAAAAATTAAGGTCCTACATTCTGACGTTCAATTGCGATTTTGAAAGCTGCGGGCTATAGTACTAGCAAGATTAGCGCAGTAGCGAACAGCAGCAAGGTTAGATGCTCGCTTGCCATGCTGAAGGTCTAGGATTTGAACCCCCCAGAGTCGACAAAACTTTGTGTTCAAATAGAGAGGGAGGAGGGGAGAGATGTAAATTTAGAGAGGAGTAGGGGAGGGATGTAAATTTAGAGAGGGAGCAGGGGAGAGATGTAAATTTAGAGAGTGAGGAGGGGAGAGATGTAAATGTATAGAGGGAGGAGGGGAGAGATGTAAATTTAGAGAGGGAGGAGGGGAGAGATGTAAATGTATAGAGGGAGGAATTTAGAGATGAGGGAGGAGGAAAGGCAAGCCTCGGGAAATTAGCGGTACGTGTCAGGGTTCCCCAAGTAGCCCCCTGGTGGGATGTGCTCCATTCTGATTTCTCTTTCATATTTCTCTCCTGATTTTTCCTCCTTTCATAACTATTTTCCGGCTGTGTTTGTTTTATTACGTTTTTGTAAAACTTCTATTATTTATCACCAAAGTCTAAATCTTTTAAATCCAATGCATGAAAACTTGATTTCTTTGAAGTATATATTTCGTTCGAAACTGGCACGTTTCAGTTTTAGGTTTTAGCACTAAATCATAATACTGAATATAAGTGATTCACCTGCCTCTGACATTAAGTAAATGGGTTGGGAGGAAATGGTTGGAGATTTGAGACAGAGAATAGTCGCAGCAATCTCTTGCAGCCTTTTTGAGTGATTTTTGCTGTCGATTTGTGACTTATATTGACACAAAAATCCATTGGCGTTTAGGCTCTGTCCGCTACAATTTATGAGCGTTTTGACCATAACCATACCAGATGGTGAATTTTGATGAGCTATATCTAAATTATTAACCTTCATTTGTTTCTGAACCAATGGATTACGAAGATCTACCAAGTGACAGACAATGCAGATTTTTTAATGATTTATTTAAGGCAATATGCAAGATGTGTATTTCCGGTTACTCTGTCTCCTCTATGCGTGTAACAATTGTAACCTATAGGATCAAGAAGACATGGATTGGTGACTATTCTGGTTTTGTATTCATCCATGGCAACCTACGTTCTGTTGACTTCCCATTCCCGGCCCCACTCAGGAGGCTGGGTTGATTTGAGTTGCTGGGTTCTTTGCCCCAGTGAAAGGTGGGTAGAACCCCTGTCGTATAACATGGCCATGTAGTTGCAAGAAACGTTAAAACAAATAAAAAAAACAAAAGTCATAAATATGAAACAGGTAACATCTTAATATTCAATCCATTTACATTCATTCATTTATAATCAATAGAACTCCGAAACGGCTAGACTAAATAATGACATTAAATTCAGCAAAAACCTTACCAGCTAGAAAATGCCGGCTAGTTTTTATTAAATTTATTAATAAAAAAGGATAAGAGAGAGAGAGAGAGGAACTAGACGAAGTAATAATTAAGGAGGAACAAAATAATGGTAAGATTAAATGAATAGGATTTGATCTTAACGTTCAGTGGCGTGTATTTAAAATGCTTTTATAACTAGGTGTATAAAAATATCTTAACTTAGGTTCCATTGAATTTTATAATTGGCCCTCCAGGGACTAATTAAAATGTCAAGGGTTTCCTTGTTACACTACCTACGTTGAATTTGAGCAGGTAGCTTAGCTATCGTAATTATTAAGTTTGATCTCATTTTTATGAGAAGGAGGAGGAGGAGGAGAAAAGAATAAAGAAGAAAAAAACACAAACACACAAAAAATTGTACTTTCAATATCTGTAGATTATTATAATCAATGGGAATAATATGGACTCAAAATATGGCAAAGAGAAGTAACCCATTCAGACCAAATATTTTGTCAGAAATAATTTGTTTCGCATGCGATTCGAAGAGGTTCTTATCATAATACAGGGTGATCGAAACCACCCAGCCACTATCTTTTTCTCGAGAACGGTTTGAGTTAGGATCTTGAAACAAAAAATTGGTCCCCAATATGAAGTCTGAAGTTTCATGGGAAAATATTTTGAACCTCCGCCCACCGCCCCTAAGGGCGTTTTCAGGGGGGCACATGTCCGTTTCTCCCGAATTTTAAATGGAATGCATATTTTTTTATTTTACTTTCAAAACATGCAAAGCAAGTTAGTAACATTAGTAAAAAGAAAAAAAATATTCCTTGGTTCGAGTCCCGAAAAAACACGGGTTTTAGAAGAAAATAGGCCCAGGTTGCGGAAGTCATTACGGGCACCCGGTAAACGTTGTAAAAAAAATTAAAAATGTCAAAAGATAGGTAAAGTTCTCTTCTTTAATATGATGTACTTGCTTTTATTCATTAAGGAAGTCAAAGGTCCTTAAATTGGTCATAAACTTTTTTCAGTTTCAAAAGACCAAAAGTCCAGAAATTTAAATTTGACCCCCTATTTTTTTTCTTTTAAATAAAAGAAGAAAATTATGAGCATACAATGCAAAAAAAATGAACTTTCTGCAATTTTTTTCCTTAAAATGGCAGACGAATAACCTCTGAAATGCGCTCATTTCCGTGCGCGTGAGTCATCACACGAGTCCATGCCTGAAGTTTGTATGTACGGAACCCTCATTGCATGAGAGAAGTTGATGGCCAGCATGTATGGAGTCTTAATGTTTGGTGCGGTGTCCTTAGCACTAGGATTATTGGACCGTACTTCATCGACGGAAAGCTGACGGGAGTAAAGTATTTAAACTTTATTTGAACTTAAAACCAACATTAAGGATACAATGTTGTTCCAACAAGACGAGGCCCCACCCATTTTTATCTGAGGGTGTGAAAACAACTTGATCGAATGTTCCCTCAGAGATGGATCGGTAGAGGAGGACCAAACTCTTATACCCTCCGCACCCCGGACCTCACCGTCATGAATTTCTACCTGTGGGAAAATGTGAAATATTAAGCATACCGAACCAGGCCAACAGATGTGGAAAATGTGAAGCTGCGCATCATTGAGATCAACCGCAACATCACACTTGAGGAGCTAGACAGAGTTCATGCCACCTATCCTGGCAGACTCAGGAAATGTACTGCAGCAAAGGGTGGTGTTTTTGATCATCTGTAGAAGTGAATTACCTACATCGTACATACAAACTTCAGGCACGGACTCGTGTGATGACTCACGCGCACGGAAATGAGCGCATTTCAGAGGATATTCGTCTGCCATTTTAAGGAAAAAAATCGCAGAAAGTTCATTTTTTTTGCATTGTATGCTAATAATTTTCTTCTTTTATTTAAAATAAAAAAAAATAGGGAGTCGAATTTAAATTTCTGGACTTTTGGTCTTTTGAAACTGAAAAAAGTTTATGACCAATTTAAGGACCTTTGACTTCCTTAATGAATAAAAGCAAGTACATCATATTAAAGAAGAGAACTTTACCTATCTTTTGACATTTTTAATTTTTTTACAACGTTTACCGGGTGCCCGTAATGACTTCCGCAACCTGGGCCTATTTTCTTCTAAAACCCGTGTTTTTTCGGGACTCGAACCAAGGAATATTTTTTTTTTTTTACTAATGTTACTAACTTGCTTTGCATGTTTTGAAAGTAAAATAAAAAAATATGCATTCCATTTAAAATTCGGGAGAAACGGACATGTGCCCCCCTGAAAACGCCCTTAGGGGCGGTGGGCGGAGGTTCAAAATATTTTCCCATGAAACTTCAGACTTCATATTGGGGACCAATTTTTTGTTTCAAGATCCTAACTCAAACCGTTCTCGAGAAAAAGATAGTGGCTGGGTGGTTTCGATCACCCTGTATATCACGACTTCACGAGTATACCGAAAAAATACCTATCTCGAAGAAAATAGGTAAGTAATTTTTTATTACATGTCTATGTTCTGAATATTGTGTTATTTTTGACTTGACAATTTTTCTTGTATAAAATACTAAAAGAATTAATTCCTTGTGTCAGCAGACTGCCAGGTTTCACAGATTAATGAGTGCACTCAGCCTAATATTGAATTGAATGAAAGTTGTTCTGTCTTTCTCTCTCTGACTCATTATTTTATTATTTGCCATGTTTTGTTCTATTTGTTCCTTTTTTTTAATAATTTTATAATGTAATTAGTCTCAGAAACTCTCCCTCTTTCTTCTATTACATTCAACTTCTCCCACCTCTCTGTCTCCCCCCTCCTCCCTCTCCTCCGCTTTCTCCTTTCTCTTTCTAATTATAATTAATATTTTATTAAATTTTCACAAAAGTTAAAAGTGTCTGGCTGCTGCTCTTCTTATTATAATACAGGAAAAGCTGTCCTGGTTGTTGTTCTCCTTCTACTTTCTTCCTTGTTCTTAGAATTCAGTTCTTTTATTTTTTAAATTCATTTTAGTAACGAGATGGGTGTACAATTTTTTAATAGCAAATCGAAGCAAAAGAAAAACATTTGTGTACATTTTCAACTTCCTAGGCAATGCAGGTAATCTCCGACACCTAAAAAAAACTTTGAAGCTTTATTGAGTACTTAGAACTTACTTACTACAGTAAAATTCAGGACATAATCTCAAACAAAATCTCCTATAGTAGCTAGGTATTCGGATAGCCTCAAAATTACCACAGCTAGAAATCATTCAATCCCTGATTATTATCATTTTTTTTTTTTTTTTTTTTTTAATGGAAACAATACTTCCTCGTGATTGGTTCACATTGTATACGCTTGGCAATTTTGAGATTTTATACTAAATTACTTGTATCTTCAAAACCGCATAACCGATTTTCTTCAAATTGGTTTTATATGGTAGAATAAAACATACAAAAAATTCGTATCCGCAAGTTGTAAACCTTATGAAAGTACATGAAAAGGATGGGAACTATGTTTTCCGTAACCTTACACTCGGCCAGGCTGTTTCTTTCTTTGTATAGGCGTTCTTCACACCTCGGCCAAGGTGTTTGATTTGTACACTTATCTGTACAAATTTTTGGATTTTCTTAAATATCAGAGCTTAATCATATTTATGCTTTAACGCGAACTATTTTTTTATATTTTAAATCAGGGCTCACATGGACTTGTAAGTGTTGAAATACCAGTTTACTGCTAGTACCTTTCTTGCCAAAGGTAAAAAAAGACACCTCAAAATAGCTGAGAGTAACAAGAACAACTGTCAGTAACAATACAGATAGGGCTAATGCTAATGTGGGATTGCTTCAATAAAGTTGAAACATATCACGGTCCCCTGGGACTATTCATGCAGGGATAATCCGTGTTACCAGGGTGGCGCAGTGAGAATAGTCCACTTTAATCCTACCCATGGAACTCATCCTCATGAAACGTGTACCCCTTCCTGTACCCCTTGAAACCAGTCTTTTTTAGAGAGGATGAAGGTAAATAAAAATATTCCTAATGCAATTTTCCGAAACAATTTAGAACAGCACACTCTAGCCGCTAGCGGCTCCAGCATCACCTATCATAATAATGATACATATTGTATTTCTGAATTATATTAGTGCACCACCCTGTCATTTCTATTATCTAATCACATTATTTATTTATAATATTTTCACATGAAAAACAATAATAATTTTTGAAAATTTTTAAACTAATAATTCATGACAGGATGGGAAAAAACGTCGAATTATAAAAAACAACAAAACACAACAATGCGATCTGTGATAAAACGAACTGATAACCCGCATGCTAGGTGAGAGGAGGGGTCATGTGAGGAAGGAGCGGACACCCAATATAGAATTGGGAATGAATTTGGTCGTGTATTTTTGAAACAGAGCTCAATCAATTTATTATTCTCATGATCATCCAACAGGACAAAAAAGTGCAAAAATAACACATAAATAATCTTTCATGCCGAAATCCAAACTTCACCTACGTAATTGAAAATTGGATCTGACTGATCTGACATGATAATGTTATCCATTGACGGACGTGACGTTATGATAATGTTTTTTGGTTGTCAATTTTTTAGAGTGGCCAATTTCCCTGTTGTTATAGTTAGTGATACTTGGGTAATTAAGAGCAACCAATACATATTACTGAGTTTTCTTCTATACTAAGTTTTCTTCTATAATAATATTCATGGGGTATTTTTTTTTTTTTGCTCTTCTTAAATTAGTTATTATTATTTTAAAGGGTCATAATTTATCATGGAGTTGAAGCATTACCCGCAATTTGCAGAAATACGTAGGTATTAGTGTGTAGTTGTATACTAAACTTATTACGTAGGTATATACATGTTTGTATTGAGATCCCTGGAGAAGGTTTCATGCCTTGCCCCTGAGAAAGCCGCCTGCCTGTTCTAGGTATTATGTAGTCACATGAGAGAGTTGGGTTTTGAGTTTACGACGGTGAAAAAATACGACAGCGAAAGAACGGAGAGAGAGCTTCGTTTTATGACAGACGAGTTCAGAACGTCTCTCGTATGTAAACTTTAGAATTTCAGGGACCAGAGTAAAAAGTCAAAACCAGGATCAGACAAAAACACGATTATTTGTATACAGTGCTCTTTGAGCCCACCTGGATGGTAGAGGTCCACACGCAGCACTTGTCAATTTCTCAACTCTTGACTACAAAACGCGAAATGTTTTTTAGAAAAAAGTTTCCAACTGAAAATGACAACCTGTATCCAACTGACAGTATAGATATCAATATTAACCCATTTTGTAATCATTCTATTTTTGACGATACTTTCAGTGAATTGAAAAGTTTTTTGTTTCGATTAAGTATAGGCTTGATTCGATCAAAATTTAAAAAAAGGTCATTTGAACTGAGAAATTGAAGTAGACATTTATGCATGTTCTGTGAAATGTTGTATGTTTAGATCTTCTTCTTGATGTCAAACCTTCAAAAATCAGAAAAGACCCACCTACAATTACAAATCTATTACCTAGTCGTTTGACATGTTGCTCCTATTTGTTTTAGTGGGTAATAAGGACCATTAGACTCTCTGAATCTTTAATGTGGAGTTGACTTTATAGAGAACCCAGTTGAGCTTTTGCAAACAAGGAACCGCAGGACCCATTTCCAAGCCTGAGCAGTTCCACTAGAAAATATTATGACAGTCCTCAAATAGAAATAACTTGGAAACGTACGTATAAATAATTTATTAATCAACACATCTCGTGGCTTACAGCGTAATGTTTGATATGAGGGATGTATAATGTATGTGCTATTTTATATGTTCTAGCTGTTCTTAAAGTGGGATGATTGCAATATTGTCAGTATTAGATTATTTGCATTTAGCAGAACCATGTCGAAAATTGACTGGCGTTCTTAATACTAATAAATTATTGAGGTACCTTATAAATACTGTTGTGATGGATATATTATAAGCTTATCGATTCTTATAATGATTTTGGGACCCATCATTCACCCTATCCTCTTAGTAAACTGCTGCTCAAAAATGATGCACAGGTCAGATTTTTCTATCTCCTGGAGGACTTTGGTTATAATCACATGAATCTTTCTCAATTATAAAGATACAATTAAAACACTTTACCTATTTACAATATAAATCACAGGACTTTATTGTTAAATAATAGAATCGGAAAAATAGGGAAAACACTATGCAACCAATTTTTTTATGTATATTTATTAAAATAAACCTTTTAACACTCGGGTTAGGATTTCCTTTATTCCTCAATAGCGAGTGTGGCCTCCTTGAGCTTTGATGGTTGCTTGCATTCTTTTTTTCATGCTCTTTATGATGATTTTGACATTATCCTGAGGGATGTTTGCCCATTCCTCTCTTACTGCTCTTTCCAAGTCTCTTGGGTTTTCTGGAGCAGGATCACGAGATGGAATGCGCCTCTTCAGCATGTCCCAGACGTGTTCGATGGGATTCAGGTCTGGACTCCGAGCCGGTGACCCCAGGGTCTCAATACCTTGGGTCTCAAGATACGCTTAGGTGATCCGAGCTGAATGAGGTTTCAGCTCGGATTATCTTGCATTAAAATGAAGTTGGTACCATATGCTACACCCAAGGTGTAGGATCTCTGCCATGTACCTTTCAGCATTTAAGGCTGGTCCAGGGACAGTGATCAACTCCGTGCGGAGCTGGAAAGAGATACCTGCATAAAAAAAATGATAGAGCCACCTCCATAGGCTTCATGTTCTGATACACAGGCTTCTGTATATCTCTGTCCTTCCCGTGGCAACACACGCTGACGTCCATCTGGCATGTCTAGTGCCACTCTGTCTGGTCTCATCTGTAAACAGAATTCGCTTCCAATCTCGGATTGTCCAGTTCACGTGTTGCCTTGCATTTGAAGGCCAGCATTTCGGTGGCACCTGGTGAGTTCAGGGCCTACAGCTGGTCTAAAAAATCCACACCACCCTCAGATAGTTGCTTAGAAATGGTAGGGGCCAAAAAAAAAAAAAAAAAACTCCGTGAATGTTTAGTACTATCAAGGTACTGGTCAAGGTCCGTTTTCTGAGGGAGCTAAGCAAAAAATATCGCTCATCTCAACGGGTTTTACGGCGCGGACGTCCTTGTTATGGTGTTCTCAACTCTCTCCCGTTTAGCCTGAACCGTTTTAAACTCGTGCTATAGTTGAACCCGCCGTCTACCTGCTTCAAAGTACGAAAGCTATGATTCAAAAGCTTGTGCGCCCATTGAAATTGCCTATAATAAAATTATTTAGAAAAATCATGACCGTGCATCACTTTTGAGCGGAAGTTTATTAACCATGTATTCCAATGTCATTTCGCGAAATACCTATATCATCTTCCCATACATAATTATGTATAGGACCTAGAGGAGTTGTAAGGTGAATTGAATTGAATATTTTTCTCTTGTACAGGGTGTAATATGATAAGTCATAAACAATAAGTGTGCCCCTCTCTGCTCCGAAGAGTTTGGGAACCTCGCACAAGGTAAGGTGGCAGTTTTTATGTCCTAATTTTCAAAATGGAGCGTAGGTATGTACCCAGGCAAATAAAAATATAAATGGGAGTGGTGTTGCGGGTTGCATATTAGAAGAACTTCATGTTTCCTAATCTGAAATTTAATACCTGGGTACCTTCTGAAGTTATAAATAGGTAATTGAATTAGCAACCCGCCTTTCTCTCTTCTCAAAAAGAATAATATTCAGAATCTATTTGTCAAAACGGAATGATACCTACTTAATTATACATTTGAATTTGAAGTGAGTCACTCAAGAACACAAGATAGAAACGAGCTCAAAAATTGACTATAATATGTTAAACAAGCAGAATGCAGGCTTCACAAGTTACTTTTTGTAGATTGTTATAATTTCTTCCGCTCTACTCTTCTCCTTCGCTTCAACAGTCGAACACAACCACTTCATAGAACAGGTCTCACCATTCAAAATGTAATGATGTTCTTTTATCATCCACTTCCTCAGTATGTTACCTTCACCATATCCTACTCACCTTATCTGACCTACCCACCTTTCTCACCCAATCAGTAACCCTATACGAAAATAATATACACTCATAAGTAAGTACATCGTATATTTCTCTCTGAAGTGTACACCGTTTATGGTCAAATGATTTCAGATCATTAAAAAGTCAAAAAGGGTAACAAGGGAGAAGAAAAAGAGCCATTTTAAACTTTGAACCGTACGAAAGAGAGAGCAAGAGAAGGAAAAGGTTCAGGTTCGGAAGCAAGGACATGGGAAACTAGAAGGGTAAAAAACATGAGAGAAGTAGAGGAATAAATATTGAAAGAGCAAATAATAATGAAGAGAAAGAAACATAGGAAGGAAGAGAGAGGTCCAGTCCAGAAGAAATTGATACAATACGTTTATTCGCATGAGTAGTTCACTTGAAAAAGAAGAAAAACTGTATGAAATAGAAATCATACATTCTCATACTGCACAATTACAGGGCATTGCTTCATACATTAAAGTACTCTCATATAAAGAGGTAGTTCGGTGTTTCCTTTCTTAACCTGCTAATTAACACAAACAATTAATTACTTAGAGTTGGAAGAGGAAAAATAAAAGATTTGGGGAGGAGTTCAATTTTTCTTTCCTGATTTTTGGAGTAAGTAAGTTTACATCAAATTTTGGGAAAAAACAATCAGCATTTTTTTATTCCATCCTCGATGCATTTTTTAAAAATATACATATGTAGGTAATTTAGGTATAGTACGAAAAATACTCGTACTGCATGTGGTACGACAAGAACTATCAAATTCAATCACTAAAGGTCGTTTGCAAGCATCTTCAACTCATTGAATGTGTCCAAAATATTGTTGAAATCACTGTAGGTGAGGTGCGTGAAGATAGCACCCGACATTGAAGCTAGAATTTTGTACCACCTAAGGTGATAATATTATGAGGTATTTGGATTTTCCTTGATTCAATCGCTTTCATTAATAATGCCTTCTTCTTTGTGTAATAATGTACTTATTTCCACATCTGAGATCCTCTTAACTTCTCTCGGTCCTTCCTGTCTAGCGTCCAGGTTTCCCTTCCATTATCTCAATACACCATCTGGTACTTAACAGACAAATTTCTTCACAAGGATTTTTCGCAGATATTTCAGTGGCTTCCTATATGGTTTTGAATGTAGCGGCCAATGGCTTTCCACTAACCACCTTTTGTTTCTCTGTGTTTTCCATTTCCATTTTGTAAAAGCAAAAAATCAACACTTTAGAGTGAGCTTTGTGATCCCTCTCTCAAGATTGTCTCGGTCAAAACTGCTGGGGGAGAGTAAAAAATGTTGTTACATTATTATTATTTTTCTACACAGGAGAAAAAATGTTATAGTATGATTTTTCATACAAAAAGGCCACTTAAGGGCAATAATATTATTTATGTTACAAAAATATGGAAAATAGAATAGAAAATAAACCCCGACCTTTTGGTCCAAGAATTCTAAATTAATATTCACTTTTTTCAGTTACTCGCACAAACTAATCAAATTATGTATATTTACTATTTGAAAAGACCAAGTTTCCTGTATGTATGAATGTACAGATTATTGATAATTGATAAAAAGATATCACCGACCTCAGTTGCTCGATCGATAAAGCTAACCTGCTGAACACTTAACCACTGTGCTACAGCTAACCAGCTGAACACTTAACCACTGTGCTACAGCTAACCAGCTGAACACCTAACCACTGTGCTAGAGCTAACCAGCTGAACACCTAACCACTGTGCTAGAGCTAACCAGCTGAACACCTAACCACTGTGCTAGAGCTAACCAGCTGAACACCTAATCACTGTGCTACAGCTAACCAGCTGAACACCTAACCACTGTGCTACAGCTATCCAGCTGAACACCTAACCACTGAGCTACATCTAACCAGGTGAACACCTAACCACTGTGCTACAGCTAACCAGCTGAACACCTAACCACTGTACTAGAGCTAACCAGCTGAACACCTAACCACTGTGCTACAGCTAACCAGCTGCACACCTAACCACTGTGCTAGAGCTAACCAGCTGAACACCTAACCACTGTGCTAGAGCTAACCAACTGAACACCTAACTACTGTGCTACAGCTAACCAGCTGAACACCTAACCACTGTGCGATCCTCTTAGGTGGAACTGAAAGGCCTTATCACGGGTCAAGGAGTAGTGATACGAAACGTATCTCCAAGCAATTGAAAATATTAACTTTTCTCATGTACATTTTTCTCCAACCCCCCCAACAGTGGGAAACTCGAAATGTTTTCAACATAGAGATATTCTCGAGATCTGTGATTCGGACTTTACTCTCACCAGCCATCCTCCTGAACCATCCCTCCTCTCCACATGTAAAACTGAAGAGTTAGTCTCACCCTCCTCTCATATCTACTCTGAATACTTTGAGATGGACAATGTTTTCTATATCATTTTTAAAGACCTGAGGCTGGACTTGTAGCTCAACCATCTGTTCTTATTATGACTCGTGTACAATGCTGTACATACATACTAGCCCTCCATCGTAAGCTCACCGTATAAATAAAGAACCCTTACTTTCAAGGAGGAACAATAATCTCTAACAGAATAATGTCTTGATGTCCAGCTTCCAAATAACAAATAACTTGAACTATACATTATACTTACGCATAGTGGTTGTCACAAGGGACGCCAAATCAGCACAAGTCTGGGTTTGGGGACCAATGTAAAATTTAGTAGAATGTACTACACAAGAGTGGAGCTTGACAATCTAGTTTACTGACGATTTTTTTTGTCATGACTGAAGCTTCCGGCAAGCTGCTTATATGCCACTGGACCCCGAGTGTACTGTCTGATGGAAATCAAACTTCGGATTCCTGTAATGCCTTGGCTTGGTACGAATAATCTTCAGATTGGCAGCTAATATTCTACCCGTGTTGTTTTCTCTCCGCTGATCCATCCGATAATACGGCTGGCGGGCGGAGCAGGATTTTAATTACCTAGATGGGATGTACGCCAGCCCGGGGTATGGACGAGCCGGGCTGGGTGAGGAACAGTGGCGGAGGTTCTCTTTCAGGACAGGATTCATATTTCAAACAATGTTTATCCATTTTTGTTCACCGTAAGCACCTGTACAAAGTTACAATAAATTTACAATGATAATTTGAAGTAAGTCTGATCAAGTTCATTTTGCTTTTCAAAATCCGTTTTGCTTTGTGTATCATTTGGTGACAAGGACATTTCAGTAGGGTAATTTTGGTGAACTTCTCTATAGTTTAACTAGATTAGCGCTAGATTATAGTTTAGCGCTAGATTATTGATAAAACAAAAATTGCATTGTTTAGGGATCAGTACTTATAAGTTCACATACCTACTTACAATCAATATCGTGCATGTTGTAACTTTAGACCCAATATTTGGCTTAACTGTGTATATTGTATATTCATGTATTTTCAAATCATTGCTCCACAAGCAATAAAGAGCAAACCATAAATGACAAAAATAAATAATCTGGACCGTCCCTCAAGTCAGTGTTTCAAAAAATCACAGAGCACTATAGTCCGACTTGAGGTCCGGTCTGGCTTATCTCTGTTTTATTACTGTTTAATAATTTGGTCCTTTCATAGTTTAGGGATATTTGTTCCATCAAATCTACAGCACTGAGAGAGAACATGTGAAAAATGTGATAGAAAATTCTTTTCAATAGGGGAATAATTTAGCAAAGTGCTTGGCTGTTTCTCTCCCTCCCACCCCACCTCTACTGATGTCCCCTTCTTCTCCCCCTCTACTTTGAAATCTCCATCATCATTATTACCTTCCCTCCCCTGCTCTCCCACCCTACCATTCATTATTTTACTATTAAATAGTTATTACTTCTAGCATGTTTATCACACTCGCTGCGCGCCCCTCCCCTCTCCCCCCTCCTATCGAAACAGGAGTAGCGTTTTCATAATAAAAAAACCATTAACAAAAGAAATCCATTTCTTTCACTTTGGTTTAGGCCCATTTTGGGGTTTTTATTTTCTGTTATGAAAGGAATTTTAGCCTAATACTTCATTTTCCTTCTGGAAAAGTGAACTGCAGTAAACTTAAAACTAGAAGCGATTTGAATAGCTCAATATTTGATAATTTATTAATAATAATTGATGTAATTCTCCATCTCTCTCTACACTATCTCCTAACCTGCGGTCTCTTATTTTTTCTCTCTCTCTACTATCTTTCTGTCTCTTCTTTTCTCTCATTCTCCTCTATCTCCTATCCTTCTGTTTCTTCCTTGCCCTATCTCTCTCCTCTACCTCCTATCCTGCTGTCTCTCTTTTTCTCTCAATTTTTTGGCACACATCAGACGCGTTTAAAGTAAAATATTTAATAACGTATAAAGAGAAAAGATATAAAAATTCCATTTCTTTGATTAAGACACTCTTCATTTCTCCTCCCTGTACACTATCGCATCACTTCTCTCCCACTCCATACCTCCTCTTGACTCCCAAGGCTCAACTTCCACATGGACTGGAGCCTCACAAGGCTGAGTACACCATGGCCTTTATTCATTCTACTTCATTGTGGCCTATGGTTGTCAGATTGCCGTTGGCTCTGTTACACTGCCGCGCCGCGCCGCCCTGAAAGCATCTCTATTAGTAGGTAGTTTATTCAGCACCTCTAGTTACTCGATATACTCAGCCATCCACAGGATCCTTGGTCATCCTCGCCGTCTGGTGCCCCTATTGTCCCCCCCACATAACTTTTCTTTCTTTTACCTATATGTATATCAATATTGGTATCTTGTATATCCAGAATACAATACTTTAAGAAACACTTAAAAGCCATTGAATTCTGGATATAGCTCTAGTCTTGTCACAGATATTTTGTATGAATATTTTGTAAAGAGTACATTTCCAAAAAGTAATATTTCATGCTGGGTAACTGACTGTGAGGTTTATAATGTAATCAGTAATCATTATTCCTCTCAACAGCGCAGCCATACTACCGTAGACCTGTCCCGGGGGTTTCTTCATTATACACCACACTTTACCCTACCCAGGTTCACACCCTTACTCTTTAAGAACCACTTGAGCTGGGAATATCATCAGGTATGAAAAATCTCTCAGGTTAATTTAAATTAATTAAACTCTTCATAAAACACCCCTAGTTAATTAAACAGCTCTCCCTCTGCCTTTTTCTCTCTCCCCGAGAATTTTCTTACCTTCTCTCCTCCTCCCTAAACCCTTAACTATTCCACCTCCCTGAACGTCCATGCCATCCCACCTCTTCCTCTCTCTATAGGTAAATACAGGCATTTCTTCCTTTTATTGTCTTCTAGACTTTCGTTGAATTAGAATAAAATTACATCTAGTGGTTCTTCATGCTGGACAATCAACACGAGTAGGTACTGTAAATGCCTCAAACATTAAAAGTACGCCAAGGAGTCACCAAAGCTAAGGATTAACAGTCATAATCTGAGTTCAAGAACATCAAGCCACAACACTTGGCTACTTTTCAGTCATTGAAATCAAGGAATTATACACATTGTACTTTGGAATAATTAAAAATCTCAACTATATAACTCTCACTCTCACTCTCACACATCCTCTCACTCACACATACCCTCTCGCTCTCTCACATCCTCTCACTCTCACACATCCTCTCACTCTCACACATCCTCTCACTCTCTCACATCCTCTCACTCTCTCACATCCTCTCACTCTCATACATCCTCTCACTCTCACACATCCTCTCACTCTCACACATCCTCTCACTCTCACACATCCTCTCACTCTCTCACGTCCTCTCACTCTCACACATCCTCTCACTCTCTCACATCCTCTCACTCTCTCACATCCTCTCACTCTCTCACATCCTCTCACTCTCACACATCCTCTCACTCTCTCACATCCTCTCACTCTCACACATCCTCTCACTCTCTCACATCCTCTCACTCTCACACATCCTCTCACTCTCTCACATCCTCTCACTCTCACACATCCTCTCACTCTCACACATCCTCTCACTCTCACAATCATATCCTCTCACTCTCACACATCCTCTCACACTCTCACATCCTCTCACTCTCACACATCCTCTCACTCTCACACATCCTCTCACTCTCACACATCCTCTCACTCTCTCACATCCTCTCACTCTCACACATCCTCTCACTCTCACACATCCTCTCACTCTCACATATCCTCTCACTCTCACACATCCTCTCACTCTCACACCTCCCTCTCACTTCTCACCTCACACTATCCCTCTCACTCTCACACCCACTCCTCTCACTCTCACACATCCTCTCACTCTCACACATCCTCTCACTCTCACACATCCTCTCACTCTCACACATCCTCTCACTCTCACACATCCTCCTCCACACTCTCCACTCACACATCCTCTCACTCTCACACATCCTCTCACTCTCACACATCCTCTCACTCTCACACATCCTCTCACTCTCACACATCCTCTCACTCTCACACATCCTCTCACTCTCACACATCCTCTCACTCTCACACATCCTCTCACTCTCACACATCCTCTCACTCTCACACATCCTCTCACTCTCAACATCCTCTCACTCTCACACATCCACTCCACTCTCACTCCACAATCCTCCTCACTCTCACACATCCTCTCACTCTCACACATCCTCTCACTCTCACACATCCCTCTCACTCTCACACATCCTCTCACTCTCACACATCCTCTCACTCATGACGACATGGACGAAGAGAAACACAAATTAGAGAAGTTTTGGATTTCGTACGTTATTAAATCTTTCCAGACAGCTTCTCAGGGAAAGAGAGCGACTGACATATTGGATTTCAAACAATTCTCAAATATACTTCACCTGAAGTCAGTGCATATTATGAAATGAGTTTACCTTGGTTACCTTTGTGTCGAGGGGGATAGACCAGGTTGGGTGATAGAGGAAGCCTTCCTGAACATTAGGAGAGTGGTGACTGGTAGAGGAGTTAGAGGTGTCCCTCGCATACATGCTTCACTTTAAGTAGGGGTCTGATTTCAAATAACCTCTGAACGGGATTCGTTCCTGTGTTTGCTTGTCAAGTGACTAGGATTGCATCCTAGATAGTGGGTAGTTTTTGTGTTACTTATGTCGATAGTAATAAACAGTAATTAAAGCTGTGGAATTGCATGGAAAATTATCCTCTCACTCACACATAGTTGTAAATAAACTCTTATTAAAGCATGATCCAAGGTAATCCAAGCACAGGAAGGTCATAATACAATGATATGTGCCTTGCTGATACAGATCACAGACGGCAACATTTTTTTTTTTTTTGAAACCATATATGTTTGCTGACAAAAGAAATCCTAAAGTTAAGTCAGAAAAGTATAAAGTCTAGATTGAAAACCAATTTTCTATAATCTTTTTAAAGTTTTAAAGAAGCAAGATTAAAAGTCTTAATGCATGAGCAGATTAAATAATTATTTAAGCTCAAAACAACAGTCTAGGTATGTTCTGATATTCATGCACATCTAGTATAACTTCTCAATTTTCTATTTATACATATTATGATTATGTATATCAATTCTTTTGTTGTGATCGACACAAAAAAGAATGTGATCGCACCGAAAGCATACAGTAGCTTTAGTAAGAAGTTTCTATGTCTCTACTTTTCCTTTCTTTGGTTGAATAGACAAGAACGAGAGTAGAAATTATACGAAACCACTTTCCGTCAATTAAAACTTAACTGAATGAATATCCACCAGATCCAGGGACTTTTTTGTGCAATGTTTAGCTGAAGAGATCTCACCCTCTCTCTCCTTCAAGGATGTATATTGAATTTTTCTTTTCATATAATAATTATAATTAACCACAATTCCCCTCACTCTACTATTCTGGATTTTCTCTCTTTCTTCCTTTGTCTCTCTCTCTCTGACCTCAGTATCTTCCTCTCTTTTCGGTCTCTCTTTCTCACACTCAGTTTTGTACTTTTTCTTATTCTTCTCTCTCTCTCTTTCTATCATCTTCTATCCGTCGTTTTACCTTTATTTATATCTCTTTGTGTGACATCTTCTACTGAATCGATTTATTTTTAATTTTCATTATAATATCATACAAATATCTCGTGAACATTAGTTCAGATAGAAAGTTGGTATTTGCGTTAACATTCCTTTTTGGGGAACATCTGACGACATTTGGGGGACCACATGACGAAACCTTTAATTTGATTTTTATCTAAATGGCATTTTTTCTATAACTGTGAAGTGACGACCTATCAACTCAAAGCGAGAAACTTTTAGGCGAGGGTTTGAGCTTTCATTTGAAATATCGATCGCGAAATTCAAATGAGCCGTTCTTGAGCTACGTCGAGTAAGGACAAAAAATGGACCGGTGACACAAAATATATTCGATTTAAATGACATTTTGTGTTAGGGTGTGTGTGTGGCGAGTGTAACCCGCTATAGTAATTAGATAAATGAATAGTTGTCTGGAAGAACCATCTATGTGAAAATTTCGATTTTTTTTTTTCATTTCAAAAAAGGAACCTATGTGTAAGTCTTGAATCACTAGAGAAGTCAGCATACATAAATTTTGTTCCTACTTCGTTTTTCTTCTCTTTTCGTCAAAACAGAGCAGAAAAAATCTCATGTAAAACCACCTATATGCACTTGTTGAACTAAAATCAGTCTCGTCACATTCGGGCATAGGATAAGACAGTAGTTGCGCGTGATTTATTTGCCGTTTCTAAAATTACAAATTTCTAAAATTAAAAGTGTAATTACTGAACTACAAAGATGAGTCTCTCAAGTAAAGACTTTGAGTGTTTGAAGAGTGCAAAAAAGAAAGATCTTAATGTGAATAATTAGCCTGACAAAAAATTGCAACTTGCGCTTAATAAAGGTCAGGAATACATAAATAAAAGAGGAAAAGGTGTCCGTAGATGGAGAAGATTGTCTGTAGAAAAGGAGAAGAAATATTTTTTTTCTAGATTGACTGAGCTTTCGCCACTGAATGATATGATCTGACTTCGGTGGCTTTTGCAGAAAACTCACAAAATAAACGCTTGCATACGAGTCTGCAACCATTGGGACATTTTCATCTTTACTATTCAAGGTCTAAAACTTAACTGACCAAATTTCGTATTGTGCGCATGACACATACTTTTTCTCTTCTCTCTTTTTATAATTTAATATTTCGTTATTGTGCGCATGACACATACTTTTTCTCTTCTCTCTTTTTATAATTTAATATTTCGTTACATAATTTCGTTACATAATTTCGTCACATAATTTCGTTACATAATTTTGGTTATGTGCCAGAGCAAAGACATGAAAATGTCAAAATCAAGGTTGTCCAGAAATGCCACCCTAGTCAGTCCATAAAATCTGCTAGGTGGTACATTTACATTAACCAAAAATCGTGTTTTTTTTTAAAACTAAAAGTGCACCAGAAACAACATAATTCTATTTTAAGAACTCTTTCCGACTGACCCCGAAAGAAGAGAAAATTTTCTGTCTGTACATAATTATTATGTAAAAAATCAGACTCCTAGCTTAAACAGAAGCCAAGTAAAAATAAAATAAAATCTTAAGGTGTCCTCGTGCCGCCTTGACCCCAACCAGAATTTATCTACGATGTAGGTACCTACTATCACAGAGATGGATATTGAAGTCGACAAAACTCATGGTAAGTTTACTTTAAATTATCAAAGGAGACATTTTTTGCTCACTTGAAAACTGGTGCCTACCATGTTTTGCCATCTACCAATTGAATTAATTATGTACTAATTAATTATGGCCAAATTACACCATGTTTTTTATCTACGTGGGAATAATATCAAGTTTTCTAGAATGTTGTCATCTGTCGCATGCGGCTTTCCTGGTGGCCTCAGAAACAAGAACGGGTTAATTTGAAAGCTTAGAAAAGTTCGGATGTTAATTAGCTTTTATGTAGCTATCCCTCGTCTCACTCTGATTCCTACTTATCCTATCTCCATCTCTCTAACAACTATATCTCTTCTCTGTCCAGCATTCTTGACTTCCTCTTTACTTAACTCTTATGTAGCTATCCAATCCTTCACAGTATTTTCTCTAAAGTAATGTTATAAGAGAGAAGTTTATGATAGGAATTGGATACGTACATGAAATGAAAAATAGATGTAAACGTTTGTACATTATTTTATTAGGACTTGGGAAAAGTTTTAAAGTACAAGAATGATGTGTAGCTGAAGAGTGTCAGTTGGAGAATGGGATCGTTGGACCAGTCTGCTCAGAGGAAGACTGGCCGAAGTAACACTGGTTCAAATTCTCCAATATTATCACATTCACCCCAGCTTTCAGAAGTTGAGATCTGCGAAACGAACGGGTGCCCTCTTGTTCCGAGTTGATCTTCTGGGGTTTGGATTGTCATCATTCTGTTGGTCGTCATAAGGAATATCATTGTTTGGAATATCGTCATTGGGAATATCATTGTTTGGAATATCGTCATTCGGAATATCATTGTTTAGAATATCATCATTTGATTGGTTTCCAGCAGGAGCCAGATATCGAGTCGAAACCGTAGTTTCTCTCCCATCAGGTAGTCGAACATGAGCATACTCATTGTTGGCATCTAAAAGTTCAACCTCCTCGACCATAGAGTCATATTTGCTTCTTCGGTTTAAACTCTTCATTAGAACGGGTCCTGGTTTTGTCAGCCAAGTGGGCATTGAGCTTCCATTGAATGAACGACGCGGATGATTGAACATACGTTCATGGGGAGTTGCGTTGGTTACTGTGCAAAGAAGAGATCGTATACAATGAAGTGAATCACCTAGCACTTCTTCCCAGTCTTCTGTCTTCGAGTTGCGTGATTTTAGAGCCAACATTATTGTCTTCCAGATGATGCCATTGTATCTTTCGCACTGTCCGTTGCCTTGAGGGTTGTAGGGTGTTGTGCGACTTGTAGCAACACCTAGTGAAGTGAGGAACGTTTTTATTTCAGAGGACATGAATGCAGTCCCCCTATCAGAATGTATATAACTTGGGGTACCAAAAAGAGTGAATAAGTTTGTCAGATTTGTGATAACAGTATTTGAAGATACATCAGGGCATGGAAAAGCAAAAGGAAATCTTGAATATTCGTCAATAACAGTTAGTATGTATCGATTCCTTGTCTTTGAAGGTAGAGGTCCTTTGAAATCAATGCTCAATCGTTCAAATGGAGCTGAAGACTTGATGAGCTGGCCTTCATGTTTGTGATAGCGTGGTTTCAGTTCCGCACAAACTCGACAGGAATTAGTCACTTGTCTAACTTCTTCCACAGAGAATGGTAAGTTCTTAGCTCGGATCCAGTGAGTCATCCTTGTTATACCGGGGTGGCATAGATTATTGTGCAAATACGTCAAGTCAGGTCGAGAGTTGATAGCTGCACTTATGCGGGACAGCGCGTCTGCAGGAGCATTCTCACAACCAGGACGATACACTATGTCGAAGTTGAAGCATGCCAGTTCGAGTCTCCATCTCATTATTTTCTCGTTCTTTATTTTGCTCTTGTGTTTTTGATTGAACATAAAAGATACAGAGCGTTGGTCAGTGATTATCTTGAAAGGTCTTCCAATGAGGTAGTGACGCCAATTCTTTAGACTCTCAACAATTGCATATGCTTCCTTTTCAATTGAAGCGTGTTGAAGTTCTGACTTGTTCAGAGTTCTCGAGAAGAAAGCGATAGGTCGTCCTTGTTGACTTAGCGTTGCAGCTATAGCAAAGTGAGACGCGTCCGTTTCAACAGAAAAAGGTACATTGTCTTGAATAGCAGCGGTTGACGCTTTCAGTATGTCACGCTTCAGATTTTCAAATGCGGATACTTCGTTATCTTGAAAAGGAAAGTTGTTCTGTAAAAGTGGCCGTACTTTCTCTGAGAAATTAGAGATCCACTTACTGTAGTAAGAGAACATGCCTAGAGCACGTTGAAGGGAAGCTTTGTCGGTTGGAATGGGTAATTCAACAAGTGGCTTCAGACGCTCGGGGTCAGGTTTTATAGTGTTATTGGATATAGTATAACCAAGTAAACTGACAGCAGTAATGGAAAACTTGCATTTTTCCATATTAAGTGTAAGATTGTACTTCTCGGTGGCTGATAGAAATTTCTTCAGATTCTCATCATGCTCCTTCTGATCTCGTCCACAGATTGTGACATCATCAAGATAGGGATAGGTGCCTGTGAGTTTCTCATCTTCAACGATGCGGTCTATTGTTCTCTGGAAGCTTGCTACACCATTAGTAACGCCAAAAGGAACTCTAAGAAAATGATAGAGTTTTCCTGAGGCTTCAAATGCTGTGAAGTGTTTTTCCGAGTCCATGATAGGTATCTGGTGATACGCACTCTTGAGGTCAATCACACTGAACACTTGGTTTGTTGAGACTTTAGCAATGACATCTTCAATCCTCGGCAAAGGATACGCATCTAGATGTGTGAACTTATTGATGGTTTGAGAATAGTCAATTACCATACGAGGTTTATGTCTTCCATCTCGTACAACGAATGCTTGAGCGCGCCAGGATGAGTTGCTTCGTTCAATGATTCCATCTTGTAGCATGCGTTCTACTTCGGTGTGGATAAATTGTTTGTCTTCGTCTGATTGTCTCCTGCTTTTTGTAACTATAGGATAGCAATCTTGTGAAAGGTTAGAGAATAGTGAGACAGGTTCAACGTTAGCAACAGCCAAGTTGCAAATTTTCAATGGTGGACGTGAACCGTGGAATTCTATCTCAAGTGAAGAGTGAGCTTGGAGCAAGTCATGTCCAAGTATGACGTCACAGCAGAGATTGGACATGATCAGCAAAGTAACATTCTGGTAGGTGTTGTTGAACACTTGTAATGTCACTTTACATTGTCCAGAAATGTCCGTGGACAAGGAAGAGTTAGCCATACTTATTTTACCAGAGTAAGGTAATGGTTTGATTTTACATCTGGACACTAGAGCTTGGCTTATAAAACTGAGTGTTGAACCAGTATCGACAAGAGCTTTGAGAGGTATATTGTTGACGGTGATATCAATAGTAGACTTTTGTAAACTGTTGGGTGACGCCGCAGTAACAGGAGCAGTATAACATGTCAGAGCAGCAGAAGTCTTGTTGTGTCGCGGCTTATGTGCTGATTGAGTGACTTTGATTGACTTTGACTGACAGACTTTCCCGTAATGTCCTGTCTTGGAACAAATAGAACATTGTGCCTCCTTGGCAGGACAAGACGACCGGGGATGCCACTGTTTACCACAAAAGTAACAAGTCTTGGAAGTAAAGGCCACAGTATTGTCAGTGGATTCTAAATTTTGAGATGCAGTGACATTGGGCACACAACTAGTCTGGTAACTAGACGATTGAAATTCAGCCAGCTCCATAGCTCGGGCTTGATTGAAAGTTTCGTCTAGAGTGAGAGTATTGCTCTCAAGGAGGCGCTGTCGAATGCGGTTGCTTGATAACCCGCTGATAAACGCATCACGAACATACTCTTGTGTGTAGGTATCAGCTGTGACGGCTTCAAAATTGCACTCCTTGCTCATTTGCTTCAACACTTGTAGGTACTGGTCGACAGTTTCACCAGAGTTCTGTAGACGCGTTGCTAAGCAATGTCGGGCATAGATGACATTCTTAGGTTTGACGTATAATGATTCGAGAGCGGCAAGGGCTGTAGCGAACGTAGATTTGTTGTCAATGAAGGCGTAGACGTTAGGTGCAAGAAAATTTGTCAGAAGAGTCAGCTTGTCTTCACTCGTCACGTCTTTGATTTTAGCGACAAAGTTCTGGAACGTTTTCTTCCAGTGCAACCATTGCTTGTCTGCTGATGTAGAAGTAGGCTCTACAGCAAAGCGTTCGGGTTGTAGGTACTTCTCCATGTTGAAAGAATACGACAATTTTTGTACTTTAAATTGAAATGAAAAATAGATGTAAACGTTTGTACATTATTTTATTAGGACTTGGGAAAAGTTTTAAAGTACAAGAATGATGTGTAGCTGAAGAGTGTCAGTTGGAGAATGGGATCGTTGGACCAGTCTGCTCAGAGGAAGACTGGCCGAAGTAACACTGGTTCAAATTCTCCAATATTATCACAGTACATCTAACATATTTTCTTCTTTTCTGTATACCCAGATTCTCTCTTGAAACATTTTATGCCACCGCCAGGAATCGAATCATCGACTCTTCGCATACTAAGCCAGAGTAATCCAAATAGGACATAGAGTAAATACCTAGGTGAATAGTTCTCTTAAAGTAAAAAAGAAAAAAAACGCTTGCATACGAGTCTGCAACCATTGGGACATTTTCATCTTTACTATTCAAGGTCTAAAACTTAACTGACCAAATTTCGTATTGTGCGCATGACACATACTTTTTCTCTTCTCTCTTTTTATAATTTAATATTTCGTTATTGTGCGCATGACACATACTTTTTCTCTTCTCTCTTTTTATAATTTAATATTTCGTTACATAATTTCGTTACATAATTTCGTCACATAATTTCGTTACATAATTTCGTTACATAATTTCGTCACATAATTTCGTTACATAATTTTGGTTATGTGCCAGAGCAAAGACATGAAAATGTCAAAAGAACTTGGAGAGTATGATACCGTACATGAGGAACTCGAGACACAAAGAATTCTACTCAAAGTTATTTTCTGAATAAACTGTAAGTTACTTGGCACATTGTTTAACAACATAGGTTTTTTTTTGTAAACCAAATGGAAGTACCACCTATGTGAAAGAAAGACCAAACATTTGGGTGCTGCATTAATGGTATTACTAAAAGTACCCTACTGAAAAGTGCCCAAAAACACATAGGTGGTTCTGCTAGACAACTATTCAAATAATATAGAAAGTGCTTCACAGTCCAAACAATAACTTCTCAACCACTTCAACTTTAGGGGATATTCTCCTCTTGTAATTTTTGACTCTACGTTTGTGCTGCAAGCTTAAATCTACAAGAAGGGTGGGAAGATAGAGAGAGAAAGAGAGGGAGAAAGAGTGAGAGAGGTTCGAAATTGAAAGTCCAGCGAAAAAATCATAATAATATTGTTATGAATATTGTAATGTAATAATATTTTGTTTGTTTTACATTTCGAGTGCTTCAATTATTATTTTTACATCTGATACAAAAATATTTGGTGTGTGTTTTTTTTCAGTGAAATTCCGTACGAGTTGTAATACTTATGTATGTTGTGGTATAATTTTACTACAGGGTTTCCCTAAGAACATACCAAACTTTTGAACTACGTATATAGGTATAACTATGTATAATTTATATACATAATTATGTACTAAAACTAAGATAAAGGTCACTTTGCTCTATAAACATGGGTGGAGAAATGGACCTACTCTTACCTCAAAATTGAATTATTGACAGAATGACTTTTTTGCATGGGGTCTCCCATCATTATGATGCTTTACTGGTGCATGGTAATACCCTTATCAGGGTAATTGTACCGGGTCAAAGATTTCATTCTCAGTGTTTAAGGTAAAGTCTAAAGTTTGATTTTATATTCCATACTCAGACTCTACATTTCATTTTTACCGGGTGATTCCGTTGTTGTAGTCAAAAATTACTGTCACCTTTTTCGTAGCAAAAATGATTTTAAACATTGTGACCCACTTTAAATTATCAGAAAACTGTGCCCCTAATATAAAAAAAACGGTGTCAAATTGATATAACAACAACAAGACTGCATATCAAAAAAAATCGATTTTTGGTACAACTTCAAGTGGTTCTAGATTCTTTAGGGTCTTTTTCCGCACCCATGTTATAAAGCAAACTTATCTTTATTTTAGCTCAAGTAGGTGTGGTATACCTGGTTGAGAAGTTCGATATGATTTCAGGGACACCCTGTATAGTAAATATATAATATTACTGTATTTTGTTCGAGTGCTTTTCTCAGTAATACAATTCATTCTACTCATATTGGTATGAGCTTTAGCAAGTATTTCTAGAAGGGACTTCTAGAAAATCCGATTTTTTTACCTTCTAAAATTAATAATTTTTCACCTATGTAGTACTAGCGGGCTGTCGCCGCTTTGCTGGCCGAGGCATGGCCGTTAAAAGCAAAAAATCCTTTTTCGCCAATGGCAGGTGTTGTAGTGGGAATTTCGAAAAATCCCGTCTTATTGCACATCTAGACTATAAGACAAAGCTACCTACCAAATTTCAGCTTCCTAGGACTTACGGTTTGGGCTGTAGAGCGATGATCAGTCAGTGAGTGGTCAGTCAGTCAGTGACTTTGACATTTATATATAGAGATGAAGTTAATCTGTGTAGGTGCAATACTGTATGTATGAGTGAGTCCATGCAGATTTCCATTTTTCTAATCAGTAGGAACACGAACTCACACATTTGATTTTTCCAACCGTCAACTGCACAAAAGACAAATAAAATTTAGTTTCAAACTTTGAAAAGAGAAAGACGACTTCTAAATTATTATTAGTATTTTATGTACGTTTTTTTTTTTTTTTTGATAGGTTTACACTAAAATAAATGTCAAAAATATGTACAAGTGTACCTGCATACTTAAAATAACCAACAAAAGAACTCTGGCTGTGCTCATCAATATCTTAAAGGTGAGAGAATCACAGCCAAAGAAACCCAACATGTTGATTGTGCTATACCCTCTCTCCCTAAATACACTCCCCTTCCCAAGCACATAACTTCACAGATATCATATTTTATTTTGGTCTCATTTCTTTATATGCTCTCTTTCTTTCTCGCGCGTTTTTTGAAAGAAGAATAATTATGAAAATTATTTAAAATATAATATAAAAAATCAAAAGGAAAAAGAAGGCAGGATAGAGAATAAAGAGGGGGGGGGGGGGTGAAGGGCAGGAAAAGTTTTGAGAAGAAATAATGATGCCACCCCCCTAACCCACGGCCTGGTGATATAAATAATAATAATGTGCAATGAGGACTACTCCAGGGCCGGGAGATGAACCCTGGAAATTGCTTTTCTCAGAGAGCAATCTGTCTACAGTGTGGAGAAGTTGTGGAGCCTTCCACTAGTTAGGGCTGAGTTATGAAACAGGATTAAATTTAGGATGAATGTCCCTCATATCAAGTAACAGGTTGAATGGAAACTTGAGCTTATCTTAGTATTTAATCCTGATTTACAATTCAGCCCTTATAGAAATTCCGGCAAACAAGGCACTACTAAGGTTTAAGAATTTCCTTAAAACGAAGTCCAACTTGTACAATATAAAATTTATGGTCTAGTAATGGTGAAGCAAGCACTATCAGTCATTATCAAGTGGTATGGATCAAAGTTATACCTATTTAATGTGCTGTAATGTACATACTTATATTTACCTATGTAGTCGCAATTTTCATCTCGCAACTTAAACTGTTTTTGCTCCAATTTACTAAAATGGCGACGAGAATGGGATTGGATAAATGAAAAAAACTTTCGGAAACCCTTTTAATGGTGACGGGTGGGTATCAGTGCTCTTGAGAACAGTCAAGGAAACAGTCACCAGTAAGCTATGAATGGAACCTGTGTGAATTCGAGCCTTAAACAAAGAGGGTATTGATAATGAGGTGAGAGGGTGAGCAGAGGTGTATAATATTGAAATGATATTGTCATTATAATAAATTGGGGGGAGACGGAAAGAGAGAGAATTCGTATTAAAAGAGATGCAACAAGAGGAAAAGAGATGATGAGAGAAAATGGGAGGGAGAGAGAGAAGGATGGTCGACACCTCTCTACTATTCACAAATCCGTGAATAGTTCTTATTGAACTAATCAGATGTACCACATCCATACAGGAGAAGGAGGAGGAGAAGGAGTAGAAGAAGGAGGAGGAGGCATCATCTCAACATCTCGCGTGATAATGATCTCATTCTGCATTTCTTTCCTTTTTCTCTCCTCTCCTCTTTCTCTCTCTCTGTCTTTCGGTACCTCTCATTCTCACCTAAACTTAAAACTTTAATGACATTCTAACAGTTTGAGGTGTGTTTGTACTTGAAAAAGAGATAGAAACGTTGAATCTTTTCTCTTTTCCATTCTCAATCTATCTCTCGGTTGAATCTTTTCTCTTCCTTCTCATTCTATCCTCAGTTAAAGCTTTCTCTTCCTTCTCATTCTATCTCTCAGTTGAATCTTTGCTCTTCCTTCTCATTCTATCCTCAGTTGAAGCTTTTCTCTTCCTTCTCATTCTATCCCTCAGTTGAAGCTTTTCTCTTCCTTCTCATTCTATCCCTCCTCATTGAACTCTTTTCTCTTCCTTCTCATTTTATCCCTCAGTTGAATCTTTTCTCTTCCTTCTCATTCTATCCCTCAGTTGAGGCTTTTCTCTTCCTTCTCATTCTATCTCTCAGTTGAAGCTTTTCTCTTCCTTCTCATTCTATCCCTCAGTTGAAGCTTTTCTCTTCCTTCTCATTCTATCCCTCAGTTGAAGCTTTTCTCTTCCTTCTCATTCTATCCCTCAGTTTAATCTTTTCTCTTCCTTCTCATTCTATCTCTCAGCTGAAGCTTTTCTATTTCTCTTCTGTGTGAGGATCCCAGATTTTTTGCATTGTTTGTGAATTGCAAGGTTTTCTGATTCTCCTCATTATCTGTCCTGTTCCCACTAATCCTATCTTCTTCTCGCAAGTCTCTAATCTAATTTCCTGACAATTATCCTTATTGTCTAGTTTTACTACATTATTGCAATCATTAATCATTGCAGATTCGTACGTAAGTAACCACATTTGAAAATTAAAAATCCCCAAAAGAACAATTTCATAGGCCAAGTTTAACGATTCCTATCCAAAAACTTGCATTCAATCACACCTACACACATAACAAATGTCCACATTTTTACTTGCACCAAAAACTAGGATCCACATTGACACTTGCACCGAGTGAAGCACCTCTGAGGATTAGCCAGAACAAATCTGAACATTTCTCAATGAACTTTTCCTTTGCTGCGAAATCTAAGTAAAAGAAGAGAAAAAAACTTTCCTTTAGAAAGTCAGGACACGTAGCCAGCTAATCTGCCGCTAACGAGTAGCTCACCCTCTCCCTCCCTCCCTAACTCCATCACCCCCTCACAATCTCACTCCACTTCCGTCTCACACACTCCTTCTTGTTCTCCGTAGCTCCAGAGCCTTTTCTTACCTTTATTATCTTCCTCCATTCTTCTCATCCATCATTCTTACTTTTTATTCTTCCTTTTCTTAATTATACCCGTCCAATTCCAATGTGACCCTGTTCCACCTACCTCTGTTAAACTTGTAACTCTTCCACTTGTCACTGTTTCAACTGACTGCAACCCAACTGTCTCAGTTGATCTAAGCCTGACTCCATTCCAACTGCATGTAAACCACCTGATCTAGTTCCATCCAGTTCCACTTTTATCTGTTCCAGCTGATTCTGTTGTATCTATGTATAATTTGATCCTGTTCGATCTGTTTATAACCGGCCTGACCCAGTTCCATCCAACCCTGTTGCACCTAACTTTGTTCCACTTGTATCTGTTTCAGCTAACCTAGTTGCACGTATCTCTGTTCACCTGTATCTGTTTCAGCTAGTCCTGTTGCATCTATGTCTGTTCCATTTGAACCTGTTGAGTGTTGACTCGTTATGTTTTTTTGTTCTCTATTTATAACTTTCTACTAATGACTAATGATTACTGTTCTGTTTTTCATACCCTTCAACCTTTTATGTCTTATCGTCTCAATACATTTGTCGCAATCCTATTTGCTCTTCATATTGGGTGTTACATTTTCCTTTTGATCTATTATTATTTCATTGACAACGGTTTGGACACATTTTAGTCACATTTGATTCATCTGTCATATTAGACAGTCTGTGCAGATTTGTGATACGTTACGCTAATTAAATTGAATTGAACTTTTTGACCGTATCTGACGAAAACTCGTTTCTGCACATGGGCACATTTTCTTGATTGAACTATTATATTATTATTATTATCACATGTTTTTTCATGAAATCAATCAAAAATCTCGATCAATATCTTATAGCGTTGTATATGGCCAAGCAACAGTATACGATACGGACGATTGGAAAACTAAAATAATACTGCTTTAATAGCTAACTAAAATAATACTGCTTTAATCATAGCTATTTAATCATAGTCCCTTATAAATTTAAAAAATAATCCCGAGTCTTCAGATTTGAATATGGGCCCCGATGCATAATCTACATTCTACACGTCTCGTCTGAGAGTTCTCAGTAGGTAATACAAGGCCGAGTGTGGTTGTCGTGTTAGTCAGAGTCAGATAGTTCAGATACCTCTGAGCGAGACACAAGCACAAGCCTCGGACCCTCATATCCATCTTGGAGAATGTTGCTTTGCAGACTTAATTAAATTTTAGTGCTGATCCATCTCTCTCTCACTCTTTATCTATCTCTCGTACTATGGCCTCACATTCCTGCTGCAGTCTTTGTAATATAGCACAGTGTAATGACATTCTCATGACGTGCATTACTTGCATACCACCTGCATGATTGAATAATAACAAAAACAACCCTCCCCTTTACCACCCAACCGGTACAAAGGCCTTTGCATTGGGCGTGCATTGGATTTCTAAATTCAGCCGTCCAGGGACAGTCGCAGGATTCAAAGAAATGGGATTTTCTCCAAATTAGAGGCATTAAAGCCTTTAAGAGGAAATTTTCCATATATATTATTAATTTCACCACATCTTGAAAGATGTATTTTTCTTGCAAATTAAGATTTTCTGATAAAAGTAAGAGTTTTTTGGTCCCTGATCAAATCATCTGATCACTAAAATGTAGTATTTCTTACATTTCACAAAATGATGTTCAATCTGGAATCGGTCGTGAGGTGTTCAGTGTACCTAAAGTACCTTAAATAATAGGAATTGTCAACAAAAAAATCAGCTATAACATTTTCTCCAATGTTTTTGTTGCTTTATATAGTTTTACTAGCCGTTTGCACTTTGAACTTTTTATAATTTTTCTGGACAAAGCGATAATGGTTTTGGGTGGGTCCATTCTGAGACATTTTTCGCTATCTCTTACCGTTTTGGCTAAACAACTCCGGACAAACAAACATAGGTAGGTAGGTAGTCCTTTTTTCTGTTTTATATAGTTTTATAGTAATGGTGATCAAAGTACAAAGTAACATTTAACAGACTTACAAAGGAAGTTTCATTAGCATTGCTAAACATGTTCCTAGAGTGAATAGGCAATCACAGTTGAGTTACTGAATAGGAAACACGAGGAGTTATCACTGTAAGTCAGGGCCTGGTGAAGGATACAGGTACATGTTTGTATCCTTCACCTGGTATAGTGCCTGTTCAAACTTCCACACACTAATCTAATAGATTACCAAAACAGGGGCGAGGGTGCAGAGGGTATCGTATTCCTGGATAACAGAAGCTTTAATGTGATTAACGCTACATGGAGCCAGGGTGATGTGAGTACTGTATGGGCAGGATACAATATTTAATATTAATTTAGCCTGTGTCCGCGGGTTAGAATAACAAAATGGCAGGTCGGTACATGGGTAATTCAATTGGAATGATGGTAATCATATTAATAGCGATACAATCTAATTGTCGAGTGTATAAACAGCAGGGATAGATATGAGCCACGCATGCATGGGCGATGCAACTTCCATTCCCTTGCGTTGCAGACTGGAGGTGGGGTTTTTTTGAAAGCCAAAGTACCTACACAACGAATTACCCGAGTCTGTAGCTTGATATAAAGACTCAACAATGCCTTGTGTTATGGCAATGTGTTTCAAATTTAGCAGGCATCACTGCACTGCTGATAAAAGAGCCGCCCATTCTAGTTCACTGTCTGGACGTACCTCTCCTCAGCCGACCTGCTAGGGTACAGACGCTGAGCAGAGGCTTTCCATTCACTTGCCTGGCTTACAATAGAATGGGAACGACTCGTAGTCCTTGTATTGTATTGGTACCAAGCGTTGGTAGTCAATGTGGTTACGGCACTAGACTTGAAATGTGAACAATGTAGCGCTTGGATTCGTGATCTGCAGATCGGATCCCGCCCAATGCTTGAATTTTTCCTCGTTATTTGATTTGTGAGTTTAGTGGCCACATAATAATAAGTCTTCGAGGGTTAGTTGGTAGAAAATGCTTTGAATATTAACCTGGCCTGGTGATAACCTTCCTCTAAAGAGTAGTATTTTAATTATTATGGTTGTTGTATTTAAACTGTTGGGTTGACATTGATTTCACACACGTATTAACTGCCGAACATTGGTGCTATCTCCTGCCCAAGAAGATAATATTGATGTTATATTCAGCTCATTGATGTTAGGTTTCCCTACGCTACATTGATTACCAGACTAGCGCGTTAACCACTTGATGTAGAGTTAAGGTTTCTTTTCTGATTCGGAATAATATAACGTCAGCTTGGAGATCACATATTTCTGAATTTCCATTTGGTATTTCGACTCTTGTTGATCAATGACAGTTAGTAAAAAGTGCGTACTCCCGCAAGTCCCGCACGCATATTTTACTTACTTTATGAATAAGAAAATTAACTGTTATAACCCCCTTCCCTTGGTATCTTCTCTAACCATTGCATCGGAATTGTTTTGAAGATTGATAAAAAAAAACATAATATGTAGACAAGAATGTACTAGTTCAGTGTCGAATTGGTTCAGAGGGAGATAGGCTAGAAATTTCTAGGATTTTATGTAGTACAGTGGAATGGGGGAAATAAGTTTTTGCGGTAATTTTGGGGCTTTTTTAAAACTAATTTACCTATGTTGTGCCCTATAGCAAAAAAGAGTTCGCGGGTTGTACAACCCTGATCTAGAATGTAGGGAAAACGGTATTATATACCATACTAGCCGTTTGCCCGTGCTTTGCAATGGGACTAAATTTCAAATTTACTAAGGCATGGCCGTACTGCTGGACAGCAATGCCTTTTTGAACTTTTTATAATTTTTCTGGACAAAACGATAATGGTTTTGGGGGGGTCAATTCTGAGACATTTTTCGCTATCTCTTACCGTTTTGGCTAAACAACTCCGGACAAACAAACAAACAAACATAGGTAGGTAGGTAGGTAGGTAGGTAGGTAGTCCTTTTTTCTGTTTTATATATAGAGATAAAACAAATTTGAAGATTCGGTTGAGAACTTTTGTAAAGTGATTAGGTAAAAAACTCTGATTCTAGCGATAATAAAAGTTGAAATTTTCAATTACTATTCACGAGGAAGTATTGTGTCCATAATTGGCCGTGTATATTTTTGTTTCCTGAGCTCTGCTAGTAACAAAGCCCTCTTCCCTAAATGAATATTGAACAGATACATACCTAGATATTATAACTCTTTATTTAAATGTGGTTTGGAGTGTGTTTAATTAATTGTATGCAATGTCGAGCAAGGATCTCAATTAAATATAACATTAGAGCAGGGCTTGAGTAAGGAGAAGGGGGGGGGGGGGGGGGGACGTTTAGCTTGACTCAATTAAAACATATTTCGTACTACCGCTGATGATGCTGACTCTGCTATATTTTGCTGCTTCGCTGATTGGGAGTAATGATACACATCTCTTTATTTTTATGTGCAGTACTAGATATAATCAATAATCATACAAATCATGCGAATATTTATTGTCTTCGCTAATCAGGTATGTAGTAACATATCTCAAACAAACTTGGACTGACAATTATTTTTACATCATTTAGCAAGTACAATAGTTAGACCAATATTTATGCAAGTCGGCTGACTTTTGAACATCTTATAAGATAAGTTCCAACGGATTTTGAACTTTCAAGTGTCTAGAAATAAAATTATTCATATAATTTCATTTGAGAAATTTCAGATCATTTTATGTCGGACAACAGGAGAACAATTTCAAGACAAGAGGAAACTTTAGTGGTTTTAAATAAAGAAATAAATCAAGCTTAAAATACAATTAAAAGGATCTTTTCCTACTTGTTTTGGTTTTAAGGGTGAGGAGGACACTAAGCAGAAATGACCCTAGTCACCCTAACCCTAGCAGTCAGTGGAAGATACAAAGTGTCCGAAAACGTAAATTAATGAATAATTTAGAAACACTTACAATGCGAGTACAGGGTCTAGCAAAGTGAGAAATTATAATATAATAATTCCAGTTTTTCCAATTTTTTTATGGAAGGGAAATTAAATTGCGGCAGAGAAATGAGATCATCGCTCTCTCTCTCTTGATCACATCTTCTCAACTTGAAATTTTAAACCTACAAATAAAGTGGGAGAACAAAATGGTATCAACACCCTTTCTTGCGATGAAGGACCTCAGCAGCTTGATCGATAAGGCGGCGGACTGTAAACTTGGAAAGGATAAAATAATTTGAAGTCCTTCGCTCAAAAAACGAGCTATCTTAATCAAAATTATTGTGGAATCGTTGTCACGTGGTCAAGCTAGGTATATGCTGTCATATGGCCCGTTTTTGTACACTTATAAATTATCGGAGAGCCAGCGGCTCTTCACAATGAAGCAGCATATTTTTGTGACCCCGAAACCGTCGAAAATGAGATTTCGAAATTTTTTTGGAGATAGCTCGTTTTTTCAGAAGGCCCTCAATTGTGATATAATAAGTTTCATCGAAATGATCAAAGAGTAAGTATTTTTAACTTTGACTTTGTAAAATTTCAAGTAATAAATAGAAAAATGACAAGCTGAGCACAGAAATGTTACTTTACATTTACCCTGAATAGATTTTTTGTAATTTGTATAATTAAAAAGCATTAATCTTAAGTGAGACACATCTTTTGTGTTTGGTACGAAGTAAACATATACCTATATATTACTGGGTGGTCACAAACATCTGAAATTTCATGTGTTTTTGGACTGGAGTGAAATTTGGAAAATTATCTGAATATATTCACGTGTTGTTTCTCTGGGAGGTGAGCATTTGAGTTCGCTATTATGGAATTTCATTTAAAACATATTAGTAACAATTATATAGATTCGCAAAATCATCTGTTATACATTTCATTTTACATCATAGAAATCAATTCTATGATATAAAAAATATTTTTACTAAAGTGGTAGATTTATTAACAAAATGATATACAATTGTACAAATAGGTAATTAAAACAGTTGAACTTAAAGTATAAGTAACATGTTAACAAGATTACAATTACATACGGTGCAAGAAACGCTTCCCAAGGCCTCAACAGCACACCAACCATTACGATAACAACCACTCCACAAAAATCGACATTCCATGACACATTTCAACAGCGCTCAAACTACAATATTACACAACACCTCGACACCACAATCGACGCATCCACATAACAACACACACACTTAATATCCACAATCCACACTTTACCCCAATCAAAACAACCCTCAGGACAAAAAAACAAAACAAAGCCAACCACATCCACACATGAACAACACTTACCGCCATTCACACACACACAACACAACACAGCAAATCCACAAACAACATGTCCACTTACACCACTCACCACCACACACACTCTCGCTGTAAATTACAAAATCCGAGCTAAATTTATAAGCGATATTGTGAGAATGTAGCAACTGGCCTATATTTCGAGAACGTTTGTCAGAAATGGCAACAAAGGGCTCAAATAAAAGCATGGGTGTTCTGAAGACATTTACAATATAAAAAATTATGATCTCGCGATTAAATTTTAATTATGCTGAAATCTGTTAAAAAATCGTGTAAATGTTTGAAAAAAAGGTCAAAATTTTCGAACATTTGGTTAAATACTTAGAACGGTACGTCAAATTGGCTTAAAGAAATTAAATGAAGTACAATTAACAATGGATTGTTTATTAATAAAGAATATAGTCTCCATGAAAGTTTCAATTCCAGGCAAAGACTGTATAAATACGACCCTTCCTCCAAGAATACTGAGAGTCATAATTCAGCGTTGGAATTTCGACTTTTAAGTTTTCCCTGATCTGTACGGCATTTACTTGGTCTATTCTCATCCCATTTTTGTCGTGTATCCTCTTACCGTTTCGCCTAAAAATTCCCCACACAAGATAAAAAGCCGTCCATATTACCATCTCATATATAAAAAAAAAGATACTAACCTAACCTACCTACTACCGTACCACCTATGTTTGAGTTTTTTGGTACCGTAGGGATTGTTCCTGCGTACGGCCATGCTTTAGTAATTAATTTTAGTCCCGTTGCAAAGCCGGGCAAAGGCTAGTTTTGTATATAGAATAAGATTAGAGACAAACTTTAAATTTTTAAAATGGACTGTTACTAGATGTGCACTGTGGGTATACAGTAATTAAATTTTAGACATCTAGAATTCTAGATAAATGTAGGTATGTACAGAAGGATGTGACAACAATAAATGTTATCTTAACATAGTCTAATGCAGTTCTATTATTAAAGGAGGTATAGGTATCTACAGATAACAGAACTATGTGCATTTTGTATTTTTTATACATATTTATTATTAATTACTTCCGAGAAATATCTAATATTAGAAATCGGAAGTTTTGTGTTCGTTTTTGTAAAAAAAAATATTTTTTTGCTCCGATTTCAATTTTTTTTCATATTTCTGTACGTTTCATAACCTACTGAGTAAATTTGGTTTTGTGTCCGTCTGTCGGTCTGTCTGTTAAAACGATTCCTTGTAACGCGCAAATCTCGGAAACTACTCGACCGATTTTGATAAAATTTTGCACACATCTAGGAGACATTCTGTAGATGGTCCCATTTTAAATTCATCGAATTCATACCAGCGGTTCTGGGTGAAAGAGACCATGCGCCTGACCACTAACTTTTTACTTAAACGCTTATATCGCGTGAACGGTACACCCGATTTCGATGAAATTTTGTAAGAATATGCATATTATTGTTTTACATAGGTAATTAATATTTATTTTTAAATTAATTATAATTTGACTCTGATATTTAAGAAAATCCGAAATTTTGGACAAAAAAGTAAAAAAATAAGGACCACGACTTGCCGATACAGAATTTTTGTGGAATTCAGATTGTAGAAAAAACGATATTCTACCATATAAAACAAATTTGAAGATTTTCTATAAAATCTCAAAATTGGCACGTGTTTACAACGTGAAGCAATCACGAGGAAGTATTGTGTCCATAATTGGCAGTGTTTTTTTACAATATGCTGGTTAAAATCAAATTTAGTGTAACAAAGGAGAGAGATATACAAACTTGTCTAGAATACTTATGTCATGATACCAACTAAACAATTGGTATTAGATTTTGTATGTATGCGAAGAATTTATCTCATGAAACATTCTGTTTATCATTTCCACAATAACTAAATATAGTATTTATATCTACATAACGTACTCCTACCCACTATCACTATGTATTTTGCAGTACATACACATTTATAAATGTTACATCCCACACTGAGAGATACTATACGTATAGTTTATAATCTATCCCTTACTCTACGTAGTGATGTATCCCACACTGAGAGATACTATACGTAAAGTTTATAATCTATACCTACGTAGAATAAAATAAGTCATTAAAAAACAATTACACCCCTCCGCCCCTATATTGTCTAATGTATATTTAAGAAGCCGCATCAGGGAGGACCAAGTGGATTCCTACCCAACAGTTTTTTGGTAACACTTGCTGTATTGTTCTGCATCCCACTCCATTTCCCAGGGATTCAGAGAGTTTACCCCAAAATAATTTATGTTTCGTTATCTCCTTTTTCTTCTCAAACTTTCTCTTCTCCCTCCTCCTCCTCCTCCTCTCCTCTCTTACTGATGGGAATATGATTCACTGGATTCTCTACGCAGGGAGTTGGCTGTTACCGCCACGCTGGCTGTCTGGTGAAACACTTGCAACAGCGAGTGAACAACATTTTAAAGTGCGCGTCGATGGAGCGTTGAATGCATCGGTTCTCGTAGGATCGCCGAAGTTTAGCAACGTCCAGCGAGGTGAAGACTTCGTGATGTTGACATTTCGGCCTAACCCAGGCTTGGTAAGGTTAATGTGGGTAGCAGGTTTGGTTAATGTGGGTAGCAGGAATGGAGAGTACACACCCCGTCGTGATATAACCATGCAATTGAAAGCGACGTTAAAACCAAATTTAAAAAAATATCATTCAACCAATTAATGAGCTCAATTTAACATTAATCATTGATTTATGTGTTGCTTTTATCTTACTGCCAATGTTCGCTAAAAATCTCAAGTCGGTATTTAGGTTTATTATTTAAACACAAGTCTAAAAAGATAAATATTAAATAGATAAATATATTTTTTTTTGGACTTTGGAGAAATTTTTGCTAGTTTAAGTAAACATTAGGAAAGTAGACATTATTCATTCAACTGTACCCTTGTACTCTCTTTATTTATTTTACCAAATAGGAACTAAGTGAGCTGTCGAAAAAATAACTTGTGGAAAATATTCAAGGTAGAGGAGTGCTGTTCAAGGGACCACAATGTTTTTTAGTGTTTGAAACTTTAGACGGTAAATTCGCTTATTAAAAGTCCAAAAAATTGTACCTTTGAATTTCTCAACTCTTCAATGCTTTCATTACTGCTTGGGTCCTTATTGTAATATTCTGTCTGAAGTTCAAATTACAAGCTGAGTTAATTTCAATTTACATAAAATTACCTACAAGTTCAAAAACACTTACCAAGAATAAAGGATAACATATCATCTATGTAATTTATAGGTCTAGGTTTATCCAAAATTTTGGGGTGTTGAACGTGTTGATCAACATGTAGAACAACAATATTTTCTGCGGTGTGGCCGTATTGATCAACATGTTGAACAACAATTTGTTGAGTCGAACGCAACCCGATTCAGAGCGGTAAAGATCAAAGGAAATTTTGTTGAACGAAAAACATTCTGTAATTTCACTTTTCAGTACCTGGTCAGCAGTCTAGAGAGAACTAGATACCTACGCATTTTTTTTTTCTACCAAAAAATTAAATTCGTTTTTACTAGATCAAATTAAATTCGAAGTAGTCACCGTAGCCGAGTGAGTTAGCGCGCTAGGCAAAGTAGGCATTGCACGCATAGTCACCTGGGTTCAATCCAAAGCAGGTAGGAAAACTAAAATGTTGAATCAACAAAAAAGCGTCCACATTAAAAATTCCAATGGAGACGGTGAAATGTTTGTTCAACATTTGTCGAACAACATGTTGTTCAACACATTCGACACCGCTGGGGACGCAGTTTAAGTAGAGGTTCTAAGAGTAGTAAGGTGGAGGTTCTGAATGTATGATGCATAAATTATACTTTATGAAAAACCACAATCCACATAAAGCAAAAACGGAAAAGTAGAGAAAGTTTTGGAAGGGGGACTTTTGTTGTCTACTGGGACTGTCAAAATTCTTTGATTTCATCCTAACTGATCGATTATACATTTTCAAAAGTATCCTTCCCCTTAAAATTATACCTATATTTCAAATGTTATTATGTTTTTATATTAGGTATATGAAAACACGAAAATATGAAGAGATGTGTCCGAATATCCAGACTGTGAAGAAGAGTTGACAGAAATAAAACAGGATAGACCCAGGTGGAAAAATCTATGATAATCTCAATTGAACTACGAATTCAGGAAAACTTTCAAAAGTCAAATATCCAAACCGTCCTCGAGTTATGACCTTCCTCAAGTATTGCCTTATGTGTGTGATGGTGCAGCCCTCTACTAGAACCAGAAGAAGATAATTTATGTATGTATGTGTATTGTGTACCTACTTATACATATGTGGAGAACTCTCGTACGGTCTTGAATTAACAAAACTGGTCCTAATTGGTGGAAGTCAATTATTAGACCCTATAACATATCAACACAAAACTGTAAGTCACCTGAATTCTTTTTTCTGTTGTGTATATATTATGCTCTTATCAGTCAAGCCTGAACATGGTAGCCATAACTTGGAAGCTAATAGCCTCACCGTTAAACAAGTCTTGCTTAACATGAAAGCATTTGCCGTCGTAAGCTGAAGAATGAGGAGGAGAAGTATTATGTTGAAGCGATTAAAACTCACTAAAGCTCCAGCTGAGAGTGGAGAGCTAAAGCTTCATTATTATTAAGGGTGTTTCATCATCAAACATTTTCTTAATTTCTGCATAGATCATTTTCAAATTTTACTTCTGTAAAGATAAATAATTATACATTATTTCACCCAAAGGTTGCAGGTTTGTACCCTTCACTACAAAGCCACATTTGTACACCGGCCAGGATGGCGTTACTGTGGAATGGCATAATTTTGAGGTTTCCTACTATTGGGTAATGGGTAGGTACAAACATTCCGACTGCTAGGTACAAATATCATATTAAAATTTATCAATGCAAGTGTCGAATATGAATAAAAAATTATTCGTTATTGCTACTGGACATGGATCCTATACTACCCGGTATAACCGTGGTGGACTTGCGGACCTTTTCAAAAACCTTTGACATTATTAAGTCTCTCGATATCGCAGAAGTTAATTTTTTGTAAACATTATCCTAAATAATTTTCCAACAAAGTTAGAGTGGAACTTTGATATTTGTGTTTGATCCATTGTTCAAATTTTACAAAGTATTACTTTTTATGGTTTTTGAAAAATGATTGAAAATACATCAGAGGCATCCGAGGTTTCTCGTGCTTTTCATCAGGAACACGAGTTTTTCACAAAGGATTTTTCAAAGTCTTCGGAATCTCTTGTTGTAACGTATAACTTCCCAACTTTCAAGAACCCTTTTGTGGTTTCCTGTAGGACTCTTGTGATAGAACAAAGTACATGAAATAATGTTGCTTAATGAAGTATAGGTAATACCCTTTGAAATATTTCATATACCTCACATGGTACTTACTTATACAACTATACCTACATACAACACATACTAATAATGTATTATTAATTATTATTATTCTTGAAACCCGTTTTATTTAAATCTAAAATCAGAAAAGAGTATCTCATCACTTCTGACTGCTCAAATGCTCATGAGACTCTCAGGTTCATAATATCTTCCTATTCATTCATATTGTTATGTAGTTGTACTGAACTTATACACATAAATTTAAACATAGGAACCAGAGAAATTTACTCTTAAATTCAAAGTCGTAAATTTGAAATCACTTCGTGGTTGTCTGGAAATCTCAATTTACCAATAAAATATATACATATACTTGAAGAAAACAACAGGAGTAGCATAGGAAAGGATGGGGTGAAAGTTCATAATGCCAGAACAATCCATAAGAATAAGCAAGAAACGATCGGAAAACGTAGATAAGTTTCTTAAAGACACAAACGGGAATGGTTTTCTTTCATTCAGATCTCCGCCTTAATCGTGTTTCCTCTAATGGGGACGACTCTCCAGCAGAAGAAGCGGGGACATAGATGTTCCAGAGAAGATAAGGGGTCGTAATACAGGCTGACGTTTCTCAAAAGCGTCGTCGACTTACAACAAGTTGGGTTGACTTTCATTTTCGAATAGTAAAAAAAACCAAGGATAATAAAACTTTTTTTTCCGAGGAAGTTCGAAAAAGAACGTACTTTGCTGGATTTCTCAAAACTCTTTCTTAAAAACAATGATAGGTATATCCTCAAATTTAAATTTTCAAGCGTTAAGTAAATACAAGTTATTTTTTAAGAATCCAATTCGGTCGGGAATCAAACCCACACCACCAGAGCCTGCATAGTGCATAGTGTTCATGCAAGACACGGAACGAGCACAGGTACGAATTTGCTGTATACATTGAAGAAATGTGTCTATCATAAGGCCATCAAGTGACCATACTGACCTTATTCAAAACAAAAGTCATCAACAGAAAATGGCATATTTATGTGATTCACTTTGGCACCGACTTTTGCTTTTGGATATTTATGGTCACTTGATGGCCTTATGATAGGACACATTTCACCAATGTATGCAGCGAATTCGGATCAAAATATATAAAGCATGCCAAAGATATTCAATAAATTAAAAGTTTAAAAATTTCTGACACACTTATGTCCCTAACTGTATGGTCCGTTTGGTTCAGGAAATTTTTTGGTGTGGTGTGTGATGTGAGTGTTTCATAGATGTTTAATCTGCACTGGTACATACATATTTTCATGAAGCTTTCACTGATATCGGGGAAAATTTAATATGCTTTCATAAAAATATATTCATTGTTATTTTTTTCATATACAATACACTTTCATTTATCACCCTATGGTCCCTATGTTGCAATAAGGAATTTGAGGAAGCAATTAGCACGATGAGATCAGCGCTTTCCTTCGTTTTTTATCCGAGGAAAATGCAGTGGCCAGCTATGGAGCCAACACATCATGCAGATAAAGATCTGGAAGGCTGAAGCTTAGTCCCAGGGATGACCAATACACCTCCTATAGATTTGGTCACATTAAAGCTAGCGGGGGTTAGGAAGATATCATCTCTTGAAATCCTTGTTGTAGAGAATGTTCATACATTATGTTGTGGTCTATGTATCTTTCTGTTGACCATCAGGAGTCTTGACTTTAGACGAGGTAGATATAAAACAGCAAAAATTTGCTCACCCATAGAGTCAAACTCAGCCACAGATTTTGTATTTGGAAAAGTCATACCTGACAGTCTAATTTCTATTAACGGAGCATGATCTAGTACCCACCAATTATAGATGTAGTACCTAATTTAGATCTTGTAGTACCTATACCTACCTATTTTTTTTTTTTTTTAATTTTTCATCCTTGTTATGTAGCTGAGTTGCCAATTTCCCGTCAAAAGGAAATTTAAATAGATTCTTGGAAGAAAAATGAAAGACGAAAAGTTCACCTAACATAATGAACACGAATACAGATCCAGGAAAAGAGAATTAGTAATCAGACTCACATATGATTACAAGCAAAACTTTTCGAGTTAAAAAAGTTGCCACCCCGGACCCCTTCCAAAACTTTACCCACAAAAAAGAAGAAAAAAGCTTTTCGCTCTTGGGTGACAGCGTTGGTTGGTTGATCATCTGACATTTTGAACTGATTGGGTAGGGTTCGAATCAAACAGTTCGTTTCTAATAACTTTATAATAGGCTGAAGACAAGAAAAAATAAATTCATACGTGACAGGTACGACCATTCTGTCAAGTGCTCTTAATAGTTAAATCAGTTCATTTGCGGTATTTTCAATAAATGTTAAAATTAGTGTTTTAATACATACAGGGTGGGGCAAAAGTCTGGAAACCCCTGAATAACTTTCGAATGGCTTTTTCGGTAAAATTAAAATTTTGTGAGGTAAACCGGGCTCATAAGACCTTCTTCCAGAGTGGGGTCGATTTTTGTTACCGGCCTCCATGTCGGGCAGGGGGCCAACTTCATTTTTTTAAATACGAAGCCCCACCTTGCGATACATTTTTGGAAAGGTCTTTAAATAAGAAATAGATTAGTGTAAATTTGATTTTTTTAATATTAACTTTTGCAAATGGCGTCCAACTTTGTGTATGCAGTAAAGTCTGGAAACTCCTGAATATCTTTTGAAAGGGCTTTCTCAGTAAATTTAGAATTGTGCACGGTAAGTCGGGGTAATTGGACCTTTCCAAAAATGTATCGGAAGGTGGGGTTTCGTATAAAAAAAATGAAGTTGGCCTCCCTGGCCCCGACATGGGGGCTGGTAAAAAAAAAGTCGGTCCCATTCTAATATAAGGTCTAATTACCAAGGATTACCATGCACAATTTTAAATTTACTGAGACAGCCGAAAGATATTCAGGGGTTTCCAGACTTTACTGCATACACAAAGTTGGACGCCATTTGCAAACAGTTAATATTAAAAATATAAAATTTGCACCAATGTATTTCTTATTCAAAGACCTTTTCAAAAATGTATCGCAAGGTGGGGGTTCGTATTTAAAAAAATGAAGTTGGCCCCTCTGGCCCCGACATGGGGGCCGGTAACAAAAATCGGCTACACTCGAAAAAAAGGTCTTATACTCCGGTTTACCATACTAAATTTTAATTTTACCGAATAAGCCATTCAAAAGTTATTCAGGGGTTTCCAGACTTTGCCCCACCCTGTATATTTACTTATAATAATTTTGTATTAAAAGAAACGGGGCCAACTTATTCAACTATCTGTAGATGCTGCAATATAAATAAAACAAACTGGTGAGACACCACACAGCTTTTCTTATCAATCGAGAAAAAGTCAAATTGCGCCACTGTCAACTAAACAAGAACATCGACAAATTAATATAAAATCCGTAATCATCAGCATCTCCAAAGCACAGGATTTAATAGGTCAGAACAAAACAACCATTTAGGATGAATAGTAAGGAGTAAAAAAGTTAGTTCAAGCTAGACCCCGTAAAATAGCGGTAACTTGGGGACGGGTACCTACCCAAAAAACTGACGAACGAAATTTTTGGGTGATTCCATTTCTTTTCCTTCTATAAGAAGTATAAAATAAAGAAAGTAAAAATGTACACAATTGTACTCATACCTCATACGTTAAGGGTAAAAGTTAATATTGAAATGTGGGGAATTAAAGGCGTATAGCGTAGGTATAACATCCGGGACTGAGAAAAGAAAGTGGGATCCGTAAGTAGGAATTAGAGAATGAAAGAAAGTTGTCGCTCATTAGTCGAGTACATGTGAGAATCAGTGGAGGGGCTACAGTGTCAGCTGGAGGCGTGATAATCATTTTTTTTTTTTTTTGGTTTTTAACGTCGCTTTCAACTGCATGGTCATATCACGACGGGGGTGTTACCCTCCATTCGCAGGAAACTCACAAACCTGCTACCCACATTAACCTCACCCAGCCTGGGTTGGGCCGGAATGCCAGCATCACGAAGTCTTCACCTCGCTGGACGTTGCTCAACTTCGGTGATCCAACGAGAACCGGTGCATTCAACGCGCCATCGACGCTGGCATAATCAATTTAGTTAGAGCTCCAGGAGATTCTTTAAAATTGATTAATGTTAGTAGGTATACAAGTTTACTGGGATCCTAGAATTTTCCCTGTTGTTTTTGGGACCATTTAGGCAATTGGAGCCGTATGGGGCCCTTTTTGGTAAAAATTGAAAATGATTTTATTTTATTGAATAAAGCAATCTTTTGAAATTTTGTGGAGTCGTAAAAAATAACATTTGATTACAGTGGTGAAATTTTGTAATCGTGAAAGCTAACGGGATATACACTGTAGAAAATACACACGTGAATACATGCACTGTAGAAAAAATTGAAGGGTACCAAAAGTGGGCCGGTTGACGGATGCTTCATAGATGGGTATCTCCCCAGGTTCAAATGTAATTATTATTATTAGTTTCCATGTAAATGCAATACTATAGTAATACCTATTACAATGTAGGAAGTACCTACCATTGTTCATCCCTTGCACTTATATCTTACAACACCCCTCAGCCCCTATGCTGCTTTTGCCCCGGGTCACAGAAAGAGCAGATCCGCTCACTCGATGTGCGCCACTGGTGTGAACAAGTTATTGACTAACAAGCCTTGTTATCAAAAGTTGAGAGCAAACTTTACATCAGCTCGTGTGAGTATGAATGAGTGAGAGAGGAAGAGTAGTTTTTCAAAAGCTCTATGAGGAAACTGATTGAAAAAAGCAATCCAAAAATACCATTTTGATATTTTAAACAGGTAACTAGGCTTGAGAGATTTTTGAAAGCAGCATTGAAATATGCCGGGTGGCGAGTGTCTCTTGATATCAATCTCTCGCCTTTTGAAGACATCGAATAAATGAAAAGATTCATCAATCGATAGACCAAAATTTATTGCTTTACTAATACGATTAGAATATTTTTTTTCGGCCCTGCGTTCCCAGAGTGCAGCTAATTTCAAACAAAAGTTTTTTTGGCTTGTGTGGTTAAAAAATCAACTTCCATACCTAATTTCAATTGTTTATGGACGGACGCACGGACCAATGACCAAAACAATTTTTTGGTATCCAGAGACTATGATTTATTGTCCAGAAATGTGAAAAACTGGGTAGGTCAAATTTTCGACAAATACAATACTTTCCTGTATAGTTTAAGGAAAGTAAAAATGGCAATGCACTACATGTAGATAACAAGTAAAACCCGTGGGAATGCAACCTGCTGTGTCTAATATAATATCAAGCTTTGAGTCCGCATGATGAAATATTTTGAATCAACACACATTATAGTTATGTAGGTGTATCTAATATCACTCGTCTCTCATGGATGACATAATTCTCAACTCGCAGATCGGTGTTTCCCAAACAACAAATAGAACGAACTACATAATTATATTATGCATTTTCAACAGAATAACATACGCTAATAATGGAGTTGTGTCTCATGATAATAGATGCAAGAATTGTTATGAAGGAATTGTTCTCAAAAAGAGGCAAAAGAAGGTATGATTTTCTTCTTTTCATAAATTGTATTGTATACCTATGTATCTCCTTGGAAAAATTAGAGAGACAAAAAAACAACGCCCACCTGTTTCTCCAACTCTGAAGCAATTCAGAAAACTACTTACCTGAAGCAACTATTTGTGTAACCTGACCTGTCCTGACCGCAGATTTGAGAACTCCTGACACCTGATATGCATACTCAAGTAGCTTACACTCGAGGCAACAGATTACATAATTTTAAAATCAGAATATTAGGAACTCCCTATACAAAATGAGTTCATTACTTCCTTTACAACTAGGGATGAGCTCGGAGCAAATTTTATCTCAAAACCGCACCGAAAAGCAGAACGCGGTGCGGTTTTGACCTGTTTCGGACCGCTCAGCTGGAAAATACGTATGTTGGCGAAAAGTAAAATAGGGACCGCGTCAATAATGGACCGCACCTCACTGGCTCACCGGTAAGTACTCGTATGTGCCGACCTCCGTGGCTCAGTGGTTAAGAGCATTGGTTACTGACCCGGAGATTGCGGGTCCAAATCCCGGCCGGAGCGGAAATTTCTGTCTGAAATTTTCAGTTTCCGGAATGGCATGGATGTAAAAGTAAAGTGCCCTGAAGTAACCCTCTTCTAGGATGAATAATAAAATATCTCGTGTGATACCACGCGACTTTCCTTACCACCGACACTGGTGACTCAATGGTAACAGTTTGCTAAAAATCAATGTCAAATCCGTAATCAGAACCTCGAAATCAATGGATCTGATATGTCACAACCTCCAGTGGGACCCTCAAAAATACCAGTAAATATGTACTCACGAGCCTAAAAAGTAATGTTGATATTTAAATTTTCCATTTTATATTGGAATTAAGTGTCAAAGGATGTGTTGTACCCACATTCCTACGTATTCATATACCTTGCACCGTTTACAAGTCGGGTTGTTGGAATAAACTATGGATATGAAAATGTATACAAAGCAACTCTATTTTTACAAAACATTCTACATTCTGCATTACACCTCTGCAGAGGTATAATGTTCAGCACTACCTAAGTATATCCGCCTAAATACTACCTAAGTATTGTTATCTCACTTGTGCTGCATTGGGATTACTTGTGGAGTAAGGAACAAAGCATGTTTGTTCAATGATATAGAAAATTACCAGCCCAGAAAGTTTGTTCCTTTTTTTAAATTTGGGTTTAACGTCGCTTTCAACTGCATAATCATATCACGACGGTGGTGTTACCCTCCATTTGCAGGAAACTCACAGACCTGCTACCCACATTTTTCACACACAGCCTGGGTTGGGCGGAATGCCAGCATCACGAAGTCTTCACCTCGCTTAACTTCGGTGATAAGGTATATAAGGTATAAGGTATATTTTTATTTAGAGTGCAGTACAATACAGGTGTTGACTTTACAAAAGTTAGCCAGCACCCAATTACATAGTATACACTATAGAAGAAATAACAAGAATAAAAAAGTTTAAAAAAAACAAGGATAATGATGATAATAATATTAAGAAAATGAATAATAAATATTATTCGACCAATGAGGTTATTTTTTGTAAATCAACCAGTTTGTCATTGAAAAAGTCAAAATTGGCACATTTTCTATTACAAGAGTACATAAATCTGTTTAAAGGAATTAAAGGAGACAGGTTACCACCTACAGGGTAGAAATGAGTGACATGTCGAGCTCCTATTCGTGGTACAAATATATCAATCCGCTCAAGCAAATAATTACAATCAATATTATTATGAAGCAATTTAAAAATAAAACAAAGTTCTTTATATAGTCTCCTATTTTCAAGAGAATTCATTTTAAATTTTTTACTTGAAACATGATAGGATAGCGATTGACCGTATAATCTATAGGTGAGTTTCCTTAAAAAAAGTCTCTGAACCATTTCAATTTCTTTAGTTCGTGTAATACCAAGATTACCCCAAACTTCTGTACAGTATTCAAGTTTAGAACGAACTAAAGAATTAAAAAGAGTGATATGAGTAATGGGAGACTGAAAACCCTTCGCTACCCAAGAAACAAAGTTTGATATTTTCCTAGCTCTGGCTACTGCAGTTTCAACATGAATATCAAATTTGAGCTTGGAATCAAATGTGACACCTAAGTCAGAATGAACATATTTACGTTTAATGGGAACATCATTTATAAAATAATTGTAACTAATATGAGATTTTTTCCTCGAGTACGAGATGACAAATGTTTTTTCAGCATTGCATTTCATGCCATTCTGTTTGCACCAGAGAGCTACTGAATTAATATTTCTCTGTAACAGTTCAGCATCTGATAGACAAGATATTTCATGTCCAATTTTTAAGTCATCGGCAAATAAGTCAAAGTAAGAATCAGAAAGAACTTTTTTTATGTCATCAATGAATGAAATGAAAAGTAGAGGCCCAAAATTTGATCCCTGAGGGACCCCACATGGTACCAAAAATGTATCAGAGAGGATATCACCAATTTTTACTTTGAAATATCTATTACTCAGATACATTTTCAAAAAAACAATATACATATTTTGAACTCAAACCAAATTTGGACAGTTTTTGTAATAATAGTTGATGATTTACTACATCAAAAGCTCGAGAAAGATCGAAATAGATGATGTCACACTGTTTGCGATTTAGTACCAAAGGAGCTGAAAACTGTAGGAAAGAAACCAAATTGGTGTTAGTCGAACGACCCGAGAGAAAACCATGCTGATGAGTACTTAACACGTTCGTTACCGAACGGCCATATGTGGATGTTTTTGTGTTTTTCTGTGGGACCGAAACACACATGTGGTCGTTATCAAAATTTTAACGAGGGACCGGACATCCATATATGGCCTTTTTGAGGTAGGTTGTTAGTATTAGAACAGATATAGGATCGATTCTTGTACAAATACGATGCCAAATATGCAAAAAAAATCATTTTGGTACCCAGGATGCAACAGCGACTTTACCGCCTGGTCCCTACGTAAAACTTGAAAAAATTGGCTTGGTAACGAACGTGTTAACTTGGGTTTTAAATTAAATACTAAATGTTTAATAACAATTTTTTCAAATATTTTGGAAAATACACTTAACAAGGAAATGGGCCTATAATTTTGAACAATAGTAAGGTTGCCTTTTTTAGGCACCGGTACAATAATAGAGGTTTTCCACCCAATGGGAAACTTACCTTCAGCTAAACATAAATTGAAAATATCACATAGTATAGGCGCTAACAAATTAATGCAACCTTTAACAATAAATGAAGGTACACCATCCATTCCACATGAGTTGAAAGATGCCTTGAGAGATTTAGTTGCCAAGACAACATCTTTTATATTTATTAATGGAACATCAATAAATGATGTATCAGAATCAATGAAACTATCTGAGTAGACTATTTCATTTGCTAGATTGGCAGCGTCATTTTTTTTTTTTTAAGTTAAAATACATATAAATATATATTTAACGACCGCACACCCAATGATGTGTTGCCTGTAGGCACGGTATACTGAACACAATCTTTTTTTTTTTTTACATAGTTTGAGGGTGTTGTTTTAGACAGTTGTTTTTTTTTATAATCTTGCTTTTATTTAGTTTGAATTATAGAGGTGGTGACGAATTATTTGAATGGTGTATTTAACTGCTATGAGGGCAACTTCCTTGGCAATGGTGTTTTCTAGGTTGAAATTTTTAAGACATCAAGGAATCTTTGAGTGATTGTGCCTCTTGCTCCAATGAGAATTCCCTCAACTGAGATGTCTTTCAGTCCATACTTTTATTTATAATAATTTATGGTTGGGTTGTAAATCTGGCACTTTTCCGAGTGTACCTCTTCCGGTTGATTAAGAGAAGACTCCAAGCGGATTGTTGGGTCAAGGATAAAAGCCTTCTTAAGATCTTTGTTAATAGCAATAATATCGATTCTTCTTACTGATCCTTGGTTCTCAATTCCCGTTACTTCCTCATAACATGTCCAACCTTTTTCTCGGATTTTTTTTGCTAGGAGACTTCTTATATTGTTATGTCTGAGTTGTCTTAAATCATGACCTTTAGCGCAATACCCAATAACATGTCCCAGGGATTCAAATTCTACTCCACAGTGTCTGCAGCCAGTTCCGTCCTTACTTCTTCCATGAGTTCCCCTAAGGGGTAGGTTTTTGCCAGGCTTTGAAGGTAAGTGCGAAACTCACTGTCCGTGAGACCTTTTCTGTTCTTTACACTGATGTTAGCAGGTGGGTACTGTTCATAGAGGACAACCCCTTTTCCCCTTTGAGGCAACTCACACCACTTCAGATACATTTTCTTTCGGAGTTGATTTCTGGTCTGAAATGGTTTAGAGTTTGAATCAATTGGAGAGTCAAGGATTTCAAGGTTTTCTTTCATCTTTTGTGTTTCTAACTCCATGTCATATTTGATAAGGGGATGGTTGGATTTGTTTATAATTTTTTTAATATTATGAAGTTGAATTGAAGCTTCCCATGAAGGTTTGAAGGCACCAATTCCTTTTACTTTAGGGTCAGAATAGAGCATCGCATCTGGGGTATCTCCAGGGATGTCAAGCATTTGTTTTGTCGCCAATTTGAATATCCGGTCTAGATCGTTGAGAAATGACTTTTTGAAAGCTTCAGTTGGTGTGTTTTGAAAATGGTAGTTGAGAGTTGGTCTGATGAATGCGTTCAAGACTTGTAATTTTTGATCTTGTTTTAGGAATGGGGTTTTTGTGATAGTTTCCACCTTGTGTTCTAAATCAGAAATTATTTTTTTTTCATCAACAGTAATAGTACCATTAAAAGTCACTCCCAAGTATCTTATTGTTTGATTGTCTGATATGCTTTCTATATTCATATTGTTTTTGCTTAAAATAATTTTAGTAAGTTTCCCTTTTTTAATGTTAATTGCCTGGGATTTATTTCCGTTCAAGGTCAAGCCGATTTCTTCTAATTGAGTTTTAGTTGCTATTAGCAGGTTTTCCATTGCAGAAGGGGACTTAGCTATCAGAGCCACATCATCAGCAAATGCCAGGCAGGTAATGTTAGGTTTCTCAATTTCAATTTGAAATCCAAGTTCGTTGGTGACATGATCACCGGTAATATCTTTGATGATGTGGTCTGTTGACCAGTTGTAGAGAAGGGGGGAAACAGGCGATCCTTGCATAAGTCCGTTCTTGATCAGAATTTCCTTGGTGGGTCCAGTCTTGGTCAACACTTTGGTCTTGTTGTTTGTTGTCTTTCAGAGAATTTTTCACAAGGTTGAAAAGATTCGGTGGTGTTTTCTGTTTTATTGTATTGAGAATGTGTGCATGGCCCAAGCTATCATACGCCTTAGAAACATCTAAAAACGTGATAACTATGTCTTCTTTTAAGTCTTTTGCTTTCTTCAGTATTTTTTGAATTGTTGCAACATTTATATGGGACCAGGAAGCGATTTGATGAACCCATTTTGATGTGGGCTTAAAAGGACGTACATTTTCAGACGATTATCAAGAATCTTGTCAAATATTCTTCTCAAAAGTGAGAATATTGTGATTGGTCGACTATTACTTGGGTCTTTTTCGTCTCCACTTTTGTAAATAAGTATTGTGCGAGCACATTTGAGTTCATTTGGGATCCAGTTGTTCTTTAAAATGATATGTACTGACTTATTATTGATTGCTCGTACAATCACGTCGTCAGGTCCTGGGGCAGTGTCTCGTTTGAAGCGTTTTATAAAGTTTTGGACTTCTTGTAAGTTGGTTTGAATTGTTGGCTCTGGCTCAGTTTCATCAGGAATGTCGTATTTTTCCCTCTCTTTTCCGTTAATGTCTCCAAATTTAGCATTGAAATATTCAAAGGCATCTTTTGGGGTAGCTAGGCAAGATTTTTCTGAACTTTTGAGGATTTCACGTACTGCTCTAGCTCTTCTATTGAAATAGAGGTGCTGAATTTTCTTGTAGAGATATTCCTCTTTCCTCTTATTGGCATGGCGTTTTTGTTTGCGAGACGGATTTTTGTTATCTCTATACCCTTGACGATCAATAGTTTTTCCATGTTTTGTTTGTTGACGGTATTGTGAAGCTGGATGTTTGGGACCAGGCATTAATGTCACTGATTTTCCAAGGAATTGTATAAATTCACGGAATTGGAGAAAGAATATCTCAGAATTTTCTTCACTAAAAACAAACGATTTCCATTTATTAATTTCTTTGATATATTCTGACTCTTCTTTGTTAAAATCATCTAAGGGCTCAGCTGTATCAATCAGTTCATTAGTCTTGATGGGTTTAATATATTTCTTTCCAATTAGCTCAATTCTATCAGTTGGGTGACTTTTTGAGTTGAGCAAATTTATTCGCAACCAACTCAGGTGGTAGGATACAACCGTTTTCAACAATATTTATTTCATTTACAGTTTTATGTTTAGTTTTAACAAAACGCCAAAAGAATTTTGGGTCACGGACAAGATCAGTTTCAACACGTTGCTTATGACAACGTTCATCCCTTTTTAAAATATCCTTACATTGTTTTCTAATTATTTTAAAACCTACGAGATCCTACGAGAACCGGTGCATTCAACGCGCCATCGACGTTGGCAAAAGTTTGTTCTGCTTACTTGGGTTTAACGTTACTATCAACTTCATGGTCATATTGGTCAAGACGGCGGCGCGGCGTTCATAGTGTTTCCTTCTGGAAAACAAATACGAATGCACGGTAAACTGGTGTGGGCTTTCTGAATCTACTCTCTCTTTATATCTCAAACCAGCTAGCAGACTGAGGGTAGAATTAATACATGTTTTTGTAATATTATTATGTACCTCTGTGGAGCTAAGTCTAGATTTTGCGTATTATCTTAGATGGGCGGTTTTCCCCATCTAAGATAATACGCCTAAGTTCTCGATTTTGTCTATTAATTTCCTTTTTGTCTAAATTAACCTTGTTCTCTTCATTAGGCAAGGCTACGTGTATTATTCATATCTATAAGGAGAACAAGTACATTTACACGAGATATACAGCAATAATATAAAATTCTATTTTATGTCCTGTATTTATCAGAGACAAAAATAATAATTTGTCTTCAGCAAGGTTGGTAAAGACAAAGTTACATGGAACGTGCAGGCAGCAGGTAGGAAAATGATTAATCAAATCATAGCTGAAATCCGAAATGTCCCATGTACCGGAAACATCTGGTCAGGACGTGTGTTCATTTCTCCATTTCTAAACGTTCCATTTTCTAGATTCCGTAATGGCCGAAAGCTCTCTCTTTCATTCCAGTGCTACGAGGTTCGTCCTATTTTCTCAAGATGCTCGGGATTGTTAACATCTGGGTATAGGTACTTTGAAAAAATATTCGGACCGACCTTTGATTCTCGTCTGCCTATTTAGCACTTCAGGGAGTATAGAAGAGAAATGTAAATTTAGCTGCCAAAAACTACTTAGAAAGTTGGAAAAATGAATGATATTGATAACAAGTGTATCACAATCTTACCTGTATTAATAGATTAATAGGTCAACCCAACTCCTATCTAACCTTCTATGCACCAATTAAGTCTAATAATAAATATAGGTACTTACTATTAAGATTTTCAGGAATCCATAATAAAAGCAATACCAATAGAACATACTTTTATGTAAATATGACAGAGGATTAATGGAGCAGAAATCCCATTTTATTTTTTAAATAATTCATAGAAATTTGGGTCCATTTCGCCAGCACCACCACCTTTAAAATGTAATGTTTTTTTTACATGGCTAATTTGTGCTTATTTTGTGCTTCTTTGTGCTTCAAACCCCGAATTTTGTGCTTCAACGATGAGGGCGCTACGCCCATTTCAATTTGGTGGTGCTGGGGAAACGGTAGAACCACCACTTTCGAAATGTAATGTTTTTTTTACATGGCTAATTTGTGCTTATTTTGTGCTTCTTTGTGCTTCAAACCCCGAATTTTGTGCTTCAACGATAAGGGCGCTACGCCCATTTCAATTTGGTGGTGCTGGGGAAACGGTAGAACCACCACTTTCGAAACGTAATGTTTTTTTTTACATGGCTAATTTGTGCTTATTTTGTGCTTCTTTGTGCTTCAAACCCCGAATTTTGTGCTTCAACGATAAGGGCGCTATTGCGATTTTTCGGAGACCCCCCTCCCCCACACCCATTTCCCCAGCACCACCACTTTTGATTCGTAATACTTTTTTGATGTCAAATTAATCCTTGAATTTTGTGCTTCTTTGTGCTTCAAACCCCGAATTTTGTGCTTCAACGATAAGGGCGCTACGCCCATTCCACTTCGGGGGCCCCTGGGGAACCACCAGAACCACCACTTTCGAAACGTAATGTTTTTTTTTACATGGCTAATTTGTGCTTATTTTGTGCTTCTTTGTGCTTCAAACCCCGAATTTTGTGCTTCAACGATAAGGGCGCTACGCCCATTTCAATTTGGTGGTGCTGGGGAAACGGTAGAACCACCACTTTCGAAACGTAATGTTTTTTTTTACATGGCTAATTTGTGCTTATTTTGTGCTTCTTTGTGCTTCAAACCCCGAATTTTGTGCTTCAACGATAAGGGCGCTACGCCCATTTCAATTTGGTGGTGCTGGGGAAACGGTAGAACCACCACTTTCGAAACGTAATGTTTTTTTTACATGGCTAATTTGTGCTTATTTTGTGCTTCTTTGTGCTTCAAACCCCGAATTTTGTGCTTCAACGATAAGGGCGCTATTGCGATTTTTCGGAGACCCCCCTCCCCCACACCCATTTCCCCAGCACCACCACTTTTGATTCGTAATACTTTTTTGATGTCAAATTAATCCTTGAATTTTGTGCTTCTTTGTGCTTCAAACCCCGAATTTTGTGCTTCAACGATAAGGGCGCTACGCCCACATAAAGTTCTCAACAATTGTCTACAAATTCTCTCCCTAACATTGTGAACTGCACAGTGTAGCCAGATGTTCAAACATCTCTGAGCATGCAGGGTACCATTCAATTTGCGCGTGGGATTTTTTCATTCCGTATGTATTCAAATTATTGAACAAAGCATATAAATTAACTATTAGCAATACGATTAGTATCTAAGTAACTACTAAACATAGTAAAATTAAATAGATATGTATCTAAATAGATATGTATATGTATCTAAATGGATATATATTATGTATAATAATAATATAAAGATCATAACGTTAAATTATGTTCATCAGAGATACTTGAATGCTTTATTATACTTACTTAATATGAATTGATGTTTCATCTATCCTTTATTTTTCGAGGGATTAAGTTTTTGGAACAACAACAAAAATAAATTGCCTACCATACCCTAATCAGGCTGGGCACGAACCAATTGTAAAATTAATTAAAGATCCCACTAAGAAAAAGTCATTGCAACAAATTTCAGTGAGCTATACGGGGATAAAGGGGATACGGATTAAATTCAGAGAAACCCAGGCCTGGGTGATACTGTATGGAAGTGGAAGCTCTGTATAAGATAATATACTATGTATATACAATATACCTATTCATTAGTAAATAATATACAATATACTCTAAGAAAAAAAATGCTAACGAAAAACTTTAGGTAAGGGGTAGGTCGATACTAAGACATATTCCGTGGTTTAACGATTGAGACTATAGCCCGAGGTCTAGAAATCCTTAGTTCAATCTCGGGTTGTGCTAAAAGATTCTACCAATTTTTTTCCTCCCAACACGTGAGACCGCTATTTCGGGCCAACCTAGGCTGATAGAGATTAATTGATATTTATTTCGCAATCTTATTGCCTTTTTCACATATTTAAAACAATATTCTGCACTCCTTTTTGTACATACATCATTCTCGTCCAACATACATCCTGAGATCATTGAAATTGATTTCTTAGTGGTTGTGTAGATATCTTTGTGAAAAACTTGAATGACACTAAAATATATCAAAAAGATTGACATTAATGAAGTTTAAAATTAAAAATATTTGAAGAATTTTGAGAGAGAAAATTGAAAACTGCAGCCGTACAGGCGCCTGGCTAAAAGTATAGTAGATTAATATGAGTAGTTGGTACGATTTCCAGCGAATGGAGTGTAAAACCCCCGTCCTGACTACTTATTATACATCAGATCAATTATATTATACAAAAACCAAATATAGAATCAACTTGTCAAAATATTCTCATTCATTCGGTTGGAGAAGTAATTGGGTAGTTTCCACTTAATGCCTACGAGAATCAGGTCAGAAAATAATAGATAGGTACAATGATACATTGTACTTGTAAAGTATGTAGGTAGCTATTGTGTTAGCAAACATACCCTTCTTGGGCTAATTGTCGGAACCAGCTAGGCAGGTACCTACTCATGAATTCTGTTGTGTGAGACTTTTTTTTGTTATACAGGGTGATATACTTACGTAATTATAAATTTAATTGGCATTCAATAAAAAAATCTGGTCTTTTTTTATTGATGGTATTACACTTATGGAGTGTACCTATCGGTATATTAGTGTGCATCTATATAGGTACAATAAATTGCGCTTTGCCAGCCTCCGTGGCGTAACGGTTATAACTACTGCCCATAGTCCAGAGGTCTCGAGTTCGACTCCCGGTTGGGGCAGACTTTTCGAATTCTGTCCCCTCCAAAGTCGTGAGTCTGGCATTTCCGGCCCTACCCAGGCTTGGTGAGGTTAATGTGGGTAGCTGGTACGATTCCCAGAGAATGGAGGGTAAAACCCCCGTCCTGACTATCTATCTCAAATCAGGACATTAAAACCGAATAGAATCAACTCGTCACAATAGATCTAATTAGGTCGCATCAGTGTTAATTGTAAGGGTTTTAATGAAAACCCTGCAACCAGGTTAGTTAATAATAATAATAATAATTGCGCTTTCAAAGTGTACATTTTTCAAAGGAACAATATATGAGTTCTTCAGTTCTGAATTTTTTTATTGTGTTTCAGTAAAATAATTTCTTATCTAAAAATTAATTTCATTGGGCTTATATCGTAGGTGGTATATCAAGAGCACAAATGAAACCTTCATAAGAATTGTAAATATTAAAATAAAATTTCAATTTTGTTGTTTGTGTTACCGTGAATACCGTTAGTTAAGTCAGAGTTTTGAAGCTTATACCTACATAGTGATTAAATGGATAGAGCCAACAACTTTTTTAAAATTATAATTGATGAATGTCGCCTAATCGTATTACTCATAATGACTAAAACTTGTAATTTTCGTTGTTCATACAAACAGTAACCCTAATTTAAATATGTATGTGCTTGTCCGAATCCCAAAAGTGAGGATAAGTTTTCGGGTCCCGGCTGGGTTTCGAACTCGAAGCCTCTGGTTTACGAGACCGACGCTACTACTTGACCACTGAGCAGCCGCGAGACTTGTTGAAAAGTCTATAATTTACGTGTCCTATATCATTTACATCACCCTGTAGTTTACGGTCGAATTGCTTTTACCTCAAGGGTTGCAAAGTTTAAAACTAACCTGTCTTCACAAGCATTTCAACAAAAATATTGTTGGTTCAATATTCGGTATTGGTCCTAATTGATTCCCAGAAAAAAGGGGGTGGTCAACAATGAAAAAAATGTTTATGTAAAGTAATTCATGACTTTGGTTATACAGGGTGTAGCAGTCAGATTAACCATCAGATACCCCCTATTTAGATAATTCAAAATAATTGTTTTAAGAGACTACCCCTAGTCAATTAATCAATGTTATCATGCAATTTTATTATATTATTAATAATAAGAGATCGACAAATACGAATAATTATTATCTAATATAATTATTAGATAATAATTATGTAAATAATATAGGTAATTATTAATAATTATGTAAATGAATGCGCCGCAGACTCTAATTGTGACTAACATTTTCAATTTAATTATGCAAATACCTATGTATATCTGGTTTAGTGGTCTATCCACTAAACGTATATTTTTGCTCAGGAAAAATTTCTCGAAAATTAGTATTCTTAATTGGACCAGATAGAATTCCGCTTGATGCAGACTTTCAGAAAGATTGAATAAACTGTTCTGCCACCACATGGGTATAGTGCCAACACACGACACTGGTCACTCAACAGTAACAGTTAGCTAAAAATCTCAAAATCATTAGATTTGATCTAGAAAATGTATTTAGACTGATTTTTTTGTTGCTTACTGGGTTCTTAAAACAGTTAGGGTAGAGTAATCTAAACATGAGATATATAGTATCATACATAATGATTCCTATACTGTCATTCTTAAATTTACGTGTTCACGTACCCTTTTTCTGTGTTTCTATATATTATATTGCGAAATCACAGTGTCCCCGTATTCATAATACAATCACCCTGTATTTACTCAGGGACGCATTGCAGTCATCTCAAGGATTAGATACCTACCTGGTACTTAGGTACTTACTCTGTGTAGTCCAAAGATTTTCCGCCCCGAATTTAACCTGTAGATAGCAATGGCTATTTTTAGAAATACCTGTAAGTGTAAAGGTTGACGAAGAGCTGAAAAGTCAACAAAAACGTCCACTTTGGTTCATTCCTCTTTAAAACTCAGACCCTCATTCACCACCACAGCTTTTGACGAAGAAGTAGGCGCGTAGCTCGGGGAGTGTTTCTGGGAGAACTCCAAAAATAGATAGGTATTAATTTTTTGTTGTTGTTCAAAAACCATAAAAAAAATCCTACCAAAAAGTACTATCATTCTGAAAATTCTTATACACCAACCCAGGCTGGGTAAGGTTAGCGTCACAAGGGTTGAACTTCGCTTAAAGTTTGCTTTATTTATGTTATGGTTATGACAAACGGAAAATGGTGTATTCAACGTGCCATGGACGTTGTATAACTAAAATAGACATATTATGTAAAAAAAATTCTACCATTCAGAAAAATCCTTCTAGTATGACACAGGCTGGGTGAGGTTTACGTGGAAAATCCTCTTAACCTCACCTACCCTATGTTGAGCCGTGAAAAGCCTGCATCTCAAGAGTTTAAATTTGAATGGTCACCCTCTTCACTAGTGTATGTATGACTTTACTTGTGGTGAAGCACAAGGCCTCTTCACAATTTTTGTGGGTAGCGTAGAATTACTAAGAGCCTCCTGTACTTTTCGAATTCTATTACATTAATTTCTTTTTACTCTGGTAATGCCGCCACTAGTCGTTACTCATACAAGTAACTACTCATTTTTCCTCACGAGGTATGAGTGAACCCCGAACATCCAAGTACACTGCGCCGCTGGGAATCGAACCCAGGTCACCATGCGTGTAATGCCTAGCGCGCTAACTCACTCTGCCACGGTGACTACCCCTCTTCACTAGTGTTTGCTTAACAGTCGTGACAGAACGGTAACTGAAGTATTCAACAAGTCTATCATATTGGCATAAATTAATTTTGGAAAAAGTACAAAGCTCTAACACCACAGTACTGTTTCTATGGCTTGGCTGTCGAAACACTAGAACCATTTTCTCGGCAGTTTAAGTCTTTGGTAGACGTGATTTCAGATACGTTACAACGCACATGTGATGATACCAGGGCCCCGGCCCTGGTAGCCATTCTTAAGCCAACGACTGTCATTAGCAGTCCAGCGTGGAAATGCCTCGAGCCTGGTAGGCACCAGGTGTCGGGAGAAGATGTTTGTTGTATGAAAATACACTTAAATAAATGAACCTATCGAAACTTAACTAAAATCAACTTAATCTCAATATATTTTGACTAAAATAATGTCACGTCGATGCGATGGCACGTTCAAATCACCAGTACTTTTCCAGTTATAAAGGTTGAGTTCTCACATTTGTGTTAATCACTTTCGTGATATAACAGATATTCAAACTCGCTTTACTAAATCCGCGCTGAAACCGGGACTTGAACCACCGACCTCCAGGTTACAAGTCCGCCGCTTTATCGATCAAGCTACAGAGGTCGGTCACTTATTAAAGTTAAGCAATATCTAGCGAGGCCAGGAGTTGGATTGATGACCATTCCTCTTCAAACGATCATGATGCTGGCTATTCCCGGCCCCACTCAAGTTGGGTGAGGTTAATGTGAGTAGCGCGTTTGTGAGTTTCGAGAAAATAGAGGGTGATATGACTATGCAGTTGGAAAGCGATGTTAAACCAAAATAAACAAATATTGTTATGTCAAAATCGATGGCATGTTGAAAATACCATTCGGTCATGGCTCACTGATGTTAGGCAACGCCCAGTGAGGTTAGGACTCAGATGAGAGACCAGTCCGGCTATTCCCTGGCCCACTCAGACTGTGTAATGTTCATATGAATAGCTACTTAATGAGTTTCAAGCGAATGGAGGGTAAAATCTCCGTCCCGATGTGACTAGTTCACCGCCTAAGCGTTTAACTGGATACTAAGCTTGGCTCAATAAAATAATATATCATTCAGTAAGCTTCTCATGAAATTACCTATACACAATACATGGGTATTTTTATGCACCATAAATAACTATGACAATAAGTTTGGATCGAACTCATTCTTAGCTGTATTTCTGAGAAATCCCTTTAATAATATAATTGTAAAGGGAGAAATTTTAAAATATTCCTGGTACGGCAACACTGAAACTATCTCCGAGACAATGAGTCATCTATTGCAAGGTAGAACATTGGAGATAACAGCGATGTGATTTTTACTCAGTTCTTCCTCTCCTTACTTGTCTGTCTCCATGCGTATGGGAAATATACGGCAATTTGTATTGGCTATAGTAGCTTAAGTAATTGAGCACAAAATTCGGGGTTTGAAGCACAAATTAGCACAAAATACAAGGATTAATTTGACATCAAAAAAGTATTACGAATCAAAAGTGGTGGTGCTGGGGAAATGGGTGTGGGGGAGGGGGGTCTCCGAAAAATAGCAATAGCGCCCTTATCGTTGAAGCACAAAATTCGGGGTTTGAAGCACAAAGAAGCACAAAATAAGCACAAATTAGCCATGTAAAAAAAACATTACGTTTCGAAAGTGGTGGTTCTACCGTTTCCCCAGCACCACCAAATTGAAATGGGCGTAGCGCCCTTATCGTTGAAGCACAAAATTCGGGGTTTGAAGCACAAAGAAGCACAAAATAAGCACAAATTAGCCATGTAAAAAAAACATTACGTTTCGAAAGTGGTGGTTCTGGTGGTTCCCCAGGGGCCCCCGAAGTGGAATGGGCGTAGCGCCCTTATCGTTGAAGCACAAAATTCGGGGTTTGAAGCACAAAGAAGCACAAAATTCAAGGATTAATTTGACATCAAAAAAGTATTACGAATCAAAAGTGGTGGTGCTGGGGAAATGGGTGTGGGGGAGGGGGGTCTCCGAAAAATCGCAATAGCGCCCTTATCGTTGAAGCACAAAATTCGGGGTTTGAAGCACAAAGAAGCACAAAATAAGCACAAATTAGCCATGTAAAAAAAACATTACGTTTCGAAAGTGGTGGTTCTACCGTTTCCCCAGCACCACCAAATTGAAATGGGCGTAGCGCCCTTATCGTTGAAGCACAAAATTCGGGGTTTGAAGCACAAAGAAGCACAAAATAAGCACAAATTAGCCATGTAAAAAAAACATTACATTTCGAAAGTGGTGGTTCTACCGTTTCCCCAGCACCACCAAATTGAAATGGGCGTAGCGCCCTCATCGTTGAAGCACAAAATTCGGGGTTTGAAGCACAAAGAAGCACAAAATAAGCACAAATTAGCCATGTAAAAAAAAACATTACATTTTAAAGGTGGTGGTGCTGGCGAAATGGACCCTAGAAATTTTGCACAGATAAATATGTGAATGTCTACTACAGTGAAGCGCATCAGTGTGTGTGATCTAGGAGCAATGGCAATTCATTTTCTTTCCACAAGAAGAGCAGGGGGCGGTGATGAAGGTGGATGTGGAGGTGGAGATGGGCACCAGGGGGGGGAGGGCGGGGCTCACGTGGTGGCTGGTGGGCGCCTCATATTGTATGGGCGGCGCGTAGCTGACTTGAGGAGCTACATACGGTTCAACATGGGACCTCCCGGTATCGCAGCTAGTGTGCGGATGAGGGTTGATGATATTCACGGTGACTTTGTCTATCCCACTCCCAGAGGAACATGGTGTGGGTGCGTAGGTCTTGATAGGAGCTGCCTGATGAGTAGGTACGTACTCGTAAATTTTCCCTAGTTTGGATCCCCCATTGCAGGAAGAACAGCCGCTGCCGCCACAGGAGGCACAGCCTCCGCCCCCGTGGGAAAATCCTCCAGAAAACGAGTAACCATGCCCACCCCCGAACCCTCCGAACCCTCCTAACCGACCAAAACCACCTCCACACCCCCCTCCACACCCACCTCCACACCCCCCTCCACAGCCACACCCTCCATGCCCATGTCCGTGACCACAGTGCTTCTTACAAGGCAGTGAGTCAGCAAACCTATCCAGCAGCATCAGGAACATACAGAGGAGGTATACGTGATGAATGTTCATTGTGGCAATAGGATGCAAGATATTTATGAGCGTTGTTTCAGCTCCTCTATGATTGCCGTCGTTTCTAGTGCTGCTTCAACTTTTTCAAACTTTCTGCTGATTTGAATATTTTTTTTCGCGAGACAATCTTCTAGGATGAGAGGAATGTGATACGATTGAGCAAATTTCTGCTGTTTTGTTCCTCACAATTCACTGCACAGCGCGACGTGATTTGTGCTGGTTGAGCTTGATTGCACTGCTGATTTCTAATGGTAGGTATTTTCTTGTGTTTATGTTTACTGCTGCACTGGTTTGTACGTTTTCTGATTTATTAATAGGCTCCGTACAAACACAAGCACATAAATGTATTCCAGGATATCCTTAGCACAACTTTACTTATTCAATTAAAAGCACTATGAATTTATTCATGTGAATTACTCATTAATTTTAAATTTCAACTATCAAAACAAGCACTTAACAACACATTAAACTGTCCATTGATAGGTCAAAGTGATCACTGATGTCCACTGATCACTTCTTCAACAATTTATAGAAACTTAAGTTCTTTATGATCGAGATAAGGATGCTTGAAAGGAAATCAGATAGATGGAATATTAATACATCAGATAAGGTTAAACATTGTAACATGATATGAAACACAAAGATTCACTGTAAATATGAAATAAAATTATGAACAAAAAGAAATATTTTCATTTCATGGCATGTGCCTGTTCATCTCAATTTTATAAGACAGATCACGAATTTTAGACCAATTTACCTATATGTTTCCAGGAAGTGAATATGAGTAATCACCTATCAAGTCAACGATAGCAATGTGACAATTATAAGATTCATGAGCTTTATCAATAAGTAGACGATAATGACCATTAATAATCACGCGCCAGTGTATGCATAGTACTAATATTCCGTAATGTGACCTACGTCAGAAGAAATTCACTTTTTATCAGTGATATCATGAATATACCTACCTACTATTTATTATGACAAAGATCATACATATTCAGTGAATACTGAGTATCTGAGAGGCACGCTTATTATGTCATGTCATTCATTCTTCATAATGCCACCGGCGTCGATGGCGCGTTGTTTGCATAGGCTCTCGTAGGATCACCAAAGTTAAGCAACGTCCAGTGATGTGAAGACTTTTTGATGCTGGCATTTCGACCCAACCCAGGCTAGGTGAGGTTAATGTGGGTAGCAGGTTTGTAATTTTCCTGCGAATGGAGGGTAACACCCCACCCGTGAGCATGCAGTTGAAAGCGACGTTAAACCCAAACCTTACTAACTCTCCTCTAACTTATTGTCTTATCATTAGCAACGGGCAATCATTAGCAATATCATCATAATAATATATTCTGGACTATTTATTCCCAATTCCGATTTGATGACACAAGTCACACAGAATGATGCAGTCATAATATTGCAGGAGTCATAGAAGATTCAAACTTGTGCATACTATCTCAGGTTGCTGACAGTCAAAAATTGGGAGCTCATTTCTTGTGAAACAACATTTGTCAATCTCTTTATACCTACCCCAAGAAAGGAACTAAGGACAAACAGTGAGCTGACGTAATGCTGAACAAATCATCATGTTTCATGTTAAAAGTAAATATTTTTACCCTCAGGCTCGATGCATTGAACTTTGAAGGGAGTGTTTCAAGGTTAATTAAACGCCTCTCAAGAAAAATCAAATTTTATTATACATTTTGAAACGGAACAGAGCGAACAGTTATAATTAAATGCACTGTTTATCGACTGTTACTCTCTAAACGTAGACAAAAAAACATTCAAAGAGTCGGGACTCGGTTATTTTTGGATGAACAGAATGTTCTGACTTCTGATTGGTTCTCGTTCTGTTAATATTAAATGTGAGCGCCAATTTTTGAATCTGCGTTTTAAATTTATTTTTGAAATGAAATCAGACCAACACAATTCAGCTGATTACAGAAATTTCACTCATGTGTTCATCTTTGAAATGTCCTTGTTATATTTTCTTTATCTTCAACCAATCAAATTCCACAAACATGTAAATATGTTCGTGCTATTCCGGTTAAAAATTTAAAATAAAATTTAACTAAAGAATATTTTGTCGGAAATCATTACCTTATTGTACAATGCTTGGAATTGCAATACTTAAAAATAAGTATAATTATAAATTAATCTGTCTATTTGGCATTCGGGTATTTAGTGCCTTATTGATATCATTTTTTTTTTTTTTTGTAAAAAAAAAAAACCAAAAAATCTCGAGTTAAGAAAGCTAAAGTGCTTATGTGTTCTATTAGTTGCAAGACATGAATATACAGGGTGGTCCAGAAAGTTTGCACCAAAATGATAGGGGTAATAAAAGAGACCATTTCCAACTAAAATATTCCTGGACATTTTCCTTTATTTTTTGTCGTTTTCAAAATGGCGGCCAAAATGTGTGTTTTTCAATTATGTGCGTTCAGAACCTTGACAGCCTAAATGAGCATGATCATTAAAACATTGAACGGGTTAATTTAACTTATTTTAATTAAAATTTTATTCTCAATTCAAAAATGTAATCCGTTTTTTTCTAGGTGGTACAGAAAAAATTAAAAAAATCAAAAGCCAAACCAAAGTCGGAATATTTGAAAAACACGTTTTGGCCGCCATTTTGAAAACGACAAAAAAATAAAGGAAAATGTCCGGGAATATTTTTGTTGGAAATGGTCTCTTTTATTACCCCTATCATTTTGGTGCAAACTTTCTGGACCACCCTGTATTATCATGTATGTGGTGGGTGAGTACTTGTGGTGAGTAGCTGACACCGCCCCTGGTTTCCATATGCTCCTAAGAGCAACTTGTACAGAATGTTTCGGTAAACATTAAAATACATTACACATGCTAAAGAGTTTATGTATATATGACAAAGTCAACATTATTAGGGACTTTTATTCAAAGTTTTTTTTTCGTTCCCTCTCTCCCCTTTGAGCTTTTGACTAATAAGCTCTCCTAACTTTTAAGTCTTGTATATCGGCTGAGCCATTTCCGTTCTACTTCATGCAACATTTACCAAGTCTCCTGTCGGATTCCTTATAATTCCATGTTATGGAAGTTTCGAGGTAAAGTATCTCTGTTCAAGAAAAAATTGCAGTTTTAAATCAAAATGGCCTTGAAAATGCGGTAGAATATGAAAAAAATTAATTTATACACCTAGGTACACCATAATAAAAATACGAGGGACATCTTTTCATTTTGTGTCGTGCCTGAATTTAAATATAACAATAACAATATAAAATTTATTTTAGTAGCAAATAGGTAGATAGCTACCTACTACACGGTCCACTCGTATAGGTACACATAGCATGAACTATAAAATTGAGAAGGCTCTTGTACCATAAGGAACTCATATATTATTATTCTTGGTAATTGTAACCTCTCCACTTAAATTCTTTAACATTTGCCATCGCCCACTTGTAAAAACACGAGCAGCCCCGAATTCTCTCTTGCCTACTATAATGAGACAGAGGCAGCACGTAGGTAAATATATTTTAATAATTAATATACAAGTGTAAACAATCAAAACTTTTTCCACGAAAGTCAAAAACCTTGTGTAAGTTGTGGATGTGTCGTACGAAATAAATTGTGGGTAAAGAGAATAAATTACACTGACTAACACCAAGGTAGGTGGATCCTATCGCTGGGACTGCAGGTTCGATGTTGATCGTTTGGCGTAGGAAAGATCTGGATTGGGGATCACCTGTAATAGATCTCAGGACTTTTCCAAGATAAATAGAAATATCATTATAACTTTGTCAAACCCACCGGCGCCGGGGCGCTCTATGTATGTGACTATGTGCCTATTCATAGTAGGTAACTAATACATACACATGCGTGTTTTCTTGGAATATTAATTTTCATAGCATTGGAACTTTGCGTAGCAACTCAAGCGTAACAAGATAATGACAGAGAGGATGATGATGACACTGCTCTGTAGAAGATAATACCCAGGCTCTCCTTACTCCCAGGTCCCACATTCCCTCCCATACCCTACGACTCTGGCTTTCATGTATGAATGAGTTAATTTCTTTGTGAGTCAAAAATTTAATTAATGGAGGAGCAGAGCTTCAAATGATAATGTATTAGAGAGAAGACAATGGCTGTGGGGGCCAGGGGGTAGTTTTAATAATTCCAAATGAATTAATCATTTTAATGAAGTGGAGAGGCATTAGGGCGGCCAGGTCTAAAGCTCATTTCACTTAAATATCTTTACAAAGGGACGTAACCATGCAGCTCTGCATGAGAGGGGGGCAGACGGTTTTACTTCAAGGGTCTGTCGAATGATGAGTTGCTTGCTGCGCTGAATGGCGACATCATGCACTATGCAGCAGTTGTAACGTTGGAGCCAGCTATAACCATTGATTGACTACCTACTAATGTTTGTACACTTGGTCCAACAAAAAAAATGTCTTTTTGTTGTTGCTCAAAAAGGTTATTGAGCAGAGCCCGGGAGGGGCGGACACCAAGGCAAGACTAGAGCTTCAGCAGGGTCCATTCACTAGCAGTAGTCTAATCTAAAGAAATACGAAACCGAAAGATTTTTTAGATTTTTGCTTCATTCGCTGGTTTATCCTCTATTCATTGATATCAGACTTATAAACTAGCGTTAAATCTTAATGTTTATTTCTAAAGCCTTGCGATGTTCAAATTTGAGCGGTCACCCACCATGTCCTAATACCGCTGTAGATTGTTTAACTTTGACGATGTCAAAGGGTAAGGCAGAAAAACTTACTTTTTTCAAAAAATTGCTAAACAGCAAGGGCAGACAGTAGGATCTGGGAGGAGATATGTACGAGAGATATGGACCTCAATTTTTGTTCCCATATATTCTACAGCCATTTCCGATCATATAAAACGCGGGTTCACCGTCTGTCAATGTTTACTTCTGTAATGGCAGCTCCACTGCTTCCTGTCCAATGGGGCCGGAATGCGATTCTTTCGAAAAGTCACCACATTTTAGGAGAGGGGCAACGTCCGTCGCGTCGCCGTCGTTAAACGCAAAGTAAAAGCTGAAATAATCGCCAGGACTCCAGGAAACGTTGAGAGACTTGAGAGAGTGATTTTTGCAATCCCCTTGCTATTCTGTTTGCCCCGATGCTTTTCTACAAAGCACTGAGAAATTTCACAAGAAATTCAGACAAATTTACAGCAATGCTGTAAATTTGATCCTTTGATTGGATGGACGTAATTTTTAAAACTGCACGAATTTTTTTTTGACAGTAAGAGATAAAAAAAATCTCGATACCTCGAATAGTTTTGGTTTAATTAACCTGGAAATCTGACTTTCAAGCTGTATAATTTCCATTCGTAGAAATGTGCATTTTCCGCTCAGGTATGCAATATACCTACAATATAGGCATATATTATAGGGACCTATTATGATTTCTTTAATTAAGACTCAGGATAATTAGCATTACCTTTATCCTTGTTGCTCCGGAAAATTCTAAAAAACATCATCAACATTTTCTACATCCAACAACATCAACCATTTTTTTTCTCCGCTCTTTCTCTCATAATAATTTTTGTTGAAGAAGATTGTAATGCACTTTTTTAATTAGCTCGGAGTACCCAAGTTTTTCTCTCCCCGCACAAAAGAAAGAGGAGAGAAACAATAAAGGAAGAGTGGGAGGAGGAAAGTAAATAACGAAGAGGAATAGAAGAGAAGACAGAGGTAAAATTAAGGTAGGCTTGGAGGAGGTAAAAAAGCGACTAATTTGAAGTGAAACGTAGATGTAAGAGCTTTCAGACAGGGTGGCTTGTCTTTCTTGTAAGTACAACAGGGTAATCAAAATAGTGAGTAGTAAGTATTTCTCAAACTTAAATTCCCATGACTTGGTTGTTTGTCAGGGACCCTCTAATAGTCCTAATGCAAATTGTTTGGACCGCTAATAAGAGATCCCCGAAGACTTGTAGTCGCGTAGACTTTGTAGGCTTGGGACCTGGGAGCAGAAACTTTGCTGACACCCAGGACGCTTATTATTTTTATTTAATTGATATTTTTTATCTAATTATATAACTAACCCGAGACCGATAGAACAGTATGAAATCTACCTATACATGTATTGTGCGATAGTAATTATAGCTAGTTAGGTAGGTAGTAGGCTATAGAGCAGTATGGAATGTACCTATACATGTATTGTGCGATAGTAATTATAGCTAGTTAGGTAGGTAGTATATAGGCTTCGAGTTCGAGGTGCTTATTATAAAATAAATTCCAGTGGCGAATCATAAAACTCATTAGATTTATTTATTACGATTATTAATTATTTATTTTTTGGGTTTAACGTCGGTTTCAACTGTATGGTTATATTACGACGGCGCGGTGTTACCCTCCATTTGCAGGAAACTGACAAACCTGCTACCTACGTTAACCTCACCCAGCCTGGGTTGGGCCGGCATGTCAGCATCACGAAGTTTTCACCTCGCTGGACGTTGCTTAACTTGGGTGATTAAGAGAACCGATGCATTCATCGCGCGCCATATCTGATGCTCGTATGTTGGTAAGATGAAAAAAAATGGTTGCGGTTTTACGCCTTATTTACTTACTTAAGGCCAGATATAAGCCAGAACCCTCCAGTCAAGGTTTCCACCAATCAGAGTGCAATATAGCCCAACTTGAGGGCTGTTGTTGTTGTACTAAATTTAGAACAACTAGGGCAGGGTCTTCAACCTGTGTCCCGCGGGCCACTTGTGGCCCGCCGAGTCATTTTTGGTGGCCCGCGAGCTCATTCATGTTATTTCCTATTTCTTCCAGCACTAGCTGGACAAGATTTTTTTTTTTTAATGCAAAATTCACGAGCAGTGACAAATCCGATGGGATTCGAAGCCAGGTTTCCCACCTACAAGACTAGTGCATTGACCAACAATCCCTCCGGATTGCTACAACAAAACTTCAACCCAATATTGTCAAATCGGTGGATGCCATGCAATGCCAACCATCCCATGGAAGACCTAGGTTCGATCCCTCACAGAGTTGATTTTTTTCTAAACAGAAACTGTTCAGAGACTACTGTACAATATTTTTTTAATTTTCTAATTTTTGTATAAAGAAAATGAGTGACACAATTTTCTTTTTATTTTGAAAATAAAAATACCAACACTTGTTCCTGAAATTACAAATAGTTTTCTGAAAAATTTTCAACCCCCCCCCCCCCCCCCCCCCCCCCTTAAATTAATGTTTCTAATAGTGGCCCGCGGACTTTTCCGGAAAAGAAATATGGCCCAGAGACTGAAAAAGGTTGAAGACCCCTGAACTAGGGTATAGGCCCAGGGTCCTTGTTGTGGACGCCTACCTATAGGTATTGAATCATGTCCTTGCTAGTGGCGGAAGCACCTCCACTGATCTCTATCAACCCCCGCCCCTCTTAAGTTAATTATCAAGTAATCACACAAAAGCTCGACTTTTTCTGCCTGGAATTTGAAAAGATGTCTGCCTGTTTTTCTTTCAATGATACAAAACGGGTGAGATTTGAATACAAACGGGAGATGACGAAGAAGTTAACCCATTGGTTGATCAGATTAATCTGCCCAGAAGACGTACGTTCAAAGATGAGAATCGCAAGAGGTTCGCAAGAAAATAGTTACTTTCACCATAGAACTATGGCTGGACAGCAAAACGTTATAGATCTCTTTTTCTTTCATAATTTAGTCATTACTGTTATTGATGGATTTGTAGTGAGTTTGATGAGCTCTATTGAGCAATGTAAGGTCGATGCGGCACTTATGGACCATACCGCATTTACCACCCGGTAAAAAAACTCAAATAAGGAGTAAAAATAAGAGAAACATAGAAATATTTACCCCTGTCATATTACTTCGGAGAAAATTCTAATATTAGAAATCTCTAATTCTAAGAGATAGTAAAAGTTGAAAATTTTGATTACCATTCACGAGGAAGTATTTTGTCAATGGTAGTGTAGTTTTTGTTTGGTTCTATAATTTTAATAACGTAGATAATACGGGTTATACCTAATAGGAAACTTTATTGAATGAAAAAGTATAGAATATATATAAAATGGCTACTCATGGCTACTCACGGCGTCGGCCACGCTTCTACATCCAACCACTGTGAAACATTTTATGCCACCGCCAGGAATCGAGTCCTGGACCCTTCGCATACTAAGCCAGAGTAATCCAATTAGGACATAGAGTAAATACCTAGGTGAATAGTTCTGTTAAAGTAAAAATCCAGAAATGCCAGCCTAGTCAGTCCACAAAATCTGCTAGGTGGTACATTTACATTAACCAAAAATCGTGTTTTTTTAAAAACTTAAAGTGCACCAGAAACAACATAATTCTATTTTAAGAACTTTTTCCGACTGACCCCGAAAGAAGAGAAAATTTTCTGTCTGTACATATTATGTAAAAAATCAGACTCCTAGCTTAAACAGAAGCCAGGTAAAAATAAAATAAAATCTCAAGGTATTCTCGTGCCGCCTCGACCCCAACCAGAATTTATCTATGATGTAGGGACCTACTGTCACAGAGATGGATACTGAAGTCAACAAAACTCATGGTAAGTTTACTTTGAATCATCGAAGGAGACATTTTTTGCTCACTTGAAAACTGTTGCCTACCATGTTTTGCCATCTACCAATTGAATTAATTATGGACTTGGCCAAATTACACCATGTTTTTTATCTACGTGGGAATAATATCAAGTTTTCTAGAATGTTGTCATCTGTTACATGCGCCTTTCCTGGTGGCCTCAGAAACAAGAACGGGTTAATTTGAAAGCTTAGAAAAGTTCGGATGTTAATTAGCTTTTATGTAGCTATCCCCTCGTCTCACTCTGATTCCTACTTATCCTATCTCCATCTCTCTAACAACTATATCTCTTCTCTGTCCAGCATTCTTGACTCCCTCTTTACTTAACTCTTATGTAGCTATCCAATCCTTCACAGTCTTTTCTCTAAACTAAAGTAATGTTATAAGAGTTAGAGAGAAGTTTATGATAGGAATTGGATACGTACATCTAACATATTTTCTTCTTTTCTGTATACCCAGATTCTCTCTTGTTTCAACAGAAAAGGTCTAAATAAGTGAAATAAAGTCTAATTAGATAGGTACAATGAGAGGACTGTAAGCTGTAAGATCGGTTTCCACCCAAGACATAAAATTCATTTCTCACAAAATATCAATTTCTTCAGCATTTTTTTTTTTCTCTCTCACTCCATATTTTGTTGTCTTCTCTAACCTGGCTAGTAATATTTTTTACAAGCGCCTGATAATCTGGTATATCTGCAATGTGCATTAGAAATGTAGGTTAGATAAGTATACTATACGTAGTAGTACGTTCATTGTCGGTTGATTTTAGAAGATCATTATCTTGGGAATCGTTCTACATTAAGGTCTATTTTTTTTATAAGATAGGAAATAAATTCAGACACTTGTTCAGGGGCGGTAACATTAAAATCTTAAATGGAATGACCCACTTTTAATTGTTATTTTTTGACTCCTTTTTACTTTCCTTATCCTATAGAAGGGAAAGTAATGGAATCACTCAAAATTTTGGATAGTCAGTTTTCAGTGCCTAAACACGTTTTAGGGTCCCCAGAGCCAAAATCCAAATTTCAGCCATTGGTCCGTGTGTGAGCGAGTGGGTGGGTGTGTGTTTGTGAATATGATATCTCAAGAACAGAATGAGATAGAAACTTGAAATTTGGTATGTAGGCCTTATTTGTGGAGAGGACGCGACACGAAACTTTTCGATGAAATTCGTAACGCCAGTGGCGGCCTTTCAGCTACCACCTGGTGCCGTTTGGCCGTATGGGCTAAACAGCAAAAGTTACGAAAAATTCTTTTCGGAGGATAAGGAAAGTCGTGTGGTGGCACATCCGTTAATTTATCTTTTCATATAAATGTTCATTAAAAAGTCAAACACGTTAAATAAAAATTAGGTACACTAGTTATTGTAAAATATCTGAATTTGTATAAGCATTGTCCAGCCAAGTTTAGAACCCTCCCTTCTTTCGACACAACTCAGGCTGGATAAGTATACTATACGTAGTAGTATGTTCATTGTCGGTTTATTTTAGAAGATCATTATCTTGGGAATCGTTCTACATTAAGGTCTATTTTTTTATAAGATAGGAAATAATTCAGACACTTGTTCAGGGGCGGTAACATTAAAATCTTAAATGGAATGACCCACTTTTAATTATTATTTTTTGACTCCTTTTTACTTTCCTTATCCTATAGAAGGGAAAGTAATGGAATCACTCAAAATTTTGGATAGTCAGTTTTCAGTGCCTAAACACGTTTTAGGGTCCCCAGAGCCAAAATCCAAATTTCAGCCATTGGTCCGTGTGTGAGCGAGTGGGTGGGTGTGTGTTTGTGAATATGATATCTCAAGAACAGAATGAGATAGAAACTTGAAATTTGGTATGTAGGCCTTATTTGTGGAGAGGACGCGACACGAAACTTTTCGATGAAATTCGTAACGCCAGTGGCGGCCTTTCAGCTACCACCTGGTGCCGTTTGGCCGTATGGGCTAAACAGCAAAAGTTACGAAAAATTCTTTTCGGAGGATAAGGAAAGTCGTGTGGTGGCACATCCGTTAATTTATCTTTTCATATAAATGTTCATTAAAAAGTCAAACACGTTAAATAAAAATTAGGTACACTAGTTATTGTAAAATATCTGAATTTGTATAAGCATTGTCCAGCCAAGTTTAGAACCCTCCCTTCTTTCGACACAACTCAGGCTGGATAAGGTTGATGGGGATTGTTTGTTCGTGAATTTACAGCAAGACGGTGAAACCTCCGCCACGAATGTCATCCAAAAGCAACAAATCTCATCAAGATAAATATAATGGAGTAAGGTATGGAACTGTTGCTTATGAAATCACAACATATTTTAAAACAACTTGAAGAACACTCGAAAGCTTCAAGTTCATAGCTTGAGATACAAGTGATTGAACCTCTCTCGTATTCATCTCTTTCTACTTAGTACTCGTTGGATATTATATTTTCTAACATCATCTTTCTCTTAGTGTCGGTGGCTTTCTGATATCTTTGTGGCTATTGTTGAAGATACATTTTGATAGTTAAGAAATCTTTTCAGTTTGAATCAAATTGCTATCATAATTATGTTCATTATTGGGACGATGTCGATGACCAATGAAATTTCCGTCTTCCCTATTTAATTTCGCGATCGGTATGTCAAATAAAAGCTTAAACCCTTTGCTAAAACTTTCTCGCTCTGTGTTGATAGGTCGCCACGACGAATTTCGAGAAAGAATGTCATTTAGGTCGAAAAACGTGAGTATTATTTGTGTCTCCCATTCATTTTTTGTCCTTACTCCGTGTAGCTTAACCCTAGTAAGATATAACCCACACACACACAAACTGTCATTCAAGTCAAAAAACGTGAATATTTTGTGTCACCCGATTCATTTCTTGTCCTTCCTCGGCGTAGCTCAAGAACGGCTCATTAGAATATTGCGATTAATATGTCAAATGAAAGCTAAAATCCTTGCCTAAAACTTTCTTGTTTTGATTTGATATAGGTTGTCACGACATATTTCTAGAAAAAATGCCATTCAGGTCAAAAAACTTGAATATTTTTGCGTGCCCCATCCATTTTTGTCATTACTCGGCGTAGCTCCAGAACGGCTCATCAGAATTTCGCAATCGATATTTCAAATGAAAGCTCAAACCCTTGCTTAAAACTTTATATCTTTGAGTTGATAGATCGTCAATTCAAATTTCCATAAAAAATGTCATCGAAATCAAAAAACGTGCATAGCATCCGTTTTTTGTCCTTACTGCGTGTAATTAACCGACGCGAATGGACAGGATCTGAAATATCTCCCTGAAATCTACCTAGGTACATCATGAAGAAAAAACAAACGAGACCGAGAAATATCAACTAAATAATCATAATAACGATACTTTGATCAATCACAAATTTATTGATAGTAAAATGAAATAGGTAATTATATCTATCTAAAATTTGTCACACAGAGAAATAATAAAATAACAATTACTTTAAATTTAGTAATAATATCGTCTGTTTATACTGCCTAACTAGGACTAATGAGTTTCCATTATTACAGCAGTAATCCCAAGACGTATTATTATATGGTCAAAATCCCAATGAGAGGAAAACTTGTCATGTTCCGGCAGCCCGTGACCTCTTGTTGACTTGTGAACTACCTGGTCAGACGGACAAAATTCACAAGAAACGGTCATGGTGGGAGCCAGTTCTAACATTTTACCCTCAAAGGTCAGGGTTATTGGGAGTGATTTTTTAGTTTCAAGTTCCTAACTGAGATCAAGCAGATCTCAAGAAAATAACCACCGGTGGTTCAACACTTTTAACCCCCCGTATATGATGTATACTTAGAGCCATAGGTTGTATATTTTGTTTTTCATATAATACATATATTTACGACTTGCCGTTCTGGAGATACAGGGTCGACCGTCCTGTCTAATGTTCATATGACCTATAACTCGTGAAGCGTAGGTGACAGGAAGATAACATTTGTTGATGACAACTCCATTTAGGGTATAACTCGATATGTTTTATCATGTACTCGATATGTTTTATCACTGAAACTTCCACCGGCTGATTGGCTGGCTGGCAAAACCGACCAGTAACTAAAATCAAGAGAATAGGTTGAGTAATAACATTTTTAAAATGTGTCGATAAAAGGAGCTAATATTATAAACTTCTTTCTCATGACACTTACGTTTAACGAGTTATAGGTCAGGACATATGGAGATTAAACAGGATGGGTCGACCCTGTATCTCAAGAACGGTAAGTTGTAGAGAACTGAAATTTATTGCAATGACTTTCACTTTTCATCGCCTTTAAAATGAACTCAATTTTGATAGGTGACAATCTGTTTAAGACTCTCTTGAGCTGGTTGCCGCCCTACCAAAACGACCAGCCGCAGCTAAAAAAAATTTAGGCCCAAAATCAATTCCCAAAAATATGAGGCAACAATTATTTTACGGCTTGTCGATATCTTGAGTGGTTCTTGAGATACATTGGGTGGAGGGAGACTTTATGCTCACCCTGTATATAAATATATCGTTAGAAGGTTATATAAGAGAAAGAGGAAAGTGCGAAACCACAGTGAATGATGCTGTATTGAACCCAAAAGATAGAAAAACACACCCCTGACCCTAACTTTAACTTTGAGTAAAGAACAATAGCTCCCCCCATAAGGTAAAGATAGCTAAAAATAGCTCCAACGCACAAAACAGCTAGAGGATCTTCAAAAGAATTGGACTTACATAATAATGAGTAATTATTGAAAAGAAATGAAGACAAGTAACTAAAACTTGGAATATCTTTTGCATGCATGAGTAAAAATTCTATAAGTTAATAAAAACTAAAAATTGTACATTGTAATTAATGAGTTCACAAAAGAGAGGGAAATTTGACAAAACCTGTCTTTATGTACTTATAGTAAAGAAGAGGCACCTAACCTCAATTTAATCAAGACTTTCTAACTTCCAAAATAAAATACATGAATTGGGGGTAAAATATTGGAACAATAAATTTTTCATTTGTTTATGATGCATTGTATTAAATTGATCAATAACCTTTTCCAAAGTATTTGAATAATGTAATTAATTTAAAGAACAACAAAAATCATTCTAAAACGCTTCTGTTTTTTTTGAAGGTGTAGAATTTGCTATATATTTTCTTTGTTCATGTGAACATTTAAAGTTAGATGCCTCTGCTGATTGTAAACCAACTAAACAAATTAAATTTAAACAAAAACCAATTTTAACTGTAAGAACAACAAACCCTACGATTTATCTATACACCTGAATAATTTTATAGATTAATAATTACTATCACAATAACGTAGGTACGATTTCATATTCACTGAAAACAAGTATGTATTTCATAAATAAACTGAACAACTTGTGATATCACCCTTCATAAATACATAATGTGTGAATGATCTAGTAGTTAAATGATCCCAACTTTAATTACTAGATCTATACTTATCTCAATTGATTTTATCATGTATATTGTTAAATTGTACATTTATGTAAAAAGAGCTCTGACGCTCGACAATAAATGAACCGGTACATCCGGTATTATTATTATAAACTTTGATTTTTCAACCATGCATAAAGCAAAAAAAAATACATAAATAATATTTTTACAACGCAGAAACACAATCTAATCATTGATATGATAAGAATGTACTATAGCAGCAAACACACAAAACTGACATAATTTATAATATAATGCATTTATTATAAATGCCATAAGGATAATTCAGTTACATTTATTCATCATTAAAGGACAACTGGATTATTCACAAATGTTTGTCACATCCTTTGCTAATAATTTGCAATTCCTCTGCGCTAACCAATTTGCTACTGATTTATGTCCTAGTCAGTATTACAAACTTTGCAGGGTGTACCATGTATATAGACACAAATATTCTATCAGCAGACAGAAGAGCAAACAGAATTTTCATTGAATACATAATCGCTTGTGCTTCAATGCTTAGATATCTGAAGAGTTGCATGGATTGAAGCACAAGGATTATGAGTACCTAGAATGTACAAGAACAATGGAATAGAGATTAAGATGACTAGATAGAAATATAAAGTATTACTTGTTTAAAGAAAAGGATATGATCTTAAATATACAGAATGATCTGGCACTAGAAGTCTCAATTACAAGAAAATTGAAGGGGAACTAAATATTTTAAAAAATCATATAGGCAAGAGATAATTTATGTAGATACTATACACTTTACAGTATATTAACCTTAATTATATCAAATTCATTGACAGTATACCTACGGTTCAGAACACAATAGAAAACAATGGTAACATTATCAATGTGATAAAACCTCGAAATAATTTCACTGTAAACCATTTTCATGATAGTTTAGCATGATCAGCGTTGATTATATCCTTACATGTGTAGAAAAGTTACAAACCTGCTTTTCCACATTAACCTCACCCACAGTCACCCACTTTGCATTGGATCGGTAATAACCAACATCACGAAGGTTCAAACCTGCTGACACCAACCAAGTTTTGACCTCACTAGATGTTTCTTCACTGACCTCGCTACCACTATACACAATGATGCCACTCTATTATGAGATAAGAAAATTATAGAAGTTCTCTCAAATATTTTTCAAAGAAAAAAAAGGTAGGATTTTTCATTTGTTTTGGTTTTTTTCTCATTTTTTTTTTTTTTTGCGTTACGTCGCTTTCAACTACATGGTCTAATCAAGACGGGGGGTTTATCAACCATTCCCTGTATAAACACACCAGCTACTCAAGTTTTCAATACTTAAAATAATCAAAAAATTGAAAGAGAAAATCATAGCAAGAACAAAAACTGTAAGGTACCTATTAAAAAAATATCATATATTTCATAAATCCTTCAACAGTCAAAACAACTTGAAAAATTCTTTCCCGCCATTTAAAATATTTTAGAGCATGTCCTTTTGTGTGTGTATACAATACCAGCCGAGGAGAGATTCTAATTTAACTATCACCGCCGTTGCTACACTTGACGCTGAGTCTCCTCTTCACCGCTTCCGAGTTGATTGTCTCACCGGTGAGTTTCTGGTGACCACCGGCATCAGAATCTCCTGAGAGGGAAACATCAATCATTATAATGGCCAAGTGAGTTAGCGCACTAGGCATTGCACGATGGTGACCAGGTGACCTGGGTTCGATCCCCATCGAGGTAGGAATTTTTCTGCTCTGTACTTGGATATTCGGGGCCCACTCATACCTCGTCAGGGTGTCATCAGATTTTCTAAATCAAAATTCTTGACTTTTCTTGACTTAGAAAAAAAATTTTTGACCTACGTTTCACAAGAACCAACACCAAAAAGCAACAGGTAGGCAGATATCAGGTTTTTAGCAAAGAACTATAGAACTTTTCCTTGTCTTGAATATCCTATTTTGCACATAATTCTGTCCACATCAAAGCAGCTACTTATTTTTCTCGGAAGTATAATTTGGAACCCGTTAAATCTAAAGTACAGAAACTGAAAAATTCCGGCCCGCTGGTATTAAAAAAAGGTTATCGTGAAACCTGTATCTTGTATATAGATTTAAAAAAATATAATCTCATTCACTCACACGTCCTCAGTTACTTACCTAGCAAAGGTTCTCCCATGGAATTCATACTAGCATTAGACCGACTGGCCAGTGAACCTTTAGATGGAGTTGTACTTTGGGAGCAGATACCGCCGCATCTTCACTCTGTGCAGAAGTATTAGGGAAAGTATAAAGCACACCATGCAACAAACAAGAACTTGGTAAATAAGAAGATATTATGGTTAGGAATTTTCCTTAATACTAAAGTTTCTTTCTGATTAATTAAATATATAATAATAATAATAATATAATAATAATAACGGACTTAAGTTTACATTATAGTCCAGTAATCTACAATGATTGAGAAAAAAAATCTTTACTGTATGAGTGAAGTACGATTGGCGGAAGAAAAAACATTAGATTTCAAGGGAATGGAATTGGGAATTTTAATAATATTTTGTGTGTGTAATGAGCTGATTTTATTGTATTAAAGAACTCAATTTCGGGGCCTCAAAATGATCAAATATAGCCAAAAATATTAGTATGATGAATAGCAATTGAAAAGGGTAAAATGCAATGCAAAGAATTTAAAGGTTTAATGATTTCAATGATAGTATTGAAAATACCAAGTAATCGAATTTAGGGTACTTAGAACTCATAGAATAGGTCAAAGTAAAGAATAAGCAAAAACATAGCAATGATAAATAACCATCACAGTTTGGCAAAACACAAAGTTAATAATAAAACGACTATTAATATCTTTTTTGTGTTTTTCGGAAAATAAAATAAAATCAAAACTTGTGAGTAATCAATTTTCCTCTCTCATTAGGTGTTTAGTTAAAAAAAATGAAATTTTACCTCAATGTGTTTGTTTTGTTTAAATAACTTACGCTTACGTAGCGGTGCCACAGAACACACCCATACACACAGAGCACTGCCAGGAGGAACATCACTGATAACCAGACCAGGATATTGAAGGCCTGAGTGCGTCCAAACAGAAGCTTTCCATTCTTTATACACAACAAAGCTTCAGTCAACTGTATAGCCCCGTATATCCAGCACTGGGTACCCAGCCTCTTGCATTGAGTATCAGTGACGAAGCTGTAGTATTGCCTGTAACAGAATAAGGTGTCCAAGACAAATGTAGAGTCCTGTATATGCAGCACAAGGTGCCTAACCTGTATCCAAACGAGGAAAGAAATTACGTCTATTTTAAACCAGAATATCGAAACAGTGATTGAAACTTGCATATTGACATCTTTATTAGAAACTGTGGTCTATTGAATACTTGAAGAGACTCACCTAGCACTAGGAGCCACCATGATACCCAGGAAGGTGAGTCTTATGATCACTATCGGGTGGGAGGGAGGCATCTCAAAGATGTGCTTGAGGAAGAACGTGTTGAGTTCTGAGAGTTGCCAGAAGAGGACCATTTGACAGACCCCGATGAACCGCATGTGAGTGCAGGTAGGATCTAACCAGCGGACATGGGTCCATGACTGGGGTGTGAACTGCATCATAGCTCGCTTCAGCTTACCACTTGTTGAGTGAATATCTCTGGGGGGAGATGAATCATGATTAATAAATTTTGATGGGTATTTTTGTGTAATGGTCAGAATAGATAAAGATAATGCGTAGATTACCGGAACTTTTAGGAAAAAGCTTCTTGAATGTGTGTTCTACAAAATATTTTGTTCAAAATCTATGTAAACGTGAATTTCCAACCCTTAAGTGATCATTTTTGCACCAATCACAATCACCGTAACCACTCAAATTCACCTCACGAAATTTCTGCTCAACTTGGTATTCGAACCACCGAAAAGAAAGCTTTATCGACCCGGACTATTGAGTTCAATCCAAATTTAACCAAGACATAGTACACTTGTTAGTCAGCCATATCAATTAGAGAGGTGTTCGATTTTCATCAATTTTTTGCTTCTGATAACGTTTGAGTTTAAAAATTGGAAAAGACATACCCTAATACATACAGGGTGATTAAAAAAGTAGGTTAATCCGTTAACCACATAATATGTTATGACCTATTTTTAGGGGATTCAACTCTAGAACAAAGGTGCGAAAATGGTTTCTAACCGAGTGACACGCCCCTTGAGTTGAAAAAATACATAAATCAATAATTTGTAGTTACGCCTTACCTGTTTGAGCTTTTAGAACGGGACAAAAAATCACTCTCAATAAATGATGTCAGCTTTCTTTTGACGTGAAAAGAAAGAAAGAAATTTGTAAATAACTTTTCGGTGGTTTATTAAATTGCAATTTGGTTTTCATGCTGTTATATTGCTATCATGCACAAAGAAGGTCAGAGTATTTTTGTGTGTCTCAAACCAACACAAGTACTAGAAATTTTAAGAAGAAAGTTTTTACATTGTGAAACTAATGCAACATGCATTCTAATTTTGACACAATCTCATCCAGTATTTTAATTAATAATTATGTAGGTAACAGAAATATTAAAAAAATTCTCAAGATTTCCCTTTCCGAAAACATGTAAAGGATCTATCTAAAGGTTCAAACTGTATTGACTAGGCTTGGGTGAAATAATTCCACTTCAAATTTCTAGTACTTGTGATGGTTTGAGAAAAAAAAATATTTCAGTCCAACCTGGATATAATGGACTTGGATATAATAGAAACCTCTCTATAATAGAGAAAATACCAGGTCCCTGCGTCACCTGTTCATGTGTAATAGAGAACTGGATATATTAGAAACCTCTGTATAATAAAACTTTATCCAGGTTCGACTGTACAATCTTTTTTGTGCCTAATGACATCGGTTCTAATTGCTTGAAAACAAAATTCAAATTTAATCAACCATCAAAAAGTTATTAAACAATTTTCTTTCAGTTTTTCTCTTGAGTCCGACTCTGAAAGTGTAACGGGCATACTTTTCACGAGAAAAGAAAGCTGACACCTTGTATGCTGAAAAGCTGAGTGATTTTTTCCGTTCTAAAAGCTCAAACAGGTAAGGCGTAACTACAAATATTTGATATATTATTTCAACTCGAGGGGCGGGACGTGTCACTTCGTTAGAAACAGTTTTCGCACCTTTTGTTATAAAGTTCCATTAAATGGTCCATAATATATGCGGTTTACGGATTTACCTACTTATTTATCACCATGTATAATATTTAATTTTACATTTATAAGCAGGGAAAACATCCCTGCTTATAGATATAAAAGAAAAGGTCGGAAAACAAACCCTTTCTCAATGAATATTTCTCGACAAATCCGCCCATATTTCTCATTTATATACATTTATATTAAAATTTCAAACAGTTAATTGTTTTGAGTACATTTGCTGCATGTAGTCCAAAAAAGAACAATTTTTCTGACTTAATCAAATGGGTACGTGATCTACCACTCCATTACAAGAAATGTTTGGATACTTCATATTGTGTTACAAATTTATGGAAAATAAATAATTTACGTCTTACTTGATAGAGACCCATTTGTACTCTCTCATTTCGAACCACTTGCAGATTTTCAGTCCGACCCAAATTCCAATTCCATTGCAAAGGAGAATGTCCAAGATGAGGGCATCCCACCAGCACTCAATAAAGTTGGGGAGTAGATGAGCAAATGCAATCTGCAATAAGCATAACACATGAAATAATAATAATAGACCCTTTAAGAAGGGTGATGTTAATGATTAAAGCATTTTCTACCACCTAACCAAACCTCAGAGTGATTTTACTATATAAGAGGTCATATGAGGAAAAATTCATGCATTGGGAGGTACTCGAATCAATGGATAGCTACGCAAATTATTACACATAAATTTCAGAACAAAACAGCGTGCAGTAGTCAAGGACGTGGTTCTGTAACTATAAAACATTGTTCTTTAAAGAGTTTTACTGTGTTGTGTGGCTATTTTATTGGTTAAATTCTCAAAATACCAAATCGAAGTTTGCTCAAAAGTGTAGTGTTGTTGTGAGGCTATTATTTTGTTTGAGAGACTAATTACGGGAAAAAATAATTCCTTCAAACATAGAAAATGGGCGTTTTTGATATTAGTTCTTTTTAATCATTTCAAACACTTGACAACTATTTTTACACGAAGTGTTTTTTGGGGTTATTATGTTACAGGTGCTTAGCGTTTAAGATCATTCCTTTGCAATGAATAAATAGAATACATTAAATATTCATAACTTCTTTGTACATTTGCAAATTTAGATTTATATTTTCATAATCTAAGTTGAGGCTACAGTTCACGAAATTGGTATTCCGTGGTAATATTATATTTCACTAATATCTGTTTAAAAATTGTATAGTAAAATTCAAGGGATTATAATATACACTCACTAGCAGAATTAACCAAGCACTTGCTATTTCTCCATTTGACCCCATATGATTCCAAAAGTACTAAATTTGACTTGACTTTTTTTGTCGTTAAAATTCTCTAGGTAATTTTGTTTTAATAGAAAAGTAACATTATGAAGACTAATACTGAACTGAGGAAACATGTTTAACTTATTCGGCCTCTTTTTTTATTAAAAAAAACTAACAGTATGTAAAATAAATTATACTTTGTAGAAAAAACATTTTTAATATTCATTTAGTAAAACTTAGGTACTGGAAAAGTTAAACATGTGTCTTCTGTTTAGTTTTGATCTCCATACTGTTGGTTTTCAGTCATAACAAAAAAAAATTGAAACTTTCAACTACACAAGAAATCAAGTCAAATTTAGTCCTTAAGGAAATACATGCAGTCAAATGAAAATAAACAACAAGTGTTCGGTTAATTTTTCCGCTGAGTTTCTTATGATTATAAAAAAATCAAAGGATTTTAATATGTCTATTTATAAATGAGGTCAACAGTTCAAGGAACTACCTACAATAAAGTTTCGCCAGCGTTGATGGCGCGTTGAATGCACCGGTTCTTGTAAAACCCGCGTCGTGTATGACCATGCAGTTGAAAAACGACGTTAAACCCTAATATAACTAACTAACAATAAAGTTTCACTTTCCATGAGCACACAGGGTGGGATAAAAGTCTGGAAACCTCTGAATATGGTTGGAGGGGCTTTCTGAGTACCTTTGAAACTCTTCATTTGCAAATAATATCATGTACTCTTCATTCAATTTCAAAAAGGAAAAGAAAAAAAAGGTAGGTAGTATTTAAAAGTTTAAACAGGTCCTAATCAAATTCATTACAGAGAGAGAAAAAGTAAAATTTATTAAATAACCAACTGACATGACTGTTGATGTTTGCCATAAGACATAGTACTAAAATGTTATTTTTGGACTTAGGAATGGTGATGATGGTTATTTCAGGATTGTTTCTAGAGGTGATTTTGTATTACCTATAATGCTTTCAATCCTATACAAATTGCTGTTCTCTATTTTTTTTTATTTTTTTGGTTCCATGTGTAAATATACGGAAAACAAACCTCTGTGACCTCCCACATAATGCTCATTGCCCAAAGAATCCCCATGTGTCGAATCAGAACTGCTTTGAACGCCCAGCCTACAAAGTGACCAAGTGCAAATACGTCCAAGTGATTGTAGATCTTCTCCAGAGAAATATCAGAACAGTTTACTCCATACTCTTTATCCATGTCTATCCTGAAATCTGATGCAAAGTCACATATCTTATATTATAATATGATTTGTTTGTGTGGACAAGTTTTTCTTTTAATTTATTAAATAATAACTTGTATCATAACCAAGTAGAAACCTAGCTAAATATTCAAAATATTCTTATACACTTTTTGATAAAACCTACCCATAACAAGATTTTCACACTTTCTGGTGCCAGTCTTCAAAATAATTGTAAAAAAAAAAAAACAAATAATAGTTTAAATCCCACCACTAGCGGATCCACTAATAACTTTTATACAAAATTATGTAGGATTTCTTAGTCTTATCTAAGGTTAATAGGGGGTCCATACCCATACATTTTTTAATATCTTCAACCATTCAGCCAAAAACGCTAATTGGCACCAATATCTGCCAAATACACATTTTGGCGAAGTCCACAACATGAACAAAAAAGTATTTTTTTTTTTTTTTTTTTTTTTTTTTTTTTAAATATTAGTAAAAAAAAGTGTCATAAAAAGAGGTAATTTTTAGTTGAAACTACTATTTCAAACAAGTAGGTAACAGCCTGCCAGGTCTCTGTATTATTGAATCAATCAATACCTTTGAGTTTTGGGTCAAACCAGTTGATGATGTGCTTGGCTGTTTCATAGTTCTGAAATAGCAGGAATAGCAATGCAAGGAGATAGAATATGCTGAGACCAAAGACCATTCGCCAAACTGCAGGGTGAGGTCGAGTAAATGGGCCATTGGGAAATGCTAGTATGGAGATGAGAAGGAGGAAGAAAATGGCAGCAATCAGTCCTGCCCAGATATTGTCTGTTTCACTTACATCCTCATTTCTGTGAATCAATACATAACAATTCATAAGGTCTAAAAGAAACTAAGTTGATAAACAGGGTGTCCAATTTTTTTAATAGAAAATTTCAGAATCAACTCTAGGGCACATTCTAAGACAATAATATTCTTCATATTTTTCAAAAAACAAAAACAAAAAAAATCTCTTCAAAAAAGTTTTCACCTGAAAAATAAATAACTTCTTGAAAAGAAGTGAAAATATTTCTCACATCTTTCAGTCTTATGATTTTTAAGTAAATTGCCCAAATTAATACCTCTTAACTAACATTTTGTACTTATTTGCATTGAAAACTGAGTTATGATTTTGTTCCTATCTTCATTTGATACAAACAAAAATTTCTAAAAATGATCCAAGAATTGATTCTGAAATTTTCTACAAAATAAACTGGTGTGACACCACACAACTTTCCTTATCACCGCCACTGGAGACTCAAAAACGGTTATTTAAAACTCAATGTCAAATCCGTAATCAGCACCTTAAAATCATTGGATTTGATTTGTCACAACCCTAATTAAGATAAATAATATAAAAAAAGTTAGGCTTGAATATAACTGTGGGAAATTTGAAAACACCAGTATATTGGGGCTGGGTTCCAAAATGTTCAAGACATCTCTAACTTTTTTGGTATCTTTAACCAATTCAAAGAAGTGGCCCTTGCAACTAATTTTTGAGGCCTACGATTGCAGATTACAGCTGATTTCAACCAAAAGTTTTGTGGTTCATGTGGTATATAAAATTAACACACCCACCCACCCAAGAACGGCATAGCTAAAGAACAGCTCATCAGAACTTCACAATTGATAAGTCAAATGAAAGCTCAAACAAATCCTTGCCTAAAACTTTGTTTTTATGTTTATAGACATGATTTTCAAAGTCCCACTGTTTGACATAAAATTTAACAAAGTTCCTGCTGGGCTTGGAAAAAAAAAATACCATGGAAATTCTCAAGATGAATTCTTTTGATAGAGCAAATAATAAAATAGGTCCATTATAGGTGCAGGTGCAAATAACTAAAAATAAACTGGACCAGTTTCTTACCTTATGAAGGAAGCAACAATAACACCAAATATGGAGCACAACAGAGCAGCTATAGTGTGTGGCTTGTAGAATACATCCAGAGAAATATCTTCAACAGCACATTCATTGATAAGACTGAATTTTTCAGAGAACACTTTCTTGTCACCATCTTTCATTTTGGTCTCGTTGGGTAAATCTTTATTAGTCATTGGAATTGATTATCTGAGGATATAAAAAAATAACGGTGACTACTTTCATTTAGTGTTTAGAAGATAAATAAGTAATTGACAAAACAGATTTTGAGGGACCAATATGAATGAAAACTAGATACCTAAAAAATAGACTGTCTTTATTTTCATTTTGAGAATGTGAATCAGAGCTTTCTGCATGGATTAGAAGAGTTCTGAATACTTGGGAGACAGAATCAGTTGAGCAAAGTGTAAAAATTTGCTCAAAAGTCTATTTTCCAGACAGTTTTTTGAAATTTTACACACTTGATTCCATCTCTTGAGCACTCTAGTACATAGTTGAAACATACCTTTTCCCAAGCTGAAATTATAGTACTAAACTTGCTGTAGATTCTATAGAATTACCTTTAGTAAAAATTGTTACATTTGATTACTTTAACTCACCTTTCAAAAGATAAGTTGTGACTAGAGAAAGAAAATTGAGACAGTGTCAATCTGGCAATCAGTGAACTTTATTTTTTAAGAAAGTCATTGCTTGATTGTAATGAGCAAGTATCTAACACAAAGAAACCTTGTAAAGTTCTCCCTAACTATTATTAGATTAAACTAAAATGGTAAGTATAATGGACCCACATACTAAAATTGGAAGAAGGAGAGCATGAGTTATTTAGCACTAGGAATAGGTCAATAATCATGAAATTTATCTAACTTTAAATTAAATTGGTACCGACTTCAAAACTTGAAAATGTTCTCACATCATGTGATACACTCATTCACTGATAAAGAAAAAAGATAACGACTGGTGTACGACACAAGTGTATGCTATCACACAACCTTCAATCCTGTTATTAAAGGTTACAAAAATTGATAACAATTAAATATTGTTTTACCCTCCTTTTATTTTTCACAGGTCCAATTACAATTTATTGCCTATTGACGAAAATAAGTGTATTTTCTGTACTTAATCTCCCCCAATCTCGCATCAGCTGATCACAGATTAAGGATTTCTCCTCACGGCTTGTTCTTATTTCTCCTCCAATCTTAACCCGACGTTTTCGTCAGATTGAGAATCGCCATTTTGAAATCAATTTGACTTTGGGGTTGACCTTCAGCAGATCTTTATTATTTGTTTATGTTTTCATAATTTTACATTGAATAAACTTTTTTTGATTTTCTATCGATGACTAGTGATGGGTTCTTCACTTACAAAAAAACACCGTGTTTTTCGAAAAATGTTAGTTCCAAAGGATTCTTCAAGATAGCGCCAGTAGAGTTTTGCTCTCGCGAAACGGAGTTGGCGTATTTTTTGTGATAAACGCCAAAGGTAGAAAAAAAGTAAAAGCGCCAAAATTTAAAAATTCAAGAACATAAACAGAAAGCATAAAAACAAGAAAAGCTAATGTACCCGAAGATACCAACGTCTTGAAATTTTTATCGAAATTTCTACAGGGTACGGCAAAATATTTTAACTCTTATTGCTGAAGTTCCCAAAGAGGTACTAATAATACATACCTCAGTCACAAGATTTTTTTAACTAAGATGTTTTTTTCTCGCAGAGTATATATATTATATAATCCCACTACTAGCAGAAGTCATTTGCGTTCTATTTTTATGATATAAATTTTTAAATCAATTTTGTAATTTTTATAAACTTACACGCGCACTAAAACTTTTTTTATTATTGTTGCAAATACAATTGACTGTAATTTAAGGCAAAATAACTCGATTATAATCTAATGGCACGCAGTCAGATCCGACATTGAAGGAACCAAAAGGTCTGTTGTAATCGTCTGTCGTAATGTTAGTTCCTTCAATGTCGGATATGACTGCATGCCGCCATCTATAACATTCAATATTATTTGCAACAAGAATATAAAAAGTTTTAGGGCGCGCGTAACTTAGTAATAAATACAACAACAAAAAATATTTCACAAATAGTATACAATTATATAATAATAATTCCGTGTCCGTGAGATAGGTATTGATACCTAAATCACGGTGGTGAGAGGATTATATGGACGCCCAAATCCAATGTCTAGGCTCCTTTCATGTCCATAGTATACAATTGATCACAAGCTAGATTACGACAGACCTTGGTTCCTTGACATTCGTATATAATATATATATGACTGCGTTCCGCCAGGTTTAAAGCAATAATCTTTTAGGGCGATCCGAATTTCGTTGAAACAAAATTCGATTTCGACGATTTTAAATTTATGCACAAAAATAGACCAAGTGCCATGCGCGATCTCCAAAACATTAATCTCAGCGACTTCACTTTACCTCATCGCCCTCATCGGCAAGTTAACAGATGAAGAAATATAAAAAAAATGAAGCTGGGAAGCAATGACTGTAGTAAGGTAAAAGAGAAAAAGGGATAGTTTAATGAGAATTAAAAATGAATTATTCTAGAGAATTTTCGTAAATAATGTTTATGGTTGTTTGTTGAACCCTGTTGAATAATCAAATTCGTTGTTTATTTCTATAGAGTAAAGATTATTATATTTAATTATTTGACAAATGATCAAACACCAAATACGCCTCAATTTCACATAATGAAGGTTTTTTTTTAAATTACCGCCACAATTTTGTTTATATTCTTGCCAATCCCTGAATTTGCAAAAAGTAAGCGTATTTCGAGCGAAACGCTGATTTTGAGGTTAGGTGAAGAACCCATCATAGGTTACTTTAAACCAGTTTAGGTATTAGGTTCTAGTTTGAATTTTGAGCCAGATTTAAGATTAGGAATTGTACAGGTATCAAAGTTCATTGTTGATAATGAAAGTACCTTTTATTAACATCCTCAATTTACATATTACGCCGAAAATGAATGCATAATGTACAGAATGCTAGCTCGAGTTTCCCTTTTGCATTACCTTTATAAATCTCAAGTGTACATTTTTGTTCTACATCTGGAAAGCAAGACGCTGTGTAGTATAAGGACAATCACGTCTGAGAAATTCTCATGAAAAAAATCAAGGCAGTTTTCAATTTACAAAAGAGCACTGGTTCAAGCTGCAGTGATCGTTAACTCTGCTGTTTGTTGAATGCACCAAATTTTCTGAACAGTCTATGGAATAGTAACTTGATTTACATCAAAATTTGAGAAAAAGTAGGTAATGAAACTCTCGCAGAAATCTTAATAGTCATAATAAGGTATTCAGATAGTTCAAATTTCCAATTCTATGAAATATTCTTATCAATCCTTATCAGTAATCTTTATTTACATTTCACTGTGAGAAGCTAGCCCTTAATTTAAGTTTCTCTGATTATATCGCTAGAGCGCGTCGAGGCGTTCTGATCTCTACAGATCGAGATTGGGGGAGATTAAGTACAGAAAATACACTTAATGATTTGCCGTTCGCCGGTGCCGAATAAAATAGATTTTGGATTATTAGATTGGGAATTCTGGGAGATTTGGGGATTGAGATAGGAGGATATGGGACAAATAAAATTTCCCTTTCCCTTTCATAGGGATATAATATGATCTCAGTGGATTATCGACAGAGAATTTCCCTCGTGGGAATTTAAGCAAATGTATGAATAGCCGTATTTTTCTTTCTAACTAAAGGGGATGCAACTGGAATAAAATGAACAAACTGGAAGCAAGTCATTTTTCTTTTGGTTAACCAAAATGTTTGGCTAACCAAAATGGAAGTAGAAAATTCTTGCTTCCACTTCTATTATAGGTTAAGTCCATTATTTATCTTTATAAGTACCGAAACGCATTTTTCTTTCATGAATGTGGTGAAGTTCACCCTGGAATAAAATGAAAATATTTGGAAATATCGAACCTGGAATTTTTTTTATCCAAAAGAAAAATACCCCTAATCACTTGCACCTATTTTCTATTGGCTCTATCGAAAGAGTTCATCGTAAAGATTTCCATGGTATTTTTTTTCCAAGCCCTACTTGGAACAGTGGAAATTTTAAAATCCTTTACTTTAGCGTCACACGTACTCAATAATCGAAAGTAAAAAAAGCAATATAGAGATCCCTTTGATAAAAATACTTTAGCCCATACGTATGGCACAGAATTTAGATCTCACTTTTAGATAACACATTAACTTTGTGCAGGTCTCACAGTCCATTTTAAAATTATATAAAATTCAATTAATGTGTTTGATAGATCTAATCCTACCGGCGCGGCGGCGCCACGCCCTGGCTGCCTGGCTCCTGAGTCGGAGTCGGACAGATACCAACACTTTTTCATTTTACAATCGCTTACTAGCATACCGAAGTAACTTCCAGAAAATTGATGGAATATATTTTTCTTCTATCATATATGGCTTCAATAGCATGGTTATAACCAGGTGTTTTACCCTCCATTCGCTGGATTCTCACAAAAACCACTTTCAGCTTTATGATAGTCCATAGGGCGCTGAATTTAATATTAAAATATTTGCATCTATTCGTGGGACACCCTGTAGAATTAGCCATCCACTATTTTTTTCCATTTGCAAGTGACCCATTTACAATTTTACACCTCGAGGTGTTCTAGCGAGGATGAAAGAGACTAAAATAGAGGGCTGAGAGACATGTTTTTCTTTTTAATAAAAATTCCAGGTTCGGTATTTCCAAAAATTTCCATTTTCTTCCAAGCTTAGCTTTATTAAAGATAAATGTGTTTCGGTTCTTTTAAAGATAAACAATGGAAAAATGAAAACTTAACCAATAACAGATGTGGAAGCAATAATTCTATAAATCCATTTTGGTTAACCAAACTGGAAGAAGAGTTTTCCTCTTCCAAAGAAAAATGACTATTTTCCAGTTCTTCCATTTTATTCCACTTTGGTTAGAAAGAAAAATACGGCTCATTTGAATTCACTTTGGTCAGAAAGAAAAATACGGCCATGATAAGAAATGATAAGAATATTTTGAAAATAGGTACTAAACTTCAAAACTTGTGTATATTAATATATTTTTTTTAAAAAGCAAGCTTTTCTTACATTTTATCACTGAGATCATATAATCTCAGTGCATTTTGTGCAGCTGCTTACTCTCCTGGACTTATTAGAAGGTATATCATAAATATCATACATTCTGTAAAAGTACCAGTATTTTTGCTGTAAAACATTTACTACTGGTTTAATGTCCAAATTCATCATGTCTCCTTTGAAATAATTATGCTCCATTTCATGAGATGCACAGCTTGCCTTGCACTGCTTGTGTGCTCATGTGCTGTGCTGGTTGTGCAATTTCACAACCAGCACAGCACATGATTACTTTTCTGTGATTTTTTTTTCAGGAGGTGGTAAAATTTGTAGATGAACACTAGATTTTACCATAGTGAACAGTGTGGTCACTGAGATGCGGACAGCAGTGCATCATCCCCACTAAAAGCCACCTCTCCCCCTAAACATAATAATATTAATAATGTAAGTAGTCACTGTGGCAGAGCGAGTTAGCGCACTAGGCATTGCACACATGGTGACCTGGGTTCAATTCCCAGCGGGGAAGGATTTTTTCTGCTCTGTACTTGGATGTTCGGGGTCCACTCATACCTCGTGAGGAAAAATGAGTAGTTACTTGTATGAGTAACGACCAGTGGCAGCATTAACAGAGTAAAAAGAAATTAATATAATAGAATAATTCGAAATGTAAAGGAGGCTCTTAGTAATGCTGCGCTACCCACAAAAATTGTGAAGAGGCCTTGTGCTTCACCACAAAGAAATTCGTACAATACAATACAATATTAATAATGTATGATCCCAGAAAAAAAAGCACTTGCAACTCAATGCTCACTTTTTGAAACATTGGTGTAGATGAGGAGTGTGTCATGGTATTTTTCCTGAACGTGCTGAAGCAAATCAGATTTTAATTTTGCTGGTGGGACTTCTTTATACACAAACAATAATAAAAAATTTCAGGGTCAATTATTTTATAAGTATGAGCCATGAATCAGGTCACTAAATAGAATTAATTATGTAATTTGTGTGACTCTTAATATTTTTTTCCCTTTGTAACATAATATTACAAATAAATATATTCAATTCAATTCAATATTTTTCTTTCATTCAGGTTTTTAAATGACTGGTTACTTGGGAGTATGTGCTCAGAGAACAAAACATCTCTTTGACTATGATGTTGTTAACCCCAAGGTAGAAATTGTTGATGGTAGACGTTACCGTGTGAATCCATCATGGCCTTCTACCTATGAAGATAAAATAGAAGAAGGTAAAGCAAAGAGGGGCAATTATGATGAGGGATGTCCTGATGGTAGTCAACCATACGAAGAAGATGATGGAGGTTTGAGTGAGGATGAAGAATTGGAAACCTACCTAGGTAATGTTATTTTTCTCTCACATCTTTATATTCCAAATATATTTATCTCAATAATACATGGCAGCAAAAAAGCAAGAAGGGAATTTATCAGGAAAGAAAGCATTTTTTAACACAGAACATTATGATTATTTATTGTCTTGATACTTCTAGTAGTACTTCCATTAAGATTTATTGTCTTACTATTATTATTTGTAAATTAAACCTCACAGGTATTTTTCATTGTGTATTTCAGTAGAGTAAATTTGTAGATTACACAATAAACAGATTGCACTAACACAAAAAAGTATTGATTGACACGTAGTAACTTCCTTACAAAAATTCAATTTATAAATTCTAAATAATCTTCAAATGTATAGAGTACATCAGGGAGTCATGACAAATAATAAAATATAATCCTGATTGATAAAAGAAAATTAGTAGATCACCTACATTTATTGCAATAACTAAAATTTATATTTTCTATAATCATAATTAATGATATCAAAAAGTATTATGTTCCTTTTCCAGGCAAGGATGGACTGTACAAGTATGAGTGTCATATACCCAAATCATTTTACCCATTTATTATTGGTGTAAAGGGATCAACCAAGAGAAGAATTGAGTCAGAAACAAATACTCAGCTAAGCATACCCAGAAAAAATCAAACAGGTATATTTTGCATGCAATAAACTTATTCTTTTTGTTCTTGAAATTAGGAAAAACCTCATACAGATTTGGAAAAGCACCATGCCACGTCTATATCTTTATCTAACAAGGAAAAATATTCAGCATTTGTCTTGTTTTGGAAATACTATGGTGATTCTCAATAATAAAAAAGACTACAAAGCAAAAAAATAGCTGAGTATGTTAGATTTTATGAGTAGAAATGCAACAAAGAGTAATGGAGTGCTAAAGAGTAATGGAGTGCTAAATGAATTCAATTAGAGTTGTTCAGAGCCAGCGTCGATGGCATGTTGAATACACCGGTTCCCTTCAGAACACCGAAGTTAAGCGACATCCAGCGAGGTTAAGACTTGGATGGGTGACCATTCAAATTCTAATTCTCGTGACGCTGGCTTTTCCCGGCCCCACTCAGGCTGGGTGAGGTCAATGTGAGTAGCAGGTTTGTGAGTTTCCTGCGAATGGAGGGTAAAACCCCCGTCGTGATATGACCATGGCAGTTGAAAGCGACGTTAAACCCCAATTTAAAAAAAAAAAAAAAAAAAAAAAAAAAAAAAAAGAGTTGTTCAATGTTCAATGGATATAAATTATTAACCAAACGCAGTGAGGTTTTGTGTTTAACTTGGGTATTGGATGATTTGTTGTCTGTCTGTCTGTTCCACAATAATTCCCAACCTAATAATCTAAATTTGTTGAAATTTAGTACACATGTTTTTTGGGGTCCTAAAATTTGCATGGGTAGGTAATGGACGGAAGAAAATGCCCAAGGCATTATCACCACCTTTCATTAAACTTTGTTCATCCTTCATTAACTATACCTTTTCACTGCACCTGTATATAAAAAATTGTGAATAAAGATTGATCAAAAAATTGTTGAATAATGTTTATGATATTGCTGGAAATGAAATCAGGATATAAATGAAATACTGGTAGTTTGTTTAGCCCATAAATGAAATCTATAAAAATATAGCTTATTTATGTGGATGTAATTCCATGGGTAGTTTGTTTGTAGTTTCTTAGTACAAGGGCTTCAAAACATGGTTTGATACTTACTTGGATATGTAGCCATAAATTATACTCTGTTTTCCAGCCAACATTGTTATCAGCAGCTACAGCGAGAGAGCTATTGCTTCTGCCAAGAGACGTCTAGACCTGCTGCTGGTGTTTGCTAGAAAGAAGATCCCTTACACTCACTTGTTGTCTATTCCTATGAATGTGCCCAACATACAGGAAACCTTTGCTAACTTCAAGGTGAGTGAATAACTTGTGGCATACACTAGAAAGTTGTTTTAATAAAATCAATCGGTAATCGCGAGGAATTTCAAGCTCTAGGACAAAATCTGTTATAAAATTGCTTCTTAAAAAAGTAATAAGAAAAGGCAAGGAAATTGACAATATACATAAAATGAAAAAGAAAATTAAGTAATATTTATTAGAAGACAATGAAATATTAAACAAGACGAAAAGACATGACAAAAAAAAAGAAAAGAAAAAATAATGGAAACAGAAGAAATAGTTATTGTAACAAGATATATGTATATAGAAAAAGAAACGTTAATGAAAAGTACAACAGTACTTGTAAAGAAGCAAGAGGAAGAACATCATTAATATTTACAGAATTGAAAAATTTCCGTCCCGTTTAAAAGTTACAAGGGGTGGTCACCTTTTCAGAAACATACTGTATGTCCTAACATTTTGTATGAAAAATTCGTACAAAAGTTCTTTTTATTTTCAACTAGCGGGTTACACCCGCCGCTTCGCCAGCCCATCAAACACACACAACGCACACACATCACACCATACACACATCCAACCCCCACACCCACACATCAAACCACACACACACACACCACCACACACACACACACACACCACCACACACACACCCATCCACACACACACCCATCCACACACACACCCATCCACACACACAGCCATCGACACACACAACAACACATCCACACACACACACACCGACACACACCCATCCACACACACACACACACACACATACACCCATCCACACACACACACCCATCCACACACACACACACCCATCCACACACACCCACACACACACACAAAATGTCATTTAGGTTTGAAAAAAAACCTGACTTTTTTTTGTCGCCCATCTATTTTCTGTTCTTCCCCGGCGTAGCTCAAGAATGGCTCATCAGAATTTTGCGATCAATATGTCAAATAAAAGCCTGAACCCTTGCCTAAAACTTTTTCGCTTTAAGTTGGTAGGTCGTCACTTCAAATTTCGAGAAAAAATGTCATTTAGGTAAAAAAACGTGAATATTTTACCTGTTACCCATCCATTTTTTTACCTTACCCGGCGTAGCTCAAGAACGGCTCATCAGAAATTCGCGATCGATGTGTCAATTGAAAGCTCAAACCCTTGCCTAAAAGTTTCTCGCTTTGAGTTGATAGGTCGTCGCGACAAATTTCGAGAAAAAATGTCATTTATGTCAAAAAACGTGATTTTTTTTTGCGTCACCCATCCATTTTTATCCTTACTCATTGTAGCTTAACCTCAGGGAGATATAATCTAGCCTAGAAGAATTTCCTGATCCAAAGGGACCTATGTGCAAAATTTCAGGTTTCTCGGTCAAACGGTGTGGATTTGTATAAAGAACATACATACATACATACACACATACAGACAGCTTTCTTTTATAGATATAGATTAAACTATTCTATCATTGTTATTATTATTATTAACATTCCATATTCTCCACTTGTTGTGCAGGCTACTGTTATGTCAGATTTCTCTCACTGCCGCGGCATAGACGAATCTCTGTTTCAAGAGCCTGGTAGACTTCACATTACCATGGGCATGCTCATGTTGGCAGACAGTGTGGAGAGGGAGCAAGCTGTGGACATGCTACAAAAGTGTGGCAATGATGTTATTCTGTAAGTAGAATTAAAGTTAAAATGTACCCTAATATAAGGGAAACCTAATTTGTAATATCAAAATATAACCCACCAAATTCTTTGAACACTATTACTCCATGGTAAACTATTTTAAATTGTTGAGAAAAAAATCCACATCTCACGAGATTTGAACTCACACCTTACTATTTTACAAGTTGAAGTTTACATAAGAGTGCAGCAACTACCAGTTGTAAGATTTATTTTCAATTACTTGAAATTATCAGGATGAAAAAATACCAAGGTATTTTGAAATTTCCAAGAGATCGACAAGAATCATCAACGCTTCGTCGAATATATTGAAACTTACAAACTCTCCTTTCAGTCCCATCCTGAGATCACAACGAATCAAGATCAAACTGAGAGGATTGGAAATAATGAATGATGATCCGGCGGAAGTAGATATCCTGTACGCCAAGGTAGAGGACGACTCAGGACTTGTTCAGAAGCTATGTGACGATGTGAGTATAATAATTAAATATTACACGACTATCCCCCCGAAAATCGACCAAATTGGTCATTGGTCAAATGACCAAACATAAAAAAGGAAAAAAACAATAGTAATGTTCTGTAATTTTTATTTATTCATTTATATTTATTTTCGTTTATTGTATTTTAATGTATTGTACTGACCATTGGAATGCCTTCGTGGCGAAAATACCAAATAAAAGTTATTCTTATTCTTATCTTAATCTGTTCCAATTCCGTGACTGGTGGCTATATAAATTTTTCAAAAAAAAAAAAAAATGTTTATGATATGGGAATTCATTATTATTATTATTTTTTTTTTTTGGGTTTAACGTCGCTTTGAACTGTATGCCCGTATCACGACGGGTGTGTTACCCTCCATTCGCAGGAAACTCAAAAACCTGCTACCCACATAAACCTCACCCAGTCTGGGTTGGGCCGAAATGCCAGCATCACGAAGTCTTCATCTCACTGGACATTGCTTAACTTCGGTAATCCTACGAAAACCGTTTCATTCAACGCGCCATCGACGCGACGTCTGGCTATGGGAATTCAATACAAGATATACGCATTCAATACAAGATATACGTATAGGGGTTACTTTGAATTCTGAGTTCAGTATGAGATTGTAGCCAGCCTTCTTGGCGTAACGGTTGTGACTTCTGCCCGTAGTCCAGAGATAATACTGAGTTCGATTCCGGTTGGGACAAACTCTTCGAACAAAAATTTCCGTTCCCTCCGAACACGTGAGGCTGGAAATTCCAGCCTTACCTAGACTGGGTGAGCTTAATGTGGGTAGCTGGTACGATTCCCAGCGAATGGAGGGTAAAACCCCCGTCCTGACTATCTCAAATCAGGACATTAAAACCAAATATAATCAACTGGTCACAATAGATCTAATAGAGGTCGGTGTGACAATAATAAATTATTATTGATGTTTCCTTGTAGAACTCCAACCTGTTAATATGTTTTCTTGTTTAAGAACAATCAAGATGAGTTCTCTTTCCTCCCCAGGTGGTGAACTACTTCATCCGCCACCATCTAATGAGCAAGGCATACCAAAAGTACGACACTGTGAAGTTACACGTCACCCTAATGAACACAAAGTACCGCGTGCGGCACCAGCCCCCTGACGAAAGCAAGAGAGAAACATTCAACGCGAGGGATATTCTGGACTCACTGGGGGACTTTGAGTTTGGGGACACATTTGTGTACTGTGTGCATTTGTCCCAGCGACATACCAGTGACCTGGACGGCTATTTCAAACCTTCGGCCGTGATAAGCCTGTGATAAAGGAAATGTTTTTTTTTTGTTTTTTGTTAAGATAAAATAATTTGTATAAATACATTATTGATTTTTTAAATAATTTGTAACGTCTTTGCAATTCTTTCAGAAAGTCAGTTAATAAAGAAAAGAAATGTGTTTTAAAATGCACTTGTTAATATTCCAATTTAGATTTCTATGTGGTCCTTTTTAAATAGTTATGTAGCCTCTACTTTCAAAATCTCCGAATCTCTTTTTCGCAAAAGGGGAGTGATTTCTGTTTCAGAAACACTCTCCAAATCTCTTTTTCGCAAAAAGGAAGTGATTCTGTTCCAGAAACACTTTCCAAATCCCCGAACCTCCTTTTCAGTATAGTCAACGACGTCACTGTGGCCGAATGAGTTCACGCGCTATGCATTGTACGCATGATGACCTGGGTTCGATCCCCAGCGGAGCAGGATTTTTTGTGCTCTATGTCTGGGGTCCACTCATATACCTCGCGAGGAAAAATGAGTAGCTGTTTTAATGTGAACAACGCGCAGCGACCAATTGCAGAATTATAAGCAAAATAAGATAAAATATTCGGATATTAAAGATACGGAAAAAGTTCTATAATTCTGCTATTTCTTTTATAGGCAACTAGCCGCCAACCTGTACTTCGCCACAGGGTATTTTTATTTATAGGTTTTATACCTAACTAGAAGTTACCCCGTACATTGCAACGGGATATTTTTTAAAGCCAACTAGCCGTCAACCCGTACTTGCAACGGTGTATTTTTCACGTTTTATATCTAATTAGCTGTGACCCCATAGTTTCCAGCGAATGGAGGATAAAAACCCCCGTCTCGCATGACCTGGATATTGAAAAAAAGTAAAACAAAAGACATGTGTTCACGATTAACATAATTTAGATTATTTTTTATTAATTCTATTCACAACAAAGTTTCAACAAGCCAGTAGAAAAAATAAATTAATATAAGTCTAACCATAATCTATTAAATAATTTAGTGTTAAATAAAAGTTATTATATGAACTGAATATCTTAAAATCTAATGCATAAATTATTGCCTCTAATTCATTAAACAGTCCAAACTTTTAAAATATCACAGAATTTACAAAATAAATATTACTTAAGTATACAGTTAATACCTATGACTTCTAATAAGATGCGGAAACAATATAACTCTATACAAAATTGTCTTTTACTGTATGAGCAAACCATGAGCATTAAATATAAAATTAATCATAATGTTGGCGTAGGTGGTTACATATTTCCCTTTGAACTGTTGGTGTACCTCTTAATATATAAAACCCATTTAAATTCTCATTCATTCATAATCAATAGTACTCCGAAACGGCTGAACTAAATGACCTGAAACTTGGCAAAAAGCTTCGATGTGTTATGTAGGGGCGTAAAAAACTCGATATAGGATACCAGAAAAAGTAGGTAACCTCAATGGCGACAAAGTGCCGGGTTTTAGCTAGTTGTTAATAGTAAAAACAGTAAACGTGGATCGTTAAGCCTCTTTCTTTAATTAAATATCAAAAATTAAATTTATGATTCAATAACAGAAAAGAGACATTCAAGATTTAAAATTTACAGCCATGATTGAGTGATGGTGAAATTTTAGCGAGGTGAAATTTCAAATTAAACACTCATTATTAAAGAAATTTTGGATTTTATACTTTTATATGTAGTGTGTGTAATAATATAGTCTACTCTATAGGCAACTAAATAATAATACTAATTTTGTTTAAACAACTGTCAACCCAACAGAGGAGAAATAATTAATAGCCTCATTTAATCTCAAGTTACGAGTATGAGCTATTTTTTGCGTCTTTTTAAAATTTATTATTTGCCTCTTCTGTTGTAGAGGCAAATAAAATTTTGTAAACCTATCTCCTTAGTGTAATGATTGTGGTCCAGAAGTCGTGAGTTTCAATCTGTACCCTCCTAACAACTGTGGAGATTATTTTCACAGCTTACACTAGCACTTAACTTGTTTTTATTTTTAATGAGACTTCATTTAAAAAAAATGTGTAGTAAACAAATTTTCATAAAATCAAACAACAACAAAAAAGTGAAAAGATTAGAAAAAGAGTCCAACAATCGGTACACGGATACAAAAGGATTGTAAAAAAATCCATATTATTCAAATACCCATTTCTCAGACTCGCAAAAAAGGTGTAGAAAATTGCATAAATATTACAATATAATGTTTAACACGCTCTTGATCTATCGAAGACTAACTGAGAAACAGATTGATCGGCATGACTCAACAAAACTCAGAAGACTAATGAACGAAATTTCTCAGAAGACTAATTAACAAAATACCTTCTCCCATCTCTGAGATACAGACAGTACAAGTCAAGTGCTAGGAGTAATATTTTTACCAAGTGTGCCATATATAAACTTTAAAAAAATTAAATAAATAATAATAATAAAATTGGTGAACACATTTTACATTCTTCTAATCTCTCCTAATTTCTTGTAACATTACTATTTTTCACTCACTCTCACTTACCTCCTCACTCATTCACTAAAAGCGGGTTTTTTTTAAATTGAACGAAAAGCCTGAACGAGACCGAACAGTCAGTTCTGGTCAACCAAAATTTGAAGAATAAAAAAAAGTGATTTTTGGAACTCTGGTTTGTTTAAATTAAAGATATCGGTGTTTGTTTACATTTTGCATTTGAAATCATCCTCTTCTTCTTCTTCTTACCGAACCAAACGCCACGACCGAACGAACGAGCCGGTCCACTCTGGTCAGGATTTTTCGGTCCGGTCAAATAAAAAAAAGTGAATTTCAGTGACCAGGTCAGCTTCGGTTTGCTTCGTTCAAAAAAAAAAAAAAAAAAAAACCGCTTTAACTTTGAACCCGTAATTCACGAACGCGCGTTTCCTCTAAATAAAGGCACAGCACATGATGCACGCCAGCACGAGGAACGGGAAGATCAGGTAGACACCTATCCTTGGCTTGCAGGAGGAGATGAGAATCGTGACGTCATCGGGCTCGTGTTCTATCCCGTCCCGTGTGGGCACCTCCACTATCACCTGTGGAGGGGGAGGGGAGAGAGACACCAACATGGCTTAGTAAAGAAATTTTCCAGAGATGATAATGAAATAATAATAATCTTGCGAGTGCATTTCAAAACACACGTCCAATTTACGAGGTACGTCCGGAAAGTAAGGGGACAATTGTCGTAGGGGTTGGTAGGAATGTCTTTTTTTCAAGGTTGGCATACCTGCTTGTAGGGGAACTCCTAACGGTCACAATGAGCCCTTGCCCATCTCAGTTCATTGGAAAATGTCGTCGCTGGAGCCCGTCGCGTCAACCTCTACAGGTGCCGTTTGCTCCACCTACCGCAGGTGCGAGATTCGGGCAGTTTATCACTTTGCGTAGTAATTCAGCTGCTGAAATTCATCCTCAGCTATTGAAAACCTATGGACCTGAGGTGATTTCACGTTCCAAGGTTTTCAAGTGGGTTAAGAAGTTTAAAGAAGGTCGCACAAACACACACGATGAAGAAAGAAGAGGCCGTCTGTCGTTTCAGAAGAACTTGTGCAGCAAGTCAATGAAAAAGTCGCAGCGATCGTCGTGTGACCCTCAAAACCGTATTCCTCTGACCTGGCGCCCTCGGATTTTCATCTGTTCACGAAACTGAAGGAGCTATTGGCTGGAAAAAGGTTTTTCAGCTACGAGGAGGTCAAGGAGACTGTGGAGAAGTGGCTGTTGGAGGTGGAGCAGAGCGTGTATGACGAAGGCATAAAAAAGTTCGGACCCAGGATGCAGAAGTGAGTGGAGCTTGTCGGTGATTATGTGGAGAAATAAAGGACTATATTTGGAACTTAGGTACCCTATAAATTTTATGAAAATATATGCATTTTTCGAGTTTTAACATCAATTGTCCCTTACTTTCCGGACGTCCCTCGTAATTACATTTATATTTAAGTACATCAGATTCTCGACAGTATGGGGATTTTAAATGCATTATACAATTTATACATAATTATTATGTAGTGAAAATCATCTCATTTGCATATTCAGTTTCATGTTATGTTAGGAGTTTACAATTTGCTGAAACCTGAGCATCTGAGAACAATACATTGATTTTTTTACAGTACTTTAAAAAAAGGAGTATTTCAACCATTTTTTTTTTTATTTTTATTTGTAGCCATGAAACAGCTACTGTAGATGCTGATAGTTCTGTGTTGTAGCTTGCCCATCCCGTAGGACACTACCCCTGTGATGGACAAGAAGTGAACTCTAAAACTTGAACTATTTTATAATCAATAATTTTTTTTTGGCCAATTTGTAAATTTGATAATTCAATTCATATCAAACAGTTTAAAAAAAAACCGAAATATGGTTATTAATGAAGTGTATTGGTTCCCATTTGATATTGTATCTAAGGATGGTGTTAGATAAAAACAAGGGTTGGTGGAAGAGATTGCCATAGAAAATAACCCCGCCCTTTAGTTAGGACATATTATGTATTATATATTTTTTTTTTCTTGTTTATATTATTATTATTGTCATTTTTATATTTACTTTTTCCCATTATTTGTCTGTTATATGTTCTACTAATAAAGTGTTTCTAAATAAATAAATAAAAGAATACTAACTTTTTTTCCTTTGGAATTAATGAAATCCAGAGGAAAGTGACACTCAGTCTGGTTGATGCAGGCATCATGAGAAGAGCTCAAGTTGGAATGGGACAAGGTGGGCTTGTAGATGTTGAACACAGCATGCAGGTCATTGGACACGAGATCATTGTCACTGTAGAAGATGTAGTAATAGTAGCCATCCTGAGAAACCTAGATACGATAGACATGAGTGAGACGTGACACTACTTTCCATGCTAGAAATCTGATTCATCTTCTTTCTTACACTTAAGGGGTAGTGCATAGTTCAACGCTAATGAGAGCGTTAACTAGAGATCCTTTAAGCCTAATGGATAAATTAACTGAGTTGTTCAGTGCATAGTGCTAATAGTTTTAATTTCAGAGCTAGTTTCATAAAATGATGTTTGCTTAATATACGAGCTCTCTAATAGGTTGATTAAAAAATGGGACAAAAAAAATGGCTGTGAACAAGATTCTAGAATCATTTTATTACTTCCGAGAAATTTTTAATATTAGAAATCGGATTTCAATTAATTATTTGTGAGACCACTAAGTCTGACTAAGCACTAAGGCCTTAATATTCTTCAAGTTCCCTCACTTGTGTTCCACAGACATGTGAGTGACTCGTGTGAGGAAGTGAGCGTCGGTGCAGCGATCCGACTCATTGAACTGATGACTCAGTAATATGAGTCCGTCGTAGCAGTGCAGGAGACCCTGTTCAAAACTGGACATGTCGGATTCTTGCTCGGTAATGTTGCCGTGAGCCACCACTGTGGACCAACAATAATAATATATGCGGAATAATGGTCTATTCTGTTTCCAACAGGTATCTTTGTTTTGTCAATTGGTGGAGAAACTGGGGTGAAATTTTGACTTCACTTGCAAGGAGTTTTGACGAACTTTTACAAGACAAGTCTTAAAAACAGTTGGACACACTAACTGTAATAAAAATAAATTGTAGGGAACTTTTTTCCGCTTTAATATTTTTGGACAATATTATTAGAGAAGAGGACGACTGCATTTGAGAAAATCAGTAACAAAGCAAAGTGTCCAAAATTTAGATGGTTCTAAGGAAGCCAAATGTGCTTTCCAGGCCTATTGTACTGGACACCTTTCACAGTCCACAAAACATGCAAAACAATATAAATAGTTTTCCGAAATTATTGCAAGCTCGACGTTTTTTTTACGGCTCATATTATACTGGACTAACAGTCCTTTTGTTTTTATTGAATAATCAGGATTATGTTGAAGGTAGTGAAGCAACTCACCAGCTCTGTCCCACACCATTTCCGCCTGACGTCTCAACTTCTTGCTCAACTTGTGGTCAATAATCTTGCTGGCTGACTGTTTGAGCAGCGCCACATCATCATCATCCACTTCATTACTTGTCAACTCCCGCGCTAGATTCTCGTCTGCCTGTTGGTTCACCACCTCAGCTGCTGTTTCAAATGTTACCTGTACAAAACATACTGTAGTGGATCATACTAATCTTGTTTCAAATGTTATCTGTACAAAACATACTGTAGTGTATCATACTAATCTTGTTTCAAAACTTACCTGTAGGAAGAGATATTGTGGTGGATCATTTTAATCTAAGAGTTCTAGCTAGATCATACCTGTACTTACATGTTGAATTAAAATCGTAATAAACCTCAGATGATAAATAATGAAACTGAATATAAACAGAAGTCAAAATGACTGGAATTTATGGTTTCAGTTTCAGTTGAAACTACATACAATTAAAACTATGACCTAATGAGATCTTTTGTAACCAGATGATTCTAACCGCCAAAGCGCCGCCGAATGACCGCGGAAGTTTTTTTTGATAAAAACCTCGAGGTGCAAGCATTTGAAACTCATAACCAAAATTTCATATCATAAACTTGAACCATATGCCCGTGGTAAGCCGAATGCGGAAAAAAAAGGTATGAATCTTTTACTAATTTTGGGGGTGCTCGTAAAAGAAGTTAGGGGTATCAAAAAAAGGTCAAGTCATCTTCTATTCGATGAGGCAAACACGAATATGAAGAAAAAAATTAAAAAGTTTGTCCAAGAAAGTCAAGATTACAAAAGAAAATACATACGAACTAGGTTTAGCGTAAGTATACACGCTCGTTTTGTTTTTCTTGGCGTTGCAAATCTAGCGTTTTGCTTGATTTGGTTGAACGTCCTGAGTTGAGGTATTCAGGACGGGGTTTTCGGGAGGGAGCAAAAACTTTGTTAGAAAAGGCTGGCTTTTAATTTGTCAGAATGTATTTGATTGATTTTTATCATAAAATGATGTAATTTCATAGCGCGCGATTAGCTCAGTGGTTAACACTCGTTTTCCATGCGGAAGTTCCCGGGTTCGATCCCCCGTGCCGACAAAAATTTGTATTCTTAATTTGTTTACAATTGTTTGTAAGGGATACCTTTCCGGAGCGCTCGTGTTAGACCCAGCACCTAATTGGGAAATTATTTGTCACTTCTCGCCCATCAGAGGGGAGGCATACTACGGGATGGGCAGGTACAACACAGACCACAAGCGTCAACAGTAGTTTCCTGTTTCATGGCTACGAAATAAAAATGGCTGTGAAACATCATCTTAAAAAAAAAAAAATACATACCTTGACCTCGTTGTTGGGGTTCTTAACTTGGCTCTGTTTCTTGTGATGATCCATGAACCCACACGTGCGCAGCTGCTTTTCTCCTTTCACCACAAGAATGCTGGCTCCAGAATATCTGATAGTTGAGTTATATTTATATATTAGGTAAATAAATATTGTTTTATTTTTTGTTTTTTGTCACTGAGCAATGGTGCTTAAAATTCAATGTACCTACTGAAGCGCAAATCACCTATACGAACTTAAAAGACAATACATTCAACAGGGTGGACCAAAAAATGGTCTGACAAAGCAGGTGTAACTTGCTTGTAATATACATTGTACCTTATGATAAAAGAAAAGAAATAAATTTACTTCTTACCTAGAACACACAGACAAGTTTACTGTAGACCCTTGTGGCAAATAGAAACCCCAGTATTCCAAAGTATCATCTGGCAATGTCATGGACTTCATGAGGCGGATATGTTTTCGTTTTTTGCTGTAGCTGGGTTTCCCTTGAATTTGAAATGCACTGAATGTTGAATTCATCTTCAGTGTGTGAGCCTTAAAAATAATATACAATAAATATTTCAAAATGCTTCAATTACACTAGAAGTCCAATAAACGAAAATTCCGGACTATCGGGCGGTGCCCCTTCCTTTTAGTGTAGACTTTGCCGTAAAACAAATGTATGTAAAATTATACAAACATAAATCATAATTGAAGGAACAGTTAGGTTAATAATTAAACTACAAATACAGTATGCAAATACAACAAAATTGAATTTACATTTCAATTTTTTAATGTATGTATGTACAATTGAACACGTTCTGTAAAACATATTTCACTTAGATTTAAAAAAAAAAGTCATGAATGTCTTTCTGTTTTCTTGACTTTTGACGTTTTTAATTAAATTCCGGATGATCCCAAACTATACCTTAAACTTCCGAATAACTCTCGAGCGTTTTTATTTGCTTTAAAGACACACTTTTCAAACTATTTTTTTACAATTTTCCGGAGCGATGCCGGACTATCGGGCATTCCGGACTATTGGATACCAGGTTATCGGACTTCTACTGTATTTTATACTACTTCTCTGTACATAATCATTTTAATCCACACTCTTCAATTGACAAGAGTTCAAAACAAACTTGTGAAAAAATATACAAGGATTATTTAAAGAACCCCGAAAGTTTCATATGTCAAATATTTATTTAAAAGTCTCAAGTATGATTTCTTTGTGGTGAACTCCAGACATCCTAGTCTCATTTTTCTCATTTTCCATTTTTCCTTTTTAGGTATGAGCCAACTCCAGACATCTAAGTCTAGAGCAGAAAAATTCCTGCCCTGCTGAGGATCAAACCTAGGTCACCTTGTGTGCAAGCCATGATGACCTATTACATCATTTGTTATAATTATTATCTTACACATTAAAAAATACACTTTTTGGACACAATACAAATTTGTTATAAGGTTCATATTAGATATCGAAAGTATTGATGTTATATTTAATATTTTAAAAAACCATGATTCTTTAAATTTTCATTCACCAACTGGAGTTTTGCATAGGCTTGATCACGATTACTAACTGGTTGGTTTTGTGTTGTGAAGATATAGGTTTTGTAGTGTGGTAATGTGTCTATTATAGACCAGATATGGTAATCTGTCTATTACTGCATTTAAATTCATATTTGTTTCTATAGACCAGTGGATGTATATCTGTTCATGGCACATGATCTCTTGGAACTTATTACCTTTATATAGGAGGTCTACTTATGTTTTCTCAAGATCATATTTATCATTAATGAGGTGGTCTCAAAATTAGATCTCCCTAGTCTGTTGTTTCTGGAAGCTGCAAGGTGTTCTTCTGTTCTTGTTCTAATGCTTCTACTGGTCATACCTATGTATTCTGCACCACATTCACATGTCAGTTTGTAAACACCATTACAATCTTCTTTTTTAATTTTATCTTTTCAATTGAACAATGAAGTTAGGTTATTACTTTTGAAATCCATATTTTTTCATGATACTAGGCTATAGGGTGTTCTAGGCTTTTTACAAATGGTAAACCTACATACTCAATGGTTTTGGTATCTCTAGTGGTGTATAATATTATTTTCATACTAGTGTATACAATGTGAACCAATCACGAGGAAGTATTGTGTCCATAATTGGTAGTGTATCTTTTAATGTGTAAGATAATAATTACAACAAATAATGTACTGGTAGTCATCATGGCTTGTACGCAAGGTGACCTGAGTTTGATCTTCAGCAGGGCAGTAATTTTTTTTTACCGGCTTTATAACCTATACCTCAAAGCTTCCTCACAATGACAATCATTTCTCCTAGTTGCAGGCATGGCCGAGCAAATTTTTGTTGAAAATAAATGCCTTGAAATACCATTTATTTTCAGGATGCTTGAGAGCAGAGGGAGATCTTAAAATAGAAAAACAAACTCTGAAAGTTTTGAGATGTTTTCACTGTCCGTTGTGGTCCTTTCCTATTCTGAATACAACTAGCAGTTTCCCATAAGATTTCTAGTGATAATAATACTGACTTACAATTGGGAACCGAACCCCGTTGAGGAAAACCATAACAAAGACAAAACACACACTGCACTCTTACTAGAGAATAAACTTACTCGTATTTGAAAAATAACTCTGAACACAAAATGATTTGATAAGGTTTATATTCCTTACAAAAGATAAACACTTTTTGCCTGCTAGATTCCATGCACTTTTAAGCTATATTATTTTTAACGTATTTTTTTGTTTGCACAGGAAGGTAATCTGAGTGGTTAACATGCTAGTCTGGTAATCCAGGTAGCATAGTGATTCATTGGTTCAAATCCCACCCAGTGTATGAATTTTTCCTCATTATTTTGAGTTTGTGACCACATAATAATGAGACTCTGAGGGTTAGGTGGTAGAAAATGCTTTGAGTATCAACCTTGTCTGGTGGTTACCTTCCACTATAGAGTTTTGTTTTTATTGTTATTTTTATAAGGTACATAGGTTGAAATTTACCAAAAGTTACACTGTTTCTCTCCAGGCCCCATATATTGGAATATGAAATGGAACCTTGAGCTAATTTAATCAAAATTAACTTGGGAACAGATATTTTGTTGGTATGATAACAAAATGTAAATAGAAAAACCTACCTCACAAAATATAGAAGATATTCCATCTTTAACTTCCAATATATCAGACTCAGCCACAGGAAGGTGCATATCCATATAGACTTTGTGCCTCAGGTACAAAGGAATTATGAGAATTACTGTGGGCAATACTGCTGTCAGACAACAGAAAACTATAACTCTTTTTGCTCCATGCATCTTGTCTAATCCTAGAACGAAAAAGAAAAAAAATCATTACAGTAAAAGTTAACCTAAATTAATGCTTGGGATTTGATTTTGCAAATCCTTGTACTAAATGATGCTATCATGTATCCAAAAAATCTTACTCCAATGATAATAATAGGTTAAAGAAAAATCTAATTAATGATATAATCATGCCACTTATATTTTACATGATATTGTTCTACATATTAAGACTGGAGGAAATAATATTATTATATCTAAGTGGAAGAACATTCTATTTTGTATTAATTTGAATTTGCAACTTCAACTGAAAGTAAAAGTGTACAGATCAATAGTCATGCACCTGACCTTGAGTTGCAAAAATTGGAGGGCACAGCAGCTTTAAAACATTCAATTCCTACCTGTTGCATTTATTGTCAGCTGAAATAAATTGTCCTAGTTAACAATGCACACAGTAGAACACAAGATAACGTCAGTGGATATGTTTTAAGGAAGGCTAATCTTAAGAATGACAGTGAGCAAAAATAACAAGCAATGATAAATATTCAAACAATCCACTAAAGTCAACTAAAGTGATAAGAAAAAGAATGTAGCAAATTTAATGTGAATCAAGTTGCATGAAAGCCTACAAGATAAAATCGGACTACTCAAATACCTGAAATTTTGAAAAGTACCGCGATTGTTTCCGTTGCCTAGCAACTGGAATATTTTCTGACAACACTGTAGACGTATTTTTCGTTTTAACCAAAGTGGATTCAGCTGGAATAAAATGAACGAACTGGAAGAGTCATTTTTCTTTTGGAAGAGGAAAAATCTTCTTCCAGTTTGGTTAACCAAAATGGATTTATAAAATTCTTGCTTCCATTTCTTTTATACGTTAAGTCCATTGTGTATCTTTAAAAGTACCTACCAAAACGCATTTTTCTTTCACGAATAGTGGGGAAACCTAAACTGGAAATATTTGGAAATACCGAACCTGGATTTTTTTTTATCCAAAAGAAAAATACACCTTGTGTTAGGCTGTGTGTCGTCTTTACCTCAAGCCCAATTGCTAATGGAGAGAATTATTCATGAACTTGAAAACTTTTTACAAACACTTTTATACACCAGTTAATGGCCCATCATGTTCATGAATTATTAGGTACCTATTATTAAACATATTGGATCAAGTTTTATTTACATAGAATATTATACAATATATAGAAAATGAAATTAATAGAACAAAACTTGATCAAGGGCGGTGTTAATGCCAACGGCATTCTCTTTCGCACTTTATTATTCAGTCTCTTTGACTATGTAATCCACTATCACAGAGCAGATTAATAAATTTTAAAGTATCCAATTGAAGCAGTAATTTTTCTTCAACAGCCAAAATGTCATTAAAAACGAAATGGTGTTTTAGCCTTCAATAGCTACAGTATAACCAACCAGCTACACTCATTAACCTGACTATTTATTTGGTTGGGTACCAATGAGAGTAAGACTTATAAATGTGATTGGTTTATTTACCATTTACTATTTTAATCTCGATACCTACTCTTTTAGCAGAAAAAGTGTAAAAACTCATTTTCGAAATTTTGTGATTTACCTACCACGTTATTTATACAAAACATATTTACGTAAACTTACTCTGCAGTTGTGTAAGGGAATTGTAGTTGCATCCATGGTAGTATGCTACCGGCTGATCTGTCACCTTCATAATTGTTATCGTTTGAATTATTTTCCAGATTAATGAGAGATCCAATCAATTATTCATAGAGTTCCAAAATTTCTAGATAATTATATCTGAAAAAATAAATAAACAAGAGCTGTAGGTACCTATTAGGTAATTATTTATACTAACCTCATTAGTTTACTAGTAGTTCTGTGAACTGTAAACCTCAGACAGATTCTAATAACGCATCATAATTATCAAGCATGAGGACACCGAGACCACGCTTTTTCAATACCCCACTTGATGAGTTTTAATTGAAAAATATCATAACTGCCGACTGAATTCATAAAAAATATTGAAATTTAGTATACATGTTCATTGGAGTTATAGAATTTTACCCATTAATTATTGCCAGTTTAGGCCTCTCGGGATCGCATGGGGACGTTTTGGTGAAAATTAAAAATGATTTTTCTAATTTTATTCAATAAAGCTATGCTCTTGAAATTTTGTAGGATCGTTTAAAACTATAATATTTGATTTCAATAGTGAAATTTTGTGATTGTGAAAGCTAAGGGGGCCACGATATGGTAACACAAAAAAGGGCCGGTTGATATTTTTTTAAAACCCATCGAGTAGGGTATCAAGCATCAGGTCTCGATGTCCTGATGCTTGATGTGCCATTTATAATTCTGTAATAAAATCTGTGTGAGTTACAGTTCGCAGAACTACTGGTTAAATAAAATTAGAAAAATCATTTTTAATTTTCACCAAAACGGCCCCCATGCGGCCCCGGGTGGAAATCGGCCCAAAATCTAGACGGGAGTTATCGCGGATTAGAGAGACAGAAAAGCAGAAAAACGAAAGCCAAATCGTCCAGTACCCAAGTTAAAACAGAATCTCACTGTATTCGGTTAATAATTTGTCATATAAAGCTTCGGAACACCGAGACCATTCATTCAATACTCAATTCGATGGATTTTAATTTTTTTTAAATCAACCGGCCCACTTTTGCGGCCTTTTTTCCTCTTTATGGCCACAGTGCTTTCGATCACAAAATTTCAAAACTGAAATTTAATTTTATTTTTTATTGACTCTAGTCTGGCTGGGGTACTACAAACAGGGAGTAGACCAGCTGTATGGTTAGGGGACTATAAACAAGAAGTAGACCAGCTTGGGCTTGGTTCTGGGGGCCCTTGTCAATTATTAGCCTCCTTGTAATGACAGTGGTAGAACTGCTGAGTCACAGTCATTCCTCCACTGTCTTGCTACCCTCGTTCACGATGACGCTACCCTATGATGGTATGATGATATTGACTCTACAAAATTTCAAGAGTCCCGCTTTATTAACCGAACACAGTGAGGGAGCGAAAAAAAAATACATTGCCAATTATGGACACAATACTTCCTCGTGATTGGTTCACATTGTATGTACCTATACTCTTAGCAATTTTGAGATTTATACTAAGTCACTTGTATCTCCAAAACAGCTTAATCGATTTTCTTTTAATTTGTTTTTTTATGGTAGAATACCGTTTTTTATACATTATAGAGAAGGCATGTCAAACTCAAAATGTATGACGGGTCATTTTTGAGGTATGTTGATAATTAAACCGTTAAAAAGATAAAAATCCGTACGAAAAAAAAAATTACTCTTATACTTACTCAAGAATAAATTCAAGTTATTCAAACTCATTTGAAGTTTGAAACTGACCATCAAACCAATTTTCTGTTCACGTGCCTATCAATGTAAGTCTGTCAATAGTATAAAAAGAACTGTACAATAATTTACCTACATCTTTAAAGTAATTTATTGAATTACTAAATTTTTATTTAGTTTATTGTCAGGGACTGTAATTCACACCAAAATAATAATAAACTCGGAGAGAATAAACAGTATAATAATATCAAACAAACGAAGAGCAAGTGCGAAGAATTAATGACTTTTGAAACAAATCCAAAACTCCACTCGCTAATATAACAAACGATTGTAGGAATGATGAGAATGAAATGTACATATGATATATGAAAATTGTATTGTTGTTGGAATTTAATTTTAGAAGAAAAATATGCTTAAGAAAATTTATTTACTTGCAACTCTCATACAATTATATTAAGGTCATGGTAGGGTCAGAATTGAGTTATTGACAGAAGAAAATTAAATAGAGATTGACAGCTAAATTTTCTCCATCAGTTTCTCTTAGGGCAAAATTGTAGACAAAATCTATAACGTAAATCATTACTTAGCATCGGTTTTCCCTATCTTATACAGTAAGGTGCTTTGCTGTACTTTGGCTACAATGTAGGTATACTTCGGAACACAGATGCCTCCCCGGCAGGTGGTACTATCTAGAAAGCCATTAAAATAGTAATCTGAAAGGATTCCTACATTAGATACTTGCTACTAGACTCCGCTCATATCTCGTGAACGATTCACCCGATTTTGATGAAACCTGGTATATGCGTATTAGCGTTTTACGTAAAACATTTGTAGTTTTTATCGAATAATTAATGGTTGTGATCTAATATTTAGGAAATACAGAAAATTTGGTCCAAAAATTGCAAAAAATAGTTTTACGACATTTCAGAAATACATAAAATTTGGTCCAAAAATTTCAAAAAATAGGTTTATGACTTGCTGATACGGAATTTGTGGAATCTAGAATGTAGGAAAAGTGGCATAAAAAACAAATTTGAAGAGAATCGGTTGAAAAGTTTTGGAGATACAAGTGATTTAGTATAAAATCTCAAAATTGCCAAGAGTATACAATACAATGTGAACCAATCACGAGGAAGTATTGTATATATAATTAGCAGTGAATTCTATTACTTCCGAGAAATTTCTAATATTAGAAATCGGAAGTATTGTGTTCGTTTTTGTAAAAAAAAATATTTTTTTGCTCCGATTTCAATTTTTTTCAGATTTCTGGACGTTTCATAACCTCCTGAGCAAATTTGGTTTTGTGTCTGTCTGTCGGTCTGTCGTTCTGTCGGTCTGTCGGTCTGTTAAAACAATTCCTTGTAACGCGCAAATCTCGGAAACTACTCGACCGATTTTGATGAAATTTTGCACTCATCTAGGAGACATTCTGTAGATGGTCCCATTTTAAATTCATCGAATTTATACCAGCGGTTCTAGGTGAAAGAGCCCATGCGCCTGACCACTAACTTTTTACTTAAACGCGTATATCTCGTGAACGGTACACCCGATTTTAATGAAATTTTGTGTGTGTATGCATATAATTGTTTTACATAGGCTATTTATATATATATTTTAATTAATTATAATTAGACTCTGATATTTAAGAAAATCCGAAATTTTGGACAAAAAAGTCAAAAAATAAGGACCACGACTTGCCGATACAGAAATTTTTGTGGAATCTAGAATGTAGAAAAAACGATATTCTACCATATAAAACAAATTTGAAGAAAATTGGTGCAGTTGTTTTGGAGATACAAGTAATTTAGTATAAAATCTCAAAATTGGCACGTGTTAACAATGTGAAACAATCACGAGGAAGTATAGAGTCCATAATTGGCAGTGTTTTTTTTAATAGGACGATACCCTGATGTGAAGTACTGGCAAAAAGTAAAATAAAACTGATAAAGAAAGTCTATTCACAACTAGATAAGTAATTTATTAAGACGTAGATTATGAATGATTATCACAATTATCACAAAAATATTATGGCCTGCCCAATCTACCATAACATATTGAGGACATAATAACATGTCCTCAATTTTAACGTTGAAATCTTTTGAAAACCACTTGCTGCAAATGCAAAATCCAATTTTTATAAACAAGGTATAATTTTAAATAGCTACTCCAAGTGTTTTGTTGGTAGGTAAGTAATGTCTTAAAATTACTACCAACAAAACATTTGTGTATACTCACTTAATGAATTAATCCTTAGACAGCTGTTATACAAATCACACAGAAAGAATTAGAAAAATTGATGGTATATTTTATATTGAGATTTAAAAGTTCAAAGGACAACACTATTTAATTTCAACAGTAAGTACGTATTATTAGATAAAACTGTTTGTTAGTCACTAGTTAACCTTAGTTTCACTATCTCATGAAATAATCATAGGTACACGTACGTCGTACATGTGAAAATCGCAAAATATACGTAATTTTTAAGACTCAAAGTTAAATAATTGAATTAAATTCGTATGTTTTCGAATAAAAAATTAGTTTCCACACAGTAGATAATTTTATTTGGGTGACTGGAAAATTGAATGCGTCACCCCGAAATTAAATTTTAAATCAACACTATAAATTATTATTAATAGATTATTTCTCACATGATAAATTAATTAATTATTATTTTTACTTTTTTAATACGTAAACTTTAGCTAGAGAGAAATTTTATTAAATGTTATGACTTGATAAAAAATCAGTATACATATATTAAAATAAAATAATAATAAAAAAAGAGGAGAACTGAGAGGAAAAATCTCAATAGAAATCTTAAATCCTGACATGCCTACTTACCTACATTCTATTTTTGTACCTCTACGACTGTTTGTGATAAACACGCAAATGGGAAATGGTAGATAAATGGTCATGAAAGTAGCTTATCATTAATATTGAATGTAATTTGATAAGAATTTAAATACCTCATCTGAACGGTCCGATGCATTTTTAACACATGTTGGAATATCATTACCTATCAAATAAGTAAATACATAGCATATGCATCAAATTTCAGAGGTAAAAATATTATGCCAAGAAAACAATTCACTAATGAGGAACTGACAGATAAGGGCTATCAGTATGGGCGGCCCATCTTCGCTTGGAAATCAGAAATATAAAAAAGTACTATGCTTCTATAGAAAATAAAAACTTCTACATAAAATCACTATGTATATTGAATAATAAATGTAGCAGATGAATAATAATAAATCGCACTATAGGATTGGAACCGTACTCATTTCCAGACAGTTACCTCTGGATTTAAAAATAACGTTAATCTGACAAGGAAAGAAGAATAAGGTAGGCACCTATAAAATAGAGGTTAATAGAAAATAATTTTGAATTTATTTATGGTGTAGAAAAAATCATCGGTCATTGTTTTGAAAAAAATATGTTTATTCGACACACATCAATAGGTATGCAATAGGCATTCTCTGATCCCAATATAGTTGTAAAGTATTACATATTACCTAAATGGTATCTCTTTCTGAGTTAGAACAACATCGGCCAAATAAACAAATTCAATTTTAGGACAAATACCCAGATAACACAAACCTTTGCATCATGTTCGTTTCATGTTTGCTGGTGCGTGTCATTCAAAAACACGAACTTTTAGAATGCTTGCTTTCGCAAGCATCGCGTTCGAAATACGTTCGATTCACGGATAAAATGAATCAAACATTATGCTCAATGAAAATGTGCAGAAAAGCACATGAATATTTGTTTTATAAGACAAATTCAAGGATATGTTTTTATGTCCGTATTACAGGTTGAGCATTTGTGCTTGATTTTTTTCTGCTTATTGTCTCTTATCGTTTACGAGATATATAAAAATACACTGCCAATTATGGACACAATACTTCCTCGTGATTGGTTCACATTGTATGTACGTGGAGATTTTATTTTGAGATTTTATACTAATCACTTGTATCTCCAAAACCGCTTAACCGATTTTTTTCAAAATTGTTCTATATGGTAGAATACCGTTTAGCCCACTAAGTATTCCAATGCTTGTGAGCAGTGATCAGTGGCGAAATTATGGGCAAATGATACACAATAATATAGAAGAAAAGAAAAATTCCTAGAATTCTGCACTACCCACTAACATTGTGATGTAATAACACAAAGAACACACATTTAATTATTTTACTTTTCCCAGATCCTAGACTTCTAACAAACAAGTCCCCCATTGAAAGTTCCTAGAGTCGCCCTTGGATCCAGAGGACACTAGACCCTGTACCTTGTTGTGTTTATCAATGGAGCAACTCACATGATAAGTGCCAGGTAGCATGATATGGCTGGGTGTCAGATGATTAGAAGGGTCTAAGGACTATATCAAAAATAATAATAAACTTGTAGGTAGTACGTTTCAAGCTGTTGCAGGGACTTCTAGATGTTCCTGATTTGAATTTTTAATTATTCAGGAACTTCCAGTTGTTTCTAGGGACTTCCGATTTTAATGAGATCCCCCAAAAAACACTACGTGTAAAAATAGTCGTCAAGTGTTGGAATGATTAAAAAGAACTGATATCAAAAACGTCAATTTTCTATGTGTTGAAGGAATTATTTTTCACGTAATAAGTCTCTTGATAATTCAACCAAAATAATAGCCTCACAACAACAATACACCTTTGAGCAAACTTCGATTTGGTAATTTGAGAATTTAACCAAAAAATAGCTACACAACAAAACAATGCTCTTGTAAGAACAATTTTGCATAATTACAGAACCATTGTTCTTACAAGAGCATTGTTTTTAACTCAATGAAATTTGTTGTAATGAGATTCTCTCAATGACACCTTTAGACAATATTCCACAAGACACACCATTCTATTTAAGATTTTGAAGTTGGTCCATTTCCAGCCTGACTGGGGCTGTGTAGATATACGGGTTTTAGCGTTTTTTGATATTTTGAGTCGTTTTCGAGAAACCAAGGCTTGGGCGAGACTTTATGGATGCCCTGTATTTGTAGGTAGTTATTTTTAAATTTTGAATGAGATCTACGTAATTTACGATTCAAAATACAAAAGTATTGATCCAAATAAATGCTTTATTAATTAGCCAGCCTCCGTGGCGTAATGGTTGTAACTACTGCCCGCAGTCCAGACATTTCGAGTTCCATTACCGGTTGTTGCAGACTTTTCTAATATTTTTTTCCCCTCTAAACACGTGAGTCTGGAATCACAGCCCTCCAGGCTGGGTGAGGTAAATGTAGGTAGCTGGAACGATTCCCAGCGAATGGAGGGTAAAACCCCCCGTCCTGACTAGTTCAAATCAGGACGTTAAAACCAAAATACAATCAACTGGTCACAATCGTTTTAAAATGAGGTTGGTGTGATAATTGGTGCTTCTTTTGTGGGACTTAAACCAGTTTATAATAATGAAGAAAAAAACATACCCATTTAATCTTAAAATCCATTAGCAATAATTCATTAATAATCAACTAGTGTTTTAACCTTGTATTGAAAAATTAGTAATGAACTCGTTAAAAAACGGACAATTCTGTTTCGTGGTTTTGTTTACAATATTACAATACAATTTTAATTATATTATGTACCTACGTACATGACCAATTCGATCTTGGTAAAATAAAGAGAGAAATGAAAGTGCCGAGTATTATTATGTATTCAGAAATGTTGACCCATATATTTGCCTAACTTCGAGTTGCTAAACATGGTGTCATTTCAGCATAATCGGTAGATATAAACAGAAGAAGTGAGAAATTGTACTAGATATAAATTTAATAATTATGAATTAATAGGCAAGCATGTATCCATGGAATATACCCTGAAAATTTCAGCTCGATTGGACAAAAATGCAACTTATATCACGTTTCATACATAGGTAGATGGATAATTAGATTGTGACAAATAAATGTTGATCGAGTTAAACCATACTCACTTCGTTCGAAATTAAACGGTCATAGGAGGTTGACCCAAACTAGCAACACTACTGTTTTTTTTTTCTCACGAGAATACCGGACATCCAAAGTACAGAGTAAAAAAAATCTACCTAGCCGGGATTCGAACCCAGGTCACCTTGCAAACTTTTAGTAATTTACCTACACCAGTCGACGACCACCACAGAGACTGCTCAATACATCAAACATCTCGGCCGAGGTGTGAAGAACGCCTATACAAAGAAAGAGACAGCCCGGCAGAGTGTAAGGTTACGGAAAACATAGTTTCCATGCATTTCATGTACTTTCAGCCAGCGAAAAGTGCAACATGAATTTCAAAAATTGCAATTTTTATTGCGGAAATGGACTCTACGCTGAAAAATAAATTGATTTGAATTTTTGTTTGACTTCCTAGCCCAACGGGAACCCTATTTTCGAGACCCCCCAACAATCGTGAAAGACATGAAAAGATTCATAATTTTGTTTTTTTTTCTGTTTTTTTTTCTTCATACGGATCCTTTGAGACCCGACTTCGTGTCTTTAACATGGCACTGAAGATTAAGTGAGGTGTCTAAAGTGATCAAGATAAAATGGAGATGAGCCCGGACCAAAAAAATATTCTAAATTATAAGCGGGCGGCCCATTTGGGCGGCCTCGGGTTTTGGGAGCCCAAATCGGGAATTGAAGGATAATACTAATCTTAAGTGGTATCAAATGAAAGCTCTTGATGAGCAGATACCAAATTTATTGTTTTTATTCCTTCAACCGGTCCACTGGGTGGCACCTGGTGGCCTTTTCATTTTCTTTGGCGGGTAGGTACCTTCGAATCCTTAGCTTAGTGGTCAGATTTTGGCCAGTATGTATTTTTCGAGATGACCTCGCTCTCTCTCTGCAAAATTTTAATGTTTAAGTTTCCAAGTATTAGTTAGTTCATTTTCTGTCCAACTCTTAAGAAGACAACTTTGTCTATTAGTAGCGTGCCCGACCTGCCACCCTGTTAGCACGGGTTCGAATACTGGCGGGGACGAAATTTTTAGCTTTATTTTTTTCAATTTGGGCTTGACGTTGTTTTGTTTTTCCGCTCTGTATATTTCATGTTGATGACTACCCTCACGAGGAAAATTGTAGTAGTTGTAGAATCGGGCTGTGACCTGTGGCGGCATTACGAGATTGATTTTGGACAATCATGGTTGGATGGAGATAAAATATGATGAATTAGCTCTCATAATGTCGATGCAAGTCGCTAAAAGTTGTGACAAAGTAGTGACCTTGGCCAAGTGGGTAGCATACTAGGCTTGCACGCACGATGACTTGGGTTCGATCCCCATGAGGCCAGTTTTTTTTTTAACTAGGTCCATTATGCCCGGGGTACACTCATACCTCGTGAGGTATTGATAAGGGACGTCACCAACGAGTTCTCTCCTTTTGGTCCGGTAGGTACCGCGAGCTCTCTCCCGCTCATGGTTTTATCAACACCGAATTGTCTCCTGTCGCTTGCATTTTTACCTGAGTTTATACAGCCTACATAGTTTAGGCCTTGCATAAATTTTATAATAAAAACACCTAATAGGCATCATTGATATAGACTTAAGGCATGACTTTCTATGTATTTCCCTAACCCTACTATAAACCCGAGGCATTGCCTTCTATGTATTATCCCTAACCCTACTATATTCATAGGCATTGCATTTGTAAATCCAGGTGTTTTAGTGTCCCTCCTAAGATAAACCTAATCATGTGGAGTATAGAATCAAAAGGTATTGATAGGCTGATTGCAAATTTATATATTATTTACTCACTTTGGGGACTCAGGGGGCCGAATCGGGGATCCAAATATATATTGACCTTAGAAAAATTAAATACCTACTGCTAAAATTATATCTTTAAAAAAATTGGAATATAAGACAACTTGGTACATTCACATTTTCCCAGCTTATTTACTTTTGTTATATATAAAGTTTCAGTAGTGTATGAACCTATATTTTCGTACAAAAAGAACTGATATCCCCCCAAAAACACCACTTCGTGGTTAAAAAAAGAAGAACACCCCACTCAATAGAATGATTATAATTAGCTAAAAATAAATGATATCAAATTGAGAACACCTTTACCCCCTCTCTTTCTATTTCTCTGCACTCCTCTCTGAATTTATTCCTCTTATGTTTATCTTTCTTTATCCTTTCTAGGGGTCATCCCAAACTTGATTTCTCTTTAAATTTACTTGTTGAACGGCAATAAAAAATGGCGGTTGCGGTGTAATTTTCTCGATTCAAATCAAATAAGTTCAGAAAAATCATACTCCGACCGCCATTTTTTATTGCCGTTCAACAAGTAAATTTAAAGAGAAATCAAGTTTGGGATGACCCCTAGAAAGGATAAAGAAAGATAAACATAAGAGGAATAAATTCAGAGAGGAGTGCAGAGAAATAGAAAGAGAGGGGGTAAAGGTGTTCTCAATTTGATATCATTTATTTTTAGCTAATTATAATCATTCTATTGAGTGGGGTGTTCTTCTTTTTTTAACCACGAAGTGGTGTTTTTGGGGGGATAATATTTTATTACATTATTTATCATTTGATCTGCAAATCAATATTTTTTCTTCTTACTGGCCAATATTTTATACACTGCTCATAATAATAATATAGACCTAGTTTACCTCTTGATGTAGAAACCTTTTAATGAATTTATAGAACGTTATTATTCCCACTCTTATTAAGCGGTGTGTTGGCAGCTTGGATGTAGCAAAGACGATTGAGTCCCACCCATATTTTAAGTTCTATGTGAGGCGAAGATTTTTTTGTTACTCTCATTAATCTTAATTCAGTTTTTTCTTTTTGTGTCTCACACTGTCGTTGATTTTTCTAAAATTTTATTTACATCATATTATAATTTTCCGTAATTAGACCTTTAGAAAGAACCTTCAGTCATGCACGTAGTATTACTAGGCGTGGCTCCAGGGTTCATTATAGATATTCCTTTAGAGGACTTTAAATACTTTTCTACTTGTTTCAACCATCTAAAATTAAGTGATCTCATTCCCTTTGACTAGACCTTTCTAAAAACACCAGAAATACATCTCTAGGATAACAATAGACGGCTCTGGGCTCCATAATAAGTATTCAATTCAAAGGCTATAACTCAAGTTCGGTCCAGTGTAATACTTTAGTTATATTTTTATATTTTTTCCTATGGTAAGACCTTTCGAAAAATACCACAATCGCAGCTCCAAGATAACCAGGGGCGGCTCTGTGCAACTTTCCGGTTTTATTTTAGAAGGCTATATCTCCTATCCTATAAAAAATAAATACTTGAAACTATACAAGGTATGCAGAGATAAAAATTCCCTATTCAAAAACGTAGCTCACGTCTTTCCACGATAAGCACACGTTGCTGTACCCTTGACAGAAAATTGGTCTGAAAAAAAACCCGTATGAAAAATTTCATGAAATTCAAGATTTTCGGCGTGGCTAGAAAACGACTTTAACTGTACGTAGGAACCTCGCGCTTTCGTGAAACACAATCTATTTTCGCGTCTCATTACGAATTTGAAATAAAAATTGATAAAAGTTTGCGGGAAGTGTGCGAAAACAATAAAACAAAATACATATAAACTCTATTTCGTGTTAATATAGGCCGGTAGGCTGGCGCTGCTTGACGAGCGCTCGCCTTCCGGCGAGCTTGATACACGTTTCGGGTGAGAATCGAATGTTCCACCGTAAAATGCTTCTACAGCCGAAATGGTAACAGACAGGCTCTGACTCAAGTCGACCCAACCATAAACCCCTGCCCGAAATCGATCACATCATACGAATTAGTCATCAGAGGCATGGCCAAAATTGTGTACTGCGCCGTCCAGACTCAATACTTTCTGATGCGAGAAATCGAGGTTTTTGGCGAAAAATCGATATGGGGCTTGAGGTCTGCGTCTACTAGGTAGGAGCCTGAGCTGCTTTTAAGAGTTCCCGCCTAGCGCTACGAGTACACGGTTCCCTTGGTTCGAGATATTCTTGCCGGCGCGGCGGGATGAACGTTTCGAGCGATAGTCGAAAGAACCACCGTAAAATGCTTCTACAGCCAAAACGGTAACGAGTCGAGACCCCCTTGAACCTCCATCCAGAATCTATCACACTTCTCGAAAAAGTCAACAAAGGCATGGCCGAAGCTAAGGACTGCCGACCAGATTCGTTTCGCTGCTTGAGTCAAAAATTTCACAATTCCTCGCATGAAACCTCGAGGACAGTCCTCAACGTCGGCCATGACTCTAATGACTTTTTCGAGTAGTGTGATTGATGTTTGGCAGAGGTTCAAGTGGGCGGGATCGACTCGTGTCAGATTTTGCCCATACGTTGCCGTTTCGACTGTAGAAGCATTTTACGGCGGAACATTCGACTCTCTTTCGAAACGTCCATCTCATAAAATCAGAAGTTCCTAGGAACTGTAGAAACTTCAAGAGGTTCCTAGGAATATCTAGAAGTTCCCGAAGAATTAAAAATTCAAATCAGGAACATCTAGAAGTTCAAAGTTAAAGTTGTCCTATTTGTGTTAATCACAATCGTGATGTCACAACTACTTAAACCACCGACCTCCAGGTTTCAAGTACGGCGCCTTCTAGAGGTCGGTAACATCTAGAAGTTCCCAAGTGTTCTAGGAACAACTAGAAAAGTTCCTGAAAGCGGGAGGTTCTTGCAACATATACAATAGGCAATTTGAGATTTAATACTAAATCACTTGTATCTCAAAAACTACTCAACTGATTTTCTTCAAATTTGTTTTATATGGTAGAATACCGTTTTTTCTACATTCAAGGTTCTACAAAAAATCTGTATTAGCAAGTCGTAGATTTTATTTTTGCACTTTTTTGTCCAAAATTTCGAATTTTCTTAAAATAATCAGATATCAATCATATTTTATTAAAAAATAATTAAAATGCACTACCTACCTATGTAAAACACTAATACGCATAATGTTTCTTCCTCAAAATTGTATGCTTGAGTTCCTTTATTCTGTTGTGTAACTTATAGTGCTTTTCATATTGATTTATTTTTCAGTGTGTTTTCCTTTTAAATAATGGGTGATTACCTAGTGATAAATGGTAAACGATTATAGGAATAACTCAGTTAGAATTTCTTAGGTTATCTTCTCTGTGGTGAAATGTTTTTGAATAAGAGTATTTGAACGCACCTTATTCTTATCAGCTTGCTTCGATTAGACAAAGAGTAGAGCAATAGTCTGAGTTGACTGTTGGAGTCTCTTCCCCACCTTTCTCGGATGAAATTGATTGTGGGGATATTTTAAGGTTCTTAGGTTTTATAAGGGCTTTCATGAAAATCAAATCGGTGAGAAAAGCCCTTTAGCAAATTAGGAATACCAGTCGAGTGGGAGGGAAAAATAACAAATAATATTGTGTGGGAATATTTACGAGAACAAAAGTCCCCTACCCGGAACCAGGGCGCAAGTTTCATTTTAACAACTAAAGACGAGTTTTAAGTTTTGTTATCTTTTACTTTCACGCGCGAAGTTTAAAATTCGGTTCAGGGCTTGAGGGCTGATAGGTTTTGGAAATTTTTTCAGTAATCTTGGAAAGAAGTAAGAAAAAAAGTAATTTTACCTCAGATAAATTTCAAATTTCTAATAAACTGGCGTGAACATCACACGATTTTCTATTATAGAACTTGAGCAGGTTTCATTTTTTTTTGTATAAAAAAATTCCAATCGAATCTTTATACCTTATAGGTATAAAGTATTAAAAATGTAAGGAAAAGAAATAAAAGGTAATTATTTGGAAGTTACACTTGAAGTTTTTTCCACTGAAATTACATTATATATATCTCCCTTGCCTTTATCCCATATTGGCTTATGTTGTTTTTGGGGTCGGCATTGTTCAACCTCATGGTTGAGGTTGGTAGGGTGGAGCACGTTTTTTATGGCTGGATGCCCTTCCTAACGCCAACAATTCTATTTGGTTTTAACGTCCTGATCTGGATGGGGGTGTTACTCTCCATTTGCTGGGAATCGTACCAGCTACCCAGATTTTTCACAACATTTAACCGGGAAAGTATGTTTTTCTCCAAAAAGTGCAATATTTTGTAAATTTACCCACTTTACCAGATTCTGTTGTAAAAAATCTTGCAGGTAAATGGCGTTTTATAACTCTATTAAATGCTCTTAATATATTTAGTTTTTATTTTTTGTTTTAAAGCATAAAAAAAGATGGGTTACCTCAGACTTTAACCCCAAAAAGTCATTTTCTAAGAGACTTGTGAATTTTTCAAAAACTTGAAAATATCAAAAAACAAAGTTGAAATTTTGAGTTAATTACACCATGTTAAGCAGGGGTTAGCTCTGAGAACTTTTTAGAAATCTGTTACAGTTTAGAAGATTATCGACATTGAATGTTCTGAGAAAACAAGAAAATAGCTAAGAACAAAATTGAGCTAAGAATAAACTAAAAAAAAAATTAAACTTAGCACAGCTAAATAAGCTTCTAGAACACATTAGAAAGTGAAATATACCTCACATTGGCCCTAAATCCAGTATGAAGCTTACTGTTTAAACAAGACATATACCCAGAAATGTTACAAGTTCAATTTTAAAAAAAGTGGCTGGTTACAATACTTTCTATACCTTTCAGATGATAGAAAGTAAATATGTTGAAAAAACATTATTTAAAATTAATATTATGTAAACACCCTACCAAACTGTCTAAGAAATCTTAATTAAAGAAAAATTGTGAAAACTGATGTAAACCTTTGCATTCAAGGTGCAACCTTGGTGCAAAGGTTACATCAGTATATTCATAAATAATCTTCCTAGAAATTATCAGAAGTTGGTAATGTTTAAAGGTCTATTTCTTATATAGCTGACATGATCTGTCTTGAATAATTTTATATATTTGCAGAAAAATCAACCACAGAAGACAACAACATGGGTATACCTGGGCTAACTACATACATCAGCAAGAATTCAGGAATTTTTTACAAGGAAAATTCTCTTCATGACTCCGTATTGCTTGTTGATGGAAATAGTCTGGCATGTCAAATATACCTGACACTCACTGTGACCAACAGTGCATTTGGAGGAGACTATGAGCGATTTAGACATAGTATTGAGAAGTTTATGAAATTACTGTTGTCATGTAATATTTTGCCCATTGTAGTGTTTGATGGTGGATATGAAAGACGGAAACTAAAAACAACTTTGTCAAGACTAAAAAACACTATAATAGGTTTGTTCAGTTTGTTTCAACTTTGAAAGTGAGTGCTTTTAATGAAAATAGACTTTGGTATGTCCTTGCCTATTCTGTTGAATTAAGTATTGAAGGCAATTACTCAGAGGCACGCTTCCTCTTGGTAGTGAGTTTGAAGAATATTTTACCTTTGAAATATATCTCCTAATAATAGAGAGAGAGAGAGAGAGAGAGAGAGAGAAAAAAAAATCAATCATCAGTTGGTCAAAACTCAATGTGACCCTGCTTTCCCTAAAAATAAAGATAAATTTTTAGGACCCTTATAATTATTTGAGAGCTTCACATTGAAACTGTAGGCTAGGTCAGTCAGTTGAAACAGGACCTCATTCTATTTGTTCAGTTAATGTGGTTATGAAGCTAAACTTAATGATCAAATAAATCACTGTAAATTCTTGACAGGTGTAAGCAGTTTCACTTCAGTAAACCAGCAGAATAATGTGAAGCTGTTTCCCATGTTTATGAAAGAGATATTTAAGCAAGTTACCCGTGATCTTCACATCCCCTGTGTCCAAAGTGATTTTGAAGCTGACTTTGATCTGGTATACCTCAGTCGCAAGTTCAACTGTCCAGTTCTCAGCTATGATTCTGATTTCTATCTAAATAATGTGGAATATATCCCATTCTACAACATAGAACTCAAGGGTGAAAAGGCATGCAATACAAGCTCAACAGGCAAGGCTTTGTATTGTAAAATGTACAGGGTGGAATATCTGTTCAGACACTTTGGTGGTGAGTACTTCTCTTAACTTATCCATACATACTTGTATGTTATTATTTATTGTCTTTCTTTAAAGTGGCAGGGTTCTCACATGAGAGTTCTTCCACTCAACTACTATAGAAAAAAGGAAATAAAGAAAAAGAAGAATAAAAAGACAAGAAAAATTCAGTGGTGCTGCTCCAGTCACAGCAGGGCGTTTGCCTTAATACCATCCAGAGATAGCGCGTTTCTGACACTGACAGGCAGAGAATTCCTCAGGTGTGCTGCTGTGGTCTGGAACGAATTCTCACCTGCAGTGGTTCTGTGTAATGCTATCTTTAGTATTTTGGTGGGTCTGATGCTGTACTGGTTCCATCCAGAAAGGAATTCAATGATGTATTCTGGACACTGCAAATACAGTACTTAATATACAAATAGTAGCACATGGAGCCATCTTCGATTCTGTAAATTCAACCAGCCCAAGATCGTCATAAGATTGAGAGACTTGATCATATCTGGCTAGGTTGGAAATGAACCTCACACATGCATTCTGTGCTACTTGCAGGGATCTTTGCAATTCTTAACCAATTCCACCATAGTAAACAACATCAAAATAATCAAATTAAATATTGGAAAAACAAGGGCCTCGACTAGTTTTTTCTTGAGAGCTGTGGAGAAAACCTTCTTAAATTTACTCGTGTGAAGTGAGTAAAATACCTTTCGACGTATTTCTGCAGTATGCGGGCTCCAGGACAATGTGCTGTCAATTTTCATCCCTAGATTCTTAGCTCATTGCGTGAAAGATTTTTGTTGCCCATCTAAGATTATTTGGGACAGCTGAGGTACAGCGAGATTGGAGACAAAGTGGTCTGATATAATGTAAGAGCTTGTGTTTTTGAGGCATTGGTAGTTAAAAACAAGCTTTTCGCCCATAATCTAAGAAGATTCATTTAAAAAAAAAAACAAGTCTCAAATTTTTATGCATATTTAAAAAAAATAGGTCGCAGTGTTAAGGACTCAGGGTAGGCGAATAGTGACTGAAATGAAATGATGATGATGAACGAAATAGTCAGTAAACCTTTCTTATTCTTCTTCATGCATGTTGTTTTCCAGTCGAAGTATGTAAGTAGGCCGAGCGAGGCACTGAGCGATTGTAACGTCGAGGGCTGAATAAGAGCGCGCCGAGTTTTTCACGCTTCCTGTAAAGTTTGGTTTTCTCGCGTTTCTTCTCATTCAAAACGCGTTTTCTCGGACCTTTCCAACCGATTTGGATGATTTTTTTTTCAGTTGAAGTTAAGGTTTTGATACACGGGATGACTTATCTATTCCAATATTTGTCGATGCTATCATGCCCTGATTATCACACAAAAACTAGCGCTTCCGTTACAAGTCACCCAAAACCGCTAGTACGATTTTGATGAATTTAAAATAGGACCATCTACAGAACGTCTTCTATATGTGTGCAAAATTTTATCAAAATCCGTTCAGTAGTTTCCAAGATTTGCGTGTTACAAGGAATATTTTTAACAGACCGACAGACGGACACAAAACCAAAGTTGCTCAGGAGGTTATGAAACGTCCAGAAATATGAAAAAAATTGAAATCGTAGCAAAAAAAATGTTTTTTTTTTTTTTACAAAAACAAACACAATACTTCCGATTTCTAATATTAGAAATTTCTCGGAAGTAAAAGGAACTATCCTAAAAATATGCGCGTATGTCATCCCCAAGTGAAGAATATGACCAACAAAATGGTGAAAAGAACACCCAAATCGGTCTAACCCTTGAGGAGATATCGCGTTACAAAGATACCCCTTCCTTAGAGCAGGAGGGGGGTGGGTAGTGGGTACCCGCCAAGTCAGATAATAATAATGTTTGCTGTAAAATTTAACAAAGTCCCTGGGCTCAGAAAAAAATCCTAGAAATCGTAACTCTTTTGATTGGGTCAGTAAAATAAATAGGTACCAGTGACCCATTTAGGGAGTCTTAGTTGAACAAACTTATTTAGTATTCATTACAGATGGGAGTTATTACATATCAATCCACTATTTTCAAGGTGCTGAATACATATTTGATATTACTTTTTTGTTGCTAACTCTGCATTTAGTCATCAGTGGTGTCCAAAACACCACTTTTTGGCAGATTTGATAGCCACACGGTTATCAACAACAAAAAATTATGAGAGTTAACCCTAATTGATTAGACACTTCTTTTTGGAGGATAAGGAAAGTTGTGTTCCTTATCCCTCACAAACTAGTCATGAAGTTAAAGATGATGTTCACACCAGGTTATCTGTAACATTATTTAAAAAAATTGTAGTACATTTATATTTTTTTTTTTTTTTTTTTGGTTACAACTTTTTTAAATTGGTTGATTTTAAATAAACATTTATGGAATAAAATAATTTACACACATCAACAATTTTAATTTTCTTTTTTATCCAGGTCTATCGAAGGATTTCATCCCACTCCTTCAATGTATGCTGGGTAATGACTACATCTCTCACATGCACTTCAGTAGTTTCCTCTCACAACTTGACTTCAGGTATACCTCAGGGCAGAAAAGTCCTGTTAGCAAGCGCTTGGCAGTCCTGATAAAGTGGTGCAAAAGCCAGCAATCCTTGGAGACTGCTCTTGGAAAAGTAAGGCACTTAATTTTTTTTTATAACTTGATTGACTTTTATGCAGATTAGTGATAAAACAACTTGTAATTCAATTAAAAGGCTATCTGCAACTCACTCCCATTCAAATACCTTTTTTGGTACTTGAATGGGAGTGAGATTTGTTGAAATCTATACAAAATTTTAGGTTCAAAGAAATTCTTACTTGTAATTTTTGTTTCACCCAGTTTCAACCTCTTTAGAGAGTGAGATTTTTTTTACATCTTAGACTATGAGTGTAGCACATCAAATCAGTCTCATTTTAGGTGCTGATCATGATAGTAATATTGGTTTTACTTAATTTTTTGGATCTCAAGCACAGGGGACCCCAAAAGTTAAGTAAAATGAAAAACTAATCCCACAAAAAAAAAACTACCATTAAAAAAGGGCCAAGTTCCAGAACACCTATCCAAAAAGGTTTCGCCAATGAGTGCAGTGATATCTTGTTTGCGGCCAAGTTATCTTGGTACTAAACTATTTCTTTTATTAAAATCCATTTTCTGAGTTCCTCATTTTGTATGTTTTTAATTGCTAACTATCCTCTAACTTGGCCAGTTTCGCTCCTTGTGATGGTAATTTTGTCATTTTGTATACATATAGTATATAGTCGTAATATTCCATACAACCGATGGCATAAAAATGAGGAACTCAGAAAATGGATTTTAATAAAAGAAATAGTTTAGTACCAAGATAACTTGTCCGCAAACAAGATATCACTGCATTCATTGGCGAAACCTTTTTGGATAGAAGTTCTGGAACTTGGCCCTTATTTAACGGTAGTTTTTTTTGTGGGATATCATTAATTTTTGTAAATGGTTCGTTTCACAAACATGCACAGTTCGGCACATGCAGTTTCACTATTTTTTATTAAAAATTTCAGGATTCTTCACTTTAATATGCTCCCTAAAACGACACCTTTAACAGCAGAATTAGTCCGAAAGTGCCGGACTATTTTTTTTTTTTCTCCTTTACTTCTATAATAAACTTTACCACCATGCAAAATTTCAGCTTTATAGGTAGTCCGGGAAGTGCCTCATAATTTAGATCCATAATCGAGTATACTTACTCCCTAAAACAACACCGTTTAACAGAATGTTAAGTGCAAAAGTTCCAGTTTTCAGATTTTTTACTGTATTTTTACAGTAAACCCTACCACCATGCAAAATTTCACCTTTTTAGGTAGTAGGCAAGTGCCTCATAATTTAGATCTATAATCAAGTATACTTCCTCCCTAAAAGAACACCGTTTAACAACATGATAAGTGCGAATGTTCCGGTTTTCAGATTTTTCCCTGTATTTTTACAATAAACCCTACCAATATGCAAAATTACAGCTTTGTAAGTACTAGGGAAGTGCCTCATAATTTATATGCATAATCGAGTATACTTCCTCTCTAAAAGGCTTCGTGTAAAAGGCTTGCTCCTTCGCGTTCGTTTTTCATGTTTTTGAGAGCAAATTTTCATTTGTCACTTACAATGATTTATTATGATTTACTACACAATAACTATATGATTTGTTTCAGATCATAGTAAGTCTCAAACGTCATCAGAAGTCAGAGGCAATAAAACAGCTAAAGCGGTCTATTTTAGATTACAAGACTGAAGATTGCATTTTATATCCTTATGTTATGGAACAAATTGTTAAATATAATCAAAGCCGAAAATTAGAAGAACTTCAAGAAATTCAAAAGATGAGAAGTATAAAGATGGAAACTTACAAACATCCTAATTATGCATTGAGTTTTGAGCAGATGAGTGATACTGGAAATAATTTCTATGGAAACAGTGTTGATGAGGGAAGTGAGTCGGGTACCGATAACAAAAGTTTAATAAGTGAGCTGGATACAGAGGAAGAGATGAGTAATGAAAATGAGCAAAAAGAAAACACTGATTTTGGTTCTGAAAACACTTATGAGATAGCAGATGAAACACAGGAAGAAAATACAGCAATTCCTGGACACATGGGTAAACTTGATGAAGTAGAATCAATAACAAAGAGCTGTAAACAGCGATTTGAGCAACAGTTTAACAGCACATATCTGAACATAGCGTGGTTAGTGGATGAATTCCGTCACTGCAACATATCTTCTCACATTGCTAATATGTTCAACTTGGGCACCATATTTCTATCTCCTCTACGCGAGAATATCAAGCTGGAGAGTGTACATGTGGCCAGCTATCCTATACTACAATCTCTGGGAAAGGTACTGCTGCAGGATTCAGATAGAGGGGCTGTGTTGAAAGTTTACACAAGGGATATAGCAAGAATGACAGTTGTACGACTAAAATGTAATGGCAATGAAAGTGATAACTCCTGATGAAATAATTAAAGATAGTGTAATGAATGGGGCCGAATTAAATATTTTAGATAGTGGTAGAAAAGACGAGAAATGTAATGTTCCTAGCAAGTACTACTCTGCAAGATATTCCTGCTTACAAGCTGGCATTTCGAAGAGGTCTTCTCTTAAAAAAATTGAAATTGTTCCATCTTGATGCTGCGTTATTCAATGGCGACCTATTTCCTCAAGAATGGAATCTATTTATTATCAGTCTCATCTACTGGTGCAACAATTCACACCATGTGAATCGTTACCACGTGAGTTGTATCATCATAAGTTTCATATACTTGAACATTGTGCAGTCTCACTGTGGTTATTTTGAAAGCACTAGCAGTTTCAAAAGAAAATATGCGAAAAAGTTGAACGCCATGAAAACAGAATTTGAGATGGAGAAAATTGAGAGAAAGAAATGTAAGAAGAGCAAAAAGAAAAAAATTGAAAATGCAAGTGAGATCGCCAGTGCAGATGGTACAAATCCATTGAGTGATGAATATCCTGAAAATAGACTTACAAGTAATTCAGCTATAAAACAAGATTTTTTTAATGATATTACAGTTGATGATCTTGACAAATATAGCCTTTTTAGTAGTATACTCAAAATTGTAGACACCAATACAGTTAACATTGATCAACTGATCCTATTGTACGAGCAATTCTTTCAGCTCTCCCATTTAGATGAAAATTTGCGTTCAAATCACACTAATTTCAATAAGGACGTTATCCATGTGTTTTGTGAATATCAATCTATTTTTTATTTTATAACCATGTTCAATTCGGCATTGATGTTCCCATTTCAAGAGCTCGAAATGTCTAAAATTTACTCTGGCACGTTTATTTACAATGTATATTGTAAAATATATAAAAAAGACAATTGTATTCCTCTTCTTTTTGAACATTCTACTGATATGTTTGAAGTATATAAATCTATTGTGAATGTAATAGAACATAATACAAACACTGATGTGTTCAAAGTAATAGAAAGGAAAGTGAAGAGGAAGAAAAAGAAGAAAATTAAATTGAGAGAGGAAGAGATTGAAGAATCAAAAGAAGAGGCAAGGTCTGGAGGAGAGGAAGAGGAAATATTGATAGATAGTGATAATATTTACTCCCTCCTTCAAGATGTCTGTATTTGAACATGAATAAGATTTAGCAACTCGAGGGGGTCTGAAAGCAAAATCTCATATGCAGATCTATTTAATTACAGTTTAAATCAAAAAGTAAAAAATCATCAGGCCATGGGGCGGGCCTGATATTTAAAAAAAAAAAAAAAAAAAAAAAAATAGACAAAGACAATTTGTGAATAGACTTAAGGTTTTTATTGGAAAACTGGCAAATACTCTTTTATTTTAATTTTGTTATATTATTTTTAGTTTTCATTGAAAATTAATTTATTGTCTGTATAGTAAATGTAACATGACTGTCATTACAACCCTCTTTCTTTCTCATCTCTATCATTTCTCACTCTCATAATATAATAACTAGTACCCTGAGCATGTACCATGTAGTACCTACTTCATAATATATTGTAAAAATAAAACCATTTATTGTAAGAAAGAAGTGCAAGTATATTTTCATAATATTAAATAGATAAAAAAACACGTCAACATGTAAGGTCATAGTGTCAGCATCAGCATATAAAGTCATATAAGGGTGTCTCATTTTAAACGAACCAGCGCGATTATTCGGAAATTATTGATTCTACAGAAAAAATATTCTGATATCTAAGGGTAAAACTGATGGTGACCTAGAAAATTTTCTCAAGGTTGCCCTTGGTTAGATTGGGGTCAACTTTAGAATCTTGAGAAAATGTTCAATTTTTCGGTAAAATCAATAGTTTCCGAGTAATGCACATCAACATACCTAATTTACCAATCTAGATTGATTGGTAAAACATTCACTTCACCGACCTCAGTAGCTTGATCGATAAGGCGGCGGACTTGTAACCTGGAGGTCGGTGGTTCAAGTCCCGGATTCAGCGTAGATTTAGTAAAGCGAGTTTGAGTAGTTGTGATATCACGAAAGTGATCAACACAAATATGATAACTTTAACTGATTCCCTTCAAATTTGATTTATTTGGTAGCATACCATTCTTCCTATATTCTAGATTCCACAAAAAAATATGTATTGGCAAGTCATAGACCTTAGTGATTAAGTCCTTAAATTTCAGTTTTTCTTAAATATCAGAGCTCAATCATATTTTATTTAAAAATAATTATAAATGCATACAAAATTACATCAAAAACGCATATCCATGTAAAATACTAATAAGCATATGCATACAAAATTACATCAAAATTAGTTCAGGCGCATGTTCTCTATCTCCAAGAACCGCTGCGCGCTGGTGCGAAGTTCATGTATTTCAAAGGGGACCATCTACAATACGTATTCAATATGTGTACAAAATTTTGTTGAAATCCAGCCAGTAGTTTCTGAGATTTGCACGTTACAAGGAATGTATTTAACAGACACAAAACCAAAATTGCTCAGGAGGTTATGAAACGCCCAGAAATATGAAGGAAAAATTCAAATAAAGGCAATTTTTTTTCTTCTGATTTCTAATATTAGAAATTTTCGGAAGTAATAATTACAAATGGACTATGAAATCTGAAGTAATATTCCATCTCATATTGGGACAGAATTTACTTTTGCTGTTGTGTTCACATTCACAGCTATGTATAATTGTATATGCTCAAGTAGTAACTGAAAGAATAATAGTTCTTTGTCAACAGTATAGTTTTTAATTTAAAAAATATAATCTTTATAATGCCAGGGAATATTTGTAAACGGACAATCCTTTTGTTGCAGCTTTTGTTAGGATCGGAATAACAAATACTATCTAGCTGCTCATATGAATAGTAACATCTATTCTGGTTCTGGCTTGAGGAACTTTGTTTTCTTTTGCCCTCCCTGTTGTTCTTCTCCAATCTCATCACTTTTTTTCCTCTTCTGCCCTTTTATAAATTTGCTTGCCATTGTCTGAACCAGGCTTGAATCACAGTTTCTCATTTCATTCTGCTCTTCTAAAAATTCCTGCACATTTTTCTTTTTAGACTTATTTCGTTTAATGTTCCTTACAAACCGCTGAGCTGATATATCTACATCCATATCTTCAAGATTTGGCTTTTGATCCTCTGACTCGCCAAAATTACAGTAGGACTTCATGATTTCTTCTATGTTAGGGTTCATTCCATTGAATGAGTAGCGTCCAAGCATAAGGTTCTCTGTGAGATACCAGTTGTGTTGCACAATAATGTTTGCATCCTGGCCACTGAGAAATATAAAAGTAAAACCATATAATTTCTTATAAAAATCACTTACGAGTATATGTAACATTGAACAATTGAGTGTAATATTCCATTATTTTCTTTTTCACTAATTCAAGCATGATGTCATTTTGACACAGATAGAGAATAAATCATCATTTGGAATGTCTACAGTCTATAAAAGGAGGCTAAAATCTTGCAAGGGTTTGTGTTAGTCTGTATACCCACTTATATAATAATTACTACATTTACCATGGGACTTTTATCAAAATAATGGCATCATCTTGTATTCTTAATTAAATATAATAGTAAATTTGTTTAATGAAGGTGCATGTCTGTGCAAAATTTTACGTTACTATCTCTATTCAATGAGGAGATATGATGTCTTAACATAGTAAATCAGCCATCAAGGGTACCCATTAGGACAGATAGAGCTCAATTTTGTGACAGGACACTGTACAGCATACAGAAAAGGGATTGTTAATAGGTTTTTTGTATGAACAAATCCCTAAAACTCACCCATTTTTAAAAGAATGCCAATGTTAGGTAAGTGTCTAGTTTAGATGACAAGCTTATTACTTCATTTTTTTTTTTTTTTTTTTTTGCAAATATGATGTATATTTTAAGTTCTAATGTGTTCAGGAGACTGATTTAGATGTATGAAATGCAGTATGCAAAACGCATATACATACAAAAAATCATCAAAATTGGGTGTACCATTTACAAGATAAAATTGTTAATAAGTAAAAAGTTAGTGGTCAGGTGCATGATCTGTATCACAAACAATTGCTAGTGTGAAGTTGATGAATTTAATTGGACCATTTACAGAATGTCTCCTATAATTATGTTTACAAAATTTCATCAAAATCCGTTCAGTAGTTTTTGAGATTTGCGTGTTACAAGGAATGTATTTATCAGACCGACACGGAATGTTTTTAATGAACAAAACCGAACTTGCTCAGGAGGTTTAGAAACATCCAGAAGTATAAAAAAAAAAAAAAATTGAAATTGGAGCAAAAAACAATTTTATTTTTTATTTTTATAGAAAAGCAAACTTCAGATTTCTACTAATAGAAATATATCAGAAGTAAAACAACATGTGACTTTCTTCTTCTTCTTCTTCTTTTACTCCAGGAGGGTCGACGTTGTTCAACCTCATGGTTGAGGTTGGTTGGTTTTCATTTATTTTATTTTTATATTTACTTCAGTCATTTGATTGTGTTTTTTCTCTACTATTTATTTAGACAACAAATTTTAGTCCCAAACATTTTTTTGCAAGTAAAAAGGCTACTTTAATATATTAAGCAAAAAAAATCAATCTTACTCAGTATCCAAACCTGCTGCAGCATCTTGAAAGAAAGCTCTACCTTCATCTTCAAATCGCTTCAAGTCTTCACTATCCTTAGTACGTTTCATGAACTGAAAACACATGGGAAATTTAAACTGTCTTATTCAAGTGAATTTCATTTAGTCTTGTGCTTGTGACACATCTTGCCTATCTAGCTTTAACTAAACTACTATTACAAGATTCTTGCTACATTAAAGTAAATAGCTGGTTTGTGAGTTTCCAGCAAATGGAGGGTAACACCCCAGTCATTATTTGACCATGCAGTTGAAAGCAACGTAAAACCCAAATTTAAAAAAAAAAAAAAATTAGTAGAAAGCAAACAGTCTAGTCTTTGACCATGTGTAAAAGGAACTTGTGCTCCCAATCACTGTTAACACGTTCGTTACCGAACGGCCACATGTGGCCGTTATCAAAATTTTAACGAGGGACCGAAACACACATGTGGCTGTTATCAAAATTTCAACGAGGGACCGGACATCCATATATGGCCTTTTTGAGGTAGGGTGTTAGTATTAGAACAGATATAGGATCGATTCTTGTACAAATACGATGCCAAATATGCAAAAAAAAATCATTTTGGTACCCAGGATGCAACAGCGACTTTACCGCCTGGTCCCTACGTAAAACTTGAAAAAATTGGCTTGGTAACAAACGTGTTAAAATGATATTATGTCTGTATTTTCACTAATTTTAATAACTCTGGAAAAAAAAACAACTAGTTGTTCATATTTTCTCTATGTCAGGCTTGACATTTATTTGCTTTTAGGATTGTGGTTCGATAGGTGGGCCTGGGAGGAAGAGATAGCATTTGTTGAGATATGTTGAAAACTAATGGAATTATTGAAAAAAATAAGAAAACATTATTTTTTTTATACGCCTGACATCTTAGTGTAATTTGGGCCTGGGGTGAAATTTCATGATTTTGCCTTGGGCGATTGATGTGTTATTACTTTTAATTGCATGGCTACACCAACATGGGAGTTTTACACTCCATTTGCTGGAAACTCACAAATCAGCTACTCTCACAATCTTGACGAACAGAGATTGAAAACTATTTGTTAAACTAAAAATGAATAACACAATTAGATGATTCAATAAAATATCTTATTACAAAACCGAAGACCACACAAAAATTGGGTCCTGCTAGTTAAGAATCTGACTGCATGCAGAAGGACTGAAAGGCCTGTGACACAACTGATTCTTTGAGATCAAAGATTGAGTAAAACAAAGATATTAAAGCCTAGGCAAGAAACCAAGCACAATGAGTATTCTTCATGCTGAAAATTGAAATTAGTTTTGAACCTACTTGTTAGTTTTATTATTATTCATAAAAAAAAATACAGCATATTCAAATTATCATTTTTTGTTTTTTCATTAACCAATCTTGTAAAAATCTCTTCCCAGTTCAACAAATATGGCCCCAGGGAACTGCAGTTTCCAGTTTGGCCGTCCCTGAGTTATAGCGTGTAAAACACACATACACAAATCATTTTAGTATATAAAAAATAGTAGGTAATGTATTTAATTAATTTAGTTTTGTGTATCTTTTTTAAGTTCTCATGAATATCATTTACAATACTCACCTTCATTTGAAGCACATGCTTAGATAGGTTTTTCTTTTTTGAAGCCATTGCCTGGTTGGTTCTGTGATCACTTCAGACTAATGTAGTATTTCGTTATTGTTTCAATAATTGAGTGTATTTTCATGTCATTGTCACAAAATGGGTATATTTTTTTCTCCAAATCTTTGTCTTTCTTTTGAATGACTAAAAGGGTTTACTTAGTTTTTTGAGTCTTATTTTTTCAAAATCCAAGAAATATGGAAGTTGGGTTTTGATATAGGAGTTAAATTTCAACATAAAATTATTTTTTTAATTTGGATTTAATGTCGCTTTCACCTGTACGTCTTATCATGGTATCCTGAGGTTTGTAAAATTGAATAGGTACAAGGAAACTGTACTTCTTTAATATCGTCGCTTAAGAAGAGGTACCTCGTAAGTCCGATTTTTGGACTTTTCAGGAGACAGTAAAAACTGATTATAAAGTTGTGGGCAGGTTTAAAAAAAATAAAAAAATCAGTTTAACCATAAACATATACCTGTTTTATCGATTGAAATTACTATTTTTTTGATAAAACTTATATTTTTACGAGATATCGGACATACGAGGTACCTCTCAAGTGATTCTTGTAAATTTTTCAGAAAAGCATGTGTGCATTTTTTGTAGAGGTACCTCGTATCTCTGATTTACTTTACACAATACACATATATTACTGATTGGAGATACGAGGTCTCTCCAGAAATTTTCTTCAAAACAAAAATATTGATTTACGAGGTAAACTTTAATCGATTATTGTGGCATTTTTTGTATTTGAATGGACATATGAAACCGATTTTAAAAAAATCGATATTTTTTTCCGATTCCAACAATACCAAAAACGTATTATCGAAAAATTCGGACTTACGAGGTACCTCTTCTTAACCCGTGTGAAGCTACCTAGCACGGTAGAAGATAGCCATCGATTCGGAGTTTTTTTTAATGTTTTTAGTTTGGGTAGTATATTTTGTTTTTCTCTCTTTTTCGGGGATTTTTCCCTACGAAATGTGAAATTTCTCCTTTCCATGTTATTTTTTCTCTACTTTTGAGTTTTCTCCCACTATTGTAGAATTCATTAATGAATGAAGATAGTATAGAAATAGGAGCTAAAGTTGCTGAAGTTTTGTTTATATTTATTTAATAAATGAACAGCATTAATTCAAATTTCCGAAATTTTAGCTCTTTTTGTGCAGACTGTTTTAGAATGAAATTTATTTGTAATTTTATAACAGCACTGCCTTTATTACAAAACTATCATACTCTTTGCTATCAGGATATAATAATAATTTATATTCAATTAATAACTAGCACAAGATTTTAATAGTGCTACAATCATAGGAATATATCCTTTTCGAACAACAACAATACGAAATATCCAAGTCTCCTCATGAAATCAAAATCCTATGATATCCATGTACTTATTTATATTCAAGCAATTTACCTATAGATCTGAGTTTATTTTTTCTTTGAAGAAGTAAGTAGAAGTCTGGTGCTTCTTCAGTCTGTGTAGCTCATTAGTCAAGCCATTAGTCTGGTAATCCAGAAGTTGTGGGTTTGAAACCCACAAAAAAATAATGACTTTTCATAGGACAAAAAAACCAATAATACACAACTACTATTTTAATGATGAACTTGTTCCAAGAGCGTATTCAATGAAAGATTTAGGAGTGACACTAGAACCAGACCTAAGATTTATTACACACTTTGACAATATAACTAAAAAGGGCTTTAAAATGCTAGGTTTTCTAAATCGTAACTCAAAAGACTTCAAAAATCCAACGACATATAAGAACCTCTACTATGGAATTGTCAGACCTAACTTAGAATATGTATCTCAATTATGGTCCCCATATTATGACATTCATATAAAACAATTAGAATCCGTACAACATAAATTTTTGAGACAATTAGCATACAGACAATATAAGACCATTGAAAACCACAACTACACCAACATCTTAAATGACAATGATATTTTGACCCTTCAACATCGTCGAGACGTACAAGACATCATCTTCCTGGCCAAACTGCTTAAAAACATGATTGATGCGCCTGACATTCTGGAAAAGATCGACATCCGGGTGAGAGGCAGAAACACCAGGAACTCTGACATACTAGAGGAAAATTTCTGCAGGACAAATATCGCAATGAACTCAGTAATCACGAGGATGAAAAGATTGACAAATCACGCTATTCAGCAAGATCCTTCCATTGACATATTTCATGATTCTATCTGTTTGCTAAAATCAAAACTGATAGCCCTAAAATCCATCCAAAGGTAGAACTTTATATCAATTATTACCTTAAAAATCGACAGTACTATGTAGTAATTTATCGCTAGAGTATTTACTATTTATTATTATAAATCATGTCAGTCATATTTTATTTTATCTATTAATCATTTTATTATTTTATTCAATGGCGGTTATATTTTTAGTATATCGATTAACTATTTTAAAAATTTTCAATGACAGTCACACTTTTATTTTATTAATTGACTATTGTATTATCTTATTCACACTTTTATTTTATTTATTGACTATTTTATTATCTTATTCAATGACAGTCACACTTTTATTTTATCTATTGACTTTTTTATTATCTTATTCAACGACAGTCACACTTTTATTTTATTTACTGACTATTTTATTATCTTATTCAATGACTGTCATAGCTTTTTATGTATGTACAATTTGACTATTTTATTCAGTGACAATTTTCATGATATAAAATATGACATCTATTTGACATTGATCAACATTTTCATTTAGTTTAAACAATTATTAATTTAAACTAATATGTACCAACTTTTCATGTCATTTTATTTAACTTCTTCATCTGTATTTTCCTTTGAAATTCTTTTTATATTAATATTAGTATTAAGACTAGGGTCACATTGTAAAACTGGGTATCTCCCGTTAACTTATTAAATAAATAAATAAATGACAAGTTATCCTCCCATTTGGGATTTTGACAACATACTAAAATATAATGCATCTTGGGCCTACTGGTGGAATAATGAGACTCTAGTCCTAAACAGACAGAATAAATAAAAAATAATTCTATTTATGTCTTACAACTTTTCTAATTTTCTCACAGTCCTTCGTAATACTTTGAAAAACAGAAAAGACTTAACAAAATCAGCTATATCAGGGATTGCTTTACACCATCAATTTAGCACTGGCAACTTTTGAGATGTAATAAAGTTCTACCAAGGTGGTCACCCCTGATATATTTAAAACAAATGGAATATGGTATTTGAGACTAAACCATTGGTCCTGAAGTATTTTTTTTTATTACCTAAAATATATTTTTCAATATTCAAAAGATTTCCTTGTGTGTCAGATTTGTTTCTCAAGTGATATGTGTAGTTGTCATGTGTTATGCATAATATATGTTTTATCTACTATCCCAGGGCTGCATGGTGTACATTTGTTCCCAGCTGGAAGTCTTGTCACCATCTCATTGGACTTGACTGCATTTGAGGAACTCTGAAAGCAAAAGTTTATGCTACCACATTGAAGTCACTACAAAAACAGCAGGAGAGAATAATGACATGCTGCACATAAGTATGAAGCTTTCACAAGTAAAACAATCTTAGCATGAGACAAGGAGAAGGACACTTTGAAAAATTGCTCAGAACTTACTTTCGTAAAAATCTTACATTATACTGGGTGTTTTTGGAATGAGTACAAATATTGATACCATAGGTTCCTGTATAAAATGAGCATGGGTCAACTCTGTACAACTAGGATCTGGAAATGGACTATAACAGAGGTAGGCCTAAAATTAGGCCCTAAGGAGGGAGCCATTGTGAGAAGAAGAAAAAAACATCAAACGCATCCATTTTGTTTAGTGACTGTCAAAATTATCGAAAATTAGTTAAGAAATGTGGCTTATTAATGATACTAGCCTACAAATCCAGTGGTTGTAGGTTCAAGGCTGGCATTGAACAATTTTTTGAAAAGTGATTTAGGTAAGGTCTAAATGTTAGACTTGACATACCATATTTATTTTGTTAAATACTCACTAAACAAGTATATGTACAATTTGACATGAAATGCAAAAAATGAAGTCAAATCAGATAAAAATTGGATTTATAATAATTGTTTTTTTAATTTTAAGTACCAACTTTACATGGACCTAGCTTGTTAAGAGTCCATTTCTGACTGATTTTCTTTCACCAAGTATGACCATGTATAAGTGAACACACCATACCGGAGGTCTAGACACAACATGGCCAGTCTTTTATATAAAATATTGCAAAATAAACAAGTCAAATCTCACACAAATTTCTATTTAATGGAGGAAGTTTTTTTTTTACCAAAGCCTTATCAGAGTATTCCAAATTTTGTGCATCTACATTGTACATATTTTTTTAAATCACATATGTACAATATTGGTTTAACACAAATTTATACTAATTACTTCCAATAAATTTATAATATTAGAAATCGGAAGTATTTTGTTTGTTTTTTTTTTTAGTTGACTCGTATCTGTCACCTCTCATGAATTATGCTCGGATTACATTATTGAAGAGAATTTAGAACATTTAGCCTTCCATTTGACAGCCATTTAAAGGATGAAAAATTATAAGAAAAACAAAATATGACATTTAAAAAAAATGGTTAATACTATTACTACGGGACAATCAATCCACCTAAAGTTGTTACCTATTATGAAATTACTTTTGTGACTGTTTAAGCTAGAAACTTAAAGTTGGATTTTTTTTTATCAAGAAAACAGTTTGGTAAATTTTAAATATTAGGTATGCATAGTCTTCTGTGTTGTCTGAACTTTTGCCATTTTAATGTTTTAAAATATATAAATATTAAGAACAGAATATCTTGAAAAGAAAGACAGCTAGTCAATCACATCAACATCTTCAATATTGACAAGATTTCTGGCTCTATCTAAAATAACAAAATGGAACAATTTAGATTCCAATCTTCTAGAAAAAAATAAAGATGAAAAGAATAATAACAATATTTACAGAATAAAATCATAAAAAAATTCTATTTTAAGCAAAGAGTGGTTATTTACCATATCATCTAGTCTGTTCACTAATAAATAAATAAAAATAGTATGAGCAATAAAATTCTTCTTATATGTATATCAATTGTATTTAAAGTATAGTGGTAGGATTAAATATATTTATGCAAATACAAAAAAAAATTCAGAAAGTTCTTTTTGCGGACTTAAAAAATCTACAGAGCCTACCTAAATGTTCTGGTGTAGTATAGGACAAAATATTTACAAGATCTATTAGTTCTATTAGTTTTTTACCCATACATGCTAGTCTAATGTTATAAAAATATTGTCAGGAGCAAAAATAATGGTACACTGTGTCAGGCTGGTTTTCATCACAGAACTGACAAGGTTCGCCATGGTAAAAAGTTTATTTCAGCTCCCTTAAGTTAAGATGTGTGTTGCCTTCACAAGCCAGGCGAAGCTGAGCAAGGAACCGAATTTCTGTTATTATTACCTATTATTGTAAATAATCAACTCACCCACGCATTAAGATTCACTTTTATCTTTATATTTTTTTTAAGTTTCATTTTTATTTTATAATTTTGTATTTTCAATTATTCTATACTATGCCAACCAACCAATGTAAAATCATATTACAAATAAATAAGATTATTATTATTAAATATATAAATATTTTCCTTTATATGAACATTGGTTATTGATTTTAATTGTATAAATAGGGTGATTCCATTAAGTAGTGGCAACAAAATAGGGTGAACTTTTAAACACATCAACTTGAAAAGTCAAGTACTATTATTTTATATAATGCTCTTGTCTTCAAGGACAAGCACCTGAAATTCTTGAGGTACGGGGGTGTGACTTTATGGACACCCTGTATACAGGGTGTATCAAAAGGTCATGTACTAAGAGAAACCACGTATAGTAGAGCTCAAATAAATAAGGGTTGGGTGGAAGAGATTGCCTAAGGCAAAGGACATATATTATGTATATATTTATTTATTTTTTCTTTATTTATTATTATTTTTTTGTTTTGTTATATTGTATTTTGTATTTTCGTTTTTAATTATTTGTATTGTATATGTCCTATTATCTAATAAAGTGTAAATAAATAAATAAATAAAATAAAAATAAAGGCCACTTTGTTTAATAAACCCGTATACGGAAATGGATCCACGATCAGAGGCGGAGTCATGGGGGGGGGGTCATGAAATATATACAGGGTATTCCATCAAAGTTGGACACCTCAAATTACTCGCCCCCAGGAAGAGTTTTTGAAAAATAAAAAATCCTAGGGTACAATGTCCTAATTATGCGGTTTCAGCCATGAATTTTTTTTATACAGGGTGGTTCAAAAGTCAGAAATTGAGGTGTCAACTTTCGATTTTTAAATGGATCGACCTGAATTTTATTTGATAATTTTACTTCTAAATAGTTTCTAAGTACTTAATGTTGGTCCGTGCAAAGCCTGAATGGGGCAGTGTAGGTAATTCTTTTTGCTTAACCCTATTCCCCCAAAATATTAAGGAATACGGGTTTTTGAGTTTTTCTATATTTCCAGTCGTTTTTGAGGTAGGGGGGGGGGGACTTTATTGACACCCTGTATATTCCTTAGCTTTTCTAAGGAGTTAGGTGTTCCATGAGATGAGCAACAATTTTACATTTTATAATGTTTAATATAATTATGTACCTACAATTACTATAATTGTGTATGAGTGTTTCTTACTCAAATTCTTCCACTAGTTATATTTTAAGTCTTAAAAAAAATATATATATATATTTATATAAGTATATAATAAGATGACTCGAGAAATAGTCTAGGGGGATAAACTATTGTAAATTTTTCGATATCACTAACCTTATGGTCAGAGTCCATCTAAAAGCAGTCGATTCCGGAATCCGCCATTGGGGACCCAGCGGTAAGAGTTAAGGGAAAGGTACATGAATATCCATCAAAATCATTCTCAGCACCTATCTAAATATTTTGATAAGTAACAACACTTCAATCACTCAATATGATGATGATGATGATGATGATGATGATGATAATAATAATAATAATAATCACCTCACTGTCCCACTATTAGGACTTATAGTCCAAATATATTTCAGCAGTAAGCCGAAGAGGTATTATCATAATCGGGACCTGTGGATTACCATACCGAAGCCTTATTGACCATAGAGCTACACCGGGACAGCTGAAATGCAATGATTTAACTCGGTACTGATTGTAAAATTGCTGCAGTATACTCTTAAGTGACATTCCACTTCACATGAGACGTCTTCGGAGGTAAAATGAAGCAGTTGTCTTCATCAATCAATATCCCATCGTAAAATTCATTCGAATCGATCTAAAGACGATAGTACCTACAGGCTCGGTCGCATTTGTGTAAATTATCTTATTTTGGTAATTTTTCACCGTGTGATAATTTACACTGCTCGATTAGGTCTAATAAGTCCCATTATTCCAGCAGCAAGCCCAAGACTCATTATTATGTTCAAAATCCCCAAGGGAGGATAACTTGTGATGTCCCGATTGGGTCTCGAACCCTGTATTACCAGACCGACGCGACGCTATCGGAACAGACTAAATACACCAGTTCTCGTTCTGTCACTGAACTTGAGTAACGCTCAGATTGTGATGATTTATACTGCCCCATTAGGCCTCAATATTCCAACAGTAAGGCTAGCTAATCTAGCTATGACTCATTAATTGGAATATACGTATTTATTAGTCATATGAAAGGACAACTTCATTTTCCAGCTGGGTATCGAACCCGCGACCCCTAGATTACCAGATCGGCGCGAAGTCTTAAACTGAGCCACCGGGACAGAATTTCTCGTTGTCACTGAAGTTCAGTAACGTCTAGAAAGTATATAAAACTTGGATGGGTGATTATTCAAATTAGAACCCTCCTGATGCTGGTTTGTGATTTAAGAGCTACCACAGCTATTGGGATGTAACCCGTCTCGAAAGACCGAAGAAATTTTGAGCAAAAAAAAAAAAAAAAAAAAAAAAAACGAGGTAAGTTTCTAGGTAAACTAGCCCACAATGAAAATATCACTGCTTTTAAAGCCTAAAATCATTATGGTGGGCCTAATAATCCCTAATATTCTCTGAAGGTACTTTTTCACGCGAAATTTTTCTTTTAAATCGGTGCCGCCCTTACAATTGGCTTTTGGCAGTGCTGGTTAAACGGTTAGACCCAAAAAGGTTTTTCTTAGAATAAATAAATAATCTGGTGTGACACCACACGACTTTTCTTATCACTCAAAAATAAGTCAAATTTCTCCACTGGTGACTCGGTAAAAGTTAGCTAAAACTAATGTTAAATTCATAATCGGCACCTCAAAATCACTGGATTTGATATTAATAATAACACTCTTAAGTGGAAGGTAACCACCAGGCGAGGTTAATGCTCAAAGCATTTTCTACCACCTAACCCTCAGAGACTTATTATTATGTGGTCACAAACTCAAATGAATGAGGAAAAATTCTTGCACTGGGTGGGATTCGAACCAACCCGCAACGTATCCCTACTCTACCTGTATAACCAGACTAGCGCATTAACCACTTGACTACCAGTGCACAACTATGTCTAAGATGAATAGTAAAAAACTTAGTCCAAGAGGAAAATACCGGTAAATTTGGGCCGAGTCCCAAAAAGTTCAAAATATCAAAAAAATGATCGGAGTAAACTATTATTTTATTATAGGTAAGAAAGCGTTGTTCTCTAATTTTTTTTTTTTTTTTTGTAATCTTTAACCAATCCAAAGGGACGGTCCTCGTAGGCGCTTTTGGGGGCCTGCGGTGATTTCAACCTAAAGCTTCATGGTTCGTGTGGTATATAAAATCAATTTCCATATCAAATTTCAAGTCTCTAGGTATTATCATTCTCGAGATATTGGGTTCACAAACGGACGGACCAATGGCCGAAAACAGCTTTTTTGTTATTCTGAGGCTATGTTATTCGTCCAATAATGTGAAAAACTGTTTGAATATTCGGGTTTACTTTTAATATTTTTTTGTTAATAAATTTAATTTGCTGGACCAAGTCAGGGGGGGGGCGGGTTCCAACGTTTTTGAGGTACTGATTAATAATTTATTAAACAAATTAAATCAAGTTTTATTTACATAGAATAATACATGCATGGAAATTGACATTAATAAAACAAAACTTGATCAAGGGCGGTGGTATTGCCAACGGCACTCTCTACCAAATTTTATTTTCATTTTTCGTTAACTGATAAGGACGTGGAGGAAATTGATATCTCTTAAGCGAATGGACTTTTAGCAATACCGGAAAAAAGAAGAGTTCAACCCTTTTTATTTAACATCTGTTAGAAAAATAAAATAGCACAAAAAAAAGTCACCCATTCATTTTCTATACTGGCTTGGCGTTGCTTCACACTAGCAACATATAATCCACCCTATAACTATAAAACAGTCTACAATAAAAGACGGACCTGTGTGCCAAATTTCTGGTCTCTCGCACTTTTGGGCGCCAACACACACAGAAATTGAATTTTATCAATTTAAATAGGTACCAACAAAAACTTTAAACTTAACATTTCAACACCATAAAGTAAACCGTTCCCACATAGCAAGCAACCTTACAGTAAGCCTGGCGTAATAATGAGGAAAGCCTTGATTTAGTAGGGTTGAATCCAATTTCTGGAAAATTGTATATCCTTGAATTAGGATTAGCAAGCTTACAAACTATGTACACAGTGGTATGAAAAAGTGTACAGTTACCTTAATTTTTTTTGGACCAATTGAGGATGGTTCAACTCAATGACAAAAGGTGCGAAAATGTTTCCTAATGGAGAAACACGGTCCTCGAGTTGAAAAAAATAAAGTTAATATTTTTAGTTATGCCTTACCTGTCTGGGCTAGAACGGTGTAACTTCAATACAAGATGTCAGCTTTCTTTTGACATGAAAATCCAAACCATGAAAATCATGTCCGTTAAACTTTCAGGGGCGGCAATAGTTCTAAATACATAAACTAGCCGCAGGACAAAAAAAAAGGAAAAGAATTTCACAACAAAATCTTTTGTTATCCAGCCTTTTGTTTACCTAATCATTTCTAGGTACCTTCCTTGAGAACAGCAGGGTCACCAAAAAATGTCGGTCCCAAATGTTTTAAACCAATAGCTTCAGCGACTTAAACAATAAAAAAAGGTTGAACTTCATTACCTGAATCTATTGGGACATCCGGATTTGAGAGTGAAAAAGTTCAACTTTTACAAAATGGACATTTTGAACCATACTAACTCAATCGGGCTTGTACTTCGCGAGATATGCCAGTATTTGAGTCAGCTCATTTTAAAGACAACCCAGACAGCACGGCAGGTGACTTCCAGTCTGGATTTAAGGTGGAAATATCCAGGTGTATAAAGTCAACTGGACCTCCAACTGTCCCGACAGCTGGATTTTTCCATCATGGATTAAATCAGTTGACCAGCCACCTGGATATTTCCAACAAAAATCCATCTAGACTCAGTCACCTGGGCAGTCAGCTGGAAATATAACGAATCTCTCCAGCTAGGACATAACTAGAATTTAGTCAGTTGACCAGTCAGCTGGAAATGTTCCATATTTTTCCAGTTTACATAAAACGCGTCCTTTGTTGAAGACGCCATCTTTGATCTTTCGAAATTTCGGAAATCGTGATGTTGGTGATTGTAAATTGTTTTAAATAATTAATAATTCTTTTAAATATTCGGTATTTCATTTAGTTTTGAACATTTTTAAATACAAATATCATTTTAATTAGTTTTGATCTTTTTTAAAACTCTACTGGAAGTGTTTAGATAAAACTCGTCCTTCGTTGAAGGAAATTCAGAAATTGTGATATTTTTGTGACAAATTGTGAATTGTTTTAAATAATTAATAATTCTCTTAAATAATAGGTATTTCATTTATTTGAACATATTTTAAATACAAATAATATTTTAATTAGTTTTGAACATTTTTTTTATAACTACTGAAGTGTTTACTTTGTCATTTCTGAACTCCAAATTTGCTTTCGAGATGTTTCAAAAAATAGTTCTTTAGTTTGTCTAAATCGTGAATTGTGACAGAAGAAAAGGAGAGGACAAGAAACATTTAATACTGGATCACCTTTTTCATCTGACAATAACCATCCATTTCTAGAGACATCCACTTGGACCCTAATGAACTTTCTGCACTCTGCTGTTCCTGGACTAGCACAATGGATTAACACCTTCAGTTCACTTGGAATCATACCAGCTACCCATATTAATCTCACCTAGCCTAGCCAAGCCAAAGTAGGACCATAAATGCTAGTCTCATGTGTTAAGGGAAACAGAATTTTTTATGCTCAAGATCTCTTGACCATAGGTTGGCTAAAAAAAGGTTCTGGTTCAAGCAAAGAAACAGCTGAATGCATAGTGCTAGATAGTGAAATTTTTCACTCTGTGGATTTTATTTAGATGTACAATACATATTATTATAAAATGAATATTTCACTCAGGTGGTTCTGCCACACTAAAAAATGATGTTTACTTTGTGACATGCTTCTTGATTACTTGATTTAAAATTAATTGGCCAATTTAATGTGCACTGTTCATAATAACAATAATAACTATTGTGCTCTCTCTACCACCTTATTACTATGAAGCCCCTTAAATTTTGAGTTAATTTTATATCTATTTAAAAAAAGTGTTCCACACTATTGTGTTTTATAATTTTACTAGTCTTAACAAGTCAATTTTGTTTTAATTTAAGTATAACAATGTTTTTTGATAATAATTCTCAAAGCAAACAACCCAGCAATTCTAATTAGCCACAGCAGTATATAAATTGTCATGAAGGATTACAAATACATAATAACATTCACTAATCCATGTTCCACCACATTAGACATTGCTTAACTTTTGCAATTTCATGAAAACTGGTGTATTCCATGCCCCATCTTCATTTTCTGCTGGCTATTAGTTTATTTCTTTGTTATTTTTGGTTTCACAAAAGAAATATATTTTAATTTACATAGTATTATTATTTTATTGTGATTATGTACATGTTATGAGCATATTTTATAATTGGATATCATTATTTTATTTCTATACTAGCTAAAACCTGGCATTTTGTCACCATTAAGGTTTTTTCTCATGGCCGGTGTCCTAATGAAAATAATAATAACACTTTTAATTGGAAGGTAACCACCAGGTCAGGTTATGCTCAAAGCATTTTCTACCACCTAACCCTCAGAGTCTTATTATTATGTGGTCACAACCATAATGAGGAAAAAATTGAAACAACGGAACCCTACGCTAAGTGGATTATCTGACTAGCACGTTAACCACTTGATTACCAGTGCACTTGAAAATTGTATTACATATTTTAATTTTGATAATTTTCTAGTATGTTGAAGGTGGCTTAGGGGGGGTGAACTCTCAGTGAGAGTACCGTTTCGTATTGTAACCCCAAGAGGACATAGTCAGCCAGACATGCACAACTTTGAGTATTATATATATTATAGAGATTATACCTACATAGGAAATACTTGTGATACATTGGTACAAGGTCTTGTGACATGGTGGAAATTTGATAGTGCATTTTACACTTTTGTGACAATTTTTTTATTAATAATAAACACTCTTATTGTAAAATATAATCATTGTAAAGAGTCTTATTTGAATTGTGTTGTTTAAAACAGATTAGTTATTTTCTTTTTCTTTCCAAATTTCTATATAAAAAAATTATACCCAAATTTGTGTGTGTGTATGTGTTAAAAAAAAAACCTATTTAAAAATTTATTACTTTATTTTTATACAAAAAAAATATTCTTCATGAGATTTGAATGTATGGCCTCTAAATTAAATAACTGAAATTGAATTTATGCCTAATATACATTTGTTTCTAGTATTTTTATTACTATTATTATTTTTTTTTATTTTTTTAAAAAAATGCATATAATGGGATTCGAACCCACGACCTCAAAACCAAGAGCGTAGCATTTGATTATTATGTAGTATAATGTACAGTATAGGTAAATAGGTATGTCAACATTGTGGTAGTGAGTTACTACCTATCCACTAGAGAGCGCTACAAGTAGCTGGAAATAAGTGGAACAAATCCAGTTGACTTTGGGCAACTGACTTCCAGTTAAAAGTTGGGTTACTTTCCAGTTCATTTCCAGTTGATTTCCAGGTGGAGGTCAGGTGGAAGGTGGAAATCTCCAGCTGATTTCCAGGTGGGCAAGTAGACTTTTTCCACCTAACAGTATGGTATACATCCAGTTGACTGTGCTGTCTGGGAAACTTTTGAAAAATGGACTTTGGATAGCATATAACCGAAATGAGCCATTGGTAACCATTCAAAATTTCAGCCCAATCCGACTTGTGGTTCTAGAGTTAAAGAAGGACATACATACATACGCAAAATAATCATTTTATAATATAAAATAATATCGCCTTATTTATTCCGCCCAATTAAGTCCCATTAATTATTTCAGCAGTAACCCCAAGACTTATTATTAGGTGGTAAAGATCCCAAATGGTAGGATAACTCTTGTAAAATATTAAAGGTAGGTTGTACACACATATCAGAAAAATTGTGGGAATCGACTCCCTTGGTAAAACACCAACATAAATAAAAATCAGCGTTGAAGCCCCCTAGGGTGGAATTAAAAAGTGACACATTTTTAAAATAATAGTTGCTTTTCTTATAACACATATCTTAAACACTATGACTTTTTCTGAGTAGCATAGAGTAAAAATTCTTCCAAATTTCATTTTCTTCAATTGTACTACATCCAAACTTTTACAAACTTGTCTTTAACACTTTTAACCACCCCCCCCAACTCCGTTTCCTCCCATCTTAGACTTGAGGAGTTTTAGTATGCTTACTATCACACTCTCTTGATCTACATGGTCTTTTAATACATTAATTCCTTATATTTTATCAGCTGACCGAAGGTATTTTAAAACAAGATTTTCTGTCAGGAATCATAGCATTCTTTGAAACTGAAAAGATTTTATAGAATAACATAAAATATTCACAAAATGTTTATTAAACTAAAGAAAAATACTCTTAAGCAAAATTAAAAATAAAACATTAAAATCAAGATCCTAAAATTGTAAAATCATGTCAACACTCAAAATCTGGAGATTTCTCGTATCATGTCACACTTTATCCCATTTAAAGGACCAATGTGTGTTGTAAGTAGCACATGTTCTCAGGTTAAAAGTGTCTGCTTATCTAAGCCTACATACAATGAAAGTCCAAATAAGATTTTCCCTTTTTGTTTGACGTTTAATTATAGAGACTTAACTTGCTCTTAGCAGTCCAATGAGTTGATCTTTGAGATATGCGATTATGACTAGATTATTTGAAAAGTGCATATTAAGATAAAACAAATCCTTTCTGATCCCCGGCCAATATCAGCTTATGGCATTACAGTACACAATACAACACAGTTAACATAAAATTATCATTTAATAATATAAAGGGAGCCAACATTTCATGAATAACTTCTACTGTTTTGATTATCTATTCGTGTAGCTGTGGGAAAATAATCGTAAATACTTTTTGATGAAAAACCACATTTAATAAAGAACTAAGAAAAAATCATAGATAAATAAATGATAGGTAGGTACCTACATTGAGTTATTTCTCAGTGGTTATTTACTCAAAAATAAATTACATATACTCAGTCTGATCAATTCTACATTTAACAACATTTCCTCTAAGCATTGCTAATTACCCCTTTCATTGTGACTAATTTGTTAGGTAATTGTTTTCATTATGTACCAAATTATCAGCCAAAATGTACATCAACATTTATTTTTGTGGTAAACACTGATTTATTGATTTGAATACATACATTAAAGGCTCGCAGGTCGAGTATCTAAACAAACTTTACTTAAGGGATTTAAAATAACGTGAAAATAAAATTTGTTGATGAAAATTATTACCTACAAAAGTTAAGAACTGTATTTACTTTCTAAAACAAAAATCAGAAATTTATAAGATGGTTTTTGAGATAATTGACTTTGAAATTTTCAAACCACATTATAGATTTTTAACATCCATTAATTTTTTAAACAATTATGACATTTTTTTAAAAACAGGAAAATGGCCTTACCTAAACAAAAGGCCATATACAAACTCACCTTAGAAAAAATGTTTCTATTGTCATGTTCTATTGCCCATTTTTGTTTGTTACCATAGAGCTGAAATACCCTGTATTTATTACTAGACAACTGCCTCAAGTAAAGTTCAACTTTTGTCAAATGCTCACATATCAAATAAGATTTATTCAAAGGCTGTTCTCAATATGAACTTCATTTTTCAGAACAGCCCATGGTATTGTCTTTCTTCAAATATTAAACTAAATATTAAAAAAAGTATTGATTAATCAATTTTAGCTCTCATGAAATTTTCTCATTGAGAAAATTTCTGTCTTGAAGTTGATTCCAATGGAGACACCAGACACAGGCAAATATATTTGTGTTAATGAAGCGCCAATTTCAAACCACAAACTAGTCTTCAAACATTGTTGAGCATGGTTATTGCATGAATTTGAATGGATATGAACTGTAAAAAATAAGAAGAGGGTTAAAATTAATCTCAAAAAAAAAAGTGTCAATTATTTCTCATACACAAAATAATAAATGTGTCGCCAGAAGCTAAAGTTATCAGGAAGATTGAACATAAAATGTACACACGACATGATGGCGGTAAAATTCTCACACATTACTTTTGGCAGACTTGTATAAAGAATTTAAAAATAAAAAACACATAATTTTAGACTGGTTTTATTACATAAGTTGCCTACACTCTACGGTATTATTCAGTAAATTCATCTCGAGACACCCCCCAATTTACAAATCGAAAAGATTTCACATAAAATGTACACATGAAATGGTGGAGAGAGAGCCATCGTTTTGTCACGTTTTGTTTTATGATGCCCCAAGACAGCCGTATGACATTGGTTTCTTACCATGAAAATCTCTTCTTGGTTGCGTTTTGTTTTGTGTTGCCCCATAACGTTACTTTAGGAGGAATAGTTTTCATTACATTAGTTGTTTACATTCTGTGGTATTCTTAAGTGAATTAATTTCGACACACCAAGCAAGATTGTAAATCAATGCTGTGCTTGGAATTACAAATCGAAGAGATTTCACATAAAAATCTACATAAAATGTAAACAATAAATAAAAAGAAGAGCCAGTCTCCAACTAAAGGTAATGAACATATGATTTTTTAATCACATGAGAAGAAATAGTTGTGAGAGCTGTCTAAAAATACTTAATGACAATTTGTCTCACCAAGACACTACTGCCAAATTGAAATGGTAAGAAATGTACAAATATTACAGGACAACATTTGTAAACCTCATATCATGTCAGAATTTTGAACAGCATCACAAATATTACTTGTCATGTGGTTAAAAAATCCATATTTTTGGCATAAAATTTTGACAAGCATGAATAATAAGGCATAATTGTAGAATGGCTTTCATAGCATGAGTTGTTTACACTATGTGGTATTGTTAAGTAAATTAAATTCGACCTACCAAGCAAGATTGTAAATCAATGCTGTGCTTGGAAATTACAAATCGAAGATATTTTACTTAAAAATCTACAACAATGTAAAAATAGCATTTTAGTTGTTTACATTCTGTGGTATTCTTAAGTGAATTAATTTCGACACACCAAGCAAGATTGTAAATCAATGCTGTGCTTGGAAATTACAAATCGAAGAGATTTCACATAAAAATCTACATAAAATGTAAACAAGAAATAAAAAGAAAAGCCAGTCTCCAACTGTACTTATCACAAACTTGTATGAAGTATTTAAAATTCCAAGACATGATTTTAGAATGGTTTTCATTTTTTAATTTATTACAGAAGATTAGAATTTGCATCAAACACAAACATAGGTTGATGTTTGTGAGCCCGGGGAATGGTTTATTACTATTAAAAATATCTTCTTGGTTACGTTTTGTTTTGTGTTGCCCTAGACTGCCGTGTAACATTACTTTAGGAGGAATGGTTTTCATTACATTAGTTGTTCACATTCTGTGGTATTCTTAAGTGAATTAATTTCGACACACCAAGCAAGATTGTAAATCAATGCTGCGCTTGGAATTACAAATCGAAGAGATTTCACATGAAAATCTACATAAAATGTAAACAATAAATAAAAAGAAGAGCCAGTCTCCAACTAAAGGTAATGAACATATGATTTTTTAATCACATGAGAAGAAATAGTTGAGAGAGCTGTCTAAAAATACTTAATGACAATTTGTCTCACCAAGACACTACTGCCAAATTGAAATGGTAAGAAATGTACAAATATTAGAGGACAACATTTGTAAACCTCATATCATGTCAGAATTTTGAACAGCATCACAAATATTACTTGTCATGTGGTTAAAAAATCCATATTTTTGGCATAAAATTTTGACAAGCATGAATAATAAGGCATAATTGTAGAATGGCTTTCATAGCATGAGTTGTTTACACTATGTGGTATTGTTAAGTAAATTAGTTTCGACCTACCAAGCAAGATTGTAAATCAATGCTGTGCTTGGAAATTACAAATCGAAGAGATTTTACTTAAAAATCTACAAAAATGTAAAAATAGCATTTTAGTTGTTTACATTCTGTGGTATTCTTAAGTGAATTAATTTCGACACACCAAGCAAGATTGTAAATCAATGCTGTGCTTGGAAATTACAAATCGAAGAGATTTCACATAAAAATCTACATAAAATGTAAACAAGAAATAAAAAGAAAAGCCAGTCTCCAACTGTACTTATCACAAACTTGTATGAAGTATTTAAAATTCCAAGACATGATTTCAGAATGGTTTTCATTTTTTTTATTTATTACAGAAGATTAGAATTTGCATCAAACACCAGCATAGGTTGATGTTTGTGAGCCCGGGGAATGGTTATTACTATTAAAAATATCTTCTTGGTTACGTTTTGTTTTGTGTTGCCCTAGACTGCCGTGTAACATTACTTTAGGAGGAATGGTTTTTATTTTTTAATTTATTACAGAAGAGGAGAATTTGCATCAAACACCAGTGTAGGTTGATGCTTGTGAGCCTGGGGGATGTTTCATTACTATTAAAAATATCTTCTTGGTTTTTTTTAAAACAATAAGATGTATGGCAAAATACTTAGCTATATTAATCCAAGAAGTGCCTTAATAGAGCAATGGTGTCATTGCAGCCAGCTTGGCTAGTGGTCTCCAGCCAAACAAACTCCAGCCAAGCCAAAAGTTGGCTCATTCTTAACCACATATTTCTATCTACAACCATTGTGAGAACTAGGGCATTTTTTAATAAGCTTTTGAATGTTCAGATAGGTTCATTGCAGCAGGCAGTCAAGACTGATGTGTTATACTACTTCAAATTGTTTTCAGTCCTGGAACAGAATAAATAAACACCAAATTAAAATAATAATACTACCAGCTAAATTACAAGCAGGTGAGTTACTGTGTCTTGGTTCTGTACTTCACATATACAGCTAATCAAAGAATAGGCTACCCCATCTATTACTTGTTCTTTTTTATTATCTACTAGGCATATCCATAGTAATTTCCTCCTTAGATTTAAGAAAAAAGTAATATTAAAAAAATGAATAACAAAAGAAAAAAAAATATTGAAAAATAAAATAAAAAATATTGAAAAAAATATTTAGTACAAAAAAAAAAAAAAAAAATTGCAAAAAAATGAAAAAAAAAAAAAAAAAAAAAAAATTGGAAAAAAAATGTCATGCTATTGTGTCCTTAATAAATCTTGTTCTTCTATTGTACTTCCGAGGTGTAGGCCTCTTCGGAGACCTCCACCTCTCTCTCCTCTTCACAGTTCTTTTCAGCTCCAAGACACTCTTGTTGAGTGCCTGCAGCATCCAACATTAGAGGGTGCTCCCTCTTTTTTATCAAAAAAAAAAAAAATAATAATAATAATAAATAATAATAATAAGAAAACACCTCAAGTCAACCTGACTCTAACTCAGCTTAATAAATAACTTCAGAAAAAAAACCATCAACATATTTTCCATTCTGGTAACATAATCTGACAACAAAAAAAAAACATAAATATAAATAAAAAAAATAACAACAAGTAATGCTAATGATAATATTATATTGTATACATATTTATAAAAATTTTTTTACTCTTTACACTACTGTTTTTTCTGCTCTCCCCCATCCTCGACCAAGGCCACCTCGTGTTGAGACGGGACCTCCTTACAGAACCGGTTGTGTTCCATCACTCAGACAACTTTCAAAGAAAATACCTCACAACCAATGACTGCCACGAATATGAGAAGTATTCTATGTCTTTTGGTGGACTGTATGAATCACATGTCTTGATTAATGGAAAAGGGTTATAAATGTTTCTCTATATGTTTTTATTTTACACCTTAGCTTCTTTTGCAGTGCTGTCTCTAAACGTCCACATCGGGATGTAGATGAGTCCCTTTGTGCTGACAAATTGAATTCACTACCTTCTTTTGCCTCCTGTTATAACTGATTTCAATTTTGAAATAATAGGTTTATATATTATATTTATAGAAACAGAATGAACCACTACCTAAAGTGGTGAAAAAAATAAAATAATAATAATAATAAAAAGAGTAAACTAAAAAAGAAGTAATAAGAGCATCTAGCTCATAAGGGGCCTCGAAGTAATAAGAAATCCGTTCCGGGGCAAAAAATCAAAATAGAGAATCTCTAGGGGGTTTTTTAGAGGGTAAAAAACCCTTTTACAGGCTCCTAAACTGCCAAACTACGCCTGTGTTGGAACATGCAAATTTTTCCCTCCATAAAAAAACCATATTTACACTGCCCAACTAGGAATAACAAGATCCATTATTGCAGCAAGCTACATTATGAAATAATCCATCATTTGGGATTAATTTCTGAAATTATGTGATTAAACAGAATACTATAATAAAAAAATATAATGGAGAAAACTTGCTTTATTAGCAATTTATAATTCAAAGCACTTGGCATTTTTCAATGATATGAAATAGACCTGAGCGCATGGCAGTGTGCCAGGCCATGTTCCAGCAAGCATACCAGTGTATCTCCACATAAACTGATTCACCGAGTTTTTCACATCCTCATATCTTCAGTTCAATTGATCATAGAAATATGAAATTTGGAACAAGGACTGTCCTAATATCATTAAAAATAGGTACATTGACAATTTCAAGAGCCTATGCAAAAAACTTTCAGAGGAAAGTAATTTTAAAATTTGTCACTGACTCACAGATCATCAAAATTATGAGTCACTTCCCCACTCCCTAGAAAGGACATCCTATTGTTATTTGTCAAGTAAACATATAGAATCCATGACATGGTATCCCAAATGGGGGGATAGCATGTCATGGGTGTGTTTTGAACACACAAACTCTGGAATCACAGGACACCATCTTAACCACTCAACTAATTTCTTTTTTCAGCCATTTTTTTCACAAAAGTTCAATTTGTAGGTTTATACTTTTTATGTTGGAACCTTAACATCAATTATTGTGTAAACCATAAGACTTTATCTTGGTATCAACCTTATAGGTTACAGGAACCTTACAAACCTGGTTCCCACAAAAACCTCACCCAACTGTATGATGGGCTGAAATGTTCACAATAAGTCTTCACCTTACTCAACAGTGCTTAACTTTGGCAACCCAACAAGAATTAGTGCATTCAATGCTGCCTAAATTTTTTGGAAGGTAAAGAAATTTTCATTTTAATACATAGTTAAACATAAAAATGTTTTGAGTGCATCTCAGATGGATCTGAGAAATGGATTAATGATTGTACACCATGGAGTAGAGCTGTATGCTGTTCTATTATAGACCTCTTAGTTATTTTAAGATGATGTTAAAATATGATTTATAGTTTCAGCATTAGATTCAACTAGGGTGATAAATAGGTATGATGAATAAATATGTGATCTTACTAGAAGCTATAACAAGTCACAAGTCGAAGAGGCATTTCTTTTTTCTTACTTACAATGAACGGTACTGTTCCAGGAATCACAACAAAATGTTTATAAAACTGGTATCACAGTGGCAAGTATTTAAAGTAAGTAGGCAATTTCTCTTCGGTTTCTTCGGTCTACACTATTCGATACTCGGATTATTCATGTAATTTAGATTCATTTGAAGTTCAAAACTGACAGAAGAATCCTCGTTAGTATCACCTATCAATCAATTGCCGACATTGCGAAAACTCACAGAACACAGAACGCTTGTACGTAAGCCCAGGTTTAAGCTTCGATTAAAAAGTTGCTTTTACTATACAAACTGTTGGAATTAAAAGTTGCTTTTAAAGATGCCAGCTTCGAAAAATGATAGCTGGAAATCCCATGAAAATCCCACAATTTCTACATCAAATAATTCCCAACTGCTAAAAAAGTACTACCTAATTCACAAAAACAGACACGGCAAAATTTCAAAAATTTCAAGAAATTTCAAGCAAAAAAACGAAGCTGGATCCAGCTTCGATAGGTACCTTCACACCGCCCTCTTCTTAAGCGACGATATACTTTTTAAATCTCAGGACATGGCATGAGGCATGGGGCAGGAAACGCCAGTAATAATGAAGTTACAAATTCAAAATTTCGCGCGTTCCGATTATACTGAGGTGCATAGCGTGTAGAAGTGTGGAAACGAGCCATGTGAGGTGTGTGCACATATTAGTGCGTTTTTACTTTCCTAGAGAAGTGCGTTTTTACTTTCCTCATCTTATATTAAGGAAAGTATTGTTATTCGTTGAAAATGATCTACCCAGATTTTCACATTTTAGCCTCAGGATATCAAAAAAGTTGTTTTCAGCCATTGATCCGTGCGTCTGTGTGTGTGTGTGTGTGTGAACAGGATATCTCGAGAACAGTAAGAGCTATAAACTTGAAATTTAATATGGACCTATATTTTATATACCACACGAACCACGAAACTTTTGGTTGATATCAGCCACATTCTGCGGCCACAGGGCCGCAACTATTGGACGGAAGCGCTGTTTCTTTGAATTGGTTAAAAATACAAAAAAAAAAGTTGGAGAGCAACGTTTTCTTAGATTAAAAAAACAATAGGGGTCTCTGATCATGTTTTTTTTTTTTTTTTTTTTTTTTTTTTAAATAGGGTTTAACGTCGCTTTCAACTGCCATGGTCATATCACGACGGGGGTTTTACCCTCCATCCGCAGGAAACTCACAAACCTGCTACTCACATTGACCTCACCCAGCCTGAGTGGGGCCGGGAAAAGCCAGCGTCACGAGAGTTAGAATTTGAATGGTCACTCATCCAAGTCTTAACCTCGCTGGATGTCGCTTAACTTCGGTGTTCTGAAGGGAACCGGTGCATTCAACATGCCATCGACGCTGGCTAGATCATGTTTTTGATATCTTGATCTTTAGGACCTCGACCCCAATTTACCGGTATTTTGGGGGGGACTAGCTTTGACTAACTTTTTAGTATGACATATCAAATATATTTATTTTGAGGTACTGATTACGAATTTGGCACTGATTTTTAGCTATCTGTTACCGCCGCGTTGAGTCACCAGTGGCGGAATTCGAATTCTTTTTTTGCGGATAAGGAAAGTTCTGTGATGTTTATTCCAGATTTTTTAATTTTGTAATATATAATTCTCCATCAAGTCTAATTGTCAAGTAGCTTCATAATAGTATAAATAAAAACATTCAATTTGTCCTCACTTGACGTATAATCTGAAACTATGCATATAATTTTACAATTAGGTACATAACGTTCAATAGTTATGGCTGTTGCCCGACGGCGTACGGAGCGCGCAGTGGAAAAGGGATTGTTAATAGGGTTTTTCCTTCATTCGAACAAAACCCTAAATAGCGGGAGAAGGGATAAAATAAAAATCCCACACCCTGTAAATTCAACTAACCTCTAAAAACGCACATTGTAAAGAAAATCAGAAAATTATTTCAAAATTTTCAAATTTATATTTTCGAGGTTGAAGTGACTATAATAAATTTTAATGATTTATCTGAAGAAAATAATTTAATGCTGTTCATAGCATAGAATGTTATTAAGTTTGAAATTTCTATTTATGATGGGTTCTTCACTTACAAAAAAACACCGTGTTTTTCGAAAAATGTTAGTTCCAAAGGATTCTTCAAGATAGCGCCAGTAGAGTTTTGCTCTCGCGAAACGGAGTTGGCGTATTTTCTGTGATATACGCCAAAGGTAGAAAAAAAGTAAAAGCGCCAAAATTTAAAAATTCAAGAACATAAACAGAAAGCATAAAAACAAGAAAAGCTAATGTACCCGAAGCTACCAACGTCTTGAAATTTTTATCGAAATTTCTACAGAGTACGGCAAAATATTTTCTCTTATTGCTGAAGTTACCAAAGAGGTACTAATAATACATACCTCAGTCACAAGATTTTTTTAACTAAGATGTTTTTTTCTCGCAGAGTAAATATAATCCCACTACTAGCAGAAGTCATTTGCGTTCTATTTTTATGATATAAATTTTTAAATCAATTTTGTAATTTTTATAAACTTACACGCGCACTAAAACTTTTTTTATTATTGTTGCAAATACAATTGCCTGTAATTAAAGGCAAAATAACTCGATTATAACCTAACGGCACGCAGTCATATCCGACATTGAAGGAACCAAAAGGTCTGTTGTAATCGGCTGTCGTAATCTTAGTTCCTTCAATGTCGGATATGACTGTATGCCGCCATCTATAACATTCAATATTATTTGCAACAAGAATATAAAAAAATTTAGGGCGCGCGTAACTTAGTAATAATTACAACAAAAAAATATTTTACAAATAGTATACACCCAGACGGCACAAAAGGTTACACAAGCTTTATAGACTCTGAATTTTCCTTGTAAAAATAAGCTTTACTTCACAAGGTTTAAAAAGTATAAAAAAAGTATGGATTTTTCCTTGTAAAAATAACGTTTACTTCACAAGATTTAAAAAAGTATAAAAAAGTATGAAATAATAAGTTTGCGGAAAACTTACTTAGGCAAGGTTTATAAACACTTTGGAAAGGTTTCCGCAATCTTTTATAAGTTTTTTAAATATTTTTTTTTCGCAAGACATCGGAATAGAGAAAACGCCTTAAAAAATAAATGTGTGACTGTGTATGCAATATGTCTCTCTTCATCAATGGTCTGTGGACTCCATATTGAATTTTTGAAATTAAATAACTGAAAAGTTTATCAAGTCGCAAAACACTTTTAAGTTATTAGTTATATTAGTATTGTAACTTAAAATAGTTCTGTTTTTAGTGATCCAATGCTCTGACTGAATTCTGGAGCTCTTTACAAACTTTTACCTTAGAGAGCATGAACAATTTTTGACCAACTGAGGTCAGGATGGTCAATATGTCTGCAAACATAATATCTTTTTAAACTGGATCCTAGCATTTAAAATATGATCTATGGAGGAAATCCACATGATATTTTCCACCTGTTTACATGTAGGTATTGTGCATCCAATCCAACAAGCTTCAATCTGAAGAAACCTATTCAAGCTGCCTCCCTCCTCAAACATATTGAACCCAACACCGGATAAGTGAAAGTGACTACACATTTTATTGATGATTTAACAATATGTAATTATATCTAACAATTTCTGATAAAAGTCCAACAAGTTGACTCTTCTAAAGTTCCTTCATCACAGTTTTAGGGTGTAACTAAAAAGAAATTTTTCTCTACTTTAAAAAGTTTACTGTTCTAAAGTGTACCAATTTCCATGCATTAATCATAAGGGAGTTTTACACTCCAATTAGTGGGGTAAGCAATAGCTAAACAATATCTTACATTGTTTTATAGTCAAACCAGGATATGTATGTGGAAATGCTGGAGATTAACCTGTTCCAGATATTCCACTTAATCAGAATCACACTCTTAACAGGTGTCTGACTGGGGGATTTTAAACAGGGAGAAGACCAGTGTTTTGCTAAACAACTATAAACAGAGAACTGACTAGCTAAAGGCTTTTTAATAGGTTCACATTATTGAAGATTTGACTACACTGTTCCATAATCAAAAGATCCTGTGTTCAATTTACAGTTTTTTTCTTCTTTCAAACAGCAAATTCTGTTCCCTTTGAAAATAAGGCATTTCTAGCCCTTATCAGGCTAAGTGAGGTTAATGTGGGTAGCTGGTACTATTCCCAGTAAATTCAGTATACAACCCCCATTTTTTTTAAATAAATAAATCTGTTCTCTGAAAATGTGAGGCTGGTATATCTAGCCCTACTCAGGCTGAGTGAGGTGAATGTGGGTAGCTGGTACTGTTCCCATTAAATTCAGAATGAAATTCCCATCCTCACTATCTCAAATCAGGACAGGGGTTTTTTATGGATCTTCAACCAGCTATGACATAAAAAAAAATATTGTAAGTTAAGAAGAAGTATTAAGTGTTGCAAATTTAGACAGTTTTTTACTTGTAATAAGTACATTTTTTACTATAATGTGTTCATTAATTTTAACTTTTAAAACAGTAGCTTGCATTATTAAGGATTTGACTACTGCCCGTAATACAAAGATTTTGGTTCATTTTTGTTGTTGTGAAACAGATAATTCTCTTTCTTTTGAAAATATGAAGCTGGCATGGGTATACACAGCGTTTATCAGGCTGGGTGAGGTCAATGTGGCTACCTGGTACTATTCCCAGTAAATTCAGAATAAAATGGCCCAACCCAGGCTCGGTGAGCTTAATGTGGGTAACAGGTTTGTGAGTTTCCTGCAAATGAGGGTAAAACCTCGGTCATGATATGACTATGCAATTGAGGTTAAACCCACTTGAACAAACAAAAAAAAAATTCTGGAAGACTGTTCTTTTTTTACGAATGCCATGTTATAGTCAAAATTCTCTCTGGGTTCTATTTCCTAATTTCATCTTCAATAATCTCAACTTCTGTTCTGGTATTCTTTGTCTTTGGGCAGCCTGCTGCTGGGCAGGAAGATGGCATTTCAGCATATCTCTCTCTTAATTACCTATATGTATAATAGATTTAGATTAATTAAGTCCACTAGGCTTAATTTATCTGCTGATTCTATGTATTATATTCTGTTTGTTTCATGTTTTTGTTTGTTACATATTTTTGCTTTCAATTCTTTTACCATGTAAATGGAAAAATATAAAACTGAAAAACACAAATTGTCTTCTATTTATTAATGTTAGCATTTCATCAACAGCTTTTCATCATTGTAGACCAAATTGCCTTGAAAAAGTATATTTTTCATCAAATCCAAATTAATTTTAAAAATTTCCTGGCCCTACCTGTGAAATCACAATTTTCAAATTTTCCCGGGCAATGGCGGCGGTATGAAATTCAATATGGAGCCCCTTAATTATTAAGTAGGTATGCAATTTCCAAAACCTTGTAAAAATAAGCTTAATAAAATGCTCAGGGGGAGGAAGTAGTAAGCTTACAGAAGTGTTTCTAAAATGTTAAGCCTTGTCAAAATAAGCTTTATAAAATGTTTGAATCTTGTCAAAATAAGTGTTTTTAAAATCTTTTTAAACACTTTCTGTGCCGTCTGGGCAATTATATAATAATAATTCCGTGTCCGTGAGATAGGTATTGATACCTAAATCACGGTGGTGAGAGGATTATATGGACGCCCAAATCCAATGTCTAGGCTCCTTTCATGTCCATAGTATACAATTGATCACAAGCTAGATTACGACAGACCTTGGTTCCTTGACATTCGTATATAATATATTATATATGACTGCGTTCCGCCAGGTTTAAAGCAATAATCTTTTAGGGCGATCCGAATTTCGTTGAAACAAAATTCGATTTCGACGATTTTAAATTTATGCACAAAAATAGACCAAGTGCCATGCGCGATCTCCAAAACATTAATCTCAGCGACTTCACTTTACCTCATCGGCAAGTTAACAGATGAAGAAATATAAAAAAAAATGAAGCTGGGAAGCAATGACTGTACTAAGGTAAAAGAGAAAAAGGGATAGTTTAATGAGAATTAAAAATGAATTATTCTAGAGAATTTTTCGTAAATAATGTTTATGGTTGTTTGTTGAACCCTGTTGAATAATCAAATTCGTTGTTTATTTCTATAGAGTAAAGATTATTATATTTAATTATTTGACAAATGATCAAACACCAAATACGCCTCAATTTCACATAATGAAGGTTTTTTTTTTTAAATTACCGCCACAATTTTGTTTATATTCTTGCCAATCCCTGAATTTGCAAAAAGTAAGCGTATTTCGAGCGAAACGCTGATTTTGAGGTTAGGTGGTTCGTGTTTTTGGCAAAAATGAAGAATCGGGTATTAATGAGAAGATGATTTTTTGGACTGTAGAGCCAGATCTAAATACTTGTATTTAGTTGTTAAGGTACTACACTATCCTGCAGTATTTGCACTTTTTCTTTATGATTTGAAGTTATTGAAAACATATTTGATAAAACAATCCAGGTAATATTTAATATCACCTTATCTTCAGGGTGGACCAAAAAATCTACACCCGTTAATGGTAGATTACTTATGATATTTCTAGCCCGGATCTGCAATCTGTATTTTTGGCTTTGCCTTCGTAACTGCACAAAGTGATTTTTTGTACCTTTGTAAAAAAAAAAGTCCAACTTTGGCTTATTCTTTGGATCAGTGCTTTATTTCTGTTTAAAATGAGTCAATTCTGCAGAAAGACTACAAAATTTTGATACGTTTGGCTATGCCACTTTGTTTTTTACAGTTTGATTTATTGTCTTTTTTTTCACTTGAACAGAAAAAAAACCCCTGATGCAACATTTTTACTCCATGCACCACATTTGTACAAACAAATTTTGGCATAAACAGTAGCAAGTTTGATTAATGTTGGCGCCCACCTCAAGGATGTTAAGAAATAATGTTAGCATGTGAAAGTTTGTGATGTTCTCAAACAGTTTTAACAATAAAAAATATAGGTTATCATAATAATTTTCAAGTTCTGCGCCAGAATTTATTAAAAAACGTAAAAAGTTGAAAATTCCAGCAATCTAGCTAATATTTTGAAAATGGTACATCAGAATATGGTTGAAAATAGATCAAATTTAACCTTGTTTTGTCCTCGGTTGGATGACATTTTGAAAAATGTACATCATGATAAAGTTCCAGGGCAAAAACTTTTCAGACAGTTGGGACCCTTCTTTAAGGCAATACTTGAGAACAGTTGCAAATTTTAGACTTTTTAAATTTTTCATGGTATTGTACAGCAATTTTTCTTGGGGTCATCTTTCATTAATTTTGTGCTAGCTCTTATCATTTCACCTAAACAATTTGGACACCAAAACAAAATTTTTGTATCTTCTATATTTCTCTTTTATACATACATAGAGATTTCTGACATATTGATATTTTCCCCATAAAGCCATGGCTAATTTTTTTTACAATATTGAAATGTGTACAACTTTCTATTACACATCACACAACATTTTATATTCCACTAAGAATGCCACTATCTCAATGGTTAAGCACTTGCCATGCACAAATTCTGAGTTCCAATGTTCCATCACCCATGCTGACAAAAAAAATTGTTTTCTTAATTTGGTTACAGTTATTTGTAAGATACCTTTTGGTGCGCTTGGGTTGACACAGCACCTAATTTGGAAGTATTGTGTCACTTTTCGCCCATCAGAGGGGAGGCATACTATTGGATGGGCAACCACAAGGATCTACAGTAGTTCCTGTTTCATGGCTATGAAATGAAAGGCTGTGGCACAGTCATTAAAAAAAAAAACAAATATCTTGTAAATGATAAGAGAGTGGAATCTTTGAATTGATAATATCATTTTACATATTTTCACTAAACAAATTTTCATATTTCATTTGATAAACATATTTTCAATTCTTTTAAAAATATCCTGGAATGTGTTAATTTCTGATAAAGCTTCCTCTGTAATAAAAAGTCATGTGATCTTCACACAAGTTTATTTCCTTGACTTCTAATTTTTATTTTTTTCTGATGGGTCATTCATAATTATATGTCAAGACCATTTGTCAACAAACAAAAAATATTACAATATTCTGTATTTCCTACTTTGTGACATGTTTGGTTATTCATTGTCTTGTTTGTTTCAGATATTCTCTCCTGTTGGAAATTTTGACATTATGACTCAAAATGGTTTAATCTATATGACAGAGTTACCCAAGTCCATTACCTTGAATTTTCTGTAGAGCTATATTACCATCAAAATGCAAGTTTCTGACCCAAACAATGTTAAAATTTACAACCTCAGTGCTGGGAAGTCTTTGCCTGAGGTAAGAAATTAGTGAAATGTTTTCTTTGTTACTCCAGATCCCCCAAAACACCAATTTGTGGTTACAAAAAGAAGAACACCCCACTCAAAAAAAGTACTAAAAGTTAAAATAAATGATATGACATTGAGAACACCTTTATCCCTCCTCTTTCTATTTCTCTGCACTCATATCTGCATTTATTCCTCTTCTGATATTTTTTTTTCTCCTTGCTAGTTCTCATCCCAAACTTGATTTATCTTTAAGTTTTACTTAAAGTATTCCTTAGGTAGAGAGCCACAAAAATTGTAAAAGAAACTAAAATTAATATTCATTATTACATTATTACTTGTTGAACGACAATAAAAACTGGCGGTTGCACTGTAATTTTCTTGATTCAAACAAGTTATGGAAAACCATACTTCAACCGGCAGTTCAACAAGTAAAACTTAAAGATAAATCAAGTGTTCTCCTTTTTGTAACCAGGAAGTGGTGTTTTTGGGGGACATCAGTACTTTCTATATATTTTTTTAAACCAGCAAAGGATGTTTGAGATGAAGTGCTTAGCGCCCTTTATTGGGTGTCAAAGTAAGTAAGTGAAGTCTTGTATGTTAAAGTGAAGAACAAATTAAAAACTAAACTAAGGATTCAAAGTGTGTGCATGTGGGTGTGTGTCTTATGTATTGGTGGGGTGTAGGTGTGTGTCTGATGTATTGGTGGTGTGTGTGTGGCTTGGTAAAACATGAACTGGTGGATTTAACACGCAATGGGCCCTGGCAATTCCTTTTTAATGTAGAGTTCAATTCTTCAATAAAAATTGCTTATTCTGAAAAACATATAAAACTTTTTGCTGGCTGAAAATACATTAACATGGAAACTATGTTTTCTGTCACCTTACTCTCTGCCACGCTATCTCTTTCTTTTATTGTATAGGGCGTTCTGCACACCTCGGCCGAGGTGTTTGATAGGTAGGTATTTACATATAAGAAAACACTAAACAAAAAATAACTTCAATATTAATTTTTGCCACCAGAAATATTATTTTGGTACCTTAATAGTATTCGATAAGTATTTAATACATACTATCTGTACATTTTATCTTTATGTAAGTATTATTTAAAAAATAAATAAATAGATTTGATTTTCATATAATTTCATAATTAAAATTCATCTTGTGAAATAAGTAAGTACTTAATTCATTAATGATCTTGTTAGTACCACTCCTTAACCTTTGACGCCGGAATTAATTTGGCCGGGGGAAAAAATCGCAACCAACTTTTCTTTCATCCTGATGGTTTTCTAAGACTTTTGGCGTTGGTTTCAGCTTTCTAGCTTTTACCGGTAAAAAGTTATGAATCCGTGTCGAAAACGACACACCGGGCTTTAAAGGAACAAGAATGTAGAAAATCATTACAATTTTCTTTAAAACTATATGTTAATAAGCATATTAGCTACCTCTATTAATTTTTCATTTTTTCATCGTAAAATAATCGACCAGGAAACACAAGAAATAACTTGCCAAAGTCGGCAAAACTCCATGCGATGATGCACTCTCGAAATCTCAGCAACAAATGAAAATTTAGAAATGTAAACAAAACAATTCAAAAATCGCGCTGGATAGATTTGAAGATAAGAAGTCAAGGAACTGTTTCACACTGAAACGATAATGATACTGTATTCTAGTGAATAATTATTGAATGTCAAAGTACCTGTGTCGAAAACAACACGCTCGGCGTCAAAGGGTTAATACCAATTTAATAAAAATCCAATGCTCAAAAATATTATCACATGTTCAAGAAGATAAACAAGAAATGATACTATCATTGTAGTGTGAATCATTTATTTTTTGTTCTCTATTTCAGTGGTTGTCAGAGAGAAAGAGAAGAAAATTACTCAAAACCAATGTTGGTATGTATTTTTGTAATGTAGGTATGCTTTGATCTAAAATGTAAATTTTACACAAAAATAAGCTGGTATGAACATCACACAACTATTAGTACTGAAATGAAAATCAGGTAGTACAAAGTAAAAAAAAAGACAATGAAATGTAATAATTACAACCTCTCGAAAGAATATTAATATTTTTCATAGAATAGAATTGAACTCAGGGAATCAGGAAGAAAGTGTTGGAGTTCTACCTCAACTTGCAATGGCTTCAGATAATTCAGCAGATAGTTTTTATATTGTACTCACCCAGGCCTGGGTTTCTTGGAAACTACACAAAATATAGAGAAACACAAAAACCCATGTAAATTTATTTTTTGGGATAAAGTTTGAATGTTCAACACTCCAGATACCTTGCTGAATAAATTTGAAGCCTTTGAAACCTTAATTTATTGCAAAATATTAAGAATAAGTTGGATGGACAAAGTCAGCAACATCAGAGTCCCGGAAATAATGAATACAGAATTGGAAGTGATAAAAACCAGAATATTACAATACCTTGGTCATATATCACGAAACCCCAAAAGGTACGAAATCTCATTACTTAGTGTAAAAGGCAACATTGTGGGTAAAGAAGAAGAGGTAGAAAACTAATATCATGGCTTCAAACCTTAGAAATTGGTATGATGAAGATAACAATTATTTAACATTAAAAATAGCTCAACTAATGGTATTTCATATTTGAGCGCAACTAATGGACATCTGAGCGCACGGCAGCCATTTGAACTTTGCCTTTAGAAACCATACCAAACTTCAGCTCAATCAGACTTGTACTTCGCAAGGTATGCCAGTATTTCAAAAAGCTCATTTAAAAGCTCGACTTTATAGAAATGGACTTTTCGGATAACGCATGACCGCGCTGAGCCTGTTATTAGTAACCATGCAAAATTTCAGGTCAATCCGACTTGTGGTTCTCGAGTTACAGCGTTCTAAACACACACTTTGTATGAACAGACATAGTTATGTTCATACATAGTACCTACATACAAACAGACACTGATAAAAAATCACTTTGGAGAGTCTAATTCGTCCAATTTTGTTAGCTCAATTTCGAAAAAAAAAAAAAAAAAAAAAATAGTGCCAAATGTGTGCGCATTCAAATTAAAATTTCTCTCTTATCCTTTCTTAATGTCATCTTTAGTCCAGCAGTTTCGCAGCGCTGTTGCATATTAATGCATAATTATATTTAAATAGATTTTAAATATTAAGATAGTTCGGCACTGGTGTAATTCCGAATCGCCTAATAAGTTTTTTTTTTTTATAATGTAAATAAAGTTTCTATATTTCATTCAATTAATAGACATTCAGAGTAAAAAATGGAAAGTATTGATCGTATTTTCTTCCTCAGATATTCGTAGAAGAATTGAACTCATCCAGGACTTTGAGATGCCAGGTGTCAGTACTTGTGTACGGGTTAGTCCTGATAGTCAGTATGTCCTGAGCACAGGGATCTACAAGCCAAGGGTTCGATGTTACGAGACAGACAATCTTTCAATGAAGTTTGAGCGATGTTTTGATTCAGAAGTTGTCACCTTTGAGATATTGTCTGATGATTTCAGCAAGGTAAGATATTTAGAATGTTTCTCCATAAATGTTTATTTGAAGCTGCCCAGTTTGAGAACCACTGGCGCCACTGAGAGTCTAGAATCTTTGCGCGTCAGAATGTTTATTTCAACTTCTCTCTCTCTTTCTGTTATCATACTGACGGACGTCAGAAAGTCTGCGATCTTTTATACGCTACTAGACTCCTCTCTCCAGAAAAGACAAGTTTTTTTAAATGAATATGAGAAAATAACTGGTAGCTTCCACTAAAAGTTTTGGAGTAAAAATTAGGAGAGTTGTTTTTTTAAATATCAGTGTTTCATAGCATTTTTTATTTAGAAGCCGTGAAATAGGAGCTACTGTAGACGCTTGTGGTCATTGTTGTAGCCTGCCCAGTGCCGGATTAAAGCTGCGCGGGGCCCCAAAATAGAGTTTAATCCCCCGAGCTGACAAAAAATCTGTATTCTAAATTTGGTTACGGTTGTTTGTAAGGGATACCTTCCGGTGCTCTTGTGTTGACCCAGCACCTAAATAGGAAGTATTGTGTCACTTTTTGCCCATCAGAGGGGAGGCATACTACGAGATGGGCAAGCCGCAACACAGGCCACAAGCGTCTTCAGTAGCTCCTGTTTTATGGCTACGAAATAGAAATAGAAAATTAAAAAACACCCCATAACCACATCTAAGAAAGTATCGAACATACCATGAAAATTTCAACTCAATAGGACAAACTTTTATTTATTATTGTGCTACACATACTATGACTCTAACCCATTTATGAACCTAGTTCGACGTTTGATTTTAATTTGATTTTCAAGAAGCTAACAAATAAGATAAACAGATAACATGATAAATATGTATCCCACAATTTGTGGGATACATATTTCATATTTGTGGGATATCATTATTATTTTGTGAATGGTTCGTTTCACAAATATGCGCAGCTCAGCACTTGCAGTTTCATTATTTTTATTAATGAGCCTAGTTCGACGTTTGATTTTCATTTGATTTTCAAGAAGTTAACAAATAAGATAAACAGATAACATGATAAAAAAAAACACTGCCAATTATGGACACAATACTTCCTCGTGATTGTTTCACATTGTGTACACGTGCGAATTTTGAGTTTTTATACTAAATTACTTGTATCTCCAAAACGGCTAAACCGATTTTCTTCAAATTTGTTTTATATGGTAGAAAACTGTTTTTTCTACATTTTAGATTCTACAAAAAATTCTGTATCGGCAAGTCGTGGTTCTTATTTTTTGACTTTATTGTCCAAAATTTCGGATTTTCTTAAATATCAGAGTCAAATTATAATTAATTAAAAAGAAAATATAAAAAGCCTGTGTATATTGATAATATGCATATACATACAAAATTTCATCAAAATCGGGTGTACCGTTCACGAGATATAAGCATTTAAGTAAAAAGTTAGTGGTCAGGTGCATGGTCTCTTTCACCCAGAGCCGCTTATACGAATTAAATGAATTTAAAATGGGACCATCTACAGAATGTCTCCTAGATGTGTACAAAATTTCATCAAAATCGGTCGAGTAGTTTCCGAGATTTGCGCGTTACAAGGAATCGTTTTAACAGACCGACAGAGAGACCGACAGACAGACCGACAGACGGACACAAAACCAAATTTGCTCAGGAGGTTATGAAACGTCCAGAAATATAAAAAAAATTGAAATCGGAGCAAAAAAATATTTTTTTTTACAAAAACGAACACAATACTTCCGATTTCTAATATTAGAAATTTCTCGGAAGTAATATGTATCATACAGGTGTTTGAAACCAGCCCCCATCTAATTTTCTCAATTAGAAGTTAAATTAAATGTGATATGTTTGTCTGCAGGTAGTGTTCCTGCAGTGTGACCGATATGTAGAGTTCCACAGTGGCGGAGGTCGCTACTATCGACTGCGCATTCCCAAGTTTGGTCGTGACATGAAGTATCACGCCCCGTCCACTGATTTGTTCCTGGTGGGGGCTACGAGCGACATCTATCGGCTCAACTTGGAACGAGGCCAATTCCTGAGTCCTTTCACGTCAGAAGGTGAGAGGCAGGTTATGGGTTCTGATTTAATCCTTGTTGTCGTAGCCAGCTTGGCTACAGCTGGTGGGGATGATGATGGTCTTTAGATGGAAGAGAATGCCGTTGGCATTAGCACCGCCCTTGATCAAGTTTTGTTTTCTTAATTTCAATATCTATGTATGTATATATTCTATGTCAATTGTAAATAAAAATTGATCCAACATGTTTAATAATAATGGTCTTCAATCAACTTTATTTCCAAGTTGGCTCTTGCTGAACCACATATTTCTATGTGCGATCAACCATCGTGAAGACTTGGATTTTTTCTTTATAAGCCATTAATCCCTTATGAAACTGCAAGCTAGCCTGACTTGTAAGGGATGGCTAGTCTTTTCTCTGTTTATAGTCCTCTAGTGAGACACGTGATCTTCTCCCTGTTTAACGTCCCCCAGCCAGACAACTGAATTAATCGTGAACTTACTTAGCATTTGGCTATTTTATTGGGTTTAAACTTTAAAGTTGTTTGTTAAATTCTTTATTAAACCTGTCCATTAGCAATATTAGGCTAGAGAGTATTGTAGGAAGTGAAAAATATTAATCTTTTTTCTCTCTCTACTCAAAGTATAAGTATTATTTGTTGGTGCACCTTCTAAATTACAGTACCCACAAATGTATTGTAACTATCTGGGTTGTAGGAAGGAAAATAATTCTATGTTTTTCTTCATTATGATTAAAATCTTTTTTGTTTCCCTAGGCTCGGAACTGAATTCCATAGCAATAAACCCTGTCCATCAACTCATCTGTGTGGGAACTTTGGAGGGCAAAGTAGAAGCCTGGGACCCAAGAATGAAAGTAAAGGTCGGAACTCTCGACTGTGCCTTCAACTGTATATCTAACGAGCGAGATACTGTGTGAGTCTATCTAATTTTGTGTTAGCAACAATGATGACATCTGAATTAGTCTAATTTGCCTTTCTACGTAAATATTTGCCATCCTAGGAACTCGAACCACCGACATTACGAGCCCACTGACTATTCGACCAAGTTACTGAGGTCGGTGCAACAAATTAATATTATGAAACATTTTAACATAAAAAAATCCGAGTACCTACAATCTACACAGGTAGAGAGATCAGTTTTATTGTAAAACGTTGCTGCCCACATATTTGAAGGTTGCTTAAAAACACAGCATATCAATCAATATTGCAAGTATAGTGTTCATTTTTATGTATTAAACAATTTTCGATTTAAATGTTTTTTTCACAAGTATCTATAGCAAGACATGTTGTAACCTACTGACTAGCCTTTTAGTAATATTAATTGAACATATGTGCCAAATTTCATAGCTCCTTGGTCAATAGAACCGAAGATAAACGGGTGTGAAAACCCGGGAGAATCGCTGCTGTGCGCTCAGATAATTCCACTGTCCAAATTATAACATAGCAATGATTTTTTTTTTTTCAGACTTGAAGGGTTTCCCTCGATATCTAGCCTCAATTTCAACGGGCCCCTCACACTAGGTGTTGGCACTCACACAGGACAAATACTCCTGTATGATATACGTGCTGATAAACCACTCCGTGTGAAAGATCACATGTATGGGCTGCCCATACGGGACGTCAAGTTTCATGATAGTTATGTTCTCTCCATGGATTCTTCAGTGGTGAAGGTCTGGAATAAAGATGATGTGAGTATTATTATTAGAGCAAAAACCCCAAATAGACTAAAGATTATGTTGGGAAACGTGCCAAAAAATGCTAAAATAAACCAAAAAATGGCGAAATATGCAAAAACAATTGGAAATAATTTCTGGTTTCCCATGAAAAGTCAATTTTTAATAATAAAAATCGACAAAAACTTGGACAGTTAGTACGTTTACCTACTTCAGACATATTTTGAACTGTACAATGTGTACCTAGTTTATCCACGGTGAAACCATGACGTCTGAATCATTTTATACTGTGAATAATATTTCAATGTCAAGGGTCAGATTTTTACTTTCCTTATCTTATAATAAGGAAAGTAAATGTTGTATTCGTCGAAAATCTGACCTACCCATTTTACTTTCGCTAAATTTCTAATATTAGAAATCGGTAGTATTGTGCTCGTTTTTGAAAAAAATATTTTTTTGCTCTTATTTCTATTTTTTTTTTCATTTTCTGTACGTTTCATAATCTCCAGAGCAACTTTAGCTGTGTCTGTTAGTCGGTCTGTTAAATACATTCCTTGTAAAGCGCAAATCTCAGAAACTACTGAACGGATTTCGATTACCATTCACGAGGAAGTATTGTGTCCATAATTGGCAGTGTATTCTTTTTACAATCTAAAAATGTTTTTCAGGGAGCCCTATTCACGAGTATAGAATCTGGTGAACAAACCCAGTTCAACAACCTGTGTCATATTCCTGAGTCAGGGATGATGTTCATAGCAAATGAAAACAAGAAGATATTGACCTACTACATTCCTGTAAGTGAAAGTCAAATTTTGCATACTTAATAACAAGAGGTTTCTAAAGTTATCATATTTTCTCGCTTTACTAAATCTACGCTGAAACCGGGACTTGAACCATCCAGGTTACAATTCGCCGCCTTATTGATCAAGCTACTGAGGTCGGTAACAAGAGATTTACACCGTTTTTTGATCTATTTAGTCGTTTTCAAGAAACCCAGGCTTGGGTGAAACTTTATGGGAGCCCTGTACAGTGTACATACATGCATACGAATGTTGATTTATTTTAATAATAACAGAATTTTAATACAATACCAAATGAACATTTTATTTGTGAATTAATAACATTTTAAAAGCAGAGCAAAAACAGAATGACTGAACTCCCTTTCATCAGGAAAGTTGAAACTTTGAAAAATAGAATAATTTAGCATTGGCCAAAACCAAACCACTCCTCAACATTCCCCTTCTTTCAATAAGATCTAGAACTCCTCAATAAGTCTTCTAGGACGTTGGACAACTCTCGTAGAGCGTCGGTAACCATATGGAGACTGTATATTAGTAGGAGAGTTCTCTGCAGAGTTAGAAGAAGAAGAAGTACCATAAGGAGAATGATAAGGTGTTTCATCTTGAGCAGGGGTAGCAACATTCTCCGGTGTTGTATCTGGTTCCCGAGATCTTTGAGGCTGCGGTGAGGAACACACTGTGGAACTTTGAGGCTGTGGTGATAAATGCACTCTATTTCTCCTGTACTTATTCCCCTCTTCATCAACCACATTGTATGATCTGGGCTGATCATCTACTTTTGATGATATTACACCAGGAGTCCATAAGGCATCTTCTTTCTTCTTGAAAAACACTTGTTGGTTCACTCTTAAGGGTTCTAAATTGTTAGCTTTCTTGTTGTAGTATTTCTCTTGCGCCATTTTGTATTGATCATACCTCTCATCATATTTGTACATTTTTGGTTTCAACAGCTTATTGTTTGTGGGTATCTTGCTATTCAATACTCTGCTAAACAGTAGCTGAGCTGGTGAAGGACCAAAACTTTTGGGTGTATTGCGTAAATTTAACATCCCAATGTATGGATCCGTCTTGTCATGCAAACATTTGGTCAACATTCTTTTTACAATTTTTACCGCCGACTCCGCTTCTCCATTTGATCTAGGATATCTAGGACTGGACGTAATGTGTTGAAACTCATAAGATCTGGAAAATTGTTTAAATTCACAGGATGAAAACTGTGGACCATTGTCTGAAACAACTATTTGTGGTATACCATGTTTGGAAAAAATACTTTTGATATGATTAATGACCATAGCAGCTGAAGTAGTAGAACACAAAGCTGTCTCAATAAACTTACTGTAGTAGTCTACTACTAAAATATAATGTTTTCCATTGAATTCAAACATATCAATACCAACTTTGTACCAAGGTATATTGTGAACATCATGAAACACAATCTCTTCTCTAGTATTGTTGTCTTTATGAACATTACATGTGAAGCATTTATTACACAAGTCCTTGATTTGTGGAAAAATGCCAGGCCAAAATATTTTATCTTTCACTTGATTTATACTGTACTGTGCACCTTGATGTCCTTCATGAGCTTTTTGTAAGCATTCTTTCTGCATGGATTTGGGAACTATGACATCCCACTTCTGACACCATGTTGATTTATTTTAATAATAACAGAATTTTAATACAATACCAAATGAACATTTTATTTGTGAATTAATAACATTTTAAAAGCAGAGCAAAAACAGAATGACTGAACTCCCTTTCATCAGGAAAGTTGAAACTTTGAAAAATAGAATAATTTAGCATTGGCCAAAACCAAACCACTCCTCAACAACGAACAGGCATGTTATTGATAAAAATCAATTTTTTGGAATCAGAAGTCTAATTCGTCGAGAAATGTCTGTCATCAGCTCAATTTCGAAAAAAACAGAGCGAAAACGATACTTTCTATGCCTTACAAGTTTAAAAATGAATAAAATAAGAACTGACGCAAGAGTCCCTGTATATTCTCAACAGTTGTGCGCGACATCTACTTTCCTCGATATCTATTACAAGCATCGATATTTTAAGAAATATTATGATGTTTAGTATGCTATATTACTGATGGTATTTATTATGTTTTCATATTTATAGAGTCTAGGCCCTGCACCCAAATGGTGCGGTTTCCTGGACAATCTAACGGAGGAGCTGGAAGAAAATATCATCGAGAATGTCTATGATGACTACAAGTTTGTGACGCGGCAAGAACTGGAAGATCTAGGACTGGGACACTTGATAGGTGAGAGTGCAAAACCTTATAAAAAGTTAAAGTTAAGTTATCATATTTGTGTTAATCACTTTCGTGATATCACAACTACTCAAACTCGCTTTACTAAATCCACGCTGAAACCGGGACTTGAACCACCGACCTCCAGGTTACAAGTCCGCTGCCTTATCGATCAAGCTACTGAGGTCGGATGCAAAACGTTATATTTCTATAAACAAGGTCCGCCATTTATTAGGAACCATTTTGAAATGCCTATATTTTCGAAACTGAAGCTTCATTATGAATATTCCTTTAATGTTTTCCCAATTGAAATTTATCCTAATCGTGTGTCCCAGGCACCTCTCTCCTCCGCGCCTACATGCATGGTTTCTTCATGGACATCAGACTATACCGCAAGGCCAAGTCTGTTTCTGCCCCCTTCGAGTTTGAGGAGTTCAAGAAAAAGAAGATCCGAGAGAGGATAGAGCAAGAGAGAACTCGCGGAGTCCAGCTCAATGTAAGTCACTTTTCCTATCCACATTACAATGAAGTGGTACTAGTCCATATTTAAACTGGAATACTGTATTTTTATTAGATATTACTTATATTATGTTTAAATGAGCGCAACACAGAGCGCACGATTAGCTCAGTACTTAAGCACTCGCTTGTCATGCGGAAGGTCCCGGGTTCGATCCTCCGAGCCGACAATTTTTTTTTTCTTTCAAAATTCGGTTGCAGTTGTTTGTAAGGGATACCTTCCGGTGCGCTCGTGTTGACATAACACCTAAATGGCATCACAGGGGAGGCATACTACGAGATGGGAAGGCTACAACACAGACCACAAACGTCTACAGAATTAAAAACGGCTGTGAAACACTAATCTTAATAATAAAAAAAAATGAAAAAGATAAAAAGCTATGACTGCTGTAGAATACACTGAAGAGGTCTTGATTTTTAACTATTTTTTTAAAAACTGAAAACCTAAAAAAAGACGACCCTCCCCTAGTCAAAACGTAAGTTTGAAAGAGTATTTTTATTATATTTGAAAAATGGTCTTGATTTCTAAATGACCTGTATTTGAAAAGAACAAAAGAAGTAAAAGTTATAAACGTAAGAGAAAATAAAATGTATTTCGGAGATGGTCTCTTAAGATTATCAGTATGAAACTATGGTAACCTTCGTTCTGGTAACCTTCGTTCTGCCTATTTACCAGTTCAATAATAAATTAATCTGCTCATATATTGGGACTTTTTAGTCCTAACCGGGTAGTATAAACTATTCTATTCTAATTTATTTCTCCTGATTGTCAGAAACTGCCCAAAGTGAACCAGGAGCTGGCGCTGAAGCTCATGGACGAGAAACAGCAGGCAGGCGAGACAGAGTCCAGGAAGAAGAAGAAGAAGCTTCAGCTGTCCGCCACCCTGCTGGGGGATGAGAGGTTCCAGAGCCTCTTCCAGAACCCAGACTTCCAGGTGGACACGAGTGCTGAGGAGTACAGGTGAGTGTTGTTATGGTACACCCTCACCCTGCTGGGGGATGAGAGGTTCCAGAGCCTCTTCCAGAACCCAGACTTCCAGGTGGACACGAGTGCTGAGGAGTACAGGTGAGTGTTGTTATGGTACACCCTCACCCTGCTGGGGGATGAGAGGTTCCAGAGCCTCTTCCAGAACCCAGACTTCCAGGTGGACACGAGTGCTGAGGAGTACAGGTGAGTGTTGTTATGGTACACCCTCACCCTGCTGGGGGATGAGAGGTTCCAGAGCCTCTTCCAGAACCCAGACTTCCAGGTGGACACGAGTGCTGAGGAGTACAGGTGAGTGTTGTTATGGTACACCCTCACCCTGCTGGGGGATGAGAGGTTCCAGAGCCTCTTCCAGAACCCAGACTTCCAGGTGGACACGAGTGCTGAGGAGTACAGGTGAGTGTTGTTATAGTACACAGTTGTAGCAACATGGGTTTGTGATTTCCCAACACCTCCGAGACTGGTAGTTGGAGGAATTGAGCTACCTCCTTGGGACGTGTCTACAAATCAGTTGGGTTGTCTGCATAGTTGGAAAGATGTCCTAAGTTGTTATTGTTATTGACTCTAAGCTTGTTGGAGTTCAAGATTTTGCTGAACCCAGATCTGAGTTGTGGCAGGGTGCCTTGGCAAATGTGTTTCTTCATTTCATATATCTGGTGGGTGTTGATTTAGTACCCGATTTACTGTACAACTTGATGTGGCTTGTTCTGTAGCATTTGAATGGATTGTTTTAGTGTTATGGTCTGTGTTTATACAGAGAGTTTAATTAATGTGTGCAGACTAAATTTCTGATGACCTTGAACCGCCATTTTTCCAATTCCTATGGGTTTTTTTATTTTAATTATCATATTTGTGTTAGTTAATCACTTTCGTGATATCATAACTACTCGAACTCGCTTTACTAAATCTACGCTGAAACCTACAATCCGCCGCCTTATCGATCAAGGTACTGAGGTCGGTCATTTGACATAGCAACTTATCATTAGCCGTTTCCACGGCACAAAAAATAAAATGAAAAATACTTTCGTTTAATGATTCAGTAGCATGTTCAAGTACAATTAAATGTGACTGATTGGTCATGCATGTTTTCTATTTGAAGTGGAATAACGACAGTCGGTCACACTTTTTTGTCAACGGGAAAATAAATTCCACCAAGAAAAGTTTAGTTAGACGAGGTGACAGTATTTTAAATAAAAATCTATTGCTATGTTTGTTTCTTCTCAGATTGCTGAATCCAGTTCTAACGCGACTAGATAAAAATCGGCAGAAACAGCTGAGGAAACAACTTGCAGCTCAAGAGCTCAAGCAAGATAAGGTAAGAATCTGTCCATCCATCTCTGAATATCTACTAACTTTTTCTGACATTGTATTTTTACTAAGTATTATTAATACATTTTGTACAGCGAGCCGAGCGAGCATTCAGTTGCTCCTCAATATAGTATATTCATAGCGTGTAGAATTAAGAAGTGTGGAAACCACCCCCCACCGGCCCACATCGTGGCGTCCTCAGCGCTAGTATCGCAAAGGAGTCTCCTCTCCTCGTCCTCCACATAAGTTCTTCCCCGTATAAAATGTAAACATAAATATAAATATATCAAATGTAAACATAAATATAAATATATCAAATGTAAACATAAATATATCAAATGTAAACAAAAATAGACCGCGAGAAATACTCTACTCTTTTACGATGGTGTCGCGCTATGTGGCGTTTCCATGCAACTGGGGTTCGTTTCCACACTTCTTAATTCTACACGCTATGGTATATTAATCTTAATAACCAGTGTTTACATTTATAAATAGTATAATTATAGATATTTTCTGGAGATGGAAACCAGGCTTGTGTTCAAAACCTGGGTTCCTAACTTTCCATCATAAAAAAGTAACTTTAAGACAACTTCTAGCATGCAACCTAATAGTATGCGTTGTCTATTGCTAGTTGACAAGTCGTATGTAATAAAATGTAAGATTACAACCATAGTCCAGGTACCCTAATTTCGGCTGGTCAAAGATTAAAGCTCGATTCTACTGAGACAGCATGCACTCTATGCGAACAATTCAATAGAAAACGAACAACATGGGACATATTCTGTTTCATGTCGTATGTTTCAATGTTGGCTCAGTGTGCTTTTTTACTGACAAGTTCTTTGGTATTTCTTTTTCTTGTCCAGGAGGAAAGAGAGGGCAAGGCATCGTCTGATGAAAGTAGCGAGGAAGAGGAGGAGGAGGAAGAGAGCTCAGATGATGATCAAGCATGGACCAAGGAGATCAAGAACACATACAGGTTTTATTTTTTTTTTTTTTTTTTTTTTTTTTTTTTTTTTTTTTTTTTTTTTTTTTATAAGGACAGACGTCGCACAGTGGGGCAGATATAGCTCGTAGCGCGAATTAATTCAAAAATATAAAAATGATATTTTGTTAAAGTTGACTATTCAAAATTTTCAACAAACCTACGGATATACAATTTCCAAATAAAAAAACCCCCCAATTCACCTTATGGTATCACTGTAAGCTCACAAAGTTATTATTTCTGTTTACGACTATGAGTAGATTTATTTGACTGTAGCAGTTACCCTGACAACGACAGCTCTTTTGACGTGTTTTCATTTTTTTGGAAGAAAATTGAACATGGATCTTGAAACTAGAGGTAAGATGTGATCTTTTTCCGTTTTTCTTTAAATTTTAAGTTGATTATTTCCTGAGATATGAGCTTCTCAAAAGAGGTCCTCATTCATCTATGTTGAAAATATTTTTTTTCATTATTATGGATCATAAGTTGGTGAAGGGTGTGAGATGGGACACTGATTTTTTCATAGGAATGTGACCCAAGGTCTGCTTTATATAGAGGTGTCAAAATCGTTTGCATCATTTTGCATCTTTCCAAGATTCAGACTTTTGAAAGTGGGTATCCGTGGTTTCATATTTCTCATTTTACATCTTAAAATGTGTTCATTTGGTTTTATTACAAAATATACTTTGATCAAACGGTCAGAACTTGTTGATTTAATGAGAAGAGCACCAAGTAAAAAAATAGTGGACCAAATTCACCACTTGGAAGAAGAATTTTTGAATTCCATAATAAAGCGTTTACATTGATCTTCATTGATATTCTTCAAAAGTTCTTCTTCCAAGTGGTGAATTTGGTCCACTATTTTTTTACTTGGTGCTCTTCTCATTAAATCAACAAGTTCTGACCGTTTGATCAAAGTATATTTTGTAATAAAACCAAATGAACACATTTTAAGATGTAAAATGAGAAATATGAAACCACGGATACCCACTTTCAAAAGTCTGAATCTTGGAAAGATGCAAAATGATGCAAACGATTTTGACATCTCTATATAAAGCAGACCTTGGGTCACATTCCTATGAAAAAATCAGTGTCCCATCTCACACCCTTCACCAACTTATGATCCATAATAATGAAAAAAAATATTTTCAACATTGATGAATGAGGACCTCTTTTGAGAAGCTCATATCTCAGGAAATAATCAACTTAAAATTTAAAGAAAAACGGAAAAAGATCACATCTTACCTCTAGTTTCAAGATCCATGTTCAATTTTCTTCCAAAAAAATGAAAACACGTCAAAAGAGCTGTCGTTGTCAGGGTAACTGCTACAGTCAAATAAATCTACTCATAGTGGTAAACAGAAATAATAACTTTGTGAGCTTACAGTGATACCATAAGGTGAATTGGGGGGTTTTTTTATTTGGAAATTGTATATCCGTAGGTTTGTTGACAATTTTGAATAGTCAACTTTAACAAAATATCATTTTTATATTTTTGAATTAATTCGCGCTACGAGCTATATCTGCCCCACTGTGCGTCGGGAGAAAACGGAGGAAAATCAGCTGAGCTGAGAAGGGAGGACTGATATGCTGCCTCCAGAGTTTGAAGACAGCAGCTCAGACCTCCGATACTGAGAACGCCGCAGGCATTCCTCTTGTCATGGACTCGAGGTTCCCTCACCTATCCTACGCCGTACGGCCAAACTCTAAAAACCCCCTTTTCCTCACGACGTCTGCGCTCTGACTCAAAGCGTCTGGCCACCAGATATAATACTTCCAGACGCGTCCCACTTAAAATTTAAAGAAATACCCAACATGTTTTGTAGTTGAATATGAGTGCATGTCTATTGATTAGGTACATTCACCCATACTTAACATAGAACCGTCAGAGGTTGATTGCGAGCTTTGAGATAAGAAAATCAACAAAAACTTATCAACTTGGTACTTATTAGGTACCAAGTAGCTCTAATGACGGAGTACATTTAGCTCATAACAGTTTTCATTATAAGTTACCTTAGGCATATTGTTATTACTATGAAATATCGACCGAAAGCTAAAAATAGAATAGAAACACTAGTACTTAGGTACCTACTTATTATTATAACACATGACAAGAAAGTGAGACTATTCATGAAATACAAATTGATCACATTACAATATTATTTAAAGTAAAGCAAAGCATACATACTTCAGGGGCGACAACACATCCGGGGATGAGTTGTTTCCTCCGTCAGTTTTGATGAAGTTGGGTAGCCGGGAAATCCAGGGGTGACCATTTCCTGTCTCGGGTCGCCAAAATCATTTACATTGGTTTATGAACCTAATATCTACATTATACAAATATACATATTTAATTTCCTTATCTACATTAAACATATTATATACAGCCTACATACTTGATTTATGAACCTTGACTTTAATTTAAAAAAATATATTATATTATTAACCTAAATATTATATTCACATTGCATAGAAGGTATTTAATACTTACATCATCCATATCTAATTTCCTTAATATACATTAAAATTTTATTTATACAGCATACATAATTTATTATTTTATGAACCTTGGATTTAAATTCTTTTATATTAATAACCTAAATATATTCACATTACATAGTATTGTATATTTATTTGTGAAGTTTAATTTATCCCCCTTTTTTTTGTTTTAGCCCTATTGATACTTACTATGACATATATTTTTTATACTTGTACCTGAACTTGAGCTCGCGCGTTAATAGGATTGCGCTGAGCTTCGCGTTCGTCAGATACCTTGATGTCCATTATTTTGTTGATGCATTTTTCGATAGCGTTCCAAGTGCTGATATTCCTTAACATTAAAGGAATCAGGTTTTCTACAGTGATGGTTACATTTAGGGTGTGTTCAAGGTCTGTTCTCAGTATGTCCCATCTACTACAATGAAAGAAGGTGTGTTCGGCAGTATCTTCTTGTCCGCAGTATGCACATGAGGCATTGTCGCTAATCTTGAATCTACACTTATAGAATTGAAAACATCCGTGTCCAGACAGAAACTGAGTCATGTAGTACCCCACCTCCCCATGTTTTCTATGGTACCACGGGCTAATTTCTTTAATTAAACTTCGGGTCCAGGCGCCTTTGTCGGATGTCCTCCATCTTGATTGCCATTTGACAAGTGTTTCATCCCGCTTTAAGTCTTTCTCTTCTTTTGTTGCACGATACGTTTGTGCCCTTTCCTCTAGCATAAGGTCGAGGGGGATAACGCCACTTATCACTGCTACCGCGTCAGTTGAAATTGTGCGGTACGCGCAACTCACCCTTATCAGGCCTGGTCTTTGGGTTTTAAGAACAGCAGTTCTTCTTTTCTTGATTTGAAGACAGTCTGCCCAGATAGGAGCAGCGTAAAGAACGATACTATCCATTGCGTTTTGAAGTACTCTTCTTTTTTGTTCACCAGGCCCTCCCACTCTCGGCATTAGTCTGGATAGAGCAGTGATTGTTTTGCCAGCCTTAGCTGCTACATATTCCAAGTGGGGACCAAATTTCAAACTCTTATCCAAAATTACACCAAGGTATTTTACTGTACTTTTCTCTTTTATTCTTTCTCCTCCTACTCTGATATTGAGTGGTCTGCACTTTTTCCTTCCTATTAGAGCAATCATTTCAGACTTTTCTGGGGCTATGGCCAGTCCTTTCTCCGTCATCCAGTTTTCAATGAGGTCCATTGTTATCTGCGCTTTTTCTTCGAGAATTTCTTCATTTTCAGCTTTGACAATCACTGCTAGATCGTCAGCGTACCCAATCAGATTGACGTCATCGGGAACTGGGATGATGAGTACATCATTATATAAAACATTCCACAGGGTTGGTCCTTTTAACGACCCCTGTGGTACGCCTGATGTCATGAATTTAGAGAAGGTCTCCCCTACTATCTCCCGGTTTTGCAAATAGCTTCGAATGAGATCTATCAGATAGTTTGATATTTTTGCTTTTTTCAGAGCATCGACAATTGCAAGCCAGGGGGCGGAATTAAAAGCATTTTTAATGTCGATTGTAATCAGAACACACAGCTTTCTTTTCCTGTACGCTTTCTGCATTTCTTGTCTTGCTAAATCTGTTACGGCCTGAATGGCCTGTACGGTGCAGCGATTTTTTCTAAAGCCATATTGCCTGTCAGAGAGTATTTGCTTTTCCTCAAGTTCTTTTGTGAGACGTTGATTTACAATCCCTTCATATACTTTGCCCATTGTGTTTAACAGACATATTGGTCTGTATGTAGTCCGATCTTCCCTGTTTTTCTTAGGTTTTTCCAGGAGGGTTACTTTAGCATTCTTCCATTCTCTGGGGAACTCTCCTGTATATAGTAACTTGTTCAAAACTTTAAGAATGATCTCTGGTTTTGCTAATACTATCTCTTTTATTAGTTTTGTCGGGATGCCATCAGGGCCGGGGGCTTTGTTTGTTTTAGCCCTCAGGATTGTTTCGAGAAGTTCGTCTACTGTGATGTCAGGACCATGTTCATTTGAGAATTCCCAGTGAATTTCTGGGTGGTTTGGAAATAATTTCTCTATTTCTGACTGTCTCACTTGGGGGGGAATTTCCGGAGTCTTCCTTCCTATCTTTTTGGTTACAATCCTGAAGGCTAAGCCCCAGATATCATTTTTAAGATCTTCGCATATTTCCTTCCAACACCTTTTCTTTGAATTGCCTATTTCCATATTCATAAGCGTTCTTGCTGCACGATATTCATTGTACAGGATCTCACATTGTTCTGCACTAGCTCTTCTTTTGTTTCTTGTGTACTGCCTTCTTTTTCTGTTACAATTATCTCTAAGGGTTTTAATGGTTTCGTTCCACCAATGGACTTCCTTTCTTTTACCATTTCTTTTCTTTTTCATAGTTTTATTACTCATATCTTTGAGAAAGTCCATCAAATCTTCAACTGTTTCAATGTTATCACTGTCTGTATTCTGAACGAGCTGTTTGAGTCTTTCCACATCCAGTGATTTTGAGTTCCAGATAGGTTCTACTCTATTGAAAGATAGTGGGGGTGGTATTTCTATTTCGAAGTAAATGTAGTTGTGATCGCTTGCATTCTCTGTGTCTATGACTTTCCATGATCCAATTCTCTCATTTATCCTTTCTGTTGTTAGAGTAAGGTCGATAATAGATTCATGACCTCTTGCTCTAAAGGTAGGCGTATAACCTTCATTTTGAACAACTAGATTCTCCTTTGCTATCCATTCAGAAACTACTACCCCTCTTGTGTCTGTTCTTGTTTCATTCCAAAGCGGGGATTTAGAGGTGCGTTAAGCTGACAGCCCACCAGAACGGATTTTGACCAAATAAGGCTCAACGTTTTGTGCTCGTTTTGTGCCGTTTTGTGCCAACAAAAGTTTATTTTGTACCCCTACCGTTCTCGAGATATAGACCCCCCTAGGTGGGCTGCTAGCTTAACGTTAAGCTAGCAGCCCACCAGAACGGATTGAGTTGAGACTAGGTTTATTGGATTTGGCTCGTTTTGTGCCGTTTTGTGCCAAAAATATTTTTCTCCTGCGACCTTTCGTTCCCGAGATATTGACATTTGAAAAAGTCACTTTTTGGCGGGAAATTTTTTTTTCTTGGAATTTTCGGGATTTTTTTATACCATCGTTTTGTGCTCGTTTTGTGCTCCAACTTTTGTCATCAAAACTTTTTTTGTACCCCTACCGTTCTCGAGATACAGACCCTCCCCAGGTGGGCTGCTAGCTTAACGTTAAGCTAGCAGCCCACCAGAACGGATTGAGTTGAGACTAGGTTTATTGGATTCGGCTCGTTTTGTGCCGTTTTGTGCCAAAAATATTTTTCTCCTGCGACCTTTTGTTCCCGAGATATTGACATTTGAAAAAGTCACTTTTTGGCGGGAAAAATTTTTTTTCTTGGAATTTTCGGGATTTTTTTATACCATCGTTTTGTGCTCGTTTTGTGCTCCAACTTTTGCCATCAAAACTTTTTTTGTACCCCTACCGTTCTCGAGATATAGACCCCCCCCCCCCAGGTGGGCTGCTATCTTAACGTTAAGTAAGCAGCCCACCAGAACGGATTTAGTTAAGACTAGATTATGCTTTTATTACCAGCCTCCGTGGCGTAATGGTTGTGACTACTGCCCGTAGTCCAGAGTTCCCGAGTTCAACTCGCGGTTGGAGCAGACTTTTCGAAGAAAATTCTGTTTCATCCAAACACGTGAGGCTGGCATTTCCGGCCCAACCCAGGCTGGGTGAGGTTAATGTGGGTAGCTGGTACGATTCCCAGCGAATGGAGGGTAAAACCCCCGTCCTGACTATCTATCTCAGTCAGGACGTTAAAACCAAATAGAATCAACTGGTCACAATAGATCTAATTAGGTCGCAGTGTTAATTGTAAGGGTTTCACTGAAAACCCTGCAACCAGGTCAGATAATAATAAAGACTAGATTCATTCGATTCGGCTCGTTTAGTGCCCTTTTGCGCCAAAAATATTTTTCTCCTGTGATCTTTCTTTCCCGAGATATTGACATCTGAAAAAGTCACTTTATGGCGGGAATCAAGATCACCGTGCGTGTAAGCTAGTGTATCAGCCACAATGACCACTGTGAAGATTTTTTTATCTGACCTGGTTGTAGGATTTTCAATGGAAACTTTACATTTTACACAACAACACAATTGATTCCATTTGCTTTTAAAGTCCTAATTTTAGATAGTCAGGAAGATAGTTTTATCCTGTTTACTGAGATTCGTACCAGCTAACAAAATTTATCCTTCTTAGCCTAAGAAAGCACACACACATATACACACCCACACAGCCACATACAAACACACACACGATTCCCACAGCAAATGGAGGTAAAACCCCCGTCCTGACTATCTCAAATCAGGACGTTAAAAGTGTTAAAACCAAATAGATATAATATGAAAGAAGCCTAGCCTCTTCCTTCCCAAGCGCTTTTATCATTTGTAGTGGTACCTGTCCGATGTGCATCCAAATGCACATTCGCAATATAGGGTTTGTAATGGTATCTTCCCTAGGTGCATTCAAATGCACAAACACTTTTCTGAACTCATGTTGATTTTAATCTTTAATGTGAACGGATCTTTACCACAGAGGTTTTTTCAAAGGAAGGAGAACTATGTGCGTTATTATAGGCGGGACAATTTTGTCTTGGTATGATAGCATTACCAAAAAAATGTGCATTCAGATGCACATTGGGAAGGAAGAGGCTAGACATTAAATCTGGGCGTTCATTTAATCCTTTCACCACCGTTATATAGGTATCTGTGCCTATTTACGGACACGGAAATATTATTATACCCCACCCAGCCTGCGTTTGGCTAAAATACTAGCATCTCAAACTCTTCACCCCGCTGGACGTTGCCCAAATTCGTGATCTTACTAGAACCGGAGCATTCAACTTTACTGTCCGGGTAGCTCAGTGGTAAAGGCGGCACTCTGTGAATCCAGAGGTCGTGGGTTCGAAATCCAATCGGGACATGACAAGTTATCCTCCTATTTGGGAAATTTACCACTTACATAATAATAATTATGTCTTGGTCTTACTGCTGGAATAATAGGACTCTAGTAGTCTTAATCGGGCAGTATAAATAAGGCGATATTATTATTATTATTATTATTCAACGTGTCAGCGACGATGGCCTAATGGTCTTATATACGTAAAATTATGTCTAAGGATTGTGAAAAACAAACACGTGGAGGGATTCTGACACAGGGAATAATTCTCTCGCTGTGATTGTGTGAAGAAAATCCCATGATTCCGTAATATCGCGGGATTTTCCAAGTTTTCCCACTTACATAAAAAGATCATCATAAATATTGGATCATGAACATGAAACTATAATATACCCTCTAGTTTTGATTTCTGCTTGAAGACAATTGTGTTTTTTGTTGTTGTTGTATTAAAATCTATTCAAATTTATTTCCATAGATTATTGCAAAGTGTGGGATAATTGCTTTAAGCAGTATCTACCATCCAACCAATGATCTTGCACAACTGAAAAACCGAATTAATTGGTAACCTACTTGAATAATTTTCAATTTACTCCCAAAATATGCAAATGGAAATTAAATTAATATAATATACCTAATTGTATTTATTCAGATTGGAATGTCACACTGGTTGATCTTTTACATATTGGTGCAATCAAACTCAAATCTGCCTGAACATCTATATCAGAGGTATATATTATAATTATAATTATGTAGGTAGACCATAAATCACGCGGGATACTTTTTCTGACACTTCGTTGGGGATATTTTTTTGGGGGGGACATTTGTGGGAAAAAACAGTATTTGTGGGAAAAGACAGTACTCCAGAATTCTTCCTTGTGTCAAATCCCCATGTAGAGTGAAGAGAAAATATAACGGCGGTTCATGCGTGTCTTGAAATATTATGAGGAATTAGTCTGGGTGAAAATTGGATTAAAGAGGAAAACTGAATAATTTTAATATCGCCTTATTTATAAGACTAATTAGTTCCATTATTGCAGCAGTAAGTGGTCAAATCCCCAAATGAGAGGGTAACTTGTCACGTTCCGGCTGGGTTTCGAAACCGCGACCTCCGAAATACCAGTAGACGCTTTGACCACTGAGCTACTGGGAACGACCACTCAGCTAACTTCGATTATAGGCGTCTAGAGAAAAGTTTAGAATTGATTCTGATAGCTCATTGACCTCTAGGTTCCAAATACATTGTCACTTTAGTATTGAGCATTTTCCCGATGCAAGATGGCGCCCACGATTGAAACCAAACAATCGAAAGTGCTAATATTGGCTTGTGATTTATCTCTGCTATTCACATTTTTTCTTCATATCATGTTGAAATCACTCCTCGGGCCAGTTTTGGATATTTTTAATGGCTTATAAAAAATTCTAAGCCCTGTTTACTGCGATTCGTAGAATTCTACGAATCTCAGTAAGCAGGATAAAACTTTCTTCCTGACTATCTAAAATTGATCTATTTTTGTGTAAAATGTAAAGTTTCCATAAAAAATCCTACAACCAGCTCAGATAAAAAAAAATCTTGACAGTATTCACTGTGGCTTATACACTAGCTTGCACGCACGGTGACCTCAATTCCCGCCATAAAGTGACGGGAACGAAAGGTCGTAGTAGGAAAATATTTTTGGCGCAAAAGGGCACTAAACGACCCGATCGAATGAATCTAGTCTTAACTAAATCCGTTCTGGTGGGCTCCTTACTTAACGTTAAGATAGCAGCCCACCTGGGGGGGGTCTATATCTCGAGAACGGTAGGGGTACAAAAAAAGTTTTGATGACAAAAGTTGGAGCACAAAACGAGCAAAAAACGATGGTATAAAAAAGTTCCGAAAATTCCAAGAAAAAAAATTTTCCCGCCAAAAAGTGACTTTTTCAAATGTCAATATCTCGGGAACGAAAGGTCGCAGGAGAAAAATATTTTTGGCACAAAACGGCACAAAACGAGCCGAATCCAATAAACCTAGTCTCAACTCAATCCGTTCTGGTGGGCTGCTAGCTTAACGTTAAGCTAGCAGCCCACCTGGGGGGGGTCTATATCTCGAGAACGGTAGGGGTACAAAAAAAGTTTTAATGACAAAAGTTGGAGCACAAAACGAGCACAAAACGATGGTATAAAAAAAATCCCGAAAATTCCAAGAAAAAAAATTTTCCCGCCAAAAAGTGACTTTTTCAAATGTCAATATCTCGGGAACGAAAGGTCGCAGGAGAAAAATATTTTTGGCACAAAACGGCACAAAACGAGCCAAATCCAATAAACCTAGTCTCAACTCAATCCGTTCTGGTGGGCTGCTAGCTTAACGTTAAGCTAGCAGCCCACCTAGGGGGGGTCTATATCTCGAGAACGGTAGGGGTACAAAATAAACTTTTGTTGGCACAAAAACGGCACAAAACGAGCACAAAACGTTGAGCCTTATTTGGTCAAAATCCGTTCTGGTGGGCTGTCAGCTTAACGCACCTGGGATTTAGCGTTGAAGTCGCCTCCGATAACAGATTCGCCTGGAAAGGTTTCAATTTTTTCACTAATCTCTTCCAGCATGTTTTGTAGATTGGATATTTGTTCATTTGGAGATGTATACACGCTAATAAACATTATGTTTTCAATAGTAACCCAGGAAAAACCGGTTCCATTACCTTCCGATTCTACGTAGGTATTCTTTGAGGTTCTCCAAACTTTTGCATCTACATGACCACCCCATTCTAAACTGAGTGCTTCATTTGGTTCACTCACCAAACATAGGTCGATGTCCATATCTATGGTGGTTTTAAGCATTAAGTCGTGCGCCCTCCTGCAAGTGTGTAAGTTTATTTGTAATATTTTGATCATTTTTGGTTTGTCATTTTTCTAAACTTTGGACACTTGCCAGAGTCGGGTCTGTGACCAGGAACGTTGCAAGCATTACAAAAGGACGGGTTTTCACACTCACTAATAAAATGTCCTTCTTTAGTACAGTTAAAGCATCTTTTTTCTGTATTTTTAGATTTGCAAACACTTGAGTGGTGACCCATTTTCAAGCATTTTATGCATCTTTCTATTTTTATTTTCCTTTTGATGTACCCCATCCCCCATCCAATTTGGATTTCCCCGGATTTTTCAAGTATAGCACCGGCTTCAGAATTTATCCAAATTTCAGCTGTCCGATTCCTTCTTCCTTCGTTGGAAAGCTTTTTTATCTCGAGACCAGTTTCTGTACGGTCTTCACCTACCACAGTTTCGACTGCTTTCATTACTTCTTCTTCTGTGGCGAAACTTTCAATACCCAGAATCATGTAGGGACGCTTTTGGTTAACCTTAGTTGCGGTTAGTCCTTCAATTTCACCAGAATTCTCCAATATTTCATTGATCAATTTATCTGAGTCATTTCCTTTTTCAGTTATAATCAGTAATTCATTTTTACTGGTTTTTTTTAAATCTTTTATTTTAATACCTAAGTGAGCTGGGGTTACTTTTTCTCTCACTTTGTTGACCATGTCAGCATATGATAAACTAGAGTTTACTTTGATAATATCCACCTTACTTGCCTTCTTTGACTCATTTGTAGGGTCTTTTTTTTTATTAGACGGAATGAATAGAGTTACGTTCACATCTGTATCCCAGAAGTGTATCTCAAGCAGTTTCCTGATGAGACTCGGGTTGTATTGTTTAGCTGCTGCTACACCAATATCTTTAATTTCGAGAGAATTAATTTCATTAACTAATTTCTTTATGTTTTCACCTGCATCATCACCACTTACCAGGAATCCAAGTGTTCTAACTTGGTTTCGTCCCCGCACTCCACTGCTTTTTTCTACCACTTGGAAACCTTCAGCTACTGTACCGTTCTCCAAAACTCCTTCTGGATTGTCAAAGGCTCTTTTCATTATATCTGCCAAAACATCGTTTTCCGAGGGATTCTTTGAGAAGAGAAAAGCTATATCCTTATTTGTCACTGGGTAGGTCTCCATTGTTTTCGTTTTCTTGAAAACTTCCTCAGGCCAATCTGTATTTAACAGATTTTCGCACTCACCGCCGGCCTTTGCGGCCTGAATTTTATCCCTGAATCCTTGAATATCTACTAGTTTCTTACCATTTCCTTTTTGGCATTCCTTACAAAGTCCTGTATCCTTATCACCTCCCATTGAAGTACTCACGTTTCTCTTATCCAAAACTACGACATTCTCAATAACGGATTTAAGCTTGTTCAACTCTTTAATAGCTGGTTCAACAAAGTCACGTAGACCCGATTTAGTATTTGGATTACTAACAAGCCAGTCACCCATCTTTTCAACTTCCTTGCATATTAATTCGAGACTGCAGCTAAAAACAGCAGCATTTCCGCCGTTGGAGGTCCCAGCATTCTCCTCATTCATAAAGTCACCTTCAGCCAGAGTATTTATCTGGCCCGTATCCTGGTTGGCCAAACCCGTCATTCCTCTAGTTTTAATAGGGCTCCTAAACATCGCTGTTCGCTGTTGGTTTGACCAGAGCCTTAGCTCACTTCACCTGTGCACGGGAATATTATACTCCGCACTCAGAAACTGCTGAAGACTGCTGTTAAAAAAAAAAAAAAAAAAAAAAAAAAAAAATCGTTTAAGTGACTGATCGCGCTTCTTGAATTGTAATGTGTTCCACGTTTAAACGCGCACAATATTAACGCTCTACTTGATAGTATTTTGATCGAACACGCTTCACACTTTAACGCGCACGAAAATATTAACGCGCACAACAACTTAACGCGCACGATAACTTAACGCGCACGACCTTCACGCGCTAGGTACTATAAAGTGTAAACGCGCCCTGTGATAGTCACCGCTCGGTGCGGCAACACTGTTTTGTGATAGAGCTTTGGCGGTACCAAAGTTAGGTAGGTAACTGTACCTGTGGAGTTATTACTGATAACGATTTACTTTGCTCTGATTGCTATTAGGTATATCTATGTATGTAAACAATGCGATCTAGAGGCCTCTTTGGTTGTAACACTATGGTGACGTAATCTTAAAACAGATAGACCATTTCCAACTAAGAAATTAATGCACTTTTCCAAAAATTTAATTTCCTAAGAACTTTGGCGTATAACGTCCGATTGAAATATTCAAAAGTACCATGTTCTACATTTAATTAGATTAAGATTCTCGTAAAATTTGAAAAATCTACTTCAAATAATAAGTTCATTCGTAAATAAAACTTTTGTAAAATAAATTGGTTTGTTTGATCTTACCGGAAAATGTCTTCTTTTACTGAACCATACTACCTAGGGGAAAATCCGAAAGGCACCCACGAATTCTTCAACAAAAGAAGGTTTTTCGGTGTTTCACTCACTACTTTCACTTATTTTAATTTTTAATCTTTTAAAAAAAAAAATTAAGACGTTAAACCCAACAGAACAAACCAGCACCAAAGTAAGGTGCAATTTTTGCGAACGAAGAATAATAACGTTGAAAGCGACGTTAAACCCCACTTAAAAAAAAAAAAAAAGTGAGAATGGTTTAACTCGAGCGACATCTGTCCCTCTATCTATGTATGCATGTAACGCGATAAAAGTTATAATTTTGTCCAATCAAGCTGAAATTTTCAGGGTAAGTCCCATACATACTGGCAATTTGCTGTATCTGACATATTATGTTAAGCAACGTTGATCTAAGCTTAAAAATAAATGTAATGCGATAAACCTTGTAATTTTGGTCCAATAGAGCTGAAATTTTAGTACATAAACCCAACAGAGAAATAATTTACTGGCAGAGATGACCGAAAATATAAGAAAAATCTTTTTTAATGTACATGAACATTGAACATGTGTGTAATCATTCAACATCTTTATCCCATTTTTTATTAGGCAAATCAACAAGGAGCGAAGAATAAATGAGAGGATGGAAGCAGAGCAAGAAGAAGAAGAAGATGATGAGAAGGAGGAGGAAGTAGTAGAAGACGTGTCCAGTAAGAATAGAGGAGTTGACAGAACTCGAGACAGATCCAACCAAGGGAAAAGAAAAACGAAGAAGAAAAAGTAAGTACATATAACCCTGGTATAATCCAACAGTGAACATGTGTAGCTTGAGATTTAAAAAAAAAAAACTTGTTCATGTTTAAAATAATTTAATAATACTCTTGGTAGTTTATTATCATCATTACCTCTGTTGTAGTAACTGTAAATAACAGGGAATGAGATTAGCTAAATCCTAAACGACTTGTGATTCTATAACCTTATAACAATGCTTTCAAGTGTAACGAATATCTTCTAATGTTTGCTAGAATGTCTCTGGAGGAGAGGCTAGCCCTGGACAGCACCACGGGGTCCTCAGTGCAGATCTCAGCAGCGGGCAATCGGTCCATGACCTTCACCGTCCAAGATAAGGTAAGTCAGCCACGGACCAACACCAGTAGGTCCAAGGTCCGTCCGTGAGGCAGTGGACTCGTCGCAAATTTTAGTAAGGCAAGTTTGAGTGACTTTCTATAAACGGAAATACGAATACTAAGGCATGCCTGAATATCTGGTGAACAAAAAGTTTTGATTTTACAAGTAAAATTGATAGTCTCTCCAAGTTGAGGATCTAATGGCCGGATCGAGACTCGACTGCTGGTCACTTTAGATTTAGGGACACGTGATAATTTGGAGCTCTGTGTTTTGGTGGAAATTGATCACGAGACGCTAAATGTACATGAGCTGGGACCCAGCAGTCGAGTCTCGACCCGGCCATTCATTTCTTAAGTAGCTAGTTTATATCCTCCTTCATGATAATATCTTTACTGGGCATTTTCAATGTTCATCAAATTTGATCACAAATATTTGTAATAACAATATGAAGTGTTCTGCTCTTTATATTTTCATTAGCTTTGCTTGTGCATCAGAGAGATAAACAAGACACAGGACTTTTGATAGTTACAAATCATATTTATCAAACGTGAAAAAATAACTTTAGTGCCCTTAGACCTACAAAAAAAGTCGAGAAGGACATACATTGATGTGAGTGTAAGAATGTGTTTTGTTCTAGAGTACATTAGCCTTCTTTATCTCAGGGTCGCCGTCAGGACAAGGAGAAATGGGGCAGCCAGCAGCAGCATCACCAGGCACGCAAGTCTCTCATGAGGCCTCCCCCCACCAAACTGGCCCGGTCCAAGTTCTATGCAGGCCCGGGCACCACGTTCAAGAAGAAAGGCGCCCACTTCAAGAGGAAAGCGTGAAACCGGACCAAAAATTCAAACTGGCTTGATTCGAAACCGAACCTTTGAGTCAAGAGACTCAAGATAAGTAAAGTCTATCACCAGCGGATATCTCTTTTTGCTCTTTTGGAAGACAATGCTCAAGTTTTAATTGGATCCGTTGAGTGTAAGACGCATGCCTTACTTCTGAACCAAGAAGTTTGATGTGGGGCGTGAAGACAAAAATATTTTTTTGTTAAAATACTTCAAAGAAGTTTAAATTCCAGTAATGGTATATTTTGGGAAGGAAAAGTAAATAAAAATATGAAAAGAATGTAGGGAAGACAGAGGTGATCAATATTATTCTGAATAAAACTGACTAGAAGAGCTGATGAGAAAAGAAACGCTGACCCCGCCCGAACAGGTAATAGCACAGAAGAAGAAGAGGTGATTAATACTGGTTATAAACGATCTTTTGATTAAAGATATAGGTATGTACTCATAAATAACTAGTCTATTTACATCAAAAAAATAATAATTTATTAGATATTTAGCTCCTTAGTATGTTTTATTTAAATAACAACATATAAATAGATATTATTAAATAAAACTTGCAAGTTGCGTGGAGGTTCTTCTTTGGAACATATTTGTGGGTTTGAATAGAAGTTTCAAAATCATTTGTATTGCAGTATACAAATTAAGGTATTTTTTTATTGAGATTTCCAATCTCAACTAATGAGTTCAATCTATCACACCTACCGAACGACTTTCAAAAGAAAACTAGATCATTGCTTTCGGTGTACAGAAAAACTCACGGGGAATACAATCTATCATTTTACATAATTCGACATCTAATAGGCCATTTACATTTCTTGTAATAAAAAATTTAATATTCTTTTTGTAAAGGATTTTTTCATCACCAAAATTATCTGATGGATCAGCATAAAATAAAACAAGTGTTACGTGAATTACCGTCCCTACCTTTGTTTATTATTACTAAGTATGTATTTGTCATTTTTAATTTTGTATGATGACTCAACACGAAGTGACACGTGAGGTTATTTTTCTCAGCAGAATATACTCCGAGTGATTCAGACAGATTTCTTATCCTCCTCGAGCGTGCAAGATTCGTCCTTGACCTCTGGCTCCTGGTCCAAGGTCACTGTGTCCTGACGCAGCTAGTCTTCATCCTTGCTCACCTCTCTCTGCCAGGCTAGAACACGAGCAAATATAAGTATCAAATCACTTCGTGCTCAATCGCTTCTAATCTACCTGAACACTAGACCAGCATTAGTGCGATTAACACGAGTCTGAAGAATTTATTATGACCCAAGCTATTCAAAATTTCAGGCTCAATTCGTTCTCGTCCCAAAATACTCCACCTAAAATCTAACAGATTATGTTGCAGATTATGTTACCTAATTATGTTCATATAACCAATCGTAGTCAATCAAATTTTGACACACACTGTATCGAATCAGTAGACCACTTCTGGTCCACTTTCTAACGAGAATATTAATTAGTCTCAAACAACTTTAAAAGAAATAGGTCAAATTGTGTTAATCAAAAGGCGATAATAGTTCGAACCTCTGAGACGATAAAATATTTGTATTCAAATTTATAGTTACCAAAAAAAAAAAAAAAAAATTGGTCTCTCTCTCTTACTCACCTTGGGATGCATCAAGATGAATGGCAATTCTGCACAAAGTTCGCCGCCCAGAGCTCCCAGGTATAACTTGACCTTGACCATGTAGGATACCACAATGCCGAATGCATCTTTGGGATCCGGGGATGCTAGGCTGAGAAATAAGGGTGGAAGTAGACATAATGTAAATTTAAAATTGTTCTGTGTCACGGAGTCAAAATGTAAGAAGAGATATTTACGCCACAGCACAAAGTGCCGATTTCACGCCCTTGTGCCTGAATAACTATGAACTATGAAGAAACACGGATTTCTTTAATCAATTAATTCTTTAGTGGCAGGTGTGCCTCATACTGCCTCGAAATGGGCCCTTCAGCCCCAAATATCCAAAAAAAATAATTGATATTCCCCCCCTGTACTTTTACATTAAACCCTACCACCATGCATAATTTCATCTTTCTAGGTTTTCGGGAAGTGCCTTGTAATTTTGATGATCTGCCAGTCAGTCAGTTACAAAATCGCAAATTTTAAAATTAACTGATCCAAAAGTTTTTTTTCCATCGACTCTTGAAAGAGAACATATTATGTTCCAAATTTCATAGCTCCATGGTCAACAGAACCAAAGTTAGAAGGTTGTGAAAAATCGGGTGAATCAGTTCGTGTAAAGATATACTACCGGAGCTTACTGAAACTTGGCCTGGCGCACTGCGGTGCGCTCAAATCAATAATTTCAATTAGTAGCATGTTATGCCAGTCTCGTAAATGAACTCACAGTGTGGAGGACGCCAAATACTTGTAGTTAGCGTGCTTGAGTTGCCCGTCCAGTGCTAAGCCACGGCGGTTCTTGTTTGGGTCTAATTCAGGAGTCAGGTAGACCACCTTCTGTAAACTGGAGCCAGGCTGTATAGGACAGCCCTCCCTGAAAATTGGAAATATTGGATATTATTTTGTATTTTTGGGACAAAACAGTGTAGATGACCTAATAACTTCTGTTTTATACACTTCCGTAACGTAATGCAGTGTTAATATTGGTGGCCTGTAATGTTCTTTTCGGGACAGGCATGATACGTTATGTGAGATATAACATCGTGATGAGGTTCTTTTTTACCACGCTTTTCCATTAAATTTTCAATAAACATTACACATATTGGCTATAACTCACTAAACTTAGTCTCGACACACAATGGCAGAGTATGACTCACTGAGTCTCGACACACAATGGCAGAGTATGACTCACTGAGTCTCGACACACAATGGTAGAGTATGACTCACTGAGTCTCGACACACAATGGTAGAGTATGACTCACTGAGTCTCGACACATATTGGCAGAGTATGACTCACTGAGTCTCGACACACAATGGTAGAGTATGACTCACTGAGTCTCGACACATATTGGCAGAGTATGACTCACTGAGTCTCGACACACAATGGCAGAGTATGACTCACTGAGTCTCGACACACAATGGCAGAGTATGACTCACTGAGTCTCGACACATATTGGCAGAGTATGACTCACTGAGTCTCGACACACAATGGCAGAGTATGACTCACTGAGTCTCGACACACAATGGCAGAGTATGACTCACTGAGTCTCGGCACATATTGGCAGAGTATGACTCACTGAGTCTCGACACACAATGGCAGAGTATGACTCACTGAGTCTCGGCACATATTGGCAGAGTATGACTCACTGAGTCTCGACACACAATGGTAGAGTATGACTCACTGAGTCTCGACACACAATGGTAGAGTATGACTCACTGAGTCTCGACACACAATGGTAGAGTATGACTCACTGAGTCTCGACACATATTGGCAGAGTATGACTCACTGAGTCTCGACACACAATGGCAGAGTATGACTCACTGAGTCTCGGCACATATTGGCAGAGTATGGGAGTTGGGTGGAAACAGACACATAAGGGTTGGGTGGAAGAAATTGCCACAGGCAATAACCCCGCCCTTTAGGTAGGACATTATTGTTGTTTTTTTTTTTTTTACTTATTTATTTTGTCATTTGTTTGTTTTTCTTTTCTTAATTTTATACTGTTACTTGTACTTTGTCCTCCTAATAAAGCTTAAAAAAAAAAAAAAAGTATGACTCACTGAGTCTCGACGCAGTCCACGGAGTGTCGGAACTGTCCATTCTGGAAGAGCACCACGTCCACCCCCTGCTGCACCATAGCTTTGATCTTCTTCACCACCTTGTTGCTGTTGTTGCGGATGCATATGTTCACTGATATCTTCTCCGAGTGGTGGTACAGCTGGGAAATGCGAGAAAATAAATTATCTAGAAAATTTAAGTAGTTATCATATTTGTGTTAATCACTTTCGTGATATCACAACTACTCAAACTCGCTTTATTAAATCTACGCTGAATCCGGGACTTGAACCACCGACCTCCAGGTTACAAGTCCGCCGCCTTATCGATCAAGCTACTGAGGTCGGTAAAGAAATTTAAGTAATTTATATAAAATTAAATTTGTGTCTGTCTATCTATAGAGCATGGGTTTCCAACCGGTGGGTTGCGACCCAAAAGTGGTTCGCGGAGCCATTTTAAGTGGGAATTTTTTTTCTGTTTTTAAAATTTCTCATTTCTCGTATGTATTAGAATCAATCAGCATCTTCTTTTCAATAAAATTGAAATAGTAGGTTCCTACCTATTCCGATCTTGAACTTTGGGTCGTGGGATGTTGAGTATAATGTAAATTGGGCCGCCAGTATAAAAAAATTGGGAACCACTGTATTAGAGGTTGTTAGAAATAATTTAATAATGTACCTATACCACAGCCCAAACGGTAACAGATATCTTAATTTTCATGATAAATTAATTTCCATTCATAACTGATCATAGTAGTAGTAGTAGTAAACTATTTATTGAAATCTTTGTTTACATAAGTTACAAAGGGCGGGATTATTGCCTGAGTCGATCTTTACCATTCAACCCTTGCACCACTTGGAAATTTAAATCGATTTAAACTCTTAATTTACTAAATAGCGCTTCTCAAGAAAGCTATGTTTCTTCTGATGTTCTGACTTATTATCTTTCCAGTAAGAACACGAGTGCTCTCACCTGTTTATCCAGAGTGACTTCAAGCTCCAGATCTCCAGGAGTGCTCTCACCTGTTTATCCAGAGTGACTTCAAGCTCCAGATCTCCAGGAGTGCTCTCACCTGTTTATCCAGAGTGACTTCAAGCTCCAGATCTCCAGGGCTCAGCATAAAGTCTTTCCTCACCACCGTGCAGGGCTGACGACCGTTCTTACTGGGGGCATACTGGATCTTTCGGATGCCCAATGCTACCGTGCTGAAATCACGAGCAAGAAATATAGGACTTGAAATTCCTACAAGTGGCCTCAAAATTATTTATTAATATTAGAATGAATCAGCGTCGATGGCACGTGGAATACACCAGTTCTCGTGTCTGTCACTGAATTTAATTATTGAAATTTGAATCCTCAGCCCCACAGCAGTTCTGGCTAATTAGTTATGGATATCGAGAAACAATACTTTATCTACATTACAGGTAATACAAAGTAAAAATACAAAAAACCTATTAATAAGGCTCAATTTTAAGTCCTGGATTTTAAGTCATCAGATTTACAATTTCTGAAAACTCGAAAGTAAATTATTTCAATTTGCTGACGATCTAGCCATTGTATCCATTAATCACAATTTAAATGATGCGATTGTGAATTTACAAAATGACCTTATATTAATCCAGAATTTTTTAAACAATAATGCAATATTTATGAATTTCAATAAAAATAAAGCAATGATTGTTAAAAGCCCACATAAATCCATGCCTGATAACTATGATGAACTGCAGTGCCACACAAGACATTGTTTACATTCCCTAGCATACCTATCCAAAACTTGTACTTGTTTGAAGCTTGGGTATTCCGATGAAGAGCGGTATCTTGGTCTTATAAACGATGATCGATTTAGATTTAAAAACCACATTGACAAACTTAATACTAATCATGGCTTTTGCAGAATTGAGTGATTTAACGTTAAAATAAAAAATGAAGAAACTGTGAAAGTACATTCGAAAAGGTCGAAATTTTGCCGTAGCTCCTTAAGCAGATGTGGATAACTCCTTGTGTATCCCTTCTTTGTGTTGTTACTTCTAAAAGTTTTTCTCTACTGAGAGATGTTCTAACAGGGAACTGCAATTTTGTTTATAATGGAAGTTATTTGAGGCCGGCTTGTTAAAAACTAAATGAAGCACTAAATTCATGCTACAACTAATAATAATAATATCGCCTTATTTATACTGCCCGATTAAGACTAAAGTCCCATTATTCCAGCAGTAAGCCCAAGACATATTATTATGTGGTAAAAATCCCAAATGGGAGGATACCTTGTCATGTCCCGGCTGGGTTTCGAACCCACGACCTCTGGAATATCTGGATTCACAGAGTGCTGCCTTTACCACTGAGCTACCGGGACAGACCATGCTACAACTAATCAGTTGTAGCATGGTTATAGGTAATTCGGTTGTACCTCTCACCTTCTCCTATGAGACCTGTCAGTTTCATTCTCGCCCACGAATATCTTCACATAGTAGGTGACACCACAAGGCTCGCCCGTCTCGTCCAGGCCCGGCTGTAGGGTCACTGAGGGGGGGGCAGCAGGGGTGATGTTGAATGTGAAGGGGTGTGCGGAGGCCCCGAGCTTCTTCATGAGGCAATCCTATGAAGAAAGCATCATGGGCCACATTACTTATGAAATTCAACTCGTAAGTTTGAGTGACTTATTTCTTTTTTTAAATATAATACTGAGTAGTATATTTATAATAAAACAACACAACATGAAGAACATCTTACAAGTAAAAGATTTCATCCAATTTTCCAGAGGTTTTTTTTTTTTTTTTTTTGAAGGTAAGTGTGCTCCGGAACCGCTTTCCCATTACTTCAGGGCACTTTACCTTTACATCCATGCCATTCCGGAAACGGAAAATTTCGGACAGAAATTTCCGCTCCGGCCGGGATTCGAACCCGCAACCTCCGGGTCAGTAATCAATGCTCTTAACCACTGAGCCACGGAGGTCGGCAATTTTTTTTTTTTTTTTCGGAGGTTGGGAGGATTCCTCTGATACTCACAGCATTACCTCTCTGTATAGCAATTGCAATACGCTGGATGAGGTAATGCCGTCATCGGATGTCTCCGGACTTGTTTTTTTTTTTTTTTTCTCTCATTTAGAATAACAGTTGACTTTTTATTTCAGTAGAGCCCCGACATGGTGCAGGTTTGTAAACACTCAATTAAACATCGCACATTGCATATTGAAATATTTTCGGGCGCGCATACAAATGAAAGTTCTTCTTGAAGCAAGACCAGTTGGCTCGACAACTAGTAAAATATTCATGGTCAGAACTTACCCAATTAATATTAGCTATTGGATCATTACAAACCAGCTGCCACATACATACCATCTGCAGGTTTTTATTATTATTGAATACTTTATTAATAGAGGACATTTCTATACAGACATGACAAAAATTATGAACAATATAAACAAGAAAAAAAGATGGATAACAAAATATGTAAAGATGTCCTAACTAAAGGGCGGGGTTTTTGCCTATGGCAATCCCTTCCACCCAACCCTTTTTTTTTATTTATTTAGAAACACTTTATTAGTAGAACATATTATATACAGACAAATAATGGGAAAAAGTAAATATAAAAATGACAATAATAATAATATAAACAAGAAAAAAAAAAAAAAAATATATACATAACCCTTCATCTCACCTGCATTTTACTGGGACAAAAGTTCTCTTTCTCGGGTCTGGGATAGATCTGTTCCGAAGCCAGATACAACTCCTTCTGAAAGTTGAGTCCTAGAATCTCATCCTCTTCTCTGCCGTAGCGGAAGCTGCACACTACCTGACCGAACAGACGTCGACCCCCCAGGTATTCCTCGTCAAACAAGACTACGCCATCTGCAATAAATAATAATAATAATATCGTTTTATTTATACTGCCCGATTAAGACATTAAAATCCCATTATTCCAGCAGTAAGCCCAAGACATATTATTATGTGGTAAAAATCCCAATTGGGTGGATAACATGTCATGTCCCAGCTGGGTTTCGAACCCACGACCTCTGGAGTCTTTGGATTCATAGAGTGCCGCCTTTATCACTGAGCTACCGGGACAGACAATAAAGTATGTATTCAATTCTGATTTGGACTCAGGCCTCAAACAGAAAATAGACCAGCTAAACTCTGAGTATGTAGATCTGGGACCTTTAGCTGAAAAATAATAAAGTGAAGAGAGAACGTTCTCAATGGTGAGAGTCTGTTGCTTAGTTTCGAGTTGGTTCCCTGTATTTATTTTGTACTTAAATGTATTTTATTTTTTTAACCTTTAATAAAAAGATCCTTGAATGAAGATTTCGATTATCTTATTGAAATAAAAGTTATAGCTTTAAATATGAAAACGGTCACTGTTATCAATTTGAGCAAAACCCAGCATTCGGTGAGGACTCAGCACACTCTTAGGTAAATTAGTAATATGTAAAAGTGAAAATGAAATAGGATGAGGAAAATGCCCTATTTTTCTGTGCTACCCACTAAAACAGTGTTAAATTAACACAAAGATAAAACTTTTTACAGCTTTAAAATAAATTAGTCTACACGCGCTCTTTATTTTGTAAACCTTATCTACATTAAGAACTTGAAAATTCAGCTGCGGCGCTCCACACACTGATTCAGTGTAAAGTAATATACACTAATTCAGTGTAAAGTATTATACACTAATTCTTCTTCTTTTACTCTGTCTTATCCCGCTTAAGCAGGGTCGACGTTGATCAACCTCATAGTTGAGGTTGGTAGGTTTTGGCACACATTTTTTACGGTTGGATGCCCTTCCCTAACGCCAACGATTCTATTTGATTTAACGTCCTGGATCAGGACGGTGGTTTTACCCTCCATTCGTTGGGAATCGTACCAGCTACCCACATTAACCTCACACAGCCTGGGTAGGGCCGGAAATACACTTATTCAGTGTAAAGTATTATACACTAATTCAGTGTAAAGTATTATGCACTAATTCAGTGTAAAGTATTATACACTAATTCAGTGTAAAGTATTATACATGAACTAATTCAGTCATGGGGCGGGGTGTTGATCGTGGAGTACTAATAATTGAAAAACGCTGCTTTAAATTGAACGATTATCCAGAGGGAACCGTCATATACAGACACAAAATCGCGAGTAAAAACTCTATTTACAATTTTTTATAAAAAAAAAAACGTAGATATCTCTTTATATACCTATTGCTTTTTAGTTTTGGTTTTTGTGAAACTAAGGTCAAGAATTAGTTGAGAATTTTCATATAGAAAAATTTCTAGGAGTGTTAACAATTTTAATGTTGTTTTATTAGATTAGATTATTTCTTTTTTTTAAAAAAGGACATAACCTAATCTGTCCTTTTCTGTCTTGTGCCTCCTAGAATCTAATAACTATTGAAACTATTCTAAAATTTACTTGGTAATTTATGGAGGCAATCAATGTAGGTAATACCTATCTAAATTGGGAGAGTTTAGCTAAACACGACTTGACTCACCGATCGGTTCCACTCCGGTGACATAATCCACAAAGTCTCGCTTGCCCATGTAAAGCGTCACCTTGCCATTGGGTGAGCACTTTTTGAACACTTTGTAATTTGCCACCATTTTTTTAACTTCTGATCAAATGAGAACTTTTTAAATTAAAAGTAAACGTCAACCAGGATCGGGGTGGGATTCGAAAAAATGTTCTTCATTTGCATACTAAAACTTGAAAAATATTGTCAGTAATTCCTAAGCTCGTCTCTTTTTAAATAGAAACCAATTTTGAAAGTTTTTCTCCTGATAGATTTTCACGGTAAGATGAAATTCCGTCGCAGGAAGTCTATGAAATGGAGAGTCATCTACATAGGTGAGGGATACATATAATTTCCTTACTAGGGCTTCCTCGCGTTGGCATAATAATGTACTTTCCATAAAGTATGGCTCAATCACCATCAGTTTTATCCCTATTTGATTTCCAACTTTTAAAAAGTGAAGTGGAATCAAGAGCATATTTCTTGATTATCAGCTATCCATAAAAAAATAAGCCTTAATTTATCAAACTATCAATCAAAAGGCAAATACCAGGAACTTTGAAACTTTTTGAATTGGACCCATGTTACTAGTATTTCAATAGTGTTTACCAGGCGTTTCAAAGAGGTCATAATATTATTTTCAGGATTTTAATACATTTGATTTCCTTTCAAATTTAATTCCTTTTCCAGTAAAATATTAGTTAGATTGTAGTTTCTTACCTCTATGAATCATTAATATAGTAGCGGACGAAACTTGTTATGTAGGTACCACGGGGGGAAAAATATATTTCCAATTCCAAAATGTCAATCATAGGACGGTTGAGATGACAGCTTCAATTTCTTCTTCAAAGCGTATGGCAAATTCAAATTTGAAAATTAACCTGGTAGATAATGAGAGTTTTTTTAAATTAAAACTGAAAATATGTTCATTATTATTATTATCTGACTTGATTGTAGAGTTTTCAGTGACACCCTTACAATATGACCAGTTGATACTGTTCGGTTTTTAACGTCCTGATTTGAGTTAGTCAGGGTATTTGCCCTCCATTGGCTGGGAATCGTACCAACTAGACACATTAACTTTACCCAGGTCGGAAATGTTCGGAGGAAACAGAATTTTTTGTTAGAAAATTCTGCCCTCAACCGGGAATCGAATTCAGGATCTCTGGACTACGGGCAGTAGTCACAACCGTTACACCATGAAGGCTGGCTAAATACTATGTAGTTTATGAAATGGCATGATTGCGGAATTATAGGTCACCCTGTCACACATTGCCAGTGACATTTTCTTGTTCAGATTAGTCCGATACCTACATATATTTTTTCAATAAATAAGCTTTCTAATTGAATTTGTGGGAAACTTCCAGTTTAAGTCACGTTGAAAATAAGAGTGACAGTATGACGCAAGTTAATAAAATATAATTCTCTTTTGTTACCTATTGAGAGATATAACTTAGTAGTTACCAAAAATACTTTAAACAAAGGTACTGACCGTTTCATGATCCATGCAAAATATACAAGGTTGGCTACAGCTCCATTACGCCACAGTTGTAATATACAGCTACAAAGCCCTGCTTAGATATGACCTCTACAGTTGTTTTCAAGGTGAAAGTTAAGGGAACTGTGTCCACCAAGATGAACTAATCCTGTTTCATAATTTTGCCCAGATGGTTTTTACAATTAAAATTCATTTACGTAGGTAGGTATAACCCAAAGATAGCTCGTTGCTTTGATAACTGAAGGTATAACCGTGCATTGGTAGTCAAGTGGTGAAGGCGCTGGTCTGGTAACCGAATGCAATACATGAAACAACCATATACTTTAGAATGATAATAAAAAATAACCAAAAAGAATTCAGAGATAGAATAAATTTAAATTTTGGGAATCTTCATTTTAATCTTCAAACTTTCATGTGGAAATACCTCAATATAAAATGGCTGCCAAATTGAAGGGGTGCTTCAGTCCTGAATCAGGAGTTCGTTATCTAGTTTCTAAATCTATGTGCAAAACACCCCCCGAGGATCACTTTATGCTTGACACATTGCATAGCTTCTAATTTACACGACATAAAATAATTTTGATAAAATTAATGAAGGAGCATTGAAACTTTTGAATTATTTGATTTTTGATTATTTTTACTTTTTATTAATATTTTTTTATACAAACTTTTAATAAGTATTTAAGTAATATTAATAGTCAACTTAAATCCGGTAATCTGTTATTTCTTATTAGTATTTTCATTAATGATTTCTTGAATTTCCATTTGTATGTGGTTATTCTCAAACACAACTTATAAAGTGCATAATTTTGGGTTAGATTAGCTGAGTAGTATTAATATATTGCAAACCTCCTCCAAAATAATTTAATGGTGCTCTTCCTAACTTTAGGTTAGGTACCTTTGAACCATTCTCTGTGACACATCTACTTCAGGATGGACATGTGCAGCTCCTCAGACAATCTTTCCTCCCTGGACTTGGTCATGAATGGGTACATGGAAACAAACTATGGGGAGAACTTCTAGAGTGCTTTAATGTAACAGAACCACTAGCAGAAAAACTTATCCGCCAGAAAATCCGGAAGTTGCCTTGTACCAGGTGTGGTAAAATGTTCTCAAGGAAGGAGCTGTTGAGTTCTCATCTGCCAAGTCTCATCCCAGGACTGAGTATGCCTGTTCCTTGTGCACTATGAGCTTCAGCCAGTTGAAATCTCTCAATATTCATATAGGTGAGAAGAGTAAGGATCTAGAGTTGAATTTTATTATGAAATTTTAACCGAAAACAGCACGAACATATTTACATGTTTGGGGCATTTGATTGGTTAAAGATAAAGAAAATATAAAGAGGTCATTTCAGAGATCAACAACAGATGAAATTTCTATAATCAGCTTATTGGTTGGTCTTCTCTGATTGATTCTTAGCTCATCTCATTTCAAAATAAATTTAAAATGCAGATTCAAAAGTTTGGTGATCTCATTTAATATTTCATTTATCAAAAGGACGCATAATGAGAACCAATCAGAAGCTAGAACCATCCGTTTCTCTTAAAGAACCAAGTCAGGACTCTGTTATTTTTGGAGAAACAGATGTTGTTGTTTTTACATTTTGAGAGAAACAGTGCATTTTATTAACACTGTTTGCTCTTGTTCCGTTTCAAAATGTATATTAAATTTTGATTCAGGTTCAAATCAGTGGACCAACCTTTGTTATTGTATGTTCTGTCAGAACATACAGTGTGTTCATAATGTCCAGTAACAGCTGATTAACTTTCGAATAGTTAAAGCAGGAAAATTGAAACTTTGTTTTAGACCTGTGTTAATGCACTGCATTTTTTTATTTTTTTAATATCAAGAATGGAACAAAGGAAGTTCTTTTTCAATATTATCTTATTGGGTACTACCATTTTTTAGCTGTACACTGTTTAATGAAAAGATTAAATATTATAAATGTAGCACTAATATGAATTAAGGTTGGATTCTTGAAAAACCAGAAGTAAGAAGTTTTGTCCAATTTTTTTGTTTGTTTGCTTTTTTTTTTTTTTTAATTGAATTTTTTTCTTTTTCTACGTTGTTCCACAACTAGACATAGTAAGAGTAATCTTTGTTCAAAATTTCAATTCAAGTAGAGCCTCTGTGAAGTATCTCAATAACTAAAGTCCCATTATATTTTCTTCTTTCAGGAGCCCACCATCCAAAGGTCACCAAATACATCTGTGCTAAATGTTCAAAAATCTTTGTCAGAAAGCGTCATCTTCGACTACATATGGATAGTCATAATCAGTTCCAGTGCAGGAGTGTCTCAAGTATTTCACACACAAGAGTAACCTAATCCGCCACCTGGGACTGCACCGAGGGGACAGACCATACCAATGTGAACATTGCTGGAAGACTTTCTCTCAGCAAAGTCATTTGAATGATCACCAGAGAGTGCATGATGCCATGCGAGCCTTCTCCTGTGACACTTGTGGGGTACGTCTAGTTGTCCAGTCTTGGTTTTTGAAGAGAAGATTGAATTTTACTTTGCTACTATAACTGTATAATTTTTTTTCCTTGGAAAAGCTGCTTCACAATTTTCATTAGTAGCCCAGCATTACTAAGAGCCCTCCATCACTTCATTAAATACTTTACATTATTTTCCAACTGGTTCCAACAACTACTCATTTTTCCTCATAAGGTATGAGTGGACCTAAGACATTGAAAGACCAACCAATTACTGCTGGAATAATGGGACTTTCATAGTCCTAATCGGGCAGTATAAATAAGGTGATATTATTAACCAGAGTTTGAACCCAGGTGCAAGGCTAGTGTGTTACTCCACAAGGCCATGGTGACAATCTATAGACTTTATACGAAATATTCAATGCATCTTTAATACATGCCTGGTATTTGAGCTCTCACCCTCTCTATTTAACTTTAGAACAACATATTGTTGGCTGAGAATGAAACGTCATATGATGAAATTTTCGAAAAACTTATAATAAATGCTTGGTGATCAATTTTGAATTTAAAATCTCGTATAATTTAATAGAAGGGTTTTACTTCTAGATTTAGAACAAAAAAATGTTTTATTTTTGCCCTATAAGAGGGCAGCACGTTTATTGTTTAACACTGATTTGTTTAACTCACCATGCGGATTGAAATTCCCTTTTCAATACCAACTAAAGTATAAACCACTCGTATGTCAATTTACAGGCGACCTTCACACGGAAAAACAACCTCGTTGCTCATAGCCAAAAGTTCCATTCGGATCATTCACCCTATCAGGCAGGCCAAGCATCTCCAGTGAAGAAGTTTGCGTGCTCTGACTGCGCGCGTCGATTCTCTAGCAACGCAGACCTGCAGCGACACATGAACAGCCATGTGGGTCGCAAGCAGTTCCAGTGCAGCGTGTGTGACAAGGCGTTTGGTCAGAAGTGCCATCTGAAGGAACATTGGCGGGTGCATGGGGAGAAGGAAGAACACAGGTGCCCCTATCCTGAGTGTGACAAGGTGTTTGCCCTGACTAGGTCTGTGAGGCGACATGTCAGCTCCAAGCATAGGATGGGTGGATGATGAGGGTACTGATAGAGAGCATTCATTAAAAAATTCAGTGTCACTTGAAATGGACCACGTCCTTGTATTATTTGAGAAAGACAATTTATAACGCAATATTTACAAGGTGGGATTTGAACAAACCCCTCGAACAGTAGGACTCTGATTGGCTCTAGGGGACTAGATGGAGGTCTGGAATTCGGATGGTGGAAGAGACCCTGAGTGATGTTGTGTGTTGGTACAGCCGCCGAGAGATGTTGGTTTTCATAGCCGCTGAAGGGAGTGGGGGATTTGATAAGAACGCCACTTTTTCATTGGATTCCTATCAACCTCGAATCCTATTTATGAATCAAAAGTGAGAAAGTTTATCACAAATGTTCATATCGGTTTAAGGAAATGTAAAGCATCGTAATTTACTGTTGAATTATAAATAGATAAAATAAAACCAATTAATAATCATTGTCCTGTTCTATCCTTTTACTGAAAGCTCTTGATCAAATGTAACGCATTCTACGATGTACTGGAAACGAAATTAGATAGAGAGTTGAAATTGTAAGAGAGGAAAAACTTGAAGAAGATGGGAAGAGACGAGAAATACCAAATACTAAATAATCTATGAATCAATATCTTTCAAAATTTCGAAAAATGGAGAGGAAAAGAATTCAACTATGTTCTCATAATTAAAAATATTGAAATCACACCCAAATTGTTTGTGGAAAAACAAAAAGAGGTCAAGAAAGAAAAAGGATTGAAAGAGCTACTAGTGGTTTTGTGAACTGTAAACCTCACTCGTATATTATCTTATCAAATTATAAATATAATATCAAGCTGGAGGAGATCAAAACATTTTAATTAATACCCCACTCGATGGGTTTTAACTAAAAATAATATACACCAGCCCACTTTTGCGGCCCTTTTTCTTTTTTTGAATAGCCAAATCGTCCAGTACCCAAGTTAAAACAGAACCTTTGTGAGGTCGTTTCATTCCCTCACTGCTTTCGGTTAGTTAATTTATGGAAGGTAAGAGAGGAAATAGAAGTGGAATGAAGGAAATAAAAAAAATGATAGGAAAAAAATATTAGATATGTAAGTAGATGAGACAAAGGTTATAACTAGTTAGTCTGTGAACTATCAAATGGCCTAAATTGGCCCAAAAACAATAAGTAAAATTCTAGGACCCCAAAGAACATGTATACTATATTTGAACAATTTTAGAGAATCTGGTCGGATGTTATCGCGGAACAGACTGACTGACTGGGGGACGTTCAACGAAGAGAAGACCAGTTTCTCGCTAGAGGACTATAAACTGAGAATAGACTAGCGAACCCTAACAAGCCAGCCTATCTTGGAGTTTTCCAAGGGTTTAATGGCCTATAAAGAAAAAGTCCAAGTTCTCATTTGATCGCACATAGAAATATGTGGTTCAGAACGAGCCAACTGTTCTCTCAAGTTTGGCTGGATCACCCCCCCCCCCTCGAGCAAAGCTGGTTACAACAACAACACACTGACAGACAAACGAAAGCCAAATCGTACAGTCCAAGTTTAAACTGAATCTCACTGCGTTCGGTTAGTTATTTTCTATTGTGATGAGCTGTTGAAGCGGCGCGCCGCTTCAACAGCTCATCACATACACACACACCATCCATTACACGCACAAACATACCACATACATCACACCCATACTCACACACCCACACACACATCAAACACCCAGACAAACATGCACACACATACATACCACACACACACACACACATTGTTATTTAAGTAAAAAAACTTGAATATTTTTTTGTCACCTATCCATTTCTTTTCCTTTACGGCGTAGCTCAAGAACGGCTCATCAGAATTTCGCGATCGATATGTCAAGCGGAAGCTTCAACCTTAGCCAAAAACCTTTTTTCCTTTGAGTTGATAGGTCGTCACGACAAATTTCGAGAATAAATGTCATATAAGTCGAAAAATGTGAATATTTTTTGTGCAACCCTCATTTTTTACTTTCCTTATCCTTTAATAAGGAAAGTATTGTATTCGTCGAAAATTTGACCTACCCAGTTTTTCACATCTCTGGACGAATCATAGCCTCAGGATACCAAAAAAGTGGTTTTCAGCCATTGGTCCGTGCGTCTGTGTGTGTGTGTGTCTGTGAACAGGATATCTCGAGAACGGTAAAAGCTAGAGACTTGAAATTTGGTATGGAAATTAATTTCATACACCAGACGAACCACGAAACTTTTGGTTGAAATCGGCCGCATTCTGCGGCCACAGGGCCGCAAGCGCCGCTTCTTTGAATTGGTTAAAGATACAAAAAAAGTTGTAGAACATCACTTTCTTAGAATGCAAAAATAATAGGGGTCTACTCTGATCATTTTTTTGATATCTTGAACTTTTTGGACTTCGGCCCCAATTTACTGGTATTTTGGGGGGGACCGCTTTGACTAACTTTTTTATAATTGATCGTAGATGGGGGTTGTGACATATCAAATCCAATGATTTTGAGGTGCTGATTACGAATTTGGCATTGCTTTTTAGCTTAGTGTTGCCTTTGAGTCACCAGTGACTTTTGGTCCCGTTTCATTCCTAATATGATAAGGAAAGTCGTGTGATGTTTTTACACCAGATTTTTTGTCCTTACTTCGTGTAGCTTAACCCTAGAGTGACCTAGCATAGAGGAATTAACTGATCTAAACGGACCTACATATGTGTAAAATTTCAAGTTTTTCGGTCGAACGGTGTGGATATAGTTTATCTTTATGGTATGAAAATATTGTTTTTGGTATACTTTTACTTTAGAAGGGATAGAATAGAAAGTTATGTAAACGGTGATTCGAACCTAGGTCACTGTGTTAGCAAGTCTCGCCCACGGGCTGGCGACTACTTGTATGAAGTTAATATCGAAGAGAAAAGAGGTTAGCAGGGTTCTGGAACCAGCAGGTGGTGACACCCATTTTAATTTAAATTTACAGAAAGGATAGAGAGAGGGAGTAAGAGCAATTTTAAATTTACATTAAACTTGTATGTATATATGTACAAGAGAAAAAGTATATAAAGAGAATAAAAGGGGACGCATAGAGGAATAAGAAAATTGGTAGAAAGAGATGGAGTAAGGCGAGGAGGAACGGATGGAAATCGAGATATTTTTTCTCCAAGAAAGTAGAGAGGGATATATAGAATAGAAAAAATAAGAGAGAGACGAGCTCATTATTTTCAATTATTGTGCAAATACAACTCGGGAAAATAAATATAATACCTACCAGCAAGCTTCAGTTTAAGCCTACTTACATCTCTCCAGTCTCTCCTCTCTCTTGTATCCCTTCTGCAACTCATACACTCTATTTCTTTACCTACGCCTTCTTTTACATCTCTCTCTCTCTTTCTCTCACACACACACACACTCTCACACTTACTCTAAGTCCATTTTTTTTTTGTAAAATATTACACAAGATGAGGTACCGTAAAAGAGAGAGAGAGAGAGATTTAACGGAATATAGAAGACGAAGGAGATGAAGAAGAAGAAAAGAGAGAAGAAAGATCAGGGGAAAAACAGGGCTCTGTGGAAAACCCTAGGTCCTCATAATCAATAGCTGGAGGAAGGGAGAGGAGAGGCAGGGAGTTTTCCCAAGCCGTTGTCATGACAACAGGACACTGCTAGACGGGGTGGCGCTACTTTCTGTCTCTCCCTCCCTCCTACACTTTGCATTCTCTCATCCTTTTTACTTTCTACAACGTTTTTCTTTCATTTCCTCCCTTCATCCCCGCACTTTTTTTTAAAATGTATATCTATACCTACTTGGTCTAGTTCTATGTATGATTCTTGGATTCTTTCTTTTCTTTCGTACCTACCCCATCTCTTTCTCTTCACAAAACATAGAGCAGAGTTATGTTGAAGACTCTAGGTTGAGACAAGTCTTTTTTTATGTTACTAGGGTCCGGATTTGAGTACGTTCTATATGACCATTGGGGAATATGTTGTATATGTCAGAATATTATCGTAAAAAAATTATAAATTAATATACTGACCAGTTTAAAAATGCGACCACTCGTCATCTTAATATATAAATGTCAAAGTCATTCACTGACCACTGACTGATCATCGCTCTACAGCCCAAACCGTAAGTCCTAGGAAGCTGAAATTTGGTAGGTAGCTTTGTCTTATAGTCTAGATGTGCAATAAGACGGGATTTTTCGAAATTCCCACTACAACACCTGCCATTGGCGAAAAAGGATTTTTTGCTTTCACGGCCATGCCTCGGCCCGCAAAGCGGGCGACAGCCTGCTTGTTTTTCTATATTTTATAATTCCGTGTATTTCCATGCGCTTGAAAAGTGATGAACTTCTATTGTAGATAACATATTTTAGAAGTTTTTTTGTTTAGAATATAAGAAAACAGTATAATAACTTAGACTCAATACAAGATCCAGTAAAAATCGTCGCAACTCCAGGAAAGAAAATTTATAAATAGCACAACACGGTGATTTTTTTGGAGATTTTTTTTTTTATTCCGTTCCAATTGCTTAAAAAGTTAATTTTTCAACTCCTAGGGCTTGTCCCTCCGTTAGAGAGCATTTTCGCAAATTCTGTTACAGAGTTGACCCCCCCCTAAAAGGATCCTCTAAACATGTGGTTAACGGATCGACATGAGCCGGTCCTACATAATATGCCTTCTGTATATTATACATAAGGCAATGAGCTACCTGTCAGATCTCATATACTATTTCTATCACCGTCCACCCTACATTTTCAACAAAGAGCAACTACTTGACTTATATCCTGTGATCCCGATGGGGACGTAGGGCCTCCAAAGAGCAACTAAGCCTATTTCAAAACTTGAATATTTTTTTCTCAAATTTTCCAATAACTAATAATCTATAGGTACGTTATAATTCTAATCTAGCAACTTCTTGTTGTGGTACTTATATAGAAATTGCTGTGAAAACCTAATAATTGGCTAACGAATGAAAAGTTGACAAGGAGAAGTTCTTATGATAATATGGAGAAGTGAATCCGCCTTAGTGTTATGAAAGTTGACGTTCTAAAAATACATTGGGAAATTGAAAAAGAAAAATGGATTAGTGCGGACAGGTTGGCTGATGGATGCAATAAAAAAGAGATGATGAAATATATATCCATTTCAACGTCAAAGATTGAGGATTTTCCATTATTATCATGAATTTCGAAACAGACATGTAGCAGGCAGGTAACCTCTTTTCGAATGAATTAGTGCTCATCACAGCTTTGTTTAGACTGTTTAGAGCTATCAAAACAATTTTTATCTCTCCTGAAACACTCGGTGGGATTAGTGGAAACCATTCAGCCAGTGGAGAATAGCTTGGCCCTGTGTGGCTCACTGGACAATGATGGGAAAGTGTTGAGCAACTTGAAGCAGACGGTTGCCTGGTAAAGTAACCAAGGTAGTTATCATTATGTGTTGGGTGGTCCCAGAGCTTCTTGTTTGACTCCGTTGACGCAAGCAAGTTATGAGGATATTTTATACAAGAGATCCAGGTGTCAATGCCTAAATAGTTAGGTATACCTTAGTCACCAGAAGTAGAATTTCAGGATTCAGGATCCATTGATGATAAATTCAAAGACAAATTAATTACGTCAAAAAAAAATGAGAAATTTGACTTTTCTTAGAAGACCACCCTGTAGCGAAAAATAAAAAATACCCACCACCCTGAAACTTAAAGATTTTCTACAAAATTCCCCAAAAGCTCAGGTGTTCTTGTTTCCTCTTACCTATTTCTTACTCCTCTTTCCTAAGAGTAGCTCTCCCATTTATTTCGTCTTCGTTTTTGTCCTCTTGAGAAAATTAATCTCCATCTATTTTTATAGTGGCGGATATCGAGGATTAATTTGTTACTTGTGTACTTTGAGCTAAGAGAATTTGGAATAATCTGAACACTTCATCTGAACTTTCGGCAATAATCTGAACTCTCCAAAAGCAACAAGCTTCTGCTAATTTCAATATCAAAACACAATCATCCCAGAGGATGAACTATAGTGCTATACCAATGACTTAAGACTCATCATTTCCCATCCTTGCTGGGCGCCGTATATTTTAACTTTCATGATCCGACAGGGACTAGTATAATTATTATTCCATGTGCGAAGTTTAATGTTTAAAAAAGTCGACCAAATTTCTTGATGGCTGGACGGAGTTTAACTTCAGTGATTTTGCGAAAACTTTGTATTCAATTATTGAAAACTCCGCTGGCTATGGTTTTGCTTCTTGAGAAGTCTTGTTTGTACAAGTACTGGTTATTAAATCTAAGTAGGTATCACACTACACATACCTATGGCTAAAATCAATTCATTTGTTAATCAAATTTTATAACACCAACGAAAATATTTGACTACTCTACAATACTTTGACAAACCACGGAATGAATTAATAATAATCTTTAATCTTGTTTGAGTACATTCCAAGGGCTTTAAAATCTAGACGCAAGTCTATATTTTACACGCACGGAGACCTGGGTTCGAATCCCAGCTGAATCGTATTTTTTCGGCTATCTACTCTGTATGCTATCTTCTTCGTAAAGAAAAATGAGTAGCTGCGCTTTCCTGAATATGAGCTCATAAGATGTAGGATACTAAATATAAGGAAAGGTCCTATAATTCTACGCAACCCACTAAAATTGTGATGTACGTAGGTAGATCAATAAGTACCCGTGTTTAGGGACATGTTACATCATTGGTGAAACTTGTTGATACTTGTTGATGGAACGACATCTCAAATGACCACATCCAAAGTTTGAAACTGATTACTCTCTTAGTTTTCATTTATCGGTCACTTGAAATTGTTGTGTTGCGTATAGTTGAGTGATATGGAAAAAGAACAGTACCGAGCAGTTATTCGATTCCTTTTTTTGGACGGGAAAAAATGTGATGAGATAAAATTAAAGTTAGATGCTGTGTACGGGAGCTCTTCACCTTCTATGACCACTGTTCGCTTTTGGTTTAATGAATTTAAACGAGGGCGCACAAGCATTTTTGACGAGGACCGCCCAGGACGCCCAGAAGACGTGTGTACCGAGGAAGTCGTGGAAAAAGTGCATGATATGATTCTCAAAGATCGCCGAACAAAAGTGCGTGAAGTAGCTGAGAGTGTGGGCATTTCATATGGAACTGTTTTTAAAATCCTTCATGATAAGCTGGGCATGAGAAAACTATCGGCGCGATGGGTGCCGCGATTGCTCACAATTGACAACAAACGAATTCGGCTGAATTGTTCAAAGGCTAGTTTAGAACTCTTCAATCGCAATCCAGATGATTTTTTGCGTCGAGTTGTGACCGTTGATGAAACCTGGATACATCACTATACCCCAGAAACCAAACAGCAGTCAAAAGAATGGACTTTGGTTGGAGAATCTGCTCCAAAGAAGGCGAAATCGGTCCAATCGGCCGGAAAAGTCATGGCTACCGTTTTTTGGGATGCAAAGGGAATTATTCTTATTGACTTCTTGGAAAAAGGAAAAACAATAACTGCTGCATATTATAGTGAGTTATTGACACGATTTGATGCAAAATTGAAGGAGACACGCCCCCATTTGGCCAGAAAGAAAGTCTTGTTTCACCATGACAATGCACCAGCTCAATCATCTGGAATTGTTGCTGCTAAAATGCATCAACTTGGATACGAATTTTTGCCACACCCACCTTACTCACCTGACCTAGCCCCCTGCAATTATTTTTTGTTTCCTAACTTGAAAGTTTGGCTCGGTGGAAAGAGGTTCAGCTCAAATGATGACGTCATAAGCCAGACAAAGGGCTATTTTGAGGAGTTCGAAGGGAGCTACTTTTTGGAAGGGCTAAAAAAGTGGCAGGATCGCTGGAAGAAGTGTGTAGCCTTGAAAGGAGACTACGTCGAAAAATAGAACCCAAAAATGTAAGTATCTAGCACTCTTTTTTCAAACACGGGTACTTCTTGATCCGCCCTCGGTATAGGTAATAATCACAATAGAAATACGTTCATATATTCTTTAATAATTTTACCGTTTTCTAAAAGTAGTTATCGAGTCAATACATCAAAATTTCATCTATTTCGCCAATAAAAATCCATCTTTCTAGCAAAACGTTCAAGAAATATGACTAGTTGACTAGCCAGCGCAGCGTCGATGGCACGTTGCATACACCAGTTCTCGTTCTGAGATTCCGTCATTGAAGTTTTTTTTTTTTTTTTTAATTGGGGTTTAACGTCGCTTTCAACTGCCATGGTCATATCACGACGGGGGTTTTACCCTCCATTCGCAGGAAACTCACAAACCTGCTACTCACATTGACCTCACCCAGCCTGAGTGGGGCCGGGAAAAGCCAGCGTCACGAGAATTAGAATTTGAATGGTCACCCATCCAAGTCGTAACCTCGCTGGATGTCGCTTAACTTCGGTGTTCTGAAGGGAACCGGTGTATTCAACATGCCATCGACGCTGGCTTCATTGAAGTTTAAGCAACTGTTTTTATAACTGGGATGGGTGACCATTCAAATTTAAACCCTCGTCATGCTGGCTCTTCACGGCCCTAATCAAGTTTTCAAAAGTGTTTTTACTTTCTATTTTATTAAGGTTTAGAAAGTATTGTTTTCGTTTGGTTTTTTCGAAATTGAGCTGATAACATTTCTGTACGAAATACGAATTAGACTCTCCTGCTTTAAAAAGTAATTTTTACTTTCTTTATCCTACTATAATAAGGAAATTATTGTATTCGTCGAAAATTTGACCTACCCAGTTTTTCACCTTTCTGGACGAATTATAGCCTCAGGATACCAAAAAAGTGGTTTTTGAGCCATTGTTCCGTGCGTCCGTCTGCCGCAGGGCCGCAAATATCAGTCGCAAGCGCCGCTTCTTTGAATTGGTTAAAGATACCAAAAAAGTTGGAGGACAACATTTTCTTGGATTAAAAAATAATAAGGGTTTATCCTAATTTTTTTTTTTTTTTTGATATATTGAACTTTTCGGACCTCGGCCCCAATATCCCTGTATTTACCGGGGACCCGCTTTGACTAACTTTTTTATTATTCATCCTAGATGGGGGTTGTGACGTATCAAATTCCATGATTTTGAAGTGCTGATTACGAATTTGGCATTGATTTTTAGCTACCTGTTACCGTTAAGTCTTCCACCAGTGTCGGAATTCGACTTCTTTTTTGGGGATAAGGAATGTCGTGTTATGTTTACACCATATTTTTATCAAATGTACCTATGTGCGTATGTGTGTGTGTATCTCAAGAATGTGCAAATATCTCGTAAAGGATAAGAGATATGGAATTTCTTTCTTCATAATTTCGTTTTAAATGGTAATTTTACACATATTTTCAATACTACTAATATAAGTTTAATATGTGTTAATTTATGATAAAATGTCCTCAATTACAATAGAAAGTCGTGTGATGTTCATACCAGTTTATTTTTTATAGAACGTTTTGTAGTTTTTGAAAAACACTGAAAGACACACGAGTTTTTCTCAAGACCAAAAATTGGCTGCTTAAAAAATAACAAGAGCCACTTCCTGTAAATAATGCTATTGTTCTTCCTCCAGTGCTAGAACAATACTCCATTGCCACTCCTCCACCCCACGCCGCCCCATCTCTCGCTCTCTGAAATTAATTAAAATTTTCAATTATTTTAAAATCCTCCTTTTTCCGCTCTTTTCATTTTGATTTTTGAAGTGCTATGTTCTGATCCTTTGTGTAAATTTTAATTACTTGATAATTTTATTTTAAATTGAAAAAAATAAAATGAAAGAAAAATTGGACGACGTAAAAAATATATTTTATTTAATATGAGTTAAATACTCGTACCTGCCTATGCTGTCATACGTACGGGTTGGGGTGGTATACCCAGTACCCACCTACTTTTTCTTGCATAAGACAGTCGAACTGGGATATTTGGAATCGCCGGGGATCTGGGCGTAGGAAGGGTGTGGCGAAAGGGGGAACAAAAAGTACTTGGAGGTGATGGGAGGAGGGGGTGTTGTAAATTTAGTCTCTGTGGAGTGGGGGACCCTAAAATATATTCACTAAAATCTAACAGTCAAAAACTTTGGTCAGTGTGCTGCTTTGTATTCTATAGGATAAGGAAACTGGTTACAAAAGGGTTTCAAGTAGTAAACAAGACGGAATACACTGCCAATAATTATGGACACAATACTTCCTCGAGGAACACAGTGTAGGAAAAGTCCCGGCACGAATTTTTAGATGTTTAACAGGTAAAGATAAAGACTTGAATTTTAGTGAGTAGTTCTAACGCAAGTTTGTCCGTTTTATGACGGAATGGAGATTTTTTTGTAAAAAATAAACAGGTATGAACAAGCAACTTTTTAAAAAATAAATTTATTATTTTATATAGGTTAACTCTCTCTCTCTCACACACACACATACACAATGTGTGTGTGTTAATTTCTTTCATATTTCTTGACTTTTCATAACCTGCTTAGAAACTGTCTGTCCACAATCGAGCTGAAATTTTTATGTACCTTACATGGCACTTTGAAACATTTTAACGTCGAGCTAGGCTAAGATTTGGGTCAAAATAGCTTATCTCAATATAAGCTGTAATTTTTGTCCAATCGAGTTTTTTTCATTTCAGGGTATGTTCGGCCCTACTTGAAATTTCCATTTATTTGTACAAGATACAATTAATACAATAAAAATTAATGGGAAGGCATACCCATCTTCAAACTTTCAAAAGCATAGCTTTATTAAATAAAATTAGAAAAATCATTTTTAATTAAATGGGCCCAAAAACAATAGATTTTTACCTAGGACACTTATATGTATTCAGAATTTTAACATTTTTTCAACAAATTAACTTTGGATACGCCTTCCCCTACATTTCCCCAGACAAATTAACAAACAAACAGACAGACAAACGAAAGCCAAATCGTCCAGTACCCAATTTAAAAAACCTCTCTTAGTGAGGTTGACAACCGCTATCACACATAAATTAAAATCTGATGATGTTATGGATCTGTCAAATTCAAAACACAAATACCCAAGCAGAGAGATGTATGCAATGTAAATTATTTTCACAACCGGGAGAAGAGAAAAGAGGGAGGGAGAGATGAGACGAGGAGGAACGGCTTTATCAAACACGGAAGATCGATAGAGGTATTAAATCAATTTAGAGTCTGAGTACGATGTATAAAATAAATATCACTCAAGCAGAGGAGGGAGGGGGGAGGAGAGCCTGCCAGAAGAAGCAGGGAGGAGGGAGACATTGCAACAGGAGATTGGTACCTGGGAGTATGGTCTTCCAGTTGCCTTGGATACGCCTTCCCCTACATTTCCTCACTCTTCCCTTGCACGTTCCTTGCGTTTGCCGGGGAAAGCTCTATTTCTGTATCTCTCTCTCTACTCCTGGAACTTTCACAGAGGCAGGATGTGAGTTCGGATCAGGGATGTCGTAATAAAGATGAACATTAACATTACATTGCTATACTGTCATTCCGCTCTTCAGATGGCTATGGACATATTATGGAAGTATTATTCAGTCATAGCCTACTATAGTAGTTCTGTGAACTGTAAAACTCACACATCCAATTATAAATGTAAGATAAAGCATGAGGACATTCAGACGTTGCATTCAATAGCCCACTCGATTTGTTTTAAGTAAAAAAATATAAAATAACAAAAAAAAATTTGGGGCCTTTTTCGATTTTTTACCACAGTTTGACCCCCTGAGCTTTTACGAATACAAAATTTCAAAAGCCTTGCTTTATTATATAAAATTAGAAAAATCATTTTTAATTTTCACCAAAAGCACACACAAACAAAATGTCATTTACGTAATAAAAACGTGAATATTTTTTGTGTCACCCATCCATTTTTGTCTTTACTCGGCGTAGCTCAACAACGGCTCACCAGAATTTCGCGATCAAAATGTCAAATGAAAGCGCTAACCATTACCTAAAACGTTCTCGCTCTGAGTTGATAGATCGTCACTTCAAATTTTGAGAAAAAATGTCATTTTAGGTTAAAAAAGTGAATATTTTTTGTGTCACACATCCAAGTACTATCCTTACTCATTCCAGGTAAACCCTAGAGAGATATAACCTAACCTAGAAGAATTTCCTTGATCCAAACAGACGTATGTGCAAATTTTCAGTAAACGGTGAGGATTTATATAAAGAACATGCAGAAAGCTTTATTTTATAGATATAGATAGATTTAGGTATGTACGAGTATATCTATAAAATGAAGCTATCTGTATGTAACTATTTATGTGTGTACCTATGTATGTAATCATGTATATTATGCACAACTTACAATAGAACTGTGTCTGTTAATTCATAAATCTTCAAACACTTTGATGAAACACCAAGATGTACACAGCTATAACACCCGCGGGAAGAATAACATCACTCAAACTTCCAATAAAATTCTGAACCGCTCTTTCCTGAACGAAGGTGTAAAGCTGTACAACACTCTACCAGCACACCTGAAGAATATGAATCAGGCACAGCTCAGAGAAACCTTAAAAGCTTCCTTGATTGAAACTGTACCATATAATATGGAAGAGTGTAAGGCTTGTCTTGCCTCGTTATAATTCCAACTGTCTTCCATATTCTAGTCAGCACATTCACCTATTCTAGTCAATCAATTACTCCATATTCTCATCTCAACCTTTACAAGCATTAGCCAATACCACCATCACCACCATTTACCATTCTCATCATTTCCTAACATTACATTCCCTCAAATCCCAAATCCCAATAATCATTCACATACCATTTAGAATTAAACTATCATCATTCTTATATTTAACATACAAAATACATACATATATATACATATTTCATTCTGTAGACTCCAACAACCACAAACAAACAAAAATATCGTCAAACAAACGTTCAAAGTTGTTTTAAACATTTCTTCTTTAAAGGAAATTATTCTAACTAACTCTGCATCATTTGATTTTCCTCTTCTTTAATTTTAATTTATGTTAAAATATTAGATATAAGTGTCTAGATTTAAGAACTTTGTATACATGTAAAGCATATTATATACAAATAAATAAATTACAAAATTATGTATGTACCTGTAGTATCTCTCTACACCGAGTAAGGAAAAAATAGATGGGTGACAAAAAAAATATTCACATTTTTCGACCTAAATGACATTTTTTCTCGAAATTTGTCGTGACGATCTATGAACTCAATGCGTAAAAGTTACAGGTAAAAATTTGAACTTTCATTTGGCATGTCGATCGCGAAATTCTAATGAGCCGTTCTTGAACTACGCAGAATTAAGACAAGAAATGGAAAAAATATTCACGTTTTTCGAACTACCTGATATTTTTTGTCCTGACGACCTATCCACTCAAAGAAAGAAAGTTTTAGGAAAGGGTTGGAGCTTTTATTTGACATATCGATCGCGGAATTTTGATGAGCCGTTCTTGAGCTACGCCGAGTAAGGACAAAAAATGTATGGGTGACACAAAAAATATTCCCGTTTTTCGACCTAAAGTGTGATTTACCTATATTTATAGTAAAAAAATCAACAGTTGTAACTATTATCAGTATCATGTACGTAGGTACCTTATTCACTTCATAAAGTAAAAAGACCTATTGTAGCCTAGCAATAACTTACCCTTCTTGTCCTGGAATATTGCCAGGGCGAAGCAGTCTATATGAATAAAAGTATCGAGCTCTCTCTCACATCTCTTGTCATTCTCTTATTTACATCTCCTATTATTTCAAGGAGGTACTTCGTTTTCTCTCGTTTCTCTCTCTCTATGATAAATATTTCCAGAAGGTAGGTACCCTACTTTCATGCAAATATATTCTCTTCCGAGTTCGAGTTAACCCATCAACGTTGTCATAAATTATCTCGAGAAAAATCTCACCAGTCTGAGGTAAATGGTGTTACTCGCTATATTAATTATTTTATTAAAGTCTACTTTGGCAAAATAATTATTTTGATCTAGAGTAAAAATGAGACCTTCAGAATTGTGTTATGTTAAAGAAAAAGTGGCTTTTGTTTCCCGAGGAGCTTTTTTATGAATTTATAATAATCATTTTTATATCTGGTATCCCGTATCCGGAATCGATATTCAAATCGCAATGAACGAATAATGAAATCCTTTCCCGGAGATTTTACTTTAAACTGTCAAGTTTTTTTTTTTTTTTTTTAAGTGGGGTTTAACGTCGCTTTCAACTGCCATGGTCATATCACGACGGGGGTTTTACCCTCCATTCGCAGGATACTCACAAACCTGCTACTCACATTGACCTCATCCAGCCTGAGTGGGGCCGGGAAAAGCCAGCGTCACGAGAATTAGAATTTGAATGGTCACCCATCCAAGTCTTAACCTCGCTGGATGTCGCTTAACTTCGGTGTTCTGAAGGGAACCGGTGTATTCAACATGCCATCGACGCTGGCTACTGTCAAGTTTCTGAAGACTGATGCAGATTCAAGTGCATGACTTTCCTTCATTATTTTTTCATCTCTAATAATTATCCAAATCGATACTAAAATCACAGTAAAAAATAAAAGAAATTCGACCTCTTTTACTAACTGTTCAGTTGATGTCTTTTTTTTCCTCTCCCGGGACTTCTGGTAAACCGAAATGGGTTAAAAACGACACTCCTGGGTATTTCGCCCACTTTCTTTTTTATTATTATTGTAGAGAAAATTCCGAGATAGTTCGGGGGGTCAAGTAAGGGAACAATAATACCTACTCTCTGATGGTCTAAGTAGAAAGGCGAGGAGGATGCTTACACATATATATGTACATAGGTATACATAATCATGCAATAGATATGTATGTACTTCGTATTATACAAAAAGGGAAATGTTCCCTGAAAAGACAATCTTTTATAGATCTATAGCTTATTTACTTCATTAAATTATCATCTTGGTATGGTATACCTTCTTTGTGAAAAAGCTCAGGCTAGAGATAACGAAAAACAGTACAACTTAGAGTAAATTACGAGTTCCAGTGTTTTAAATCCAGACTTATATGGTAATGAGACTGAAAGCATCGAGAGATGCTGTGGAAATACATGAACACCTTCACATAGAATTCCTTGCAGAGCTCTGTGCCTAACAAGATAAATTTTCCACTATGGAAATGGAACGGCTAAGGCTATAAAACAAGAGGTTGGGTCCTAGTAGGTAGTAAAATTCACGGAGATAAAATTCGGTAATGGAACAACTGGGGTATGACATTATGATACTGCCTATTGTATATCTAGGGTTAGAGGATGGATTCCCATACATTCCTAAAAGAAGAGTGACAACGGAAATTGTTGGGGAGAATACCTAATATATAAAAATAAACTGGTGTGACATATTTTTCTCCAAAACTGATTTTAAGACTAGAAATAATAAGAAAGATCCATACTGAACCAATGAATTAACCAATCAATATTGTTTGAACACCTTCTGAAAATGCCTCAATTAGCTGATATAGGGGGACCACCAAGAAGATGAAAACACAAACATTACTTACTCGGTAAACGCCCTAACTCAGTGAAGAGCTCTGATCCATCCCTGAAGAGGTACATTAGCAGCGTCACTGCAATTTAATTGTTGGTTTTAAAATAAATGGAATAAAGCTTGAAATCATGTATACTCATACTGACTTAATTACGCCAGCCGCCAGTCTCAAACTAATTCATAAGGCTTTTATTTCTTATTAGGAGACATACTCCTAAAAGCAATAGCCTAAAAGAGTTGAAATTAATTTGGAAACCATGACCATCGGAGGAAACTTAAATGAGATGTCAGAGAAAGAAAGGATGAGGAATAAAACACAATTAAGTCTCACGATTTGGACTAGTCGGACAGAAAATAAATTGAAAAAGCAAGGTAGAAAATGATAAGAGAGAGGAATAGATAGAAAGAGGTGAGATTGAAATAGAAAATGAACTGAGAGCCTCTTTAGCAAGGTGAAATCCAGGGCTGCTCAGAGAGAAGGGGAAGATAAAGGTTAAAATTACTTCTGATATCTCCTGCAGAAGTTCCTTTATTTTACCATCCGAAAAAAAAGCCAGTGTCGATGCACGTTGAATACACCAGTAGGTAGAAAGTTGTTCTTTTCTATTATTATCTACCTACGCGTGATGTAGGTAATGTATTTTTTTTTTTTTTATGTTTTGTTGTGACATATCAGATCCAATGATTTTAAGTTGCTGATTTCTAATTTGACATTGATTTTTAGCCAACTATCACCGTTTTCTTCACCAGTGGCGGAATTCGACATTTTTTCGAGTGATAAGGAAAGTCTCAGTTTTTTTTCTTCATAATTAGGTATATCGAAGCTCCCCTCATAGTTCTGTCAGAGACGAAAAGAAGCATGGTCTGTTCCTGGAGCACCGACGTGAATTTCCAATATTTTCATTTTGTTTGGCTATCTTCCTTTCTCTCCAATACGTATCAGAACGTTCTGCAATCCTTCTGACGAAATTGTTTGTGATGGGGCTTATAGAGGATGGTAAATTTTATTATAAGAGCTTTTATTGTAAAAAGCGGACAAGATATTTTTTGTATTCACTCCCGTCCTCTGCCTGTTACTGTCAGCTCTGTCTCTACCCTACTCGGCCTCTTCAGACTTTAGTCCTATTAAGATCTTTACCCTTCTCCTGTTTAAATGTGTTGATTAGTTTTGGCTGTGAATGTTTTCAAAGCTTTTAGCCAACAGAAGTAAAGAGGTGTTTGCTTCAATCGCTTGTAAACTGAACACACAGTAGCGCGCTAGGCAGGATTAAAAGTAAGTTATAAAATGATATTTTTTCAACACCCTGAAAATTTTAGTATGCCGTGCCAAAACCTAGGAAGGAGAGAGATATTAAAAAAAAAATTGATTTTGTAACTGACTGAATGATTGACTGACAGACAGATGACAGATCATCAAAATTATGGGCACTTCCCAACTCATAGAAGCTGGAAAATTTATTGTGGTAGAGATTGATGTGGAACTAACGGGAAAATATTAAATCGAATTTTTGTACCACAAGCGTCGTAAATGGTGTCATTTGTTACAGCATTAATTCGAAGAAGAAAATTTTTTGATTTAGAAATTCCGATAATTTAGGGAGCTAGAAATTTTACATAGTTTAGTACTTGTCACCCAGTCAATTTTTGTTCTTCTAAATTAATCTGCGACCTCAATATCTGCTTTTATCAGTAAAACGCTAGTTTTGCAACGCAAAAATAAAAAAATAAAAAAACAAAAAGCGTGCGATACACTTATGCTAAACGTTAGTTCGTGTAGGTACGAATTTTATTTTGTAATTCTCACTTTTATAACAAACTTGTTTTTTTTATCTTCATATTCATGTTAATAACGAAGTTTCCGCGGGTTCAGATAGTAGCAACATACATAAGATATAACATGCCAAGACTATCATGCTTGCCAAATTTTTTTGGGGTACGTACACGTCGTACAGCCCACTCCCTCCCCCTCACTCCCCCCCTACTGGCCTTGCAATTATCTCTACCAGCATACTGCCATACAAAATATCAGCTTTCTAGGTCTGGGAAGTTCCAATAATTTTTTTTTGGGTTACAAATATCAAAATTGAAAATATCTCTCCCCCTTAGGTTTGGCACATAGTACTATCAGCTGTTTTATAATTGGTTTCTCTTGATAATTGGTATCAAGAGAAAGTATTAGCTAACTTTCAGGCTGTTTTAATATAGTAATTGGTATCAAAGAAAGTATTAGCTAACTTTCATAGCTTCATGATCAAAAGAACCCAAGATTTAAATATGTGAAAACCCGTTTATGTGTACACTGGCATGCTTCATGCTGGCTAGAACTTGCCTCGTGCAGTGCTCTGCCATGCGCTCAATAAAAACGCTTAGCCAAGGAGATTGTCATACCTTTGTAAAATAAAAATGGGTTTCATATTGCGCTTTGGAAGAGTTGCGGGGCGGTTTATACTACCTATGCACACTTGACTTTTCATTTTCATTTTTACCTTCATCTATGTAAGCTAAAGAACATCGCATCCACACAGAGAAATTTCTCGACCATAACCACTATTTCTAAAGTTATTTGTGTCTTCCTGCACCCGAATACCAACTTGACGTTAGCAAGATAAAGAATGTTGACTCCGGAATTCGAATTATCTCTCTTTCTTTTTGTCCTAACTTTTATTCCTCCAATTTTTTATGTTTGAACAGCAGTTCCCAAACTCTGGTCATGATCGTGGGCAAGTTTTAAGGGGACAACATGATTTTGGTGTTTTCCCATAATTTTTTTCCATTTTTTACACGTCTTGTAATCAAACTGTTGTCCTAGAAGAATCTTTGCTTGAACACTAGCTGTAGGACCGGGCGTGTAAAATTTTGGAAAAATTAATTTGTTCATTGATTTAACATGGAAAATTGATGTTATCACAATCTTGATTTTAACACTTTTTCCTCGAACAAAAGTCATGATTCCGCGGGTTGGTCAAAGATCCGTTTGATTAAAATCGTTTGAGGGTCAAAAAGTTATGTGAAGAATTAACGTAGATTTTGATTACTAATAAAAAATAGGGGGCTTCATTTAAAATCGAGTGTTGATGCCTGTTTCACTATTTTTGTGTAGAAATTACCACCTGTAGAAATTTTAATTCCAAAATGGACAATCTTGCGTTAGATATTCAAAGAAAAATTCGAGTCACTATCTTGAGGAGAAAAAAAAATCGTTCCAGGACTTTTCGTCACTCTGTAGCTGTTCCATGTTCAAGAGTAATTTTCAATGGTAGCTATAATTAAGAACGTCTTTAGTTTATCTTCAGTGGTCTAATTAGAACTGTGGTACCTACATTCAATATCCGATTTCTGCCCGATTTTAGATTTTACTTTAAAAGAGTGGAAAGTTGGGAAGCTCTTTTCTGTAAAAGGAAGAGAGAACGTCGTAATGAATAATGATGGCAAGAGTAGAAAAGGTAACTTTTTAAAAAATGTAAAAAAATGAGTAGAAACTTTTTTCAAAGCTTATTTTTCGTATTTTTGTGCGAGAGTAGAATAAGAGAGGTAGACATAAATTAAAAAAAAAGAGAGAAGAACCTACCTCTAATAAATGGTATATAATTATAACCAACATACTTAGGTATATCCATTTTTACCTTGCGCCATGGGTAAAATACACGGAAAAAGTTTTTTGAGCCTCAAAAGTCACCAGGAGATATTTATGTCGTGAAAAAGGTGAAAATAGGGGTATTTTGACGAAGAAAATTGATAGGTGCTTATTTCAAGAGTCTAAGAATTCTGGAGCTGGTTTGAAACCATGAATAGATTTGATGTAGCTCATTTTTAAGAAATGAAAATACTTGTGTATTTCAATTATTTTTTTAACAGAAATTGTTTGGTCCTAGTTCCAAGAGTCGACAACTTACAGTAAGTCGGGAATTAGCACCAATCAATTTCGCAATAGAAAATTTGTTGAATACAAATTTTATATGGTGTTAGAAAGAAGCTACTTTAAAAATTAAATTCATGCTAAAGCTGGTTTCAAACTCATATCCCGTGCACTGTAAATTGAAACTAGCATTAAACGATTTTTCGGGTCAAAATACATCTGTTTTCACCCTTTGAGTAGCTACCCACAAATTGTGAAGAGGCCTTGTGCTACACCAACAAATAAATCATAAAACTTTTACTACCTAGGTATAGATAATATACCAAATACCAAATTCAACCATACCTCGTATACAGTGTAACCAATACAATTAAATCAAGATCATGAAATATTCGTATGAACATCACCAGTAACAATGGAACGTTTCATTACTAGAGAGAAGGGCTGGATTTTTTTCACATGGAAAATTGCAACTTTCGAAGGCGAAGAACAAAAGACACAATCTTCTCTCCCCTCCTGATTAAAGCTCAAAACTTATTACAGAAGGGTGATGCATGCTGCAAGTTCAGCGAGAGGGTGCAGAGCGCATTTTATTCGCGTGCTACATCCCCATCTCCTCTGGTTAACCCCTTATAAGAATTATCAGATCTTCGGAATCGTAACGCTATTACCTACTCTGCCATATCTTCGGAATCGTAACGTTATTACCTACTCTTCCTCTGTACTGTGACTGTGAACATACTGTCCAAAGTCTAGGAGTGACTTATTTCGAACTCTCAGACATGCCCACCTCCTGGGATGTACAGACTGTACAGATCTTGCAGAATCATGCACCCACCAAGACCTCATGGCCGCAAACAATATCGCCATAAAAACGTCCACATATTGGAGACATAAATATCTGAGAAGATAGTTTACAGAAGTAGTAGATTCTGTTCTTTCGAAAAAGATTTGCCAGAGTCGATGGCACTTTGAAAACACCAGTCCTCGTGCTGTCACTAAAGTTAAGCACCGTCCAGGGAGGCTAGGATTTAGATGAGTGACTATTCAATTTCAAACCTATTACCGCCCCACTCTGTCTGGGTAAGGTTAATTTGAGTACTTGATTTGTTAGTTTCCAGCGAATGAATAAAATCCCAGTCGTGATATACTATGACCAATTGACCATGCAGTTGGAAGCTCCGATAAACCCAAAAAAAAAACAATTTTTTGTTGTTGTTGAAATATTACAACAGGAAAGGGTTAGTAAAGCATAGTAAAGTTCGGAATATTTTAATATCAGCTGAGACTAGCTGCTCTTGTTTGCCCTTTGGAAAAGCGTGGCCCCTTTTTTTTAATCATTAAAAATAAATAAATTTAGATCAAAATTAAACCCGATCTGTTTCTCTCTCTCTCTCTCTTCTCTAAAAAAATGAAGGGTTTGCTCTCTCTTTGCCTTTCATGATTTTTTGTCCCTCTGGCTTTTGATTCTTTGTTTCATCCGTCCGCGCGGCGTCCACTTTCAACCTTGTCCAATAAAGAGTCAAAAATTAAATCAAGTTTGTTGTGTTTCCAGCGTCGATGGCGCATTGAATGCACCGGTTTTCGTAGGATCACCGAAGTTAAGCAACTTCCAACAACGAGGTCAGCATGGTCTTCGTAATGCTGGCATTCCGGCCCAACCCAGGCTGGGTAAGTTTAATGTCGGTAGCAGGTTTTAGAATTTCCTGCGAATGGAGGGTAACACCCCCGTCGTGATATGACATGCAGTTGAAAGCGACGTTAAACCTAAATTAAAGAAAAAAAAAGAAGTTTGTTGTGTAGATCTACCTATAACAGCTTTTTCATAATTTATAAATGTGCCTTACTATTTTTTACCTCAGTTATATACATACCTACATAGTTTATTAGGCTTAGCATAAATTTTATAATAGAAACACCTAATATTTATCATTGGATTAGACCTGAGGCATTGCCTTCTATGTATTAACCCTAACCGTACTATATACACTCAAGGCATTGTCTTCTATGTATTATCCCTAACCCTACTATACACTCAAGGCATTATATGAAAATGATAAATTTCTAGTTTTTATTTTCACCCAATGTAAAAAAGCATGGTCTTATTTTCGGGAGAGAACTCGTTGTGAACCCATCAACAAGCCGGAGAGAACTCGGGTAAGAAAAGGTCATCGGGAGAGAATTCGTTACAAAAGGGGACTTTTGTTCTACAGCACGTGGGGACGAAGAAATATTTGTGGAAGGTTAAAAATGTAGAAAGGATCAGTTCTAGGAATTCTTATTCCAGAAATCTATTGGAAAGGCCAGATTGGAGACTCAAAAAGCTCAACTTTTAAAGAATGGACATTTTGAAAATATCAATAGCTCCTTATACAATGCCATTATAAACCATACTAAATTTCAGCTCAACCGGACCTGTACTTTGCGAGATATGTTCAGATCGTTTGAAAGCTCAACCTTTGGGAAATGGACATTTTAGATAGCGCATAAGCGTTCTGAGCCAGTCATCAATCCGACTTGCAGTTCTAGAGTTATAAATAAATAAACATACACACAAACGAATCATTTTACAATATAAGATTAATAAACAGGGTGGAGCGCGGGAGACTAATGAAAAATTCTCAAACTATTTTTTCTCACATGTAAGCATTGGAAATTTAGATTTATTTGGTTTTGAACAGCGTATCTGGCAAATGGCACCCTACCCTCACTCGAAATACAGTGATACAGTTTTCGTGAATTCTTCCGAGCATTTCAGGAATTTCGGCGATGTTGGCCCTGATATTGTTCTTGAGGTCTTCTATGGTCCATGGACGATCATTGTAAACCTTGGATTTGAGGTAGCTCCAAAGGAAAAAATCTGGTGTAAACATCACACGACTTTCCTTATTGTATAGGAATGGGAACAGGACCAATAGTCACTGGTGACTCAAAGATAACAGTTAGCTGAAAATCAAAGCCAAATTCGTAATCAGCACCTCAAAATCATAGGATTTGATATGTCACAATCCCTCATAGGATGAATAATAAAAAAGCTAGTCCAAGCGGGTCCCCCCAAAATACCGGTAAATTTGGGGCCGAGGTCCAAAAAATTCGTCTCCCGAGCTAGAACCTGTGTAACCCATTATGATAATGTGGTAATTTTAGTAATACTGAAAGTCTAGTAGGTAATGCCTCTACAAATTATTCCGTTTGAACAATTCAATGTACCAAGTTAGATATTCAAGTAAATTTAACACCCAATCTTGTCTAGACATTCGTTTGCTCTTACTGCTCGGGTATCTCCATGAGAGGTCTGACTTATCACAGGATTCTCAGGACGTTTCTTCGTCTTTTGTCGCACTGGCTCTCGAGTCTTCAATTTCTCAATACTTTCTCTGTAGTGGTCGTAATCTATCTTCACATTTGTCAAATTTCGCTCAGTTATCTTCCATTCTTTACGATACTTGTTGACTTCTTTCTTCAATTCATACATTTCATCTCCCAGACGTATATTTTCCATTTTAATCTGTCTGTTCTGCTCTTGAGTCTTATGTAACTCATTCTTTAGTTTCTTTGCCTCTTCTTTTGCATCAGACAGAGCTTTTTCTGTTTGTTCTTTGCACAGTTTAATCTTTTTGCACTGATTCTGAAAATATTTTAGTTTTTGCTTCGTATCATCTTGTTTATCGTCATTGTAATTTTTTGCTCTGGATTCCTCTGAAAGACGTTCATATTCTATCAAAGCTCGCCCTAAATTATCATGATCCTTGCTTATTTCATCCATTACATTTTTTGTGTTCGTCAATTCAGCCTTTAATTCATTGATTTCGGTTTCCATTCGTTTGATCAAAGCTTCTTTTTCAACAAGTAAATCTTTCAACAGAATATTATTTTCATCAAGTTGAAGAACTGTGGATTGACTTGATTTCAACTCTGTTGTCACTCTATTTAGTTCCCACATCAACTGTTTCTTCTCATTTTTATCAGCTACGTCTAGCTCTTTGAATTTTCCTTTTGAATGACTCAAACTCTTTTTCAAGTGCTGGTTCTGGCAAATGAGTTTATGATTTTCAGTCTCCAAAGTACGAACTATTGCCTGGATGTCAGATATACGTTTCTCCATTTTGCAACCCTCTAGGTTCTAGGTACATAAATTTTTATATGGTTTGTGTTTTTTGTTTGTTTGTTTTTATTTTTTCTTTTCTTAATATACTGGCAAATCAAGAAAAAGATTGAAACGCGTACTAACTTAAATAGGCTAATTTATTTTTAAAATAAAAGCATACCAGTTTTCCATATTGATAGTGCCATAGAGAGTTTGTTTGAAATTCCCCATGGTTTTCCAAATATTTTTCCTATTGTATGTCGTTTAAAACTTGTGAGCAAGAAACCGTTGCTAGAAAAACTGAAATTTTAGGTGTCTACAAAAAAAAAAAAAAAAAAAAAAAACACATGTGTTTTGTTTTGTGTTAACTATTGTATCACAATTTTAGTGGGTGGTGCAGAATTTTCTTTTCCTTGAATATTCCAATAGCTTATTTTTGTCCATAATAAATTCCGCCACTGGTCGATGCTCACATTAAAGCAGCTAGGTACTCATTTTTTGTTCACGAGGTATGAGTAAATCCCTGGACAAGGACATCCAAGTAGGTACAGAGCAGAAAATATCCAGCCCAGCTAGAGATCGAACCCAGGTCACCGTACCTGCAAGGCTAATACGCTAAGCTCTTTACCACGGTCACTATCCTGTGTCTATTATTAGATGTCATACAAAATGATGTCATATAATAATAGTTAATTAGTGAACAGATTTGATGTCAGGTGCTAAAAACCAAACTGGTCGTGTGTAGCTTTACATTCTCGTATCATCTAGTAAAAAAATCCTCATTTTTACGTACTTTCACGAAATCAATTATTTCTGTTATAAGATGTAAGTATATACGTATATAATATTGTAAAACTCTAATTCATTTACTATTATATTAAATAAGTTTAACAGTAGTAATAATGATATTGGGGGATAGGCATGTCCATCAACATGTATTGTTAAAAAATATATAGGTATATATGGTAGATTACCATTTTTTCTACATTCTAGGTTTAACAAAGAATTCTGTATCGGAAAGTCGTAGAGACCTTATTTTTGTAGACCCTATGCGTAAAAAATATAGAGGTCAGGAGCATGGTCTCTATCACCAAAATCCGCTAGTACGAAGTTGTAGAATTTCAAATGGAACCAACTACAGAACATCTCTTAGGTATGTGTGTACAAATTTTTGTTGAAATCAGTTCAGTAGTTTCTTAAATTTGCGAGTTACAAGGAATGTACCCACCTACTCAACAGACCGACAGACACACACAAAACCAAAGTTGCTCAGAAGGTTATGAAACGTCAAGAAATATGAAAAAATCTTGTGTAAACATCACACGACTTTCCTTATCCTATAAGGAATTCGAATCAGACCAAGCAATGTCTGATGGGAATCAGACTGAGGCAAGGCCTTCTATGTATTATCCCTAACCCTACTATATTCTTGAGGCATGGCCTTCTATGTATCTTACCTAACCCTACTATATTCTTGAGGCATGGCCTTCTATGTATTTTACCTAACCCTACTATATTCTTGAGGCATGGCCTTCTATGTATTTTACCTAACCCTACTATATTCTTGAGGCATGGCCTTCTATGTATTTTACCTAACCCTACTATATTCTTGAGGCATGGCCTTCTATGTATGTATTTAATAAATATTTAATAAAAATGACCGCCTCAACGGTAACAGTTTGCTAGAAATAAATGTCAAATTCGTAAAAATCATTGGATTTGATATGTCGCAACCTCTATCTAGGGTGAATAATAAAAAAGTTAGTCCAAGCGGGTCCCCCCCACAATACCATTAAACTGGGGCCGGGTTCCAAAAAGTTAAAGATATCAAAAAAATGATCAGAGTGAACCCCTATTATTTTTTTAATCTGAGAAAATGTTGTTCTCTAACTTTTTTTGTATCTTTAACCAATTCAAAGAAGCGGTGCTCACGGCCAATTTGCTGATATGCAGCCATAATAAGAAGCTCTAGCCTCGCACGATTTCAACCAAAAGTTTCATGGTTCGTCTGGTGTATAAAATTAATTACCATACCAAATTTCAAGTCTCTAGCTCTTACCGTTCTTGAGATATCCTGTTCACACACAGACACACACACACAGACAGACGCACGGACCAATGGCTGAAAACAACTTTTTTGGTATCCTGAGGCTATGATTCGTCCAGAAATGTGAAAAGCTGGGTAGGTCAAATTTTCGACGAATACAATACTTTCCTTATTATAGGATAAGGAAAGTAAAAAATTGAAATAGGAGCAAAAAAAATTTTTTTTTTTTAAATCGAACACAATACTTCCGATTTCCAATGTTATAAACATATCGGAAGTAATACACTGCCTATTATGGACACAATACTTCCTCGTGATTCGTTAACATTGTACCCTTGGAACTTGGAAATTTTGAGAATTTTCAAATTTGTTTTATGACGCAAAAGTTGTCCACAGTAGTACCAATTTTCGACATTATTGGGTAAGTGAAATGAATTTCAGGTGGGGTCGACTCTCCATCATTTTTATTTGTAAATACTTCTGTAAGTATACCTACACGGTGCTTGCTTCCAGAGGGTTAATGCGTGTTTCCCTGCATTGATCCTCCTTTGATTATATCCTCTGTCCTCTCTGTTCAATTCAGTCCACTTTTTTTTTTCACGCTTCAAGTAAATTTGTTATTTATTTAGTATCTCCAATTTTCGTTTTATCTCGATTATTTTCTCTTCCCTCTTCTTTCTCTTTCTCTCTCTCTCTTTAACTCTAAAAATCCATAGTGTTGTCGTCATTCAAAGTTGGACTTACAAGTTTTTAAATTTTTTTTTATGAGAAAGTTTTTCCCTGACAGGATAGGAAAAGTTTTGACTATCATTTCAAATCATATTTTTCGCTCTTCTCCTTACCTTTTCTTCTGCGTTTTGTTTTACATATTTAAACCTTTCTGGTAGTTCCTAGTAAAAAATTAGTACGATAGTTAAAATACTATTTTGTAGATCGTTTGACAACGCTCCCAAAATTTCTAATATTAGAAATCGGAAGTATTGTGTTCGTTTTTGTAAAATAATAATGTTTTTTTGCTTCCAGTTTTTTCATATTTCTCGACGTTTCATAACCTCCTGAGCAACTTTGGTGTTGTGTCTGTCTGTCGGTTAAAAACATTCCTTGTTACGCTAAAATTTCAGAAACTACTGAACGGATTTCGACGAAATTTTGTAAACATATAGGAGATATTCTGTAGATGGTCCCATATTAAATTTATCAACTGCGCACTAGCGGTTCTTGGTGATAGAGATCATGTTCCTGACGACCAACTTTTAACTTCTACGCATAATATAGGTATATCTCGTGAACGGTACACTCAATTTTGATGAATTTTTTATGTACATATATGCGTATTAACATTTTACATAGTGCATTCATTCTTAATTATTTTTTAATAAATTTTGATTTTTTTTTAATTACAAAAAAGTCAAAAGATAAAGTTCATGACTTGCCGATAAAGAATTTTTGTAGAATCTATAGAATGTAGGAAAAAGGCATTCTCTACAATTTAAAACAAATTTGAAGAAAATCAGTTAAGCGGTTTCGAAGAGACAAGTGATTTAGTATAAAATCTCAAAATTGCCATGTGTAATGTGTATACAATATGAACCATTCACGAGGAAGTATTGTGTCCATAATTGGCAATGTATTTTTTGGTTATATCTCGAGAAAGAATAAAAATTCAAAAAAATGAATAGAATAAAATCGTCTTTTTTGATGATTTCACTCCCACTTTTTATACTTTGTATGCTTTGAACATGAATTTCTTTGAATCAACAAAAAAAATCTTGTAAAAATATCAAAAAAAAATTGATATTTTCACAAGGAATCGTCTCATCACTCCGGTATCCGTAGGTTCAATCCCACCTCCCAACAATATTTTTGTTTTTCCTAAATATATTTTTGAGAGTTTTTTATTGATTTTCTTAGTTACTTTTTTACTTTTTGCAGTCTGAATTGTTTTCGGTTTGAATTTGATATATTTTCGGAAAATTATAATATTTTAAAAAAAAAACCTGGCCAAAATTCGGTAGTAGAAAGTCGTGCGATGTTCACACCAGTCTATTGAATTGACCAAGGAGGGTAAAAATATTGCGTCTCAAACGCAAGTGTTGAGGTTTATCAGAACTTCATGTTTAATTCAGGATGCTGTTTCACGAGAGAGCAATACAATGAGAGACTGCAAGGAGTTAAGCTGTCGAAAGTTTCGGAAATTCTAAAAAGTTTTATATAAAGCGAAACTTTGTTACTAGAGAGAGAAGATTTTTTGACAATCACGTTTGATGAAGCTCTTCAAAATCTAAACAACGGAAAACTTTGGGGCGCTCTTCTCCTATTTCAAGTGCTGAATTTGACATAGCTCTCTCCCTCTCACGAAATCGAAATTCGGATTAAAAGCTGTTTGTTCAAAAACTATGTAAATTTTATACAAAAGAAAAACTACGAATAAGTTCTACGTATAACCAACAATCTCGTTACGAATATAAAGTTCTTGTAAGGGCACACAATGATTTATGTCTTGTTTGAATAGAATATCGTGGAAACATGTCACTCTGAGACTCTGATAGGAACATGTCACTTTGATAGTTCTTATTGCTCTATTTCTTTGTTTGTTAGTCGTCCTGGACATCAAGTTGAATCTGATGAGGAAACAACAGCCCGGTAGAATTAATCAATACCTACTATAAAAATAGTAACCTGGGAACAAAATATTAGGTTCCGATTTGTGATCTGTTGTGAAGACCATTTTTTTTTTAGCATACCCATAACTTTGCGAGGAATACATTTTTTTTTTTTTTGGAAATTCAAAATTGAACGACACCAAAAAAAGTTAGATTATTTTTGTCTACCATCTACTTGTCTACTACAAACAAACCACGAAAGTATTTGGTTAAAATGGCCCGAACACTTCGGCTGCAGGGCCCCAAAAAGTAGTTCCAAGGGCCGCTTCTTGGGATTGGTTAAAGATACAAAACAAACTGCCAATTATGGACACAATACTTCAACGTGATAGGTTCACACTGTCTCTGGACGATTCATTACCTAACTTTGGTTTTGTGTCTGTCTGTCGCTCCGTCGGTCTGTTAAGTGGTCTCCTTGTTCATTTTTGTAAATTTTATTTATTTATTTTAAAAAAGAGGTAATTTTGCCTCGAAACCGCTTTCGCATTACTTCAGGGAACATTACCTTTACATCTATGTCATTCCCTTAACGGAAAAACTCGGTCAGAATTTTCCGCTCCGTCCGGAATTTGAACCCACAACCTCTGGGTCAGTAACTGATGCTCTTAACTACTGAGCCACGGAGGTTGTATTTCTTGTAACGCGCAAATTTCAGAAACTACTGATTGTAAAAATAAACATTCCGTTATTTCGGTTTTATCTGTGTACGTCAAGAAATTGAAAGTAAGTGCGTCTTGCGATCTAAAATTCCTGCGTGTTAAATCAAGGTTAAAAAATGTTAAAAATACTTCCGAATTCTCATATTAGAAATTTCTCGGAAGTAATAAATTTATTCACCTGTAAGGATTTTTTATAGGTTTTCTGAAGTTAAATTTTGTTGACTTTTCATATTTGTAATACATAGTTTAATTTAAAAAAGTTAATTATCTGTGTTTTACCAAGTTTTCAATGAATAGCCAGAGTTTTCTTAGATCACCTCAAACGCAAGTGTTGAGGTTTATCAGAATTTCATGTTTAATTCAGGATCAAGCAAAACGCTAGTTTTGCAACGCCAAGAAAAACAAAACAAGCGTGTATACTTACGCTAAACCTACATAGTTCGTATGTATTTTCTTTTATAATTTTGACCTTCTTAAAAAAACTTTTTATTTTTTTTTCTTCATATTCGTGTTTTCCTCGTCGAATAGAAGATGACTACTTTTTATTTGACCTTTTTCTGATACCCCTAACCGCTTTTACGAGCACCCCCTGATGCTCTGATTTAAGAAATATTGTAAGAAATATCTGATTTAAGAAATCAAAATATCTAATTGCATAAGAAAGCGTGTTAGGGAACATAGATCTATGCAACTAGTTTCCTAATTCGCACCATTTGGAGCTTTTTTAAAAATCGTCAATAACTTTAAAAGTAAAGGTATTCTATCCTTTTTGATAACACATATAGGTTCTAAACTTTTTAATTATTGTAAATATTCAATTCTGGTTTAGATTTAGCAGTTCTGTATTGAAATAGTGTGCATGAACAAAAATTTGATGCAACATTCCCATATTTTAATTTAATCGGCAAAAGTTCAAATCGAATACCCATTTCGTTAAGATACACCTACCTACGTTTGTCTTGGACCTTAGTTGAGTCACAGATGAGTGTTCGATTCCGCTCCCGGAAAATTTGAATGTAGGGAACTGTTCGGTTTATGATTTGTTTGGGTTCCCGCTGATTAATACTTTCCTTATCCTATAATAAGGAAAGTATCTATTGTATTTGTCGAAAATTTGACCTTCCCAGCTTTTATTATTAAACATATTAGATCAAGTTTTATTTACATAGAATATATACATATACATACATAGAAATTGACATCTGGACGAACCATAGCTTCAGGATACCAAAAAAGTTGTTTTTAGCCATTTTGCAATGGTCCGTGCGTCCGTCTGTGTGTGTGAATGTCTGTATGTGAATAGATATATCGAGAACGGTAAGAGATAGACTTGAAATTTGGTATGAAAGTTTATTTTATATATAACAGGTACCGCGAAACTTTTGGTTGAAATCGGCCGTACTCTGCGGCCGCAGGGCCGCAAAAATTAGACGCAAGGGCCGCTTCTTTGAATTGGTTAAAGATACAAAAAAAAATAGAGAACAACATTTTCTTAGAATGAAAAAATAATAGGGGTTTACTCAGATCATTTTTTTGATATCTTGAACTTTTTGGAACCCGGTCCCTATTTTCCGGTATTTTTGAGGGTTCTGCTTAGACTAACTTTTTATTATTTATCGGAAATGGGGATTGTGACATAGCTATTCCAATGATTGTGAGGTGCTGATTACGAATTTGACATTGATTTTTAGATAACTGTTACTGTTGAGTCACCAGCGGCTGTGATAAGAAAAGTCGTGTGTTGTCACACCTGATTATTATTATTTTATTTTTTTAAGTGGGGTTTAACGTCGCTTTCAACTGCCATGGTCATATCACGACGGGGGTTTTACCCTCCATTCGCAGGAAACTCACAAACCTGCTACTCACATTGACCTCACCCAGCCTGAGTGGGACCGGGAAAAGCCAGCGTCACGAGAATTAGAATTTGAATGGTCACCCATCCAAGTCTTAACCTCGCTGGATGTCGCTTAACTTCGGTGTTCTGAAGGGAACCGGTGTATTCAACATGCCATCGACGCTGGCTGATTATTATTTTTTCTTTTCCTCTTGTTCTTTCACTTTGCCTTTTTAAACAGAGGTACTTGGGTTCGACAGTGTTCAACGTTTTCTCATGTTTCAGTTTTTGTTAATGTCTCGTGTGATTGTCATCTAGTCCCACAAAGTTGGTACTGTGTTCAGTTCCCCCAGACAGAGACGGAAGAAGAAAATCTTCTCATACTTTAGCATCCCAGTATCCGACATGAAGGGTGGAAATGGGCAGACAGCCAAAAGTTTACAGTAGAAGAAATATTGATTGCTGCTTACGACGTACAGAGGAGTAGCAGTCTCTTTCTTATTAGCTTGCTATCTATTATTGGTACCTAGAGAAAAACTGTGACTTTATTGAAAATGTATTACACGATAAAGAACTTTCTAGGAGTTAACTTTCTTGTAGATTATAATAGTAACTATGTTTTTTACACACTTATTAACACCCGAGCGGATTTCTTTTAACTATATGCCAGCCACCCTCGTAACTTCTTTTATGTTCAGAAAATGAAATAAAAATAAAATCCGATTTGGAATCGGGAGGCAAAAATACACAATATTCAATAATCATTAGTCAATACTAAACTTGTACTTTCCTCTGAAAAGGGTAAGAGGAGCCATTTTCCATGTTGTTCTGAATCTGGAGATGGTTTCTTACCAGCTGTGCGATTAGTAGTTGCTGGGATATTCATCTTCAAAATAATTTGACCATAGGTTTTGCATAAAAAGTTGATATGCATACTTCTCCCATTTTAACAATTATTCTAAGCGATACATGGTACCTACATTAATTTTAAAATTAATGTAAAAAGAGAAAAATAGGTTTTTTATGTCGTCCTTAGCCAGGTAAGTGGGAATTAAGTTAACATTTTAAAATAACAAAAAAATATTTAAAATAATCTAATTCAGCTGGCTTTCTGATTCTGTTGCTGTTTTCACAATAATTTATTATCTTTCATGATTTTGAAGAAAAATTAAAACGTATGGTACACGACAGGGGGGACCAAAAATATTACTTAATGACAATTTTCTAGAAAATGGTTTACTAGGTTTTTTAAAAATAACATTATCTATCAGCTTGTATGATTTCACATCTATACCCTGAAATCTGACGAAGTTAAACCAACATCTGGAAACCGATTTTTTCCGAAAATGCCCCTTCTTAGAATAGATAGAGACTGATGCTCCTCAAATTCACATCACATTGAAAGATGTGGCTTTTAAACTGAAAAATATAATTTTATAATATGTAAAACAATGTTGCTTATAAGAAGTTTATGTTGTAATCTGGATGTTTATCTTGTCTATACAGGGTGTACCACGACTAGATGAACTATCATAATAAACTGAAGTTGCAGAAGGGCATTTTGCTTGATTAAAGAGTTATGGCGAAATCCCTGTTTTTCCCTCAGGTTTTTAGGTAACTTGGATCGATGCACGTTTTTTAGGAAACCATGGTTAGTAGGTAAGTTGTGACTTCACGTATGGATAGTCATGGTTTATTTTTTCAACAGTGGTACCCAAACATTGTAATGCACATTACCGAAACGTAGAACAATCCGTTCAACGTTAAACACATATTATATTATGGACCTTTTTAGGGGGGGAGGTCAACTCTGTAACAAAAGGTGAAAAAATACTTTCTGACGGAGTGACACGCTCTTAGAGTTGAAAAAAATATATCCAATATTTTAGTTACGCCTTACCTGTTTCAGCTATAGGAACAGGATTAAAAAATGTCAAAAAAACGCTTGCATACGAGTCTGCAACCATTGGGACATTTTCATTTTTATAATTTAATATTTCGTTACATAATTTCGTCACATAATTTCGTTACATAATTTCGTTACATAATTTCGTTACATAATATCGTTACATAATATCGTTACATAATATCGTTACATAATTTCGTTACATAATATCGTTACATAATATCGTTACATAATATCGTTACATAATTTCGTTACATAATATCGTTACATAATATCGTTACATAATTTCGTTACATAATTTCGTCACATAATTTTGGTTATGTGCCAGAGCAAAGACATGAAAATGTCAAAAAATCACTCTCAATACAAGACGTCGGCTTTCTTTAGGAGGAAAAACTAAAAAAATATCGTTACATAATTTCGTCACATAATTTTGGTTATGTGCCAGAGCAAAGACATGAAAATGTCAAAAACGCTTGCATACGAGTCTGCAACCATTGGGACATTTTCATCTTTACTATTCAAGGTCCAAAACCCAACTGACCAAATTTCGTATTGTGCGCATGACACATACCTTCTCTCTTCTCTCCCTCTACAATTCAATACTTCGCCATTGTGCGCATGACACACACTTTCCCTCTTCTCTCCCTTTACAATTCAATATTTCGTTACATAATATCGTTACATAATATCGTTACATAATATCGTTACATAATTTCGTTACATAATATCGTTACATAATATCGTTACATAATTTCGTTACATAATATCGTTACATAATATCGTTACATAATTTCGTTACATAATATCGTTACATAATTTCGTTACATAATATCGTTACATAATATCGTTACATAATTTCGTTACATAATTTCGTCACATAATTTTGGTTATGTGCCAGAGCAAAGACATGAAAATGTCAAAAATAAGTTATAGGTAACTTTTTGGTGGTTGATTAGTTTTGAATTTTGTTTTCATCCAATCAGAACTAATGTTGTTATGCACAAAAAGGTCAGAATATTTTTTTCCTCAAACTAACACAAGTACTTGAAATTTGAAGATGATTTTTTTTTACCTTATCCTTCAATGTGAAACTGATGAAATAAATATGCGATTTTTGCTAATGTACACACTTATAAAAGATGCACATATGGAAATCATTTGCAATTAAAATCGTAAAACATCATAAATTACCTACTTACACTTACTTTTAACACAGTCAATAGATGGATCCTCAAAATAGCTTTCTTAAGGGAAGTCTTGAGATTTTTTTGGTTATTTCTCGTACCTGCATAATTATTAACTAAAATACTAGCCAAAATTGTCTCAGATTTGACATGGACGTTGCATTAGTTCCACAATGACGGCATTGTAAAAAACCTCCTATTTTGGATTTCCCGTACTTGTGGTTTGAGAGAAAAAAAATAGAACCTTTTTATGTGCATACTAACTTGGTTCTAATTGGATCAAAACCAAATTCAAATTAGCCAGCGTCGATGGCATGTTGAATACACCGGTTCCCTTCAGTACACCGAAGTTAAGCGACATCCAGCGAGGTTAAGACTTGGATGGGTGACCATTCAAATTCTAATTCTCGTGACGCTGGCTTTTCCCGGTCCCACTCAGGCTGGGTGAGGTCAATGTGAGTAGCAGGTTTGTGAGTTTCCTGCGAATGGAGGGTAAAACCCCCGTCGTGATATGACCATGGCAGTTGAAAGCGACGTTAAACCCCACTTAAAAAAAAAAAAAAAAAAAAAATCAAATTTATTCAACCATCAAAAAGTTATAACCAAATTTCTTTCACTTTTTCTCCCTGTAGCTTACGCTGAAAGAGTAATGAGTAAGTTTTTCACGTCAAAAGAAAGCAGACTTCTGAAAGCAGTCTCGTATTGAGAGTTAATTTTTCATCCCGTCCCAAAAATTTTTACTTTCCTTATCCTATAATAAGGAAAGTATTGTATTCGTCGAAAATTTGACCTACCCAGTTTTTCACATTTCTGGACGAATCATAGCCTCAGGATACCAAAAAAGTTGTTTTCAGCCATTGGTCCGTGCGTCTGTCTGTCTGTCCGTCTGTCTGTCTGTCTATCTGTCTGTCTGTCTGTCTGTGAACAGGATATCTCAAGAACGGTAAGAGCTAGAGACTTCAAATTTGGTATGCGAATTAATTTTTTACAACAGACGAACCACGAAACTTTTGGTTGAAATCGGCCGCAAAATGCGGCCGCAGGGCCGCAAATATTAGCCGCAAGCGCCGCTTCTATGAATTGGTTAAAGATACAAAAAAAGTTAGAGAACAACATTTTCTTAGATTAAAAAAATAATAGGGGTCTCTTCTTATCATTTTTTTTGATATCTTAAACTTTTTGGACCTCGGCCCCAATTTACCGGTATTTTGGGGGGGACCCGGGGGGGACCCGCTTTGACTAACTTTTTACTTTCCTTATCCTATAATAAGGAAAGTATTGTATTCGTCGAAAATTTGACCTACCCAGCTTTTCACATTTCTGGACGAATCATAGCCTCAGGATACCAAAAAAGTGGTTTTCAGCCATTGGTCCGTGCGTCTGTCTGTGTGTCTGTCTGTGTGTCTGTCTGTGTGTGTGTGAACAGGATATCTCAAGAACGGTAAGAGCTAGAGACTTGAAATTTGGTATGGTAATTAATTTTATACATCAGACGAACCATGAAACTTTTGGTTGAAATCGGCAGCATTCTGCGGCCGCAGGGCCGCAAATATTGGCCGCAAGCACCGCTTCTTTGAATTGGTTAAAGATACAAAAAAAGTTCGAGAACAACATTTTCTCAGATTAAAAAAATAATAGGGGTTCACTCTGATCATTTTTTTGATATCTTTAACTTTTTGGAAACCGGCCCCAATTTACCGGTATTGTAGGGGGACCCGATTGGACTAACTTTTTTATTATTCATCCTAGATGGGGTTTGTGACATATCAAATTAAATGATTTTGAAGTGCTGATCACGAATTTGGCATTGATTTTTAGTTATCTGTTACCGTTCAGTCACCAGTGGCGGAATTCGACTCCTTTTTGGGAGATACGGAAAGTCGTGTGATGATTACACCAGATTTTTTATTATTCATCCTAGATGGGGATTGTGACATATCAAATCCAATGATTTTGAGATGCTGATTACGAATTTGGCTTTGATTTTCAGCTAACTGTTACCTTTGAGTCACCAGTGGCTTTTGGTCCTGTTCCCATTCCTAATATGATAAGGAAAGTCGTGTGATGTTTACACCAGATTTTTTTTTAATTTAAACTCGAAGTGTAACTTCGTTAGAAAACATTTTCGATTTTTACTTTCCTTATCTTATAATAAGGAAAGTATTGTATTCGTCGAAAATTTGACCTACCCAGTTTTTCACATTTCTGGACGAATCATGGCCTCAGGATACCAAAAAAGTTGTTTTCAGCCATTGGTCCGTGCGTCTGTCTGTCTGTCTGTCTGTCTGTGTGTGAACAGGATATCTCAAGAACGGTAAAAGCTAGAGACTTGAAATTTGGTACACAAATTAGTTTTATACACCAGACGAACCACGAAACTTTTGGTTGAAATCGGCCGCATTCTGCGGCCACAGGGCCGCAAATGCTAGCCGCAAGCGCCGCTTCTTTAAATTGGTTAAAGATACAAAATTTTTTAGAGAACAACATTTTCTTAGATTAAAAAAATAATAGGGGTCTATTCTGATCATTTTTTTGATATCTTGAACTTTTTGGAACTCGGCCCCAATTTACCGGTATTTGGGGGGGACCCGCTTTGACTAACTTTTTTATTATTCATCGTAGTTGGGGGTTGTGACATATCAAATTCAATGATTTTGAAGTGCTGATTACGAATTTGGCATTGGTTTTTAGTTATCTGTTACCGTTGAGTCACCAGTGGCGGAATTCGACTCCTTTTTGGGGATAAGGAAAGTCGTGTGATGTTTACACCAGATTTTTTTGTTATAGAGTTGACCTCCCTTAGAATGGTCCATAATATTTTTGGTTAACGAATTTACCTACTTTTTTGAATCACCCTGTATAGATGACTCCCTTGACGATGGAAGGTGGGTTGTAAATGGTTGAGTTTGAGAAAATATACTTGATGAATTGGATCCGCTCTTGGCATTCACCGCGTGCCTTATGATTTAGAAATACACATAAGAGATCACACAGTGAACACGAGGAGAAGATGGGCTTTTCAGTGATGTTGTAGATATCTTTGCTGAATAGAAAGAAGAAAAAAACAATGAACATGTAGTAGGTTGGTACTAATTATGTAAATTTTGAACTTAGACAATAGGGACTTTTGAGTCTTAGCTTGGTAGTATTTAAACAAGGTAATTTCTATTCTATTATATTGAAATTTTCCGTTGACACGGAGTCATACCAACCTCTGCTCTCTTCCAGGTAAGTTTGAGGTTTCGGCTGCTATTTGTACGAGTATTAGAGATGCAGTTCATATTCAATCGGTAAAAACAGGAGGTTTAACTTCTCCGATGGGCTGTATGTTGAGTGTAGTGTCCGTCACTCTCTACAAGAAGGGAAAACAACACAAGGTTCAATTATTTCACATGCACACAGCATGGTTATAAATTGTCCGTGGATTTCTCCTCAGAACAGCTTCAGACGGTTCACCTGCATCGTAGTATGCATTGCAGATTGCAGAGGGTTGCACCTAACAATCCAGAAGCAACAGTTGAGATTGAAAGTAATTTAAAAATTAGATTACTTAAACTCGTTGAAAATATCGAGGTCTTATGGGACGTTTTTGCTGTTTATTTTTCGTTATCTGCTACCGTTTAGTCGCCAGTGGTGGATATTGATCTATTACGGAAGATTATTAGATATACGATCTTCAATTTATACTCTTCATAGTGTTTTCTGTAGTCCTGAGGTCATGAAGCGTCCATACATGTGCAATACATATGTGTAAATTCTAAAACAATTCTACCTAAAACTAGAACAATTCCGCAGAATCATATTGATTTTTCCGGGCGGACAGAAAAGCGGTAACTTCATAAGTATACAAATACAAATTTTAGATTTTCTCTTTTCTTCCAACAGTTTTAATTTTGAAACAATATCAGAAACATAATGGAAAGTATTGATCGAAATTTAATTGAAATTCCAACAATGCCTGATGAAATTTCCTATACCATAATACTCGTCGTACATCAAAACTGACTTTTCCAAAACCATATACCTATCACCAATTTCTTTTTTACAACAACATCGCCTATTGCATTTGAGCAGTTATTTTCACAAGTAAATTTGCATAACTTTCCATGGAACTGTTTTGGGCATAACTTTATTATACCTCAATATAATTATACTCTCTCTCTCTCTCTCTCCCTCTTATACGTGTCCATGAGTGTTATGTCATGATGGTCGAAGGATTGATATCGGTATGGAAACACTTGGACGCCCACAAGCACTGTTTTGTCTCCCTCCGTGTCCAGAGTGTTGTGTAGGTGTAGAGTGTAGAGAATTGTGTTGTTTAACTAATAAATTGATAGAGTTATAGTAACTACTCAAGTACTGGGTCACGTCTCGCCTATCAGAGGACAACTACGGGATAATTAGGTACAACACAGTATAGAATACCTGGATGATTATACCTATCTCTATTTATAAAAGAGAAATATGGACGGACTTTGTATCTTTCTATACTTTGTGTGTCCGAATTGTTCACGTTTACGCCACATTCAAATTACGTCTTCTCTTCAGTCAAAGTCAGACTACTGCATCATGAGATTTTGAATAGGTAGGTTTATAATATAAATTCTTTACCGTTGGCTGAAAATAAGTTACAGCCGCGTGTGGCACTTTGAAGCCGCGTACTAAAACCTAAGGCCTCGAATCCACAGCTTTGCTTATACGTAGGTACTTCGAGTCAAAATTTCTCATTAAACTTTGTGCTCAAGTGTTTTTTCACTGTGAATAATGGATTTTTGTATTTGACAGCTTTGGCATACCGCAACACAACACACAATATCTCATTATAGAATTTTAGCACACAGTTCAAAAACAGAAACATTTTCCAATTTTCTTCTCTCTCTCTCTCTCTCTCTCTCTCTCTCTCTCTCTCTCTCTTTCTTGCTCTCGCTCCGCCTCCCTCTTTTCTTTTTTACTTCCCAGACATTCGCCCTTCTGATATTTTTTTTTACACTTTTTCCTTTTATATTTTATTAACTTCTTACAGTCCCAGTTTAGGTTGTTTGGTTTGAAAAATGGTTGAATACAAAAGTTCTCATCCGATCATTGAAGTATTGGGTATCTAATAGAAAGTCGTGTGATGTTCACACCAGTTTATTTATGTTATTTGTGTGAATAGAGCTAGGCTCGTCAATATACAGGGTGAGCATAAAGTCTCACCCCACCCCCCGTATCTCGAGAATGGCTGAAAATACAAGAAAACCCAAAAACCTGTATTCCTTAATTTTTGGGAGGATTAATTTTTAGCCAAAAAAAATTTGCCTACAGGGCCCCAGTCAGGCTGGGCATTAGACTGGTTTTATCTCATAGGGGTCAGAAAAAAATGTCAGAATTTTTACAACGCTCAGGCAGAAATGAGTTCGGCTTTTGCAGAAATTGAGATAGACAAAATTTCAAGGCAATCAGAGTACGTTAACAGGACCCGCTCTGGCCTCAAAGTTTGGAAATTTGCCAAATTTTCGAGGTTGAGCTGAAGTTTTCGGCCATAACTCGAGAACGAAAAATCATACGAGCTTTTAAGATATATCAAATGAAAGACCATTTTGTTGGCTTTACTTTGTTGTATAATACTAGTTCCCGAAATCTTAATGGTTACCGACTAAATTAAGAATATGTAGTCGAAAACGGGCCAGGTACCCAAAGTAGAGCATCTAACTCATGATAGGATAATGGGTGAAAATACTTATGATTTATAAAACTTAGACATATCAATGTTAGAAGATTAGTTTTGAATGATTTTTTGACACATTATGAAGCTATAAATACCCGTTTTTACCTACTTGATAGTTCCTGACAGGTTAAGGCATGGCCAGAAAAACAAAATAATAATACAAACATATTACGTCAAAGTTATTCTCATTTTTTTATTGTAGAACTACAAATATCTAAAATTAAAAGTACAAATAGGTAACACTTCGTCAAAAAAATACAAATTAAGCAGTAAAACTCAACTTAGTTAGTTGGGAGAGGGGTAGAGAGGGAACTTTTTGAAGAATCAGGATAGAGTCTTCTACATTTACTCACAAAATATTTCTGACATTCCTCTTTAGTTAGTAAGTCGCTGAAGTCACTCCTCAACTTAACGCCTCTCTTGGCTGTGTCGTTTACAACTCTAAGGGATTGTACAATTTTAAGTCCTTTCTGATACTGAGGCTCACCATGCCAAATTTAGGGGTCTTCCCTCAAAAACTCAGTTTTTATGACAAATCGACTGAAGAAAAGAAATGTTTCGTGAGTAATGAACTCTTTAAGGCCCCCTCTCACATAAGCTGGTATGTCTTTTATTCGTACTGTAATGTTGACATTTTTTGACCCCTCTGTATCATCAGAAGAACTGAAAAGCTTTGCAGCCATTCCAGACTTTTCATCATGTGACAAAGTTGGATCGAAAAATTCCAAGCCAACAGTTTCGGCATTCAAGTACCACAGGTTATAGCCATGAAACAGGAGCTACTGTAGACGCTTGTGGTCTGTGTTGTAACCTGCCCATCCCGTAGTATGCCTCCCCTCTGATGGGCGAGAAAAGACACAATACTTCCCATTTAGGTGCTGTGTCAACACGAGCGCACCGGAAGGTATCCCTTACAAACAATTGTAACCAATTTAAGAATACAAATTTTTGTCGGCACGGAGGATTGAACCCAGGACCTTCCGCATGACAAGCAGTGCTTAACCACTTAGCTAATCGCGCTCTCATATAAATTATCTGGATGAGGTTCAGTTCTACTACCCATTTTACAGTCAAAGACGCTTCTCAAGACAACTTCTAGAATGTTGTGCCGATATGCTAAGGAGAGCAAGTCCCGCTCTAATTTTTTTTTCTAATAATGTGCATCAGGGTCCTTTTACTCTACACCTGTGTTTGATACTGTCGTATCAAAACATAGTTCAGAGAAAGCACTAAATAAAGTTGTCTATCACCTTGTACTTGAATGCCGAAATTGTTGGCTTGGGATTTTTTGATCCAACTTTGTCACAAAATGTCAACATTACAGTACGAATAAAAGACATACCACTCATACCAGCTTATGTGAGAGGGGGCCTTAAAGAGTTCATTACTCACGGAACTTTTCTTTTCTTTAGTCGATTTGTCATAAAAACTGACTTTTTGAGGGGAGACCTCTAAATTTGGCATGGTGAGCCTCAGTATCAGAAAGGACTTAAAATTGTACAATCCCTTAAAGTTGTAAACGACACAGCCATGAGAGGCGTTAAGTTGAGGAGTGTAAGTTGTAAAGTTGTAAACGACACGATTTCAGCGACTTACTAATTAGTGAGGTAGATCAGAAACAGTTTGTCCAACAAGTTGCGAGTAAATGTAGGAGACTCTATCCTGATTCTTCAAAAAGTTCCCTCTCTACCCCTCTCCCAACTAACTAAGTTGAGTTTTACTGCTTAGTTTGTATTTTTTTGACGAAGTGTTACCTATTTGTACTTTTAATTTTAGATATTTGTAGTTCTACAATAAAAAAATGAGAATAACTTTGACGTAATATGTTTGTATTATTATTTTGTTTTTCTGGCCATGCCTTAACCTGTCAGGAACTATCAAGTAGGTAAAAACGGGTATTTATAGCTTCATAATGTGTCAAAAAATCATTCAAAACTAATCTTCTAACATTGATATGTCTAAGTTTTATAAATCATAAGTATTTTCACCCATTATCCTATCATGAGTTAGATGCTCTACTTTGGGTACCTGGCCCGTTTTCGACTACATATTCTTAATTTAGTCGGTAACCATTAAGATTTCGGGAACTAGTATTATACAACAAAGTAAAGCCAACAAAATGGTCTTTCATTTGATATATCTTAAAAGCTCGTATGATTTTTCGTTTTCGAGTTATGGCCGAAAACGTCAGCTCAACCTCGAAAATTTGGCAAATTTCCAAACTTTGAGGCCAGAGCGGGTCCTGTTAACGTACTCTGATTGCCTTGAAATTTTGTCTATCTCAATTTCTGCAAAAGCCGAACTCATTTCTGCCTGAGCGTTGTAAAAATTCCGATATTGATTTTTTAAAACCAGTCTACTGGGCATGGACCAACTTTAAAATCTTAAATAGAATAGTATGTCTTGTGGCATATTGTTTTGAAGGTCTCATAGAGAGAATTTCATTTCAACAAATTTCAGTGAGCTACAACTTACCGTTCTCGAGATACAGGGTCGGACGTCCTGCGTAATATCCATATATTTTGACCTATAACTCGTTGACCGTAAATTCCAGAAAAATGAAATTTGTTGATAATAACTCCTTATGGCAAGAACTTTTGGATAAGTTAAAACTTGATTTGTTTTTTCGTTAAAATTTTTCGGACTGTTCGTCCGGCTGGCTGACGAAACCGGCCAGAAACTAACATCAACAGAGTATGTCGAGTTATACCTTTTTCGACAGGGCTTGTTATAAGGAGTTATTATCAATAAATTTCATTTTTCTATAATTTACGGTTAACGAGTTATAGGTCAAAATATATGGATATTACGCAGGAAGTTCGACCCTGTCTCTCGAGAACGGTAAGTCGTAGCTCACTGAAATTTGTTGTAATGAACTTCCCTCTATGAGAACTTTATAACAATTTGCCACAAGACATACCATTCTATTTAAGATTTTAAAGTTGGTCCATGCCCAGCCTGACTGGGGCCGTGTAGACAATTTTTTTTTTCGCTGAAAATCAATCCCCCTAAAAATTAAGGAATACGGGTTTTTGCGTTTTCTTGTATTTTCAGCCATTCTCGAGATACGGGGGGTGGGGTGAGACTTTATGCTCACCCTGTATACCCGTTCTGAGGGTATATATATTTTCAGATTAAATAGCATCTTTCTGTTCTTATAGGGTTTTTGGTTTTCACCCTAATCAAGTAATCAATGATCCCCAAGAATTTCAGTAAATGCGATGCGCTGCTCGCGAGAACCTCTGAATTCATGCGGGGGCAAAATCTTGATGGTGACTCATGTGATCTTGTGATAGTGAATTGGAGAGTACAATAATAAATGGCATTTTTGTTTTCCAGCAGTCCATCAATGAAAAATTAATTTCGAAACTTCAGCAGTGAAAATAAAGGCATTTCAAGATGTTTCATGATCAATGGCGGACCCTACAATCCCTACATTATCTGTGACAACGGCTACCGATCACTTGCGACAATTTACCTGAAAAAACCCGACATTTGCGACAACAGAAAAAGGTATTCACTGTAACGTTTGCGACAATATCAGACAGACAAAGGAACAGGTTAACTCCTTTGTTCATTTCGGAATTTCCAAATAAATACCGGGTCGACTAAAATATGGACGTATGTGAATTTATCCGATTTAATGAATTCCTTCTCTCATCATAGATAAATTTATTTTATTTGAGAGACTCCTTGTCAGACAAACGGTTGTCAGACTAAATGTTGTGTTTCGTTAGCCGGCTAGGATAGCTTGGGTGAAGAGGTTAGGTTGAAATTAGCGCAGGGTTAGACCGGGTCGCTACGCAACCCGGCCTAACCGCCTGCGCTAATTTCAACCTAACCTAAGCCCCTCACCCAACCATCCTACCCGACAAACTGAAGTCAGTGATCTATCGTGCAATCTCACCTTGTTAACTTTACCTCACCCTATCTAACAACAAAATTCCTCTAACAAAAAAACACCTACCAGTACAAACTAAAATTTGATTCACACTGTATGAAACATTGAAATCTATACCTGCAATTACTGTCGCAAATGTATGGTTTGAAACCTTTTTTCACTGTCGCAAATGATCGGTTTTAAACAAAAGATTTCCGCAAGTGTCGAATTGCGGTGACAACTGGTTGTAGGATTTTATGTGAAACCCTTACAATTAACACTGCGACCCAATTCAATCGATTGTGACCTAATTAGATCTATTGTGACCTAAATAGATCTATAATGTCCAATTTTTGAATTGGTGACCTTTATGGTTTCAAATTCATCTATGGTCATCATTACAATCCATGTCTGGTCACCTTTTTCCGGACCCATTCAGGCTGGGTGAGATTAAAACCGCTGGATAAAATGAATTATTCAAAAGATTTCTAAAGTCAAAGAAACAAACAGTCAAAAAAATTCTGTTTCTTGTCCTCTCATGCTCCCTCTACTCTGTCTTGCACACTTGGAATTTTTTCCCTCCCTATATTTTCAATACCTCACTAGCTCTCTTCTTATCTCTTTCCTTACCTTCTTTATTAAATTTACTGTTTCACTTCACTCACTAATGACTGTATCTCTAGTGACCCTAGCTGTCCAGATTCCACAAGTACCGCGTCATTATCGTGAAGGCAAAGTCTAGAATACCTTCCTTTAATGATAATGTAGGGTACAAAGTAGAATTATTATAAAAAATTAATTCTGTTTAACTTAGCTTTCAACTACATGGTCATATAACGACGGAGGTGTTACCCTCTATACGTAGGAAATTCACAAACCTGCTACCCACAACCTCACCCAGCCTGGGTGGGGCTGAAATGCCAGCATCAACGAAGTCTTGACCTCGCTGGACGTTGCCTAACTTCGGTGATCCTACGAGAACCGGTGCATTTGACGCGCCATCGACGCTGGCTGTTAAAGTTTGATTTTTGTGTTGGTTACATCAATGTGATAACACATTGTAAAATCTTTGCTGAACGAGGGACTCGAACCACAGGACCTCGGGTTGCGAGTCCACCGCCTTATCGATCAAGCTACTGAGGTCGGTCTCTGACCCAAATTAAAATACAAAAACGAGCACACTACTTCCGATTTCCAATACATATCGGAAATTTACGGAAGTAAAATGAATGAAATTATTTCCTCATGATAGTTGTGTTGCTGGTTACTGCAGCATTAAATCGAAGCCGAAAGGGGAGATTCTTTTTCTTTTCCTCCTCCTCAAACAACCAATGCAACGTTTGCATTTTTCTGGCTACCTACTCCGGAATTAAAAACAATTCTCAAATTTACTCAATTCTATCTCCGAGTTTAATGTTCTCTTTCCCTGCATTTCTTTTTTATGAAAGGTTTAGAAAGTACGAAATATGGGGAACAGTTCGTAGATTTTATATCTGTCTGGCTGCTCCTCTGTTGCTATGGCAACGCCTCGTCTGACGGACGAGGTAGGGAAAACATTTACGAGTTATGAAAGCAATGCAGATAAATAGGCCATGAACATTGTTTGTAAGTAAATCAGTCATAGTATTCACTAGCTCATATTTACATAGTGGATGTGCCAATTTTACTATGATTGGTTAATCAAGATCGCCGGAAGGCGAGCGCTCGTCAAGTAGCGCCAGCCAACCGGCCTATATTAACACGAAACAGAGTTTATATGTACGAGGATGTATTTTCTTTTATTGTTTTTATTACATCCGAATTCAGGTTAGGAAAGTTTATATGTACGAGGATGTATTTTCTTTTATTGTTTTTATTACATCCGAATTCAGGTTAGGAAAGTTGAATGTTGAGTATGCAGAAATAACGGATGAAACAGAAAGATTCAGAGCGCGGGTATGACATCGACTTACGTCATTGGGCAACAGCTATGAAACATCGCGGCCGAGATGTGAAGAACGCCCCGCGCCCCCTTTACATAAAAGAGACAGCGCGGCAGAGTGTATAGAAATGGTAAAGATAGTTCCGATGATTTCATGTACTTTCAGCTAGCGAAAACCTCAACATGAATTTCAGATAGTGTAATTTTTATTGCAGAAAGAACTCCTCTACGGCTAAAAAGGAATAAAAAGAACAAAGACGAGCCCATCACTAGTATCAAACCCACTACCGCGGCCCCGCTGCGCCGGGCGGTCTGATGTGGACCTAAGAATAATTACCCATGTTTGTTTTCTGCCTCTGATGACTTTTCTCTTCTCTCTTAGAACCAGCCAAACTCTCCTCATTCATCTCACCCAGCCTAAGTCGGGTCGGATCATCCATGACCAATCGGGTGGATTTGAAACCAAAATACAAGAAATAACTTCCTGTGAGCATTGCTTATGAATGAGAACATTAGGTCGTGCCACTGTCTCAATCACCCGCGGTGCATGCTTAAGTGTGCCTCTACAACAAAGGGTAGGGTAAGCGTCCTGTGACGTCATAACAGGATGACATCATCTGACTCCTACAACCAGGAGTATTGTCTCCAGGCACGCCCCCCCCCCTTGTGTTCTCCCACCCTCGTTACTCTTCCTGCTCTCAACTGGGGACAATGTGGCATTGTCTGATAAAATATAAACTTACAGAGAAGTTATCCGGAATTTTGCTTTCTATATTATGGACACTACTTTAAAAAATAGTAAATACTGCGAGTTGGTGATAAACACAATTATGATAACACTACTTTTGTGTCAGGAGTACATAAAATAACTTATATATCATTTAGTTTTACGAGTACTGAAATTTATCCCTATTCCTCAGAAATATAGTTTCCCATTAAATCAGCAGAAAGTACAACTAATACTTTAAAGTAAAATACAAATTTTATGATCAATGTAAAACGCATTGACATACTATGGACTTACCTTATAATTCAAAGAAAGTAAGTATCCACTTTCCACTTGTTCTATAAAGAATTAATTACAAAATGAAGGTATTGTGTCTTCATTGTAATAGAAGTTAAGTACCTGAAACAAAAGATGAAAAAATTCAATTAATTTACACACAGGTACAGGTACATACATTATTATAAGACAGAACGCTTTGAGGAGTACCCATGTAAATAACACGAATCACAGCGAATGTTTCACTTCCATGTAGGAATAGACAGCACGTCATGCACAACGTAGACAAGAGTCATGATGACTGATACAGCTATCTATTTCTACATGATGGATGATGATGACTTGATGACCAATAGGAAAAGTCGTTGCTCCCTGATCCTACACCCGATGAGCAGATGGGAAACTGGTAGTTAGACACAGCTGATTAAATCTCTATGGGAACTCTGCAGGCTTTTGTTTGGAAAACTGCGTCGCTTACAGGGTGGAACATTAAACTATAACAATGATGCATATGAAAGAGATGAAATAGAAAATGATCCTCCTTTTTTTTAGTATTTACGCAATATCCAATCAAAGTTATAAAACAGAAATCTCTTGGTTTCATTAATAGCCCGAAAATGTCATACGGATTTGTTGCGTTTCATCTGAATAATATTGTATAAGGTAACTGACTCAGGGACAGAGTGTATAGTTTGAGAATCTTTAACTTATAATGTCACAGACTCCAGGTTTTGGAATAACACGTATACACATAGAATAAAATCATCTTTTATGGTTATTTTATAAATAGTTTGCCCAGCCTCGTTGCGGCTAGGCCTGTGGCGTATTGACATAAAGGCCTGATTTAATGAACTCTGCTGTGGTGAAAACTGTGAGGTAGGTACAAAAGTGTCTAGTTTCAGTTATGTGATTGGATGTTACCATGGTAATAACAAATGAATGGGTGAGTAGAAGAACCAGGAATGTCAAAAATCGACTTTTCGGGAAAGCCAAAATAAGAAAAAATTTAGCATGCTAATGAGTATGCTTCCCCCACTTTAAAATCGAAAAAAATTATACTAACTTATAAGGGGTATTTCTCCTTCATATTCACAGAGATGATAGAAAAGAGTACATTCCTTCTTATTCTACGAAGAAAAAAAAAAATCGATTTTTGACATTCCTGGTTCTTCTACTCACCCATTCAAATAACAACAGTATAGTAACAGTCTCCGCTTTAGCCTCGTTCATTGATTCAGATCTATTATTATCATTAGATGAGACTGGTTGGAGTTCCACAAGTGAAGCCCCAATTATCACATCGACCTCTATTGGATCTGTTGTGACCAGTTGATTCTATTTGGTTTTAACGTCCTGCTTTGAGATAGTCAAGAAGGAGGTTTTACCCTCTATTGGCTGGGAATCGTAGCAGCTACCCATATTAACCTCACACAGCCTGGGTAGGGCCGGAGATACCAGCCTTACATCTTCGGGCGGGACAGAATTTTTTGTTCGAAAAGTTTACCCCAACTGGGAATCGAACTCAGGAACTCTGGACTATGGGCACTAGCTACAACCGTTACACCACGAGTCTGGCTAATTCAGGCCTAAGTCTTAGACGATTTAGTTTTTCAGATAGGCCATTAAAGCCTGACCTCGAAAAAAAGTGCCATGTTTTAAGCTAAAACCTAGAGACTACCTTGAGCAACTATGGCAAATATCATTATATTCATTATGATCAAAGGAACAATATGTACAAACATTGTTAGGTATCATTTTATAATGTTTTTTTTTTTTGTTTATCAATTTCAAGGGTTAAAAATAATGATAGAATATGAGCAATGAGCATAGCTCTTGAACGGTAAGCGATATCCAATAATAATAATAATCCGAATAAATCAGTCTTGAAAGATCATGTATAAATATTATTTTGTTTTTTAAACTTTGAATTTTTTTGGAATTTTGATAACCTCGTAAAAAAAATCCTCAATACCTAGTCATAGTAGAGACAGAGACAATGATCTTCCACGCCCCATGACTCGTACACCCTGTCTACAAGGTCTCGTGTGAAAAGTGCTTTTCATCCCTCCTCCTCTTATTGCATCGGATGATATACAGGGTGAATATTCGCGATGTGTAAAAGCACTAACAGCTCAGCTTTTTAAATCTGGCTTATCCTTCGTCGTAATCTGAAACAACTTCTCTGCAATACGCATGTAGACAAGTATGAGTAAAGCTTGGTTATTTTTACTATTATCCCATAGAAAGGAAAGTGATGTTAATCTGTGAAGTTTTCAGTGCAAAACACGTTTTAGGATCCCCAGAGTTACCGTTGAGTCATCAAAGGCAAAAATTTCAAAGAAGAAAAAAGTAATAAACTGGTGTGACGGATAAAAATTCCCTAATAACCATCGACAGTACAATTATCTAGAAGAGTATTAGCATCAGGAGAAACACAACTCGTATGACTCTGACTATCTTCAGCAGCACCTGGTATATGAGCTCAGAACCGTTACAAGCCAGATATTTTCATTCAGAAATCAAATGAAAAACTAGAAACCAGTTCATCTCCATCATTAACATAACCTCCTTGTTATTATAACAATCACGACACGCGCCGCACCTGCAGCCCTGTATGCAACCATTGTTACAGTAAAATACAATGTAATCCTTCCTCTAGGAATTGCACCCTGTTTCTGTATGTATATTATTATTATATATATTATATAGTCTGTCCCGGTAGCTCAGTGGTAAAGGTGGCACTCTGTGAATCCAGAGATTCCAGAGGTCGTGGGTTCGAAACCCAGCCGGGACATGACAAGTTATTCTCCCATTTGGGAGCTTACTGCTGGAATAATGGGACTTGAGTTGTCTTAATCGGGCATCAGTATAAATAAGGCGATATTATTATTATTATTATTTTATGTCTTGAAATATCTTACTATCTCTCCGTACAACTTTCAACCGCGTTCGCTCGACTAACAAATTTAAGTTCAAACAATAAACAATGCTTGTACGACTTATTGAAATCCGCAACTTTCAACTGGGATGCGTAGTTTACAAATGTTGCACTTTTCGCTGGCTGAAAGTACATGAAATGCATGGGAACTATGTTTTGCGTAACCTTACACTCTGCCGGGCTGTCTCTTTCTTTGTATAGGCGTTCTTCACACCTCGGCCGAGGTGTTTGATTTAAGTTCAAGCATTGTATGGTCATTGGCCACAATCGATCTAATAGAGGTCAGTGACACAATTTGGGGCTTCTCTTCTCCAACCAGTTTATAATAATAATAATAATAATGCAAAAAGCTCATGTTATTGAAATCCACAACTTTCAACTATGGGTTGCAAATTTATTTGAGTTCAAGCAATCCAATTTATTATTGAAATACATAACTTTCAACTAGATTGCATAGTAGGTATGCACATCTGAGTGAAAGCAATGCAGAGTGTTTGTAAAAAAAACACTCTACTGCAATTTTCAAATATTAACTTTTTGCTGCAGTAGAATATCGGTATGAACAGGAAGCTCTCAAATCATACAGAGGAACAATGCTCTTAATATATTTCTCCAGGGATTGATAGCGCTCCCATTTCTGACTCTTATATACCCGTGGGAAATCAATAAGTGACCCAAAACATCAAAAATGGGAAACTGCGGAGGTAAATGGGAAACTGAGGAGGTAAATGGGAAACTGAGGAGGTAAATGGAAAAAAATGAGGAGAGTGTGAATGAGTCACGGTAGTAATTAGTAATATGGACATTTTGTAAAATGCAATACCTTGAGGAAACTCTTTAGAATTTAGATCTCAAAATTGATTAAATTAAGAAACAAAACTCTATAAAAAAATAGTTTTAAGACAAACGATAGCAGAATTAAAAATAAAACACGTAAATATTTGTAAGACAAACGATAACAGAATTAAAAACACTGCCAATTATAGACACAATACTTCCTCGTGATTTTATATAAAATTACTTGTATCTCCAAAACGGCTCAACCGATTTTCTTCAAATTTGTTTTATATGGTAGAATATCGTTTTTTCTACATTCTAAATTCCACAAAAAATTCTGTATCGGCAAGTCGTGGTCCTTATTTTTTTACTTTTTTGTCCGGAATTTCGGATTTTCTGAAATATCAGAGTCAAATTATAATTAATTAAAAAATAAATATAAATGGTCTATGTAAAACAATAACATGCATATACATACAAAATTTCATCGAAATCGGGTGTACCGTTCACGAGATATAAGCGTTTAAGTAAAAAGTTAGTGGTCAGGCGCATGGTCTCTTTCACCCAGAACCGCTAGTATGAATTCGATAAATTTAAAATGGGACCATCTGCAGAATGTCTCCTAGATGTGTGCAAAATTTCATCAAAATCGGTCGAGTAGTTTTCGAGATTTGCGCGTTACAAGGAATTGTTTTAACAGACAGACCGACAGACCGACAGACCGACAGACCGACAGACGGACACAAAACCAAATTTACTCAGGAGGTTATGAAACGTCCAGAAATATGAAAAAAATTGAAATCGGAGCAAAAAAATATTTTTTTTTACAAAAACGAACACAATACTTCCGATTTCTAATCTTAGAAATTTCTCGGAAGTAAAAAAAAAACACGTTATCCGTGGGTATACAATACATATATGTCCCATGTAAATGTTCACAGTACGTGCGTCACGCCGTAAGCTGGCCTATAGGCTATAGCATACCTTTCTAGGATTTGGGGGGGGGGGGGGGGGGGGGGGGGGGGGGCTTTGTTGATATAAATTTGTAGATATCTTGTGTGTTCAGGTAAAAACTTTAGTTTGTCGATTACCCCCCTCATATAAAAAAATGATCTATTAACACATTGATTAGTAGTGTTTTGAAGATTAAATTAATTATTTCCCTATTACTTTACACCCAAGACATGGCCCTACACATATTTTTCCTAACCCTAATGTACAGCCTCGGCATAGCCTATAATTATGTATTTATTTTATACGACACCATTTAGGGGGTTGGGGGGGTTGACAACTACCTATTTTTGTCTATCAAAGGAGTTGGTATGAAATTAAAACCTTTCAATTTAGTTTTCCTTTTCTGTGACCCTCTCTAAAAGGCTCTTTCGAAAATAGGTAGATAATACGTCACGTCGCTTCACAATTGGACTAGGTTTTCTGGATATTTTACACTCAAGTCCTTTATTAGGTATTATAAATGAGCTTTGACGACAATTCATCACATTACTATCTTTAAAAAAAAATCTTACAATCTTTAAAATAATATTACACTATGACGTTTTCAAAAAAGCGTTTACGCAGATACTATTTTTGATCGATTATATCGATGATTTTTACACGGTTAATTTTTGATATATGCCTGAATGTATGTGAGGTTTTAGGTTATATTTAAATAAAATTTGGAAGAAATTTCTGGACATTCAACACCTTTCTATGGAAAGACACATGCGGCACTGTGTCTTTAAATGGCATTAAGGTTGTTGCCCATTTCTTGTGTAAGGTTTTTTTTTTTTTTTTTTTTTTTTTTTTTAAGTGGGGTTTAACGTCGCTTTCAACTGCCATGGTCATATCACGACGGGGGTTTTACCCTCCATTCGCAGGAAACTCACAAACCTGCTACTCACATTGACCTCACCCAGCCTGAGTGGGGCCGGGAAAAGCCAGCGTCACGAGAATTAGAATTTGAATGGTCACCCATCCAAGTCTTAACCTCGCTGGATGTCGCTTAACTTCGGTGTTCTGAATGTGTAAGGTTTAACCCCTTCAAATACTTTTTTGAACAACTTTATAGACTGTATGGAGCCCACTGAGTGCAAATTTAATGTTCAAATTGAGGCAGGAACCCCCGAAATTAATCGTGATATGCAATAGGCTTCAGTCGGCATCAGAATTTCTTGAGAAAAAAAACCTTAAAGAATGTTTAATCTAAGAATAAAATTTGTAGACAGTTTAATAGAACTTGTTATTTAGAATTCTGAACCCTATTAGATTTGATTTGAATATTACCTACTTACCAATTTCTTCAGAAAAACTTCGACGAATTACGAAACAGAATTAAAGCAAGACTCTCTCTCAAGTCGGAGTTTCAACCAATCAGAGAGCACTGTAGCCCAAACTGAGTCTCTGTCTTATCTTAAATTAATTTAATACTGTTCTATAATCGACCTGAATGGTATTAAGAAAAATCTCCGGTTTATTAACTTGAACCAAGTTTCACAAAACTTTTTCAACAATAGAGTTTTGGCAGCTATTGATTTGTTTTCATATTGTCCAGTTTTTTCAAACGCAACTAAGATTCACTTACTTTCTTCAATACACCTTAGCGTGAGAAACTTTCCTCCAGGGAACTTGTTGCTTTTGTTGACTAGTATACCTATTATTGATATTTCTTGATTAGACTCCTAATAGAACACCACTACTAGGCAACTTAGGCATTGGTAGGTATCTGATTTCACTTTGAAATTTGTAATAAAAAAGGTTTTATGAAGAAGAGAAAATGACAAGTTGGTGAAGATGTTTAAAAAGTATAGAAAAATAAATCGAAAAATCACTTCAAGGCATCTGCGGGGAAAAAAATCGTGCAACTTTAATTTTATCACAATACACACACGTAATTTCTTTTAAACAATGTCACTCTTTCGTCATAAAATTTGTACAATAATTATTATCTATCGGAAATAGTTCGGCGATTCAAATTCATGATAAGCCAATAAAAAAATATGTTTGTAAAAATAAAATAAAAAATGCCTTCTCTACTGAGACGGAACGCACGGAGGAGTGCTGAACATTTCGCCGGGTCCAAGGACAGGGGGTGCGGGGTGGGGGGGGGGCAAGGATGTCGGCGCATGGGCGTCTAAACGGCTAGGACGAAAATCCTGATCAGGAGAGCTTTCTTTACACATGACCTCGATATTTCCCCTCGCTCGCCCTGTCGTCTCGCTCCAACCCCCTTCCACTTTGTCGATTTTCATCTGTCAGAAGTATCTCATCTCGTTTTTTCTTCTCTCCCCCCCCCCCCCCCCTCTCTGCTTTCACTTGCGCTTTTCCGCTCTCGCCCTCTGCCGGGCTCAATCGTATCTCACTCTCATTCGACCAGCAGCTTTCGCCGGCAGCAGATGTCTAGGAAGAATGTCGCGAGCATGCATTCGAAATGCCGATATGACTATCAAGATTTTTATATTCAAATATATTATGTACATAATTTGCAAAAATGTACATACAGGGTGAACCATTTTAATCGATCCAGTCAAATATATCCGAAACTACTGAAAGTAGAAAAAAATCTGTCCCGACAACTTTTTCATAACTCCAAAGGGCACATAATCACATAATATGTATAATGGTCACCTTTAGAAGTTTCTCAGATGATCCCTACAAGGTTATTTCAAGGTCAACTTTGGAATTTTAAATGGAACTCCCTATATTTTATGAAATTTTTGGAATCTACACAAAATTTTAAGTTCAAACAAATTCTTATAGTAATATTTTGTCACACCCAGTTTCACACCCTGTAGTAGTGTGAGATTTTTTCGATCTAGGGCTGTGAGGTCGGCATATCTAATCAGTATAATTTTAGGTGATGAACACGGTTGTAGGTACCTACCTAGTATTGGATTTTCAAATTTTTGGGTTCCCTTTAATTGAGATCCAAAAAATTAAGTAAATGATTTTGAGGTGCTGATTGCGAATTTGACATTGATTTTTAGCTAACTGTTACCGTTGAGTCACTAAGGGCGGTGATAAGGAAAGTCGTGTGGTGTCACACCAGATTTTTTTCGTATATGAACAAAACCGTCGAAATAATACTTTATTATTATTTTCGACGAGGCTAATTGGACACCAAAATAATTACCTACCTATCATACGGCGTCTAAACAATTAATCGATTTAGGAGTCCAAAGTCTAAAAGTGGACCAAACAGGTTCAAAAAATACATATATTATGTACATATTATTACGTAGTTTCTCATTTCCAATACATTGGACATCTTAGAGCGCTTTTGACTGCTTAGTCCTTTTTTTTTAAAGTTCTCTCTCTGGCTCTCTCTCTCTCTCCCCTCTCTCTCTCTCTCTCTCTCTCACACACACACACACACACATACACACACACACACATTTGAAAACAGATCACAATATTCCAAAGGCTATCATCATCTATTATCGAACATCTTTTTCTCCTTCTCCTTCTATGGTATGGTCTCCCTATACCTCTATTTACTTTGAATATTCGAAATTTCATTTAGTTTAAAGTGCGTGATCAATGATGTGTTTACTTGACACCTTGGAAAACGATTTGTGTGGAGCAAGGTAGTTTTAAGATTGATTGTGCATCAGGTCTTTCAACAGAAAGCTTTATATGGCTAGGAAACGCTTTCTAATCTTTGACTTTGCAGACCTCTGCAAAATCGATTACCTTTGCCCTGCGTACATAATAAAATTGAGGATTTGTTGATTTCTGGTTGATCCACAAGAGAAATTTGTAAGCTATGGAGTTAGGGCGCACTGTCTAATATGCTGGCCTATGATTTCTTACGTCATAAAGTACAAACTACGTCAGCCCCTGGGTATGGCCTATGAACTCAGAAAAGCACAGTCTGCCTGGCTGCAGCTGGGGGCTGGGGTATGAAAAACTTGTGGCGTGCGTATGAAAAACTTAAGAAACGTACATGAATGAAACTAGAGCCAGGGAAACCTTAGTCAGACAGCTATCAAGAGAGCCCAGAGGGACTACTTATGACGTCACAAAGTACAAAGATGAAACTGGTAAATAATAAAAGATAATGTTTCCCTGAATCCACAAGGTCAGCTGTTTTTTTTCTGGGTGAAGTTCCCCAACTGACACCTTCAACAAGTACTTTAATGAGAAATTATCTAAGATTTGTGGGGTTATACCTTTGTATGTGTCAATTTTCATACATTTTTCGATAACTTCAACCGTTTAGCTGAAAACCTATGTCTGTCAAAATGTGTAATTTTCGTGTACTTTGGTGGATTTTGGCATTTTTGGCTAAACGGTTGAAGACATAAAAAAATGTGTGAAGATGGACACAATCCATTTATGAAACTCAGAACATTAACCTATTTTGTCATAAAAGTGATTGCTGGATTTTAAATTCCACCCCAAGAGGTTTCACCAATAATTTTCTTTTTTAAAAACTGATTATTTGGTTTTACATTTACATTACGGGGGTTGATTCCCATGCATTCTGTAATATCTCCCAATTTCACGCCAAATCCCGCCCGTCGCCAGTTGAAATGCCGCCACAAAAAACGCCAAAATTCACCTAATACACTTTGCGGCGAACATCCGGGTTTTGCCATAACGGTTGAAAATATCGAAAGATATGTATGAAAATTGACCCCCCATAATTGGTCCCTCCGGGCGAGAATTGGTCCCTCCGGGCTTTCTTTGATAGCCGTCTGACTAGGGTTTTGCTCCAGAAAAACGTATGATCTTGTGGATCTGAACCCTGGGGACTTTTCCTCGTAAAATAGCACTGGTTTCGTTCATGTACTTGATGACGTAAGAATTAGGTCCATTTTACGTTTTCAGGCAGACTGCAATGTGCTTTCTGAGTCCCTATGCCATTCCGCATCATACCTAGGAATTGAAAATTTTCACAAACATTCGCAATTTCTAAAATTGTATTCCCTATCCATCTCCAATACTTCTGGCCTGTATAGATTCGAGTTGCAAGAAAGAGACAGCTATAATGTATAGCACTTTGTTCAACCATCCTAATGTTTGGAAAGCTTTTCTCGCTTCTTCCTACTTCTCGCGCCTAAGGCCCGTATTTTTGAACGTCCCTAAAACTACTTTAGGGACAACCGTCGGGATTTTGAAATTTTTTGGCCAATGAAGTATACAAATTGTAACTTATGAATCTCTCGATTCCACTGAGATCATATAATATAGAGGGAACCTTACCTATCTCGAGTTGAACAAATTTGTGCGTCCAACTTTGAACAGCTGATGGTCCCTCTTTCACAAAATCCCGGCTTCTGATTGGTTCAATTTATTTGAATTTTTTGTTTACTTCATGTAGTGGCGGACAGCTAAACATCTTTAATTTTCACGTCAGATACCAACTCTTATATTACTACATAATAAGTAGAAAATAAGGAAAGTAAAAGAGGAAGCAAAGACAGAAATTACTAATATGTAAGTATGAAAATAGTAAAAATATTATTTCAGAAGAATTAGGTAGTTTAGGTACCCACTCTTTCGCGAGAGACAAAATACTGCAAGTCTGGCACTGATTTTGAAATCAGCTGATGGTCCCTCTTGAACGCAAATCTTGATACATCGGGTTCCCTCTCTGTTATATAACCTCAGCGCTCGATTCCGTTTCCGCACAGGCGCAATATTGGGCCCTATTCAAAAGAAGGAAATGCTTTTTCTTCCGACATCCAAAGAAGTTGCTTCGATCTACAATAAAAAAAGTTTTGAGTACAATAAAGAGTTTTTTCTTTTATCAAATATCAAAAGCTTTTGTTTCTATGGAAGTAAAAGGTATATGTACATCTGAAAGCTAAAAATAAAGCTTGCAAACATTTACTTTGCTCACGAGCAATTACTATTTTTCTATGAAATATGGCCCATTTCACACAGAGGGTATTATTACCTCTGTGTGAAAATCATTTGTGTTATTGTTTACATTTTCTAATCTTTTCCAATATAATTCTTGTCTGGTGATTCTTTTTGTTTAATAGTTTTGAATTGCTCTATCCTTTTTAAGAATTTAAACAAGTTTTTTTCCGAGATTGAAGCCAAATTGAAAATAATTATTACTATTCCGATCTCAGCCTTCTCAGCGAAAGAAGTACCTACAATTTATATCTCACAAGCACGAGAAAGTTCGACAGCAGTGTCGATGGCACGATGAGTTCATCCGTTTTTGTTTTGTCAATGATGTTAAGCAACGTCCAGCGAATTTAGGACTTGAATGGGTGACCATTTAAATTTGGACAATCTTGATGCTAGCTATTCCCGGTCCAACTCAGACTGTGTTATCTATTGTTCAATAATTGAATTAATTTATTAATAAAGAATGTTACTTCATTGTTTTATCACATATTCAATGTTTTATTTTCAATGTATTGAATTCTACTTATTTTCTACACAGGTATCTACAAAATGTACTCATTATTCATGATTTCCCAAGCCCTTCAAAGACTTTTTATGCTCTACGGTGTCAGGAGTCACAGTGTCCGAGTGGTCTAGTGCACTAGACTTACATTGAAGTGAGCTGAGTTCGAATTCTGGAGTAATTAGACTTTTTTATATCTGTATTTTGGATGTTACGTGGTTCACTAATATCTTGTGAGGAAAAATGAGTATTGGTAGAGACGAACACTTGTGACATACGAGAATAAAAAATGAATATGTTACTTGAAATTTTGTCAACATACGACATACGTTGTGATATAACATCACATATAAACCAGATAGAGCCAGCGTTGATGGCGCGGTGAATGCACCTGTTCTCGTGGAACTACCAAAGTTAATCAACGTCCAGGTGAAGACTTCGTGATGCTGGCATTTCGGCCCAACCCAGGCTGGCTGAAGTTAATGTGGGTAGAAAGTTTGTAAGTTTCCTACGATCGGAGGGTAAAACCACCGTCGTAATATGAAGAAAAAAACGAGATTGATAAATGCTACCTTTGTCCTAAAATGAGGAGGGTACAGTAAAAATATTTTTTTTGCAGATACTTTATTAAAAGATACATATAATATTTTTCTTAATATTTAGAATATTACTAATAATGACAAATATTTAACTTTCAATATATACAACATGTCTTTTGTAAATAAATTAATTTGTCCAAACTACTTGTTAGCAAACTTTTTTCTTCATCAGATGTCTTGCTAGTCCTTCAGGTTCTATTAGGCCATTCAAAATAAGGATATCTCTTGAAAGATGTTCGTCTTCCCAATGTAAATAAATACGTGGATACAGTAATATAAAAAAGGTTTTCTTTCTTTCTTGGCGGTGCAAAATTAGCGTTTTGTTTGATTCTTGAATATTGTCAGCATAATTATCAAATTTGTTAAAAAGGCTATCTATTTGTTAAATAAATAAAATACAAAATATTAACGAAGTAAAATCACTCCAAAAAATATTATAATGTGTCTTCACGAATTTCAAAAATACCGATGAGAAATCACCGGCAGTTGTAAAGTGACCGATTTCCGACACTTCAGAATTTCAACAAATTTCATTCACGTTTAGGGTCAGCTGATTGGAAATGCAAAGAATCGTGTTGTTTATTTATATTTATATATAGATCTTTCTGGCTGAAATGGGAAAATGTTGTGATCGACTGCTTTCTGCTCATGCGCTGAGCTGCGCTCAAGATTTGTGAGAAGCGTTCGAGACTTAAGTTCAAAATAAATTCTGTCTCTGTGGCTGATATGATTCACTGCGCATGCGTATCCGGACCACTCACACTAAATTTGTTTTAGGGTCGTTCAAAAATACGGGCCTAAATCACCTTTCAAATCATTCTGAATGAAAGTTGGTGCTCCTTTTTTTCTGTTCGGCGGACAAAGTAAACTGTGGAGCTTTGAGTGATAATGATGGAGGAGACGCAAGATAAATTGCTCTGGGGAGCCTCTATGTAACCTACCTATGTAAAATGTTGTATATGTATGTATAAACTATACATAACACTTTACATTGTCACCATATTCAACATTTCGCCTTATCACTTTAGCAGGCGAGAATATTTCAAAGCTCGAGAATATTTCAATTTTTTTTATCCCTCTCTTTCTCTCTGTCATCCTTCCAGTGTCTCTTCTCTGTTATGTTTTTCCATCCTAAAACATCAAAATGGGTTCACGCTGGGAATATTTATGACTAGTGATAGCAGCTTGTAAATTTTTAATGACTTCTTTTTACCCTGATACATTTTTGTGCTGGGGGATTCATCCTGGAGCATTAGACAGGAAATGGCCGCGGAGTATGGGGGAAGAAAGTTAAATATCCCCCTCTCTAAATTTTCAGGGATTACCGGTAAATGGGATTACTAGATTTTCAGAGTTCTTGTAAGAGAATATTTTACACCAAAATGCTAGAATTTTCTGAATTTTGAAGGTATTGCTTGAGTGTTCACTATCTCAATCAGTTTCTCAAGGAGCCTAATTTGGAAATTTTAAGAATATAAGAGATTATATTACTTCCGAGAATTTTCTAATATTAGAGCCCGGAAGTATTGTGTTCGTTTTTGTAAAAAAAAAAAAAAAAAAAAAAATATTTTTGTGCTCCAATTCCAATTTTTTTCATATTTCTGGACGTTTCATAACCTCCTGAGCAACTTTGGTTTTGAGTCCGTCTGTCGATCCGTCGGTCTGTTAAACATATTCCTTGTAACGCGCTAATCTCGGAAACTACTCAACGGATTTCGATGAAATTTTGCACACATATAGGAGACGTTCTGTAAATGGTCCCATTTTAAATTCATCAAATTCTTACAAGCGGTTCTGGTTGAAAGAGACCATGCGCCTGACCACTAACTTCTTACTTAAACGCTTACATCTCGTGAACAGTACACCCGATTTTGATGAAATTTTGTATGTATACAGGGTGTCCCGTATACAGATGCAAATATTTGGAGGGTAGGTTCAGTCCACCGTGGACTATCATATGAGCGAAACTTGCAGTGGGGCATTTTGCTTCGTTTAAGAATTAGGGCCAAATCCCTGTTTTTCCCACAGGTCTAGAGGTCACTTGGATCAATGCACGTTTTTAAAGAAATGATAGCCAGTAAGTAATTTTTGACTTCATGTATGGATAGTCATGCATATTTCCCTTTAAATGCAGTTGGTTGCATAAAAAAATGAAAGACCAGAGAGATATTTAATCATAAGTTCAATATTTTTCTAAAATTTGATTTCTCCCTTTTTTCCCTTTCGTGAATTTATAGTAGGTACTTCTACAATTGCAATTCTACGTATCACAAGGTAAAAAAAATACCCTTTGCTATGTTGTTTCAATAAATTCAAAGTTCTTTCAGACGCGTAAAGGAAGGAATGAGATACGACCTTTTAAACGGCACCAGAAGGAGAGAAACACTTCTTTCAATATTTGAATCTGGGCGCTAGTGCAATTTGAAGAACACTCGATGCCTGAAGCGGTCTGTGTGACCATTTTTGTGCCAACTGCAAGTTACAAATGAAAATTTTCAGAGTACAAATAGTTCTATTAACCAACTATATCAATCAAATCTAATAGTTAAAATAACAAGGCGATCAATTTTTTTTTTTTAAGATATGCAACATTACATATAATAAAGGAATTAAATGTAACAATACTAGCATAAATATACATATAGGTTTCGTTAATCGATACAATAGGGTAATAATTTTCATAAAACTAATTCTTATAATTAAGTACATAAAGGTAAATATTTATAGATTGATAAATTCTATGTACCTATTTAAAATGTATTAACGGATATTTCATTTTTGAATTAGGCTCTGCTATTGAGAGTTCAGAAAATCTGTGAAATCGTTGTAGCTTAACGAAAAATCAGGTTTTATGTCCAAGTTATTGAATGTCTTCATGGACGATGTGATGGGGGATTTTGGTGAAATATTGTTTTGTATGTCAAAGATAAGTTTCTTTGTCTCAGGCCTGGTCGAGGAACTTTGAAGGAGATCTTTGAAAGAATTTGTGGTGCGTCAATGTTATTATTTATTATTTTGTAAAGAAATTTCGTTTTTTCTAGTTCTCTTCGATCTTCCAGCTTAAGCAGGTCAAGGTTTTCAATAAGAAGCGAGTAAGAGATTTGCTCTGGATATGTCGGATAAAAATTATTTACTTTTTTGAATAGATATTTAGCAAATTTAGCTTGTATATTTTCGATTGTTTTTGAATGATTTTTTTGACTAGGAGACCATATCAGTGAGGCGTATTCAACTTTTGATCGAACTAAAGATAAATACAGAACTCGAATAGCATCAATATCATCGATTTGTTTGCAATATCAAATAATCATACCCAAGTTTCTGTAGGCCGTGGTTGCAATTTGTTCTATATGTGGTATGAAGGAGAAGTTTGATTGGTATAACACACCAAGGTCTTTGAAAGATTTTGTAGTTTCCACGGGTTGATTATTTGTTCGGTAGAAGAGAAAGCCACAAGCTAACCTTTAACCCTTGGTTCGCTACATATTCTTTTGGGTTCTTTTTATTTCATGTCCTATGTTGCAGAATGTATCATGTTTGTAGTTTATCAATAAAGTATTAATAATAATAATAGTAACCTTAAGGTTGGATGTTCGAGTTTTACCCAAGGTTAATTTTCGGCACTATTTGTTATATTTTTGATATCAAACACCTCGGCCGAGGTGTGAAGAACGCCTATACAAATAAAGAGACAGCCCGGCAGAGTGTAAGGTTACGGAAAACATAGTTCCCATGCATTTCATGTACTTTCAGCCAGCGAAAAGTGCAACATGAATTTCAAAAGTTGCGATTTTTATTGCAGAAATGGACTCTACGTTGAAAAATAAATTGATTTGACTTTTTGTTTGACTTCCTAGGCCAACTGGAACCCTATTTTCGAGACCCCCCAACAATCGTGAAAGACATGAAAAGATTCATAATTTTGTTTTTTTTCTGTTTTTTTTTTTTTTTTTTTCATACGGATCCTTTGAGACCCGACTTCTTGTCTTTAACTTGGCACTGAAGATTAAGTGAGGTGTCTAAAGTGATCAAGATATAATGGAGATGAGCCCGGACCAAAAAATTATTCTAAATTATAAGCGGGCGGCCCATTTGGGCGGCCTCGGGTTTCGGGAGCCCAAATCGGGAATTGAAGGATAATACTAATCTTAAGTGGTATCAAATGAAAGATCTTGATGAGCAGATACCAAATTTATTGATTTTATTCCTTCAACCGGTCCACTGGCTGGCACCTGGTGGCCTTTTCATTTTCTTTGGCGGGTAGGTACCTTCGAATCCTTAGCTTAGTAGTCAAATCTTGGCCAGTATGTATTTTTCGAGATGACCTCGCTCTCTCTCTCTGCAAAATTTTAATGTTTAAGTTTCCAAGTATTTATTTAGTTAGTTCATTTTCTGTCCGTTTCTTTGGAAGACAACTTTGTCTATTGGTAGCATGCTCGACCTGCCACCCGGTCAGCACGGGCTCGAATCCTGGCGGGTACGAAATTTTTTAGCTCTATTTTTTCAATTTGGGCTGAACGTTGTTTTGTTTTTCCTATCTTTATATTTGATCTTCATGAATAGTCACCGTGGCAGAGTGAGTTAGCGCGCTAGGCATTGCACACATGGTGACCTGGGTTCGATCCCCAGCGGGGCAGGAATTTTTCTGTTCTGTACTTGGATGTTCGGGGTCCACTCATACCTCGTGAGGAAAAATGAGTACCTAGTTACTTGTATGAGTAACGACCAGTGGCGGCATTACCAGAGTAAAAAGAAATTAATGTAATAGAATAATTCGAAATGTAAAGGAGGCTCTTAGTAATGCTGCGCTACCCACAAAAATTGTGAAGAGGCCTTGTGCTTCACCACAAAGAAAACCATACATACATATTTGATCTTCATGACGACGCCATTACCCTCGCGAGAAAAATAGTAGTAGTTGCAGAATTGGGCAATAACCTGTGGCGGCATTACGAGATTGATTTTGGACAATCATGGGTAGTATACTAGGCTTGCACGCACGATGACTTGGTTTCGATCCCCTTCAGGCCAGTTTTTTCTCTGTCCATCATGTCCGAGGTACACTCATACCTCGTGATTTATTGATAAGGGGCGTCACCACCGAGTTCTCTCCTGCTCATGGTTTTATCAACACCGTATTGTCTCCCGTCGCTTGCATTTTTACCTGAGTTTATACCTACATAGTTTAGGCCTAGCATAAAAATTATAATCGAAACAACTAATATGCATCATTGATATAGACCTGAGGCATGGCCTTCTATGTATTTTTCCTAACCATATGATAAACCCAAGGCATGGCCTTCTATATATTTACCTAACCCTACTATAAACCCGAGGCATTGCCTTCTATGTATTATTCCTAAATCTACTATATTCCTGAGGAATGGCCTTCTATGTATTTTACCTAACTCTACTATACACTCAAGGCATTGCCTTTCATTAGAGATTTTGAAGATTTCCTTTTAAAAAGCCGATTCTTATATAAAAATGATAATTTTATAGTTTTCATTTTCTTAAATACCTAATGTAAAAAAGCATGGCCTTATTTCCGCGAGGGTGACCCCTGCAACAAGCGGGAGAGAATTCGGGTAAGAAAAGGTCAACGGGAGAGAACTCATTACCTCACCTTGATATGGTGATTACAAATTAATTTCTTTGGCATTTGTAAATCCAGGTGTTTAAGTGTCCCTCATGGGAGGCGCCGAGGTCTATTTAGCATTGAAAGATAAACCTAATCATGTGGAGTATAGAATCAAAAGGTCTTGATAGGCTGATTGCAAATTTATATATTATTTACTCACTTTGGGGACTCAGGGGGCCGAATCGGTGATCCAAATATATATTGACCTTAGAAAAATTAAATACCTATGCTAAAACTATATCTTAAAAAAAATTAGAATATGAGACAACTTGGTACATCCACATTTTCCCAGCTTATTTACTTTTGTTATTCATAATGTTTCAGTAGTGTATGAACCTATATTTTCGTACAAAAAGAACTGATATCCCCCCAAAAACACCACTTCGTGGTTAAAAAAAGAAGAACGCCTCACTGAATAGAATGATTATAATTAGCTAAAAATAAATGATATCAAATTGAGAACACCTTTACCCTCTCTCTTTCTATTTCTCTGCACTCCTCTCTGAATTTATTCCTCTTATGTTTATTTTTCTTTATTCTTTCTAGGGGTCATCCCAAACTTGATTTCTCTTTAAATTTACTTGTTGAACGGCAATAAAAAATGGCGGTCGCGGTGTAATTTTCTCGATTCGAATCAAATAAGTTCAGAAAAATCATACTGCGACCGCCCTTTTTTACTGCCGTTCAACAAGTAAATTTAAAGAGAAATCAAGTTCGGGATGACCCCTAGAAAGGATAAAGAAAAATAAACATAAGAGGAATAAATTCAGAGAGGAGTGCAGAGAAATAGAAAGAGAGAGGGTAAAGGTGTTCTCAATTTGATATCATTTATTTTTAGCTAATTATAATCATTCTATTCAGTGAGGCGTTCTTCTTTTTTTAACCACGAAGTGGTGTTTTTGGGGGGATCATGATTATGATAAACACAAAAATGATATTTTTAATTTTACTTCTAAGAATAAAATCACAATTTTTGTTGTTAGCGCAGAGTCTTTCTCCATGTGTATTCTTTGTCCATAATTATACCACTGGTTGCTGCTTTCGTTGCAGCCTCTCTCATTTTTTCTCATGATAACCCTGTGACCCCGTAACCCCATTCACATAAAAGTTCACACCGACCGACCACTGTGAATGATCAATTTCCCTCTGTTAAACATCCCAGAGCAGTGTATTTATATTTATACTAGCGGGCTGTCGCCCGCTTTGCGGGCCGAGGCATGGCCGTGAAAGCAAAAAGTCCTTTTTCGCCAATGGCAGGTGTTGTAGTGGGAATTTCGAAAAATTGCACATCTTATTGCACATCTAGACTATAAGACAAAGCTACCTACCAAATTTCAGCTTCCTAGGACTTACGGTTTGGGCTGTAGAGCGATGATCAGTCAGTCAGTCAGTGGTCAGTCAGTCAGTGACTTTGACATTTATAGATTAAGATTACGCGCCAATTCTGTTAAAATTAAGCCAACTTTGAATTTTCCATCAAGAATCAGAAGTGTTTTTTGAGCTTTGTGTGTACTGCGTTCCATGATCTTTTAAGTAATATAAATGAGATTTCTTTTTTCTAAAACTAAACATAATAGTATAGTAGTGCTTTATTTAGACTGTCAGCTCGAGACAGGGAGTCCCATTATGCAGGGTATTTTTTTAACTAGTGATACGCAGAATTGCAATTGTAGGAGTACTTTAAATTCACAAAAGGGAAAAAAGGGAAAAATCAAATTTTAGAAAAGTATTGAACTTATGATTAAATATCTCTCTGGTCTTTCAATATTTTTTTTATGCAACCAACTGCATTTAAAGGGAAATATGCATGACTATCCATACATGAAGTCAAAAATTACTTACTGGCTATCATTTCTTTAAAAACGTGCATTGATCCAAGTGACCTCTAGACCTGTGGGAAAAACAGAGATTTGGCCCTAACTCTTAAACGAAGCAAAATGCCCCACTGCAAGTTTCGCTCATATGATAGTCCACGGTGGACTGAACCTACACTCAAAATATTTGCATCTGTATACGGGACACCCTGTATAGATAATTAGATATTATAGTTTTACATAGGCTATTTATATTATAATTTTAAATTAATTATAGTTTAACTGTGATATTTAAGAAAAACCGAAATTTCGGACAAAAAAGTCAAAAAATAAGGATGACGACTTGCCGAGACAGAATTTTTTGTGGAATCTAGAATGTAGATTCGCACGTGAATACAATGTGAAACAATCACGAGGAAGTATTGTGTCCATTATTGGCAGTGTTTTTTTTCCTATTACAGCTGTTTTTATAATACCTATGTTTACAGGATGATTAAAAAATTAAGTAAATACGTTAACCATATAATTTATGGACCATTTTGGGTGGGGGTTTACTTTATGATAAAACTTTCAAAAATGCTTTCTAACGGAGGTACACGCCCTTCGTGTTGAAAGAAATAGTAGCTTCTGGAAATATCTATTTGAATTTTGAAAAATTCTGAAACACCTGTAGTAAGTGAATAATTAATTATATCTAAGTTTGAAGTCTATGAGTGTTTCCACGTCGGTTTCATGGTTGTACCCTATGAGGATATGAGGATTTTTTGTCTGAGCTTACGGTTTTTTATTTAGGGGAGTTTCTTCTTCAATTTGACACCACTTCTATTGTCTTACTCGTAAGTACCTACTTTATGAGGTTAAATTTGTTTGCTTTTTAATTTGGAGGACCTCCTTGGAGTTTACAGTGACCGAATGACCCAAAAATTTTGTCTTATCTTTGCAACTTTGAGATCTAGAAGAGTTTGCAACGCGCAACTTCATCATTATACAGGACCCGCCAAAAAAAAGGAGCCACTCGAAATATCTAGAGTATGGCTTTAAATTTTGAGAAAAGCTAAATCAAGTGTACCATTATCTCGAGGGGGAAAAATTTTCTACTAGGTTTTGATTTTTCATCATTACCAGGGCCAGGGGGGGTCAATTTTGGGATCTTAAATAGAACCACCCTAAATATATGAAGTTAGGTTTTTTGTAAAAAATGTTAAACTCATGTTGTTTAATCTAAATTTAAGGGTGGTTCCATTTAAGTTTTCAAAGTTGACCCCCCCTGGGGCCGCCCTTGGTAAAGATAAAAAATGAAATCCTGATAGAAAAGGTTTCCCCTTTGGTATAATGGTACACGTGTTACAGCATTTTTTAAATTTTTCATCCGTTCTCTTGATATTTCGAGTGGCTCCTTTTTTTGGCGGACCCTGTATGTATAAGTACCTACTGATGTAAAATTGACACCTTTTGGAGGTTTTGGTCGCCCACCTAGGGATAATGCTCCCGTTACACCTTAAAACACCCTGTATTACCAGGTAATATTCTTATATTACTTATCCATAGACACAAACCTATTTTGACAGTCTGAATAATGTTCAGATTTTTATGCTCAACAAATTAGGTTGGTATGTATATCCTCTTTTTTTGTTTTTTTTTTTCCACCTCACTTTCTGGGATGTGGGACTTTTACCCACTAAAACCTATCCTCAGAAGACGTAGGAGATCCCGGAACCGTGTGATACATTACTTTGGGAAAGGTATATCCTCTTATGGATAAATATGAAGTCAAAATGGTATTTAATGAGTAGGATAATTTTTCAGCAGAACATTTTTCAAACAATCATACTTGGGAGACAAAAGGCACAACACTTTTGTATAGGAATAAATCGTGCTTACCGCGCTATATTCCTCCATAGTTTCAAAGTCGAGAATTCCATAGTTTATTTCTTGTGACTGGCGATAATGGCGTTTCAGTAAGTACGAGCTATGTATTCAACCTGTGCTTCGCTACTGTCAGTAATATTCTTTTCTGTACAGGAAAGTTTGTGAACCTGGCATTCTTCCATTTGGCTGGCGTATCAATTCGAATATTAAAAGCCTTTCTTAGTGCACATCTAGAACATAAAACTACCGAAAATTTACCAGTACGGCAAATCAGTGATGAAAAGGGGATTTTTATTTCTAAACGCCCCTTTATTCTCTTTCATAGTGCGCTTCTAAAGTGTCAAAGGAATCTACGAACCAAGTTTCAGCTTTGTAGAATGTACCAGTTGAACGGAGAATCAGAGATGAGTGACTTTCGCATTTTTGCATAGATACCTCTAAAAAAAACTATGAACCAGTTAATTAAAGTCAAATTTAAAAAAAATATCAGCACACAATATTAATCAAGCAACTTACCTTTGAAAGAAAATCCAGGAGTGCCAGACAGTTTGGTTCCACGTCAGCCGTCAAGTTAAATCCAAACCCAAAAAGACAACATCAAGGGAAGAACAAAGACTACACACCAATAAATTTAAAGGATAACACAACACCGAAAATGGTGAAAAACAGTCTGGGAAAAATTTTAGTCCTTACCTGGGGCCGGTTGGGCGCCGGCGAAATTTTTTGTATAGTTTTTTTTCTGACACAATTTTTTCGCTCATAGACGGAACGGCAGAGTGAAATATTGTGAGAATTTCCGAGATGTCCTCTCTTTTTCTCTCTCTGTGTGAGCTCCGGTGTATATTCAGCTTCCCGGGTGCGTTGCCATAGCAACGGGTTTCTGCTCTCAATATTGATCCTGGAATACCAGGAACCCAGAGGAAGGAGAGGGAGAGAGAGAGAATAAAAGGGTTTTCTCGCCGCTTTCTCTCTCTATCTCTCCTCTCATTTTTAGAGCTTTTCCGAGCATCCCAGGCATGGTCACGATTGGATTTTTCTTTGCTGGACCTTGTGTGGAAGTTAAGTTATTAAGTAGTAGTACAAACATATTATAATGCTCTTGTGACTATTCGTAGTTGAATTGAAATTGTCTACGGTCGGAGCAGCCGTAGACAAAGGTTAGTGCTAATTGGGGTTTCAAATACAACCAAATTAGATTTAGCAGACGTAGGCGGACAGATCCGATCGCTCTATACTATGCTAGTCAGAGACTGAGTTTTCTAGAAAAACACAAAATTCTTAGGATTAATTCGGGACTCGAAACTAAAATGGAATAATCATACTGACTATGTTAAATCTCGAAGTCTTTTATCTTTGAATGCGTTGAAAATAGTGTGTAATTCTAAATGGGGCCAGAGCTATACTTCATAAGTTTTACTGTGCCTACGTGTTACCCATTTTTGATTACGGGTGTACAATTTATGGAAGTGCTAAGGATCATCTTCTTGCAAAGCTTAATTATTATTATATTATGTTTTATTAGGAGGACAGAGTACAATGGTAACAGTATAAAATTAAGAAAAAACAAACAAATGACAAAATAAATAAGTAAAAAAGAAAATAACAATAATGTCCTACCTAAAGGTATTCGATTAGTTACAGGTGCTTTACGTACCAGTCCTCGTCTTTACATTGAATATTGAATACCACCTCTTTCCATTAGACGAGATTGAACTATGTGACAAAAATATTTGCTTCACCTTTTAATTCAATGTATAAACTTTTGTTGAATAATGATTTTTCAAGTGACAATTTTGGAAAAAAAACCGTTACCTTTAACAGTTCGTCATAATTTAATTAGTGAATTTCACTCCACACTGGTGCAGAACAATGTTTCCCCATTTAGATTTATGCCTGAAATAGATTTATCTCTAATATATGCCTCAATAACTTGCCCCATTCAGTTTCGTGTGTTCTTTAATGATATTATACCTACTAGATTTCAAGACCATAATACTCTTTGTTTCACTGATGGCTCAAAACCATGTGAGTCTACTGTTTAATTAGATGAATAATTATAGACAGTAAAACAGATTAGTAGTTTTAAAGATTAATATTTTATTAATTTTAATACAGAAATAATGCAGCACATTTTTTTATGAAAAATCCTAACCAAAGAATAATAATATCTTTTAAAACGCTGCGCGCCCTCTGGCACATGAACACCGTTGCCAGATGATCTCTTATTTAAACAACCTTCTTTTTTTTTTTTTTTTTTTTTTTTACATATATCTTTTAGGGCGAATAACTGCTCGCCCAGCCCGAGTAATATAAGGACCTGTCTGGCACAAGGTGTTAGAATGAGATGTCTGCTCTAAATCATGAGACTGATGCAAATCCTGAGACAAATCCCCAGACTGATTAGGCTCACACAAATTACTATTATTTTCAAAGGTCTGGTGTGACTGACTCAAGGATCTAGGTTGGCTTGAGCTTTCCACTGAGATGTCATTACCCATGGCCTGTTGTTCAATTGATTCATTATCAGATTCTAAATCAAGATTATTATCAAAAGTTTCTAATTCTGATTGTGATCCAAAACGTTTTCTAATGTAATGAGAATTCCTTCTGTAAAGCTGGCCTGAATTGTTCATTTTAACCAAATAAGATCTATTTTTCAGGACTTTGATTATTTTAGCAGGCTCCCAAACTTTTAATTTAATATTTTGGACCCAAACATTGTCTTTACTAGAGAACACACTCTCTTTTTCCAAGCTTGTTTTATTATATTGCCTAATTTGACTTTTTTTGCATATAACATTTGGATCACAGACAACTTTAGGCTTCAAATCATCTGAGGAGAGTGGTAATTTTGATCTTAAATTTCTACTGAAGAGTAGTTGAGCAGGGGAGTATTCTAAATTGGCCACGGGGCTGTTTCTATAATTTAGTAGATAAAGTGAAATGTCTTTCTTGTCAATCTCAGATTTTTGGAGCATCTTTTTAAAAATGCCAACAGCCTTTTCTGCAAGCCCATTACTACAAGAGTGATGAGGACTAATGGTAACAAGATCAAAATTCCAATCTTTACAAAACAAGTGAAAATCATGTGAGTTAAACGGTACATTATCTGAAATTACAATCTTTGGGATGCCATACCTACTAAAAATACCTTTCAAGGCATTGATAACACTAGTACATGATTTACTACTTAGTTTAACAACCTCCATCCAACGAGAATAATAGTCAATCAATACAAGATATGATATTTGTTTGTACTCTGCAATATCCACACCAACCTTGTAGAAAGGTATCTCAGGAATCTCATGAGGCTTTAGAGGCTCCTTAATTTTAGATCTCTGTACTGATTGACAAATGTTACAAGAACTAACAAAGTTTCTTAAATTAGAGAGTACACCTGGCCAATAGAAAAAATTTTGAACAGTAATTTTGGCCTTATTAAAGTTTGTATGAGTTTCATGGAGCAAGTCCAAAATATTCTGCCTTCTACTCTTGGGAATAATTATTCTATTTTTAAAATAAACCAAATCATTTTGACACATTATCTCTGATTTCATATTTACAAAATGAAGTAATTCTGAATTGGTTTCAGCGTTTTTATCTAAAGCTGGCCACCCTTTATGGTAAAGATCAATAACTTTAGAGAGGGTGGGATCTGATTTAGTAGACTCAACTAATTTTTCAAAACTGTCATTTTTAAAGTCTAGTTGCATACCAACTACATGAACAAATTCAGTCAATGTCTCATCCCCATGAGCTGACTCAATTTTAATATTTCGGGATAGTAAGTCTGCAATTACCATTTTTTTTCCAGGCAGGTATTTCAACTCAAAGGAATAAGGCATTAACTTCAACCTCAATCTTCTGAGTCTATTATTTGGTATATTACTCAGTGGCTTTTTGATAATTGTTACTAATGGAGAATGATCAGTAAATACTGTAATATTCTTATGTCCATACAAATAATTATGAAACTTTTTAAAACTAAATGAAACTGATAATAATTCTTTTTCAATCTGAGCAAATTCACATTCTGTTTTAGACAGGCACCTACTAGCAAAAAATACAGGTTTATCATCCTGTAGTAAAGAACAACCAATAGCAAACTGACTAGCATCAGCTTGAACTACAATGGGTTTATTAATGTCAAAATTACTTAATAATGACAAGTTACAAATTATTGTTTTGATTTTATTAAGCTGACCCTCATGTATTTGATTCCATGAAAAAATAACATCTTTTTTCAACAGGTTTTTAAATGGAACTATTAATTCAGACAGATTAGGTATGAATGGCCTAAGAAAATTTATCATACCCAGTATACTTTGCAACTCTTTTTTGTTGCTAGGTGCTTTCAGATTTTTTATTGCAAGCACTCGGTTTTCATCAGCTTTAATTCCTAGAGAATTGAATTTCATACCCAAGTAGCTAACCTCGGGAACAAAATACTGTAGCTTATCAGGGTTAAATTTGACATTATTCAAAGTGGCAACTTGAATCAGTTTATTAACAATATTCTGAAGCTCTTCCTGAGTGTCCGCACCAACAATTATATCATCAAAATAGACTTTTACCCCAGGAATATTACCAAACAAATTTTGAGTAAGTTTCTGGAAATGTTCAGGCAAGACACTCAGACCAAAAGGGCTTCGAATATATTTGTACAGACCATAAGGTGAACTAAAAGTGCAAAGCTTACTTGACTGCTCATCTAATTTCACTTGATAAAATCCATCCTTAAGATCAAAGACACAATAGAATTTTTTGCTACCAATTTCACTAGAGAGCTGATCAAGTGTAGGTATTGTATAATAATCTCTCAATAAATTTGTATTGAGATGCTGGGGGTCAATGCAAATTCGTAAATTACCACACTTTTTCTCAATAACAACCATATTGCTGCACCATTCAGATGGTTCAGCCTTACAAATAATTCCTTTGGATTCTAGTGTGTCTAATGTTGACTTCAGTCGATCCATAAGTTTAAATGGCACCCTTCTAGCAGGATTACTAACGGGTACAGCATTAGGTTTTTAGTTTTAAAGTTAGCTCCCCAGGGAAACAGCCCAAACCTGAAAACACATGAATATTTTTTTTAATAAAAGCCTCTTTTGAAGGAATTTCAGTACCCACAAGATTGTTAATTTTCAGATTTCTAGGATAGGGGACTAGTTGCAATTGTCTACATAGCTCTAAACCTAAAATTGGTTTACAATTACTTTCTGATACTACAAAAAAGGAACTGGATACATTGTGTTGGTTAAATTTAACATTTAAATTGATAATTCCAACTGGTTTAATTATAAAGCCACCATACACTTGGAGTCAAATTTGTGTTTCTTGTAATTTCACTTGAATATCTTGAGGAAAACTTCTAAACAGACTGAGAGGAATGACATTGGTTTGAGCCCCTGTATCAATTTTGAAATCTACAACCTTCTCCTCTACTTGAACTCTCTCGTACCATTTGTTGGTTGTTGAAATGACTTCGGAAATACCAATCATAGTTAATTCCAGGTCTTTATAGACATTAGTAGGTGGTACAGCTATAGATTGCACAGTGAAACTCACCTCTTCATCATTATCAGGAACAGAATTCTCAGCCAGTTTACTCTCAGAAACAGAATGAATTGTTCTATTTCTATATTTTGTATTCCTCTTCTGATCAGATGGCATTTTAGATCTACACACACTAGCATAGTGGTTGAATCGCTGACACTTGTTGCACTGTTTTCCGTAAGCACCACATTTGTTCTTTTCATGAACAAAACCACAGTTGGAACACTGGAACCCATTCTTTTTCACGATCTGACATACTTCAATAGATGATTTGTTGTCATCCAGTACTCTGATGTTTGATTCAGTTTCTTCAACAGAAGAGCAATATTCTTTGATTTTTTCAAGTGTTGCATTGTTCTCTGTCATTAATAACCTCTGTTGAGTTTGCTTGTTATTGGTTCCAAGAATTATTTGTGCTTTCAGCAGCTTCTCTTCTTCATCACCAAACTCACACGGTTTGATCAAAGTCTTGAGATCAACAAAGAACTTTTCAAATGGTTCTCCTGGATTTTGCTTTCTGTTGAAAAACTTGAAGATTTCCATGCATTCATTTTTCTTAGGAGTGCAATGCTTTTCTAAGACTTCTAGGATGCTTTTAACTGTTTCTTTGCTTGGTTCACATTGAGACAGACTGGAATACACCTTTCTTGCCTCCGGACCCATGAGATTTTTTAGTCTTGCCACTTGAATCTCCCTGGACTCATTGTTGGTTTTTGTAGCAGTGAAATAGATGTCAATGTCTTCTCTGAAACTTTTAAAGTTATCAGAGAGATTTGCTCCATTCACACAAAGAACATTAGGTTTGTTGAATTCCATTTTTGGATATCAGCCGAGCTGCAGGGAGTAGGGAGTTTCGTCCGCCTTTTTATTACTGCGCCATGTTTAATTAGATGAATAATTATAGACAGTAAAACAGATTAGTAGTTTTAAAGATTAATATTTTATTAATTTTAATACAGAAATAATGCAGCACATTTTTTTATGAAAAATCCTAACCAAAGAATAATAATATCTTTTAAAACGCTGCGCGCCCTCTGGCACATGAACACCGTTGCCAGATGATCTCTTATTTAAACATCTACCAGTTGCGCCTTCAACATTGATGGTAGTATTCATTCCATCTCATTGAGTTAAAAGTAACATGAATAGTACATCTATTTTCTGCAGAGCTTATTACCATATTCCCTTGTTTGCAAAATATCTCTGAAAACAATAAATTCTAAAACTTCTACAAGTTTTTGATCATCAGTGATTCTTTTAGTGCTCTAACTGCCCTTGGAAACGGGTTATACATTCATTCTAGGGTGTCCCACGAACCACAGATCAATAAGAAAAGAACAAGTAATTCTGACTTCTGACTAGATTGCGTATTGGACATACTTTAATAACTCATGGTGATTTATTCCGAACAGAAAATCCCCACAGAAAACAGAAAAAATGATTGTCAATGTGGAGTTGAACTCACAGTTTTACACATCTTGGTATGTCCTGTTCTTACCCCTATTCGAGCATCCCTACCCACCCCTCCTTCTCTTGAGGATAACAAAGACGGGATAGATTCTCTGATGCTATACTGAGAACTCGTTTATTTAGAAAAATCTAAACATGGAAACGCTGCGAATGACGAATGACTGATGTTAAAGTACCTAAAAAAATACAACCAAATTCAGTTAAATAAAGCACTTTCTAAATTAATAAAAGATAGGTAGGTATCACCAAATCAAAAAAAAAACAAAAAACAAAAAACAAAACAAAACAAAACAAAACAATACAAAACAAAACAAAATTTCCCACTGGAACATGAATGAGTCCACAAAAGACTAAACCTATTGAAATACCAACATCTACCTACTCTGAAAACACTCTGTACATTTTGATCTGTCACATTATTTGTGAATTATCTTTTATTGTGAACTTTATTATGTAGCACGCATTATTACTATTATGTATGCAGGAAAATAAAGGAATGATATATTAGAGAAGGAAATATAATTGTAAGTACTTTATTAGAACAAGAATGAAGACTGGGAAAACAGGCAGAAAATCTAGATAAACAACTGAGGTTGCTATAGCAACATAAATACATAAATACATGGACATAAAATATACAACAGTCTCCCCCACTAGTGATAGGTCACCACATAGTCACCATAACGGACTGGAGGATGTCTGTCCCTCTGAGATCTCCTGACTTCTTGAGGAGGATGAACATGAACAGGTGGCAATGCTGGTGCTGTTCAAGAGGGTTGACTTTCATGTGATGAGCAACTAGGTTGAGGGTTTGAAAGAATAGCATGATCAGTTTTATTCCATCTTGGAATCTCGAAACTTTGTGATGGTCCAAATGACACTGATTTCTTTTCAACTAATGTAGAATGGAGCTGATTGATATGTCGCTTGATTGTTCGACCAGAATCAAGAGTTACCAAATAATGACGATAACCAAGTTTTCTTTTGATTACACCAAACTGCCATTGACTCATCACGCGTACCTGGACTCTCTCCCCCACTGATAGTGAACGGGCAGGTTTCGGAACAATGTTTGAAGACTGTGGATGATATGGGAAAATTGTACCCATACGAATTCTCAGCTTCCTGTGTATGTACAGCTCGGCAGGAGACTTTCCACAGAGAGAGGAGTTGGAAAATTATTTTTGTTATTTGAATCAATTTTTCCAAGATCGATCGCAAGTTCTCTAATCCATTGTCTACCCAATATAGCATCATGACCATTTGGCACAACATATAATTCACCAATAATTTCTTTTCCTTCATAGGCCACTCTGAGATTAATTTTGCCTAGGGGTGTAATTATATTACCTGTGTATGAGCGAAATGATACGTGTGACTTTTCTAATGGTAATTTTAAATTCAATTTTTGAAAATTATTCTGAGATAGCAATGAGAACTTAGCACCTGAGTCAACTTCGAATCTTTGAATTTTCCCATTTAGGAAAACATCAATGAGATACTTGTCGGAGTCGGACACTTCAAATAGGTAAATCCAAAATTTTGGGTTGAATTATGTCAACTTTACTAAGACCATATTGCGTCGGAGAATAATTATTATTATGAACGGGAGAGTAATCATCAACCGTGTTTGTAGAATAGTTTGAATTATTCTTTTGTGATAGCATTGTAGAGAGACATACCTTTGCAACGTGTCCTTGCTTATGACAAGAATTACACTTGAGTCGGGCTCTATCCGTCCTGCATGACGATACCTTGTGATTATTTCTTCCACACCTGAGACAACAGTTTTCTATACCAAGGGCTTTGAAGTTGACATTACGGGGATTCGAACTGTGACTGTAATGTTCAAGTGACGTACGACTGGAACTTGAAGAATAACTGGATCTGGGCTTTCTTGAACGTGATCTACTCCTGTTGGAAATTGTATTGATATCATGAGCATTTGAACTAGCATAAGCAGTGTTGTTAGAATTCGAGTTAGTAGATTTTAATTCTCGGCTGTGTATCTTGGACGCTTCAAGAGCTGTTGCTTTGAGTACAACATCTTCAAAAGATAAATTATCAGACTGGAGAATCTGTTCTCGCACCCAATCGTCTCTAAGACCTCTTATAAATTGAGCACGAAGAAAAATACCAGAAATGGAGTTAGATTTGTTACATACACATTTCACATTGAATTCACAATCTGCAATGTCTCTTTGTAATGATGAAACGAAGTCAGCAATGTTCTGACTCTCTTTCTGAAAATATATTCAGGAAATAGTGTTGAGAAACAACTATGTTTTTCTTAGGAATCAGAAGTTTCTTTAAACAAGATAAAAGCTCATCAAATGTTAATTTTTTTACCGGTTTCTCTGGGCCTAAGAATGCTACTAGGTTATTGTAGTGTTCTGAACCTATTGACACACAGAGTAGTTGAGCGATCTTGTCTTTTTCTGTGACATTTTTCATTCGACAGTAATTCTCAAAACGTTCAATGTAGTTTAAAAATTTCTCCTTCTCTGTATCATAATTTTCAAACGGAGCAATACTTGAAAAATTAGACTGTGAACTGGGCTTGAACTGTGAAACTAGTTGATTGATAAAAGCTGTTTGCTGATCTTGAAAAGATTTTAAAATTTGTTTGAGTTGATCTGCATCCATATTGAAATTTGAATTTGAAAATCTTGAAATTGAAATTTGAAGTTGAATCGAAAATAGTTAGTACTTATCTGGAAATTGATACATCTGCATACACAAAATCTTCTTCACAAACTATTGTGTACTTTTATTATGTAGCACGCATTATTACTATTATGTATGCAGGAAAATAAAGGAATGATATATTAGAGAAGGAAATATAATTGTAAGTACTTTATTAGAACAAGAATGAAGACTGGGAAAACAGGCAGAAAATCTAGATAAACAACTGAGGTTGCTATAGCAACATAAATACATAAATACATGGACATAAAATATACAACATCTTTCTACATTCAATTTCCAAATTTCATACCTAAAGAGGAATAATATACTTGATACAAGTATCTTCACGTCCCGTCCTTTCGGTCTTTTTAACTTGTGAAGTGTGTCAGAGAAACCAATGGAGGGGAGGGGCCGCTTGAATTTGTGACAGACGTTGAGGCGCTAGCTGTGTCCAGGCCTGCTCGCCGGGTATTATTTGACGTCATGCGTGATATATAGCCTCCTCCCGTGAAAACTGAACGAGGCGAGGAGGAAGGGAATAAAGTACGGGGAAGAAACACCTTTTTCCCTAAAGCACAACCTCATACCCTATGACAGAAAGGTTCTTACATGTTCTACTTATAAAATAGAAAGGTTCTAACACATCCCTGAGAATAGAGAGGTTCTATCAGATCCTCTAGAATAAAGAGGTTCTATTACCTTATCTAGAAAAGAGATATTTGAAGCGGTTCTAACACAGTTAGAGAGGTAACAAATTCTCTAGAATAGAAAGATTTTAACACATCATCTAGAACAGAGAGGTTCCAACACATCCTTTATACAGTCGAACCTGGATAAAGAGAACTTGGATAAAGAGGAAACCCCTATAAAAAGGAAGGAAATCGTGGCCCCTTCATTTTTTGACCAAAAACCTGGTTAAACAGGAAATTCGAGCCTCTATAAAGAGGAATAGTATGTTTTTTCGGAAACTCGTCGCCCCGCGGTTGGGAGCCTCTATAAAGAGGAAAACTGTTTCATCTGAACCTCTGTAAAGAGGAATTTGGATCGAGCGAGCCTCTATAAACAGGAAAACCATTTCGCCAAACTTCTTTAAACAGGACTTTGTTGTGACTTGTTTAATCTTGCACACAATGTGTCGCTTATGAAATTAATTCTCACTCCTTTTTGTATCAGTCAGTTTCAGTTTCAGTACCTACCTTCAGTTCTTATTTGTTACTTGAGAGACTAGTTTTCAATCATGTCTGGTAAAAAAGTTCCACATAAAACTCGAAGCATGAAAGAAAAGCTGGAGATCATCGCCAAATATGAAGACGGGGCAACACCAAAGCAACTGATTGAGTTCTATGGCATGTCGTCAACATCCCTCTACAATCTCATAAAAGCAAGGGACACGATAAAACTCAAGAATTATAGCCATTTACGGACATTATAGCCATTGCAAGTGGAAGTCAAGACCCAGCTGATGAAAATGAAGAAACTAGCGAGGAGTCTGCTAAAAGTGAAACCGTTTTTCCATCCAAAAGTGAAGCTTTGAGTGCACTAGCTTTGGTACACAGATATTTTGAAGGATGTTCAGGTTCTGAATTAGTGAACTTTGATCGTGTGTATGCTTTAGAAAAAGCAATCTCATGCACTAAATCAACCTGGAAACAAACTACACTCGACAGTTTCTTTGTCCCTCACTAATCTCATGTATACATTTATGCTAACATTTTTTTGTTTACCTAGGTACATTCTTCGCAGAAGTACTTAAAAAATAAACAACCCCATGAAACCTTACATTATGGTCAGTAAATTTATTTTCTTATTAAAATTTCGCAGCTTGAAGAATCGAACCCCAGCACTGTGATTTAAAAAAACAACCATGTAAACCACTAACCGTAGGACAATATTCCTCTCGACCTGTATTTTAATGAACCTCTAGAAGCAGGAAAACGAAATTTGGAACCTCCCTAAAGAGGAAACCTTTTTAAAGAGGAAACCTCTATAAAGAGGAATAGATTGGCGGTCCCTTCAATTCCTGTTTATCCAGGTTCGACTGTAATAGAAAGGTTCTAACACATCCCTAGAATAGAGAAGTTTTATCACATCCCCCAGAATAGAGAGGATCTAACACATTCTCTAGATTAGAGAGGTTCCAACACATTCTCTAGAATAGAGGCGTTCTAACACATCCTCTAGAATAAAGAGGTTCTAACACATCCCCTAGAATAGAGAGGATCTAGCACATCCTCTAGAATAAAGAGGTTCTAACACATCCCCTAGAATAGAGAGGATCTAGCACATCCTCTATAAAAGATAGGTTCTACCACATCCCCTAGAGTAGACAGGTTCTAACACATTCTCTAGAATGGAGACGTTCTAACACATCCTCTAGAATAAAGAGGTTCTAACACATCCCTTAGAATAGATAGGTTCTAACACATTCTCTAGAATAGAGAGGTTCTATCACATTCTCTAGAATAGAGAGGTTCTATCACATTTTCTATAATAGAGAGGTTCTTATTCTAACACATTCTCTAGAATAGAGATTTTCTAAAACATCCTCTAGAATAGAGAGATTCAGACTTCTTGTAGCCATGGAAGTTGATTTTATTGACTACTTCTGTAAACTGTAAACCTCACATCGATTCTAAAATGTCATATCAAGCATGAGGAGTTGAGGAAATCGAGACCTTTCATTCAATAATAGCCTAGTACCGTCAGCGCACAAAAAGCAAAATAAATGCAAGTTTTGCTGTAGTTTTCCGTGGGCTCGAAAAAAACATTAAAAAATACCATAGATATCCTCACGATGAACTCTTTCGATAGAGCCGATAGAATAATAGGTGCAAGTGATCCATTATTAGAAAGTGATGACAGCACCCCCAGATTTTTTAATTTTTAGTTAACTGTGACCGTTGAGTCACCAGGCGGAATTTGACTTACTGTCGAGTGATAAGGAAAATCCTTTGCTGTCACACCAGTTTTTGTTGTTTCTTTTTTAGGATGTGTTAAGCTGAATAGCCATTATCACTCATTGAGAGAAAAAACTTCACACATCACAATCTGGAAACTTGCAAATGCTCTAAGTCGGAATTATGGCTTTCAAGCCACTGTTAAATAAGTATTTTTAAAGATTAACAAACATAATAATTATTTCACTCTTTAGTGGAAGGTAACCACCAGGCGAGGTTAATGCTTAAAGCATTTTCTACCACCTAACCCTCAGAGTCTTATTATTATGTGGTCACAAGCTCAAATTCATGCACTGGGTGGTATTTAAAACAACGGATCCCTACGCTACCTGGATTACCAGACTAGCGCTTTAACCACTTGATTACTAGTGCAGTTTACACGGACATACATTTTACACGGTAAAATCGAAGACTTTTCATGTCCTACCGATCCAAAATGCTTTTTGCAAAGTAGTTCCTACATAATAATTATAAAAAATCCTATTATAAAAAGTCAGATAAAATCAACAAGGAGAGTAGGAACGAAAGAGGAAGAGAGAGGATGCTACAGAATTAGAAGGATCGATATTTCCCGGGCAGAAAAAGGAATTCACATTTTTGAAATATACGCGGCGAAAAACGGCTGAAAAAGGCAAGAGAGAGGGGAGAGAGAAACATGGGATGTACACTTCTCCCGGCAAACTTTTCCAAGAAGTATCAATGGAACTTTTTGAAAATATCACAGGTATGAATTATTTAACTTGAAAAACTAACATTTAACGATTGGTACTTTTACAGCGCAGACAGCTAGTGTGTGAGTGTCCATAATTCTGCCTCTGCTAGTCTGCTCACATAAAGCAACTACTCATTTTTCCTCACAGGGTATGACTTAACACCGAACATAGAAAGTAAAGAGCCGAAAATTTCCGACTCCGCTCAAACCCAGGTCACAGTCACGTGCAAGGGACGACACCTAATTCCGTCCCGCGAGTTTTTTCTCTCAGGTAGTCGATACTCGATTCCGTCCCGAACCTCTCAGATCAATGACTGAATTCCGTCCCGTCACTTATCTTATGCACCTATGTACTATGTACATATGTACCTCATATTATGTATTATTATGAACATGAAGCTTGCATTATTTTGTTTTTACACTTGCATTAGTAGGTATGCTACTCTATCCAATATTAGTAATTTGGTCATTAGACTCATTAGTCATTAGTTGTCATATTATTCTTATCAGAGTTGGTTACGAAAGTTTATCGAAAGAAAGTTTTAAATTGTTTTAAAATGTTAAGTGTTCACAAAATGTAAACTCAAGGCATGGCCTTCATTGTATTTTACCTAACCCTACTATAAACTCAAGGCATGTCCTTCATTGTATTTTACCTAACCATACTATGAACCCTAGGCATGGCCTTTATTTTTTTATTTTACGTGATTGAAAATAAACTGATGAAAAATGTTGAATTTATAATTTATGTATTTATTTATGTATATAGGACGGATCATATGGGACGGAATCGGGTATTGAACCCTTACGATGACCGGACGGAATCAGGTGTTAAAATATTGACGGGACGGAATCGACGGGACGGAATAAGGTGAAAAAAAGGTAAATGGGACGGAAAACGGTGCCTCCCCGTGCAAGACTAGTGTGCTGCCCACCCTACCATGATTACAACTACAACCACTATTTAGATTTAGTTGTGATATAATATCACATATAGTGTTTAATACAAATCTTCTCAATATAAAAAGAGAAATATGGGCGGCTTTTTATCTTGATATCTTTGTATGTTCGAATTGTTTAGCCGAAATGGTAAGAGATGCAAAAAATCGATTAGAACTGAGCCCACGTTAAAATTCCGTACTCCAGGAAAATTGTCAAATATAGGAAATTCTAATCGTCATCGAATGACCTTCCTCAAGTATTGCTTTGAGGAAGAGTTGGTTTTCCGACCTAAATGACATTATTTTTCTCAAAATATGTAGTGACGACCTTTCAACTCAGAGCGAGAAAGTTTGAAGCAAGGGTTGGAGCTTTCATTCGAAGTATCGATCGCAAAATTCTGATGAAACTTTCATCAGCTACACCGAGTAAGGACGAAAAATTGATGTGTGACACAAAAAAAATCATGTTTTTCGACTTAAAAGACATTGTGTGTGTGTGAATCAGGCGCGGCTGAGGATCTGCGAAACTGCAGCACCCCCAGACAAAAAAGAAAAAGAGATAATTTTCAAGTCCTAGCTCGTAATTGTAAACAATGCAAATCATCACACATTTTTAGAATAATTAATATGATTGGCATGGTAAACAAACTCAAACTCTTTAGATACTGAAAAAGCTATTCTACATATAAATCCCATTATAGTCCTGTTTATGTGGCAATATGTGGCAGCACCCCCAAAACATTTTTTGAGGGCGCTGCCGCACCTGGTGTGGATGTGTGTTTGTGTGTGTGTGTGTCAAAGTCCGAAAATCAAAGTCCAAAAATCGTCAAAAACGGCCCACTCTAATAAACAGGGTGTCCCACCACTAGATGGAAATATTATAAAATAGTTTCAGCGCCCCATGGACTGTCATATAAGCTGAAGTTGCAGAGGGCCATTTTGCTTCGTTAGAGAGTTATGGCCTAAGCCCTATATTCCCCGTAGGTCAAAAAAGAAACATAGTCAGTAGGGGAGTTATGACTTTATGTATGGCAATTCAAGAATATTTCCCTTTAAATATAGTTAGTTGCATCAAAAACATAAAGAAATTCAATTTTTTCCCTTCCTTTTTTTATAAACGATTTTTTATAGATGTATGAATAGTGAGTACTATAAGGTATGTATAATAGGAAGTTTGCATATCACTAGTGCAAAAAATACCATATTCTGTTTAATTTTAAAAAAGTGAAGGATCATTCATATTAGTTTAAAACATAGAATGCAAGATATCTACAAAAAGCTCAAAAAACACTACACAATCATAATGGAAAATTTATATTTGGGTGATTTTAACACAATTGACACGAATTGTGGATGAATACACTGGCCTGGGACATTTTCCATAAGGAAATTGATCATTCACAATGGTCAACTAGAATAAATTCCTCGCTATCTTCATATTAATACCTAATCTTTTACGCCATATCAGGAATCATAGTTTTCATTACTGACCAGTTCTAATATAAAGTTCAAAAAATACTTTTCATTCAGTTTCTGTATTTAGCTTTCTGTACTGGAGATTTCTAACGAAGGAAAAAAAGAGAAAAATCAATTTTTTGAAAAATGTTGAACTTTTGATTTAATATTTCCTGTTTAATATTTTTTTATGTAACCAACAGTATTTAAAAGTAAATATTCTTAACTTGACGCCATACATGTCCTCGCACATTACCTAGTAGCCATGGTCAGAAACTTACAACAATCCAAGTAACCTCTTGACCTGTGGGAAGAACAGGGATCTGGCCATAACTCGAAGCAAAATGCCCAACTGCAACTTCACCTTATATGATAGTCCATAAAAAGCTGAACCTACTTTTAAAATATTAAATTACTTTTAGTCGTGGGACACCCTGTAAATATACATTGAACTTACCACATCAGTGAGCAGATGGCGGGGGGTTTCCCCACCACCCACCAGTTTATTTTAATGACTATCCTCTATTCCCGGAGAACAATAAAACTTTAATCTATACGGCACTCATTCACTCACCCTTCTCTCTCTCTCTCTCTCTCTCTCTCTCTCTCTCTCTCTCTCTCTCTCTCTCTCTCTCTCTTTCTCTTTCTCATTCAAAACATAACCGCCATCATCATTACCGCTGACTGAGCGAGAGAGACTAGCTATTATTTTTATTGATAAGCACCACCCTTATCTCTAAAGTTTACTTCCTCAAGTAAGAGCTTTTTAGCTCGTGCTGAAAAAAAAAAACAAAGTGAATTTTAGAAGTAAAAAAAGCGTTTTCAATGAAAGACGAGTCTTTCTAGAAAATGCCGGAAAAAAACGCACAAATAAATAATTCATTTCATTAAATCACATAGAAAAACACCTAGTTAAATAGTCCTTAATCTCAATCGCTTACTAATTCACAGAACTTAACATCGTAATTCACTAAACTTAACACAATCGCAAGTCAGCATTTCATAGAATTTCACAAACTATCAAAACTTCACTTTAGACTGACTAAAACACTTTTTCGCAGAAAACTGACTGACTAAAAATGAGTCCTCTTTATTTATATTACAAAACTATCGATCTAGAAGTTACTAGTGTAATCCATTCATTCAAGAATAAGTATGAGTAGTGTTTAATTTAGACCAACAGTTTAATAAAAAATCTCTTTATTTATTTGAGTATAATACAGAATAATATAAATAAAGTGAATTTTAGAAAAGTTAGAAAGTAAGGAAAATAGAAACAAGATTAACAATATTAGAACAATAATTTGTCTTTTCTAGTAAAGTAGTAATGTACAGAAGATGACAGACTGTCAGGTGTATTTGGAAATACTTGAATTGAAGCTGTCCAGTTTGAGAACCACTAGCACGTCTGAGTGTCTAGCATAATCATTTGGCGCGCGTCAGAATGTCTACTACCTTGTTTTAATCTGTGATGTAACTTGCGATATTGAAAGTTCCTACCTTTAAAATTTCGAAGTGTTAAGTTTTGCGTACTAGAAAGCGATTGTGAGTTTGTGAATTATTTATCAACTTGTTTTTCTTTGTGATTTAATTTTCGGGCTTTTAACGTTAAAAAACGTTAATTTTCGGGCTTTTTTAATTGAAGGTATTCCAAAGGAACCAGTGAGTAGAGACGTAACAGTATTTTCATATTATTTTTGTTCCTAGTATTTCCAACTTTTCAAGTTTTTAACATTCCTATTGAACACCTGTGAGAAAAGCTCACAGGTACTCGTAGAAAATAGATTGAGAAAGCACCGTGCAGTACTGGGGCAAAAGTTCGTCAAAGTTTTCCTTTTTGAATAATAATTTGTGCACATCACACAATAAACACAAACTCAGCATGAAAACATAATATAATCCCTCACTACCCCTACCCTTCAGCATCCCTTACAAATTTAAGCTTCCCTTGTTGCCATGGTAACCAATCCCCCCCATCCACCCTGGTCCTTGCGTCCTTCACCCCCATCTGTCGCCAGGAGTTTCCCTTTAGTTTTATTATCTGTTGGTAGAAAGAGAATTTTTTCCAAACTCCTCATTTTTCATTTTATCGAGAAACAAACGTTTTGCTGTTCTTCTTTTCTTCATTTTTTCTTTAATTTTCATTATTTCACTTTGCAAATTCTTCAAATACTTCTTTCTTCCTTGCAGACAAGAACTAATCTTCTTTCAAACCACTCTTCTCCTTTTTTATTTATTTTACTAAGTGCATTTTATTCAAAGCTCTGTGTTTATCCTTGCAAATTATTCCTTGAAAAAGATTTAAATTTATATATTCGGTTTTCTCTTGAAGTGTTCCTTTTTTTATAATCTGCGTTACAGTTTGAAAGCTTCAACTGATCAAGTTGTGTTTTTTTTAGAAGTATTAGAGAAAAGCTTTACCTTTAATTGTTGCTAGGGTATGCTTTGTAGCTGAGCTGAGTGGTGTGCACGTGTAAGAGGGTAAGTCGAACAGGTGCATGTATGCATGAGATCTAGAGCACTTCTCACTTAGGTAGGTCATAAAAGTCTGGTATTTTACAAACATTACCTACCTATTATACTTTTTTTTTTACTATTTTGAATAACTAAATTAATTCAACGCTTGGTAAAGTTATGAAATTATAATCCAATATCTTTTGGATTAAATAGTGGATTATAATTTCTGAATTGGAATAAATACTAACTTAGAGTCACTGTAATCCAACAGTTGTTTTTTGGCATTATTTTGCGGTCAAATTCTCAATATTAATGAGGAAAAATTATTGGCTCGAGTAGGATCTGAATCATGAACTCACCATACTACCTGGGTTACTTACGCAAGTTTATTATTTTTATTTATTTTGGTTCCGGGTATATATGGGCAATTCCTTGTACACAAGACCGTATCCAGGACTTTTTTTCGGGGGGGTTAAAAAATTAAAATTGAATGTTCATGAAATAACGAAGTTTTCGCGGGGTTTTTTTAAAAAAAGGTAACTGTGCCCCGGAAGGCCGAAACCATTTTTGCATTACTTCAGTCCTTCAGTTTGCAGTCCTTATTTTAGTCCTTATTTTTTATTTCGGGGGGGGGGCGGGGGGTTCAGACACCCCTGACCCCCCCCCCCCTAAATACGGCCTTGCTTCTACGTTTTCTAGTTACCTGTAAAGAAGTACCTATGCCAATAGTAGGTACATTTTAAATAATCTAACATTTAACACAAAAATAACGTTCTCTTTGAAAACTGAATATGCCACTCCAAAGTTTGATTGAAGCCTTGAACAGGTTATTTTCCGGACTGCCTCCTGAACTGACCTTATATCAAAATTTCAAGTGTTGCGATTTGTGACAATCAATGTACGGCGTATAGGGAAAACGAATAACTACCTTCTTCTTCTTCTTTCACCTTACCTATTGCCAAACTTACTTGAGGTCGGCATTGGCCAACCTCTTACACATGGTTGAGGTCGGTTAGTTCTGTCACTCTTACTTCAACATTATACGGCTGGATTCCCCTCCTAACACCAACCCTGTTAAGGATTTGTGTTGTTGTCTTTTGGCCTGGTATGGCTGGTACTGTATCTCTTTTAACGTCCCCCAGCGACACGTGGCTGTCTACAAAGAGTTACTACAACATATACTCGTTAATAAGATGTTTATAATCTCAAGAACTCACTATCTTCTAATGTGGTTGGAAAACAGTGTCGATGCCGATAGAATTCCATATCTATCTAAAAATATTAGATTTTAAAATATGCACTTGAAAATGAAAGTTGGGTGCCATCAGGTACAAGAAAAATTGTACCGAAACTTTTCAAATCTGAACCCGATAACGAAAACGTGTAGGTAGTAGGTAGATACGTCTTGGACCCAGGTATACCTTACGACATCGCCCGCACCTATTAAACACATAGTCTTTCGGTTTTAACTTCTCTTTCTTGAGGGAATACTCGTTGTAGTAGACAAGCAAATGATTCATTTTTCAAACAATTTATTTTTCACATTTTTAGGTATAAATAAAAAGTATGTTACACAATTTATTCAATTTCAATATTCCCTGTATGAGGTATGAGTGAGGCCAGGGCATAGAGAGGAAAACATAGAAAATATATTTATTTATAAATAATAAATACATAAAAAATTCAACAATAAAATACGGGCATTCCCGCACCATCTTCATAAGGAAGGGTCATCACTCTCTTTCTTGATCATCTGAGGCTAAGCGATGTTGCTCTAATGATCGAATATTGCTTCTGAGTCTTCACCCATTCTAAGACTGATGAAGACGCCTTATTCCACTTGGCACTCAAAACATTTGACATCCTTCTTAAATGTGTCTCATATTCTCTGTGAAAGACTCCTTCTACACTACATACAAGAGGAGTAAAAGAACCTCTTGAATCTTCAGCGGCAGTATCATACTTTTTGTGCTCTTCTGTGGCGTGCTGAGGAGAAGTTTTCAACCACCTCTGAGATGCATAGGAAGGAGCGTCAACATTTACAATGCAATTATCAAAAAACGCCACCCTCCCAGCTTCCCAGACACCAATTGCTTTAAAGTCACCATACAATCCAGGGGTATTTAAACTTCCTTCTCTCATGTCAGGATCAATCCCAACTCTATTCCATGCTAAATTTGCCATTGCTGCACAATAATCACGGTGCTGATCGTGACCATATTTTACCAGACCTCCTTTTTACCAGCTGATACCCGACACTTCATCCCCGTTCGGGTTCTTTTTCATTAGGAGTTTCTTGGTACGCTCCTATGTATGTATAACAAAGGGAGACTCTGTTCTAAATTTAGAGTCATTTTGTTCAATCGTTTCGGAGCTGCGTTGATTACGATTCTTGGTACGCACCTAATATGTATGTAACAAAGGGAGACTCTGTTCTAAATTTAGAGTCATTTTTTTTCAATTGTTTCGGAGCTGCGTTGATTATGATTCTTGGTACGCACCTAATATGTATGTAACAAAGGGAGACTCTATTCTAAATTTAGAGTCATTTTGTTCAATCGTTTCGGAGCAGCGTTGATTATGAATGAATAAATGTAAATAGATATTATATTAAGATAATGGACGAGTAATGCCTTCTCCCATGACCGCCCCCAGAACACCTGCCATGGACTCCAGCTCCGGCAGCTACTACTCCAACGAGACCAGTCTGGTTCCGGGGCGCCGCACCCCCCTCAGTAACGTGGGCCTGGGGGGGTTCTACTTCCCCCCCTCGGCCTCCTCCCCCCAAGCCGCCCCAGTTTCCGCCGGTCCGCCTTCAGACGAGAACTGCCCAGAGCTCTTCTCGCAAAATAGCATGAGGTAAGTTCTCTTCTCACGTGCCTCTGCCAACATCTACCCAAGTAGGTCGGCATTTTTAAGACTTTTCCTTATTATTATTTTAAGTTTTAGTAGGAGGACAAAGTACAATGGTAACAGCATAAAATTAAGAAAAAAAAAAAAAAAAAAAAAAAAAAGGGTGAAAAAGAAAATAACAATAATGTCCTACCTAAAGGGCGGGGTTATTGCCTGTGGCAATCTCTTCCACCCAACCCTTATATTTGAGGCTAATTGATATTGTTGTAATTTTAATAATTGGCAATGTTCAATTTGACCACTGAGCATTGACGGCTGGATACCTTTCCTAACACCAATCTTGTTAAAGGCTACAATGATTTGTGTTATTGTCTTAAATCTCCTGACAGAAATCGTGCCTTCTCTGTATCACGTCAGCCAGCAAGACAAATTATTTTCTATCCCACCAAAACACAAATACAGTGGAACCTGTTTAATTTAGAGTCCAGGGGATCAGCAGAATTTTCCAAATTATTGAGGTTTCTAATATAAGAAGTTTCTAAAATAGAAAGGTCTACCCTACCAATTCTGTATTCTAATTTATAGAGATCGAGCAACCCGAAAATTATGTTGGATTAACACTTTTTTTTAAGTGGGGTTTAACGTCGCTTTCAACTGCCATGGTCATATCACGACGGGGGTTTTACCCTCCATTCGCAGGAAACTCACAAACCTGCTACTCACATTGACCTCACCCAGCCTGAGTGGGGCCGGGAAAAGCCAGCGTCACGAGAATTAGAATTTGAATGGTCACCCATCCAAGTCTTAACCTCGCTGGATGTCGCTTAACTTCGGTGTTCTGAAGGGATGCGGTGTATTCAACATGCCATCGACGCTGGCTGATTAACACTTTAGTCTTGGGTTTGATACCACAACATGGTAAAAGAACTTTGAATAAATAAGTACTACATAATTGGGTGATTCCGGGATAAGTACGGTTTTCTATGTCCTTTGTATAAAAAGAGGTAACATTACGATATATTAGTGACTTTTAAATCTTCTTTGTGATAAAATATACTTTGGTTTCAATATGGCGATTTTCATTTCCATATAATGTTTTTTATTTTCGACTTATGTGAAGATATTGTGTCCAAATATCATTCCTCTGGCATGTCCCTAGCACGAGTCTAGAAACTAATTCAAGTCAAAATTAAATATTCTATCCCTATTTAATATTCTTGGATTATGTTACAATATAGTCAATCATGGACCATATAGAAACGGTTAAAAATCGTCATTAATTTCATTTAACAATACCAGTAGGCTGCTTTTTATTTTGTCCCTTAAATAAACATCATTCCTCTGGACAATGTAATAATGCTTAAAATTAAAGAGAAGGAGGGGAAATATTGTATTGAAAAGTGCGGGATCCTCCTTCTAGGATCATCCATGACAAGTAAAAATCATTTTGAAAAATGTAATTGATGGTGTAGGATGTCTGAGCGCTTTTGAACTCGTAAACACAAGTTTGTAATTTTGATTACCGTCATTCCTCTGGTAAGTAAAAATACTATTTATTACAGAAATTTTAAACGTTAATCTGCATGTTAATTTTATTTTAAGTGTTTTTATTTATTTAGAACGTAAAATGTGTGATTTCATTTCCTATTAATTTATATTAGTTGATTCAATGTGTGTAACATCATTCCTCTGGTATCATTCCTCTGGCTAAGGTTGTGCCAGAGGAATGATGACTACGCCAGAGGAATGATAATATGTGTTTATATTAGGGACAAAAGAAAAGTTTTAGTGCTTTATTTTTATTTTAGATATTATTGACCTGTCAGTGTATCTAAAGGGTTATTTTTCCGGTCCTAATCATACAAATTCTTGATTATGACCATTAGGTATGACTAGGGTGACCAATTGACCATACGTCCCGCTTTCGGCGGGACTGTCCCTCTTTGGAGCTGTTTGTCCCGCTGTCCCGAGCGATCTCTTCGGGACGCTAAAATGTCCCGCTTTTGACCAAATTCATTAAAATGTCCCGCTTTTTACTTTCCTTATCTTATTATAAAGAAATATGTAATAATTACCGAACGAAGATCGAGCGTACTTCGTAAGCTAGTATTTTTTCTTTTTTTTTCAATGTACATCTAAACACACGTAGCGCAATTTCGTCTATTATTTTTTGTGGGAGGTACCAGTGCACCGCCAGGAGCGCCGCACAAAAGCGTACTTTTCGACCGTTTTGGAAAATACTAACAAGAAAATGGGTTTTTTTTTCTTTTTTTAATTTTTTTTTTTCAAAGAACCCGGGTCTCCCGCGTACAAGACTAGTGCAGTGACCATTAAGCCATGAGAGCTAGTCTACACTGTTCAATAGACTATTTATAACTTTTCACACTGAAATTGAGACAATCTCAACAAGTCTAATCGATATGAAGGCAAAAGTTCTTCCTGGCACTATGAAAGTGCACCAAATCATGTCGGGGCAATAGATGGGGACTCTGTATTTTCGAGCTCTGAGTAGCTTCGACGCTGACGGTAACTTTCACGCCGATATTGGAACGCTGCAATATGTAGAAGAAACATCTGCAATCACACGAGTAAGGTACTCCGAAGTTTATTCCGATGACAGTGAAAATCCAAACGGAACCTTGGAAAAAAAGACCAAAGAAAAGAAAATGAAGAAAACAACAAGACCCCAAAAGAAGTGAGGAAAAAAGGCTAAAAGAGTAAGAGCTGTGCAGAAGGAAAAAGACAGTTCTGAGGAAGATGATGATGACCAAACTTATTGCTTGGTTTGTTTTGAAACCCTTTTTTGCCAGTAAGTCCAACGAAGAATGGGTTTCATGTGTGGACTGCAAATCCTGGTCTCATTTTGCTTGTACAAAACAAAACAAATATTACGTTTGTCATAACTGTCAGTCAGAATAGAATAAAATACATAGTTAACCGGTTGGATTTTTTTTGTTTTTAAAGGTCTTTCGTCACATTTTTTTCCAATGTCTTTTGAATTTGAATAATTTAAGAAGATTTGTTTATTTTTTTACCTTTTTTTGGTTATATGCCTACATATTATAACTGTACTATGTTTAGGTCTGTTTTTTTTTTTATATTATTATTATTAGCCTCTTTATCTACTTGTGTCACAGCAAGTTCTCATTGTTCGTCTTTTTGTCGTTCAACTCATAATTGTACAACTTTCAATAAAAAGTTGTACATGTAAAATTAGATCAACAAAAATAGGAACCGTGAGAACCCGCCTTAAACTACAAGTTTTGTCTACCAAAGTGTGTTCAAATTGAGTTCCTTTTTACATTCTGTATCCTATTTTGTTTTCTTACATTAAAAACTATTTTCTTTTCTTAAAAAAAGTGTACTTTCGTTAATCATTTCAATTTTTCCTACTACATATTACAGAAAATATTTATTGAGCTTATTAATGAATACATAGTAAGTATATCATGTATTCACCGACCTCAGTAGCTTGATCGATAAGGCGGCGGACTTGTAACCTGGAGGTCGGTGGTTCAAGTCCCGGTTTCAGCGTAGATTTAGTAAAGCGAGTTTGAGTAGTTGTGATATCACGAAAGTGATTAACACAAATATGATAACTTTTTTTTTTATATCATGTATTCGTAAAAATCACCAGTACATCAAAAATGCCTTGAAAGAGGTACAATAGTCATTCCTCTGGTTTGGTCATCATTCCTCTGGCATGTATTTATGTTTTAAAGTTGTGTAAAATCATCAAAAACGGTTTTTCGTAGTGTTCCTTTTAAAGTATGTTAGTACTACTGGTTATAAAGTGGAATATCGAAATTAAGAACTGAAAACATGATGTTTTTGGCTTGTCAATAAATTGACCCAAAAAACCGTACTTATCCCGGAATCACCCAATTATATCTGTAATCATTAAACAAGTACCTACCAATAATAATGAAATTAGGTTTATATGTTTTGTCAAAAGTTTTGTCAAAACAGTAATTGGTGAAGCCACCAGTGGTGGAATTCTGATTGGCGGCTGGTGGACTCTGATTTTACTTTCATGATATCGAAAAAAATTATGAGAAGTGACCCCCCTCAATGTATAGGTGAAACCCCTTAATCAGTTAAAACAAATTAAAAAGTCATTATTGGAGCTCCCTAAGTTGAAATTAAAAAGTGACATTGAAAAAAATAGTTGCTTTTCTTGGAGCGAAGGGGAACACGGGGCAATATGGATATAGTTATACTCAAGCCGACCTAACTCAAAAAGTACAAGTCAAATTTTAATCAAACAAAAATAAAAAGGAACTTTATGTATTTTTTGGTAGAAAAGAAAACAAATAAATAAAAATATCACTTCCAAAATATAAAAAAAAAATTAAAAGAAAAAAAGTCAAAAAACCCATATTGCCCCATGTATGGGGCAATATGGGTAGGTATAGGGGATTAATTTTGCTCCGCATGTTTCTTACAATCAAAAAGTATAAAAATAACTAAGGTAATGACTTTACTGAAAGAATGAAATAATCATTGTACTGAATGGTTCTTGTCTATCTCTAGTCTTTGCATAGCTCACATACTAGAACAACATCATCGTCTTCACTTTCAACACCTGCACACGAGTTGTGTGCCCACTTTAGACATTGATTGCAACAAACCCATCCCTCGTTCGATCTAGAGTACACATCTTCACAATACAAGCAAGCCACATCTTACCAAATTTAAAAAAGGAAAAAAAATAATCTACTTTCTTTATTTTGATAAGCCTTGGGCAATATAGATCCCTATTCAATTTGCCCAGAATCTAATATCCATTTTGCCCCATTGGAGTAGAGTAATGAAATATTTATCAAAAATGGAATGAGCTTTAAAAGTTGGAAAAAAAAGCTTCGGTAAAGGAATTTTGAGACCAAATACTACCGGTTAATACTAACAAATAAACATAAAAGTTAAATTCATTTGTACTTACCGTGACTTAAAAACTGGCACAAATTGCAAGAAACACCCTCGAAAACTAGAAATTGAATTATACTCGCTGGATCAAATTCAGGAATGATCGCGTTTGTTTACAAACTTGTGGAATGAATAAAGGATGTTTCTTAGAAAAACCGTGAGAGCGTACCACCTCATTGAAAAGAGATATTTTAGATAATCATTTTGCCCCGGGTATTCATTATGCCCCGAGTTCCCCTACGTAAATCTCAAGAACACCTAGGAATTTTTCAACATAGAATTAAAATTCTTTCAAATTTTATTTGCTTCAATTTTACTACATACAAAGCTTTTACCAAAATGTAGCGTTCTTGAGATATAAGCGAAAATCTGAAAATGGCACTTCTTTTCACCTCTTCTGAGCCACCTTTAAGATTTTTAATACCTCGAACACAAAATCAAAAAAATGACTATATGAAAACTTTTTTCTAGTCTGCGTCAATGGCACGTTGAATACACCAGTTCTCATTCAGTCACTGAAGTTAACCAACGTGCAGCGAAGCTAGGACTTTGATGGGTGACCATTCAAATTGGAACCCTCGTGATGCTGGCTATTCCCGGTCCTAATACTTAGGCTGGGTGAGGTTAATTTGAGTAGCTGGTTTGCGAGTTTCCAGCGAATGGAAGGTAAAATCCACGTCGTGATATGACCATGTACATAGTTGAAAATGACGTTTTTTTTTTTTTTTTTTTTTTTTTTTTTTTTAAAGATGAGTGTTTCACAGCCTTTTTTATTTCGTAGCCATGAAACAGGAGCTACTGTAGACGCTTGTGGTCTGTGTTGTAGCCTGCCCATCCCGTAGTATGCCTCCCCTCTGATGGGCGAGAAGTGACACAATACTTCCCATTTAGGTGCTGGGTCAACACGAGCGCGCCGGAAGGTATCCCTTACAAACAATTGTAATTTAATTAAGAATACAATTTTTTGTCGGCACGGGGGATCGAACCCGGGACCTTCCGCATGGCAAGCGAGTGCTTAACCACTGAGCTAATCGTGCGCTAAACGTTAAACTAAAAAAAAAATTCTCTCTCCCCCAGATTTCTAGACACTAGCCAGACGGGTGGTAGTTGAAAACGACGTTAAACTAAAAAAAAATCTTTCCCTCTCCCCAGATTTCCAGACACTAGCCAGACGGGTGGTAGTTGAAAACGACGTTAAACTAAAAAAAAAAATCTTTTTCTCTCCCCCAGATTTCCAGACACTAGCCAGACGGGTGGTAGTTGAAAACGACGTTAAACTAAAAAAAAAAATCTTTTTCTCTCCCCCAGATTTCCAGACACTAGCCAGACGGGTGGTAGTTGAAAACGACGTTAAACTAAAAAAAAAAATCTTTTTCTCTCCCCCAGATTTCCAGACACTAGCCAGACGGGTGGTAGTTGAAAACGACGTTAAACTAAAAAAAAAAATCTTTTTCTCTCCCCCAGATTTCCAGACACTAGCCAGACGGGTGGTAGTTGAAAACGACGTTAAACTAAAAAAAAAAAATCTTTTTCTCTCCCCCAGATTTCCAGACACTAGCCAGACGGGTGGGCTGGGCGCGCTGGCTCCTACTAAGAAACACCGCACAGGCAAGACAGTGCGGCTCAACATCAACGCCCGGGAGAGGCGCCGCATGCACGATCTGAATGACGCCCTGGATGAACTGAGGGCGGTCATCCCTTACGCCCACAGCCCGTCCGTCCGCAAGCTCTCCAAGATAGCAACCCTACTGCTGGCGAAGAACTATATCCTCATGCAGGCGAACGCCCTGGAGGAGCTGAGACGAATCATAGCGTACATACAGGTGAGTACAGACGAATCATAGCGAACATACCGGTGAGTACAGACGAATCATAGCGAACATACAGGTGAGTACCAGGTATTGTCATAAATGCTGTCCCAGTGAGAGTAAAATGTACAAATCACACCATGCTTTGGCCTCAGCAGACTTTTCAAACTTTTTTTGTGGGACTGATCGCCCTGGTATTTGAATTTTAAAAAGTCTTTTGCTATCATACCGAACGTACGATTCCAAGAAAAAAATCTTTATTTCCTATAAGCAAGCCAAGAGCCTGGATCTTTTTGGCCTCGTATTGGCGAAACGGACGGCCCAGGATAAAACATTTTCGGTTCTTGAAAATGCATGTACCTTCTAAACTTCCTATAAAGGAATGCTACAACTGTCCTTTGCCGCGCCGTTTTGCCGCTTTTAAGTGGATAGCGGCAGAACGATGCCACCAGATACCCAAAATCCGACGGTTCCTTCGTCAAAGATTTTCCAAAGATTTACCCAAATACCCAATTGAAATTCCGGTATCTAGTACAGGAAAGCAGTGACAATACGTGAACATGACATGCTAAATTAAATCTGGCTGGACAATAATCCTAACCTGATGTTTCCCTCTTCTCCAGGCGCAAGGGACCATGAGTATGCCTCCCGGGTTCGATCTCCAAGCCACCATGTTGCCTGTTCAGCAACCCGACACTCCTCCCCCAGCCGTCCTGGATCCGTCCATATCCATAGACTCTTAAAACTACTCAAGATAGAAGTTCTTCATGCACATATGAAACTTATTTTATTCTTTAGAACCGCACAAGGGTTAGTGGTTTGTTCATTTAAATTAATATCATGTTTTAAAATTATGGTGTTCATCATTGATATTCTCCTCCCCAGGCTGGGTGAGGTTAATGTGCGTAGCTGGTGCGACTCCCAGCGAATGGAGGATAAAACCACCGTCATGACTCAGTACTCAAACGTCCTGATCCTGACGTTAAAACCAAATAGAATCGATGAACATGAAAGGATCCTGTACATTGGATCTGCGCGTCCATATAATCCTCTCACCACCGTGACACGGCATTATTATTTATTATTATTGATATGCTTGATCAATTACCTAGTAACTCACATTAAACTGAACCCGCCTGAGGGTGGTCGGGACACCAACATGACATGGAGACCACATGGGACTGTTTCCAGCTTTATCTCACGTCTCAACTTCACTTGTGACAGTTGGAGTAACTTTCGAATTATTCTGTTTAAGTATAGTGGAGTGGCGCACGAGTTGGAAATTGAACCCAGTTCAATCCCCTAGGTCATGTTCAATCCCCAGTTGGATACAGTTTTTTCTACTCCGTACACCATCCGATATCTCAATGTCCGGGGTCCACTCATACCTCGTGAGGACAAGGAGTGGCTATTTGTATGTACATAGCGAATAGTGGCGGCATTACGGGATGGAATATGTATAGGTATTGGAAAATAATGATATTTCACTATGCTGAGCTACCTACCTACTAAAGGTGGTGACAAAATAACAAAGAAATCACCCACATACATTATTCTGTTTGATCCCCGAGGGCTCAAAGAATTCCGTCTCCCAAAAGGTACATAGAAAGTTCAAAAGTGCGAGACCCTAATAATGGAAAAACCAACCCTTGTATCTTTGTTCCAAAAACAATAAATGAATGAATGTATGATTGTGCCACTAGAGTGGATCTAGCTCTTATAAGTTAGTAGATATAGATTACGATTATCTATTTTACATTTACTAGTTTCACAATTGAGGAGCTGTCTCTTTTTGCCCTTTTTGAGTAAAATAATTTTTGGAAGAGAACGTGCTGTATTTGTATCTGTATTTGCCTTTTTAAATAATGTTATACTTCGTTGAGTAGTGACTATCCCCCAAAAATACACTTCGTGTGCAAAAGACGCCAAGAAAATTAGAATCCTTCAAATATAATTAATTACCTTAAAATATTTCTAAAAAGGAACTGATATCAAATGAATGCCAAGTTCTCCTAAACTGGAAATCATTTGCCCAGAAAGAAGTCTCAAGCACAGAAATCAAACTGAGGATTGGACATGACATTTCCCATTAATCTACGATTTACCAACGCTAAAAGTTAACATTAAAAATCTTGGCAAGTTTCAAAAATTAAAAAAATGCTTTCAACTTGCCAAGATTTTTAATGTTAACTTTTAGCGTTGGTAAATCGTAGATTAATGGGAAATGTCATGTCCAATCCTCAGTTTGATTTCTGTGCTTGAGACTTCTTTCTGGGCAAATGATTTCCAGTTTAGGAGAACTTGGCATTCATTTGATATCAGTTCCTTTTTAGAAATATTTTAAGGTAATTAATTATATTTGAAGGATTCTAATTTTCTTGGCGTCTTTTGCACACGAAGTGTATTTTTGGGGGATATCAGATATTTTTGGTAGGTTACATTTTTTGCAATTTTCTATAACTTCACACGAGCACCAAGGTAGAACTAACTATATCCTTGGAAATATTGGTGTCTTAAACTTTTCCTTTCTCATCATCTCTATTCTTCGGTACAATATATCTAAAATATTGCACCTTTAATTTTTTCCTTTAAGCTTATTACACCGGGTTTCTTCTTTCTAGTTGTTCCTTAGGATTTTTGGTCCATGGTTGGCCTATCCTGCCAGTGGGTTACGGAAATTGAGTGATAATTTTTCCTCATGTATTAATGGGGAATCCGATAGTATGGATATTCAGGACAATCGGTTCTTATTTATTTTTTTATTTTTAATTTCGGCAAAATATTACCAAAGTGGGTAAGTCGTTCGAAAACGCATTACAAAACAACTAATTAAAAAGAGAATAAACTGGTGTGACACCACCACACTTTTCTTATCAGTTGAAAAGAAGTCAGCTTCTGCCACTAAAAGATTCGTGTGGTATATTATAAAATCAACTTCCATACCAAATTTTAAGTATCTAGGTTGTACCGTTCTCGAGATATCTCGTTCACAGACAGGCGGACGCACGGACCAATGGACGTAAACAATTTTTATGGTATCCTGAGGCTATGATTCGTCCAGAAATGTGAAATACAGGGTAGACCAAATTTTCGACAATAAGGAATGTATATTATAGGATAAGGAAAGTAAAAAATTGCATGAATTCGGAAATCAAATACTTTTAAAAATTATGTACAGTGTACAGCTGTACACGCATGAAGCAAATTCTTTAAAATAGAAAGAGTAGGTACACTCTCTTATGATTTATCAATATTGTTTTGAATATCACACGTTCACCCTAAATAACTCAACTAAAGTATATCGCTTTCATTATGATAGCTATGACTTATTAAAATCGTAGGCGGGGTTGCCAAAACTGCAAAGACTACAGAAGTAAAGAATCTTAAGTGCAGGAAGGTGCATTGCACAATACTTCCTTGTACATTTTCTTTCAACCTTAAGGTTGATACAATATATACTATGTATCTACATATTATGTATATTCAAAATCATAAATTTCTGATCGATAACCAAGTACCTAGGTAATAATATTATGTGATGCAGTACATATAGGTATGATGATTTTTATTGTGACTTTTATTATTAAATACTAAATAATACCAGCATGATTTTGCGTGTATTTCCCCAACCATTGATTTTCACCGAAGTGATTCATTTGTATTTTTCCTAATAGGTTTGACTACTATTTTTTCATTAACCTATAAATTAATAATAAAATCAAACTACATTTTTTTTTTTTTAATAAAGATAATACGTACAAAAATGATTTACCTACTCCATAAGAGGGATAAAGCTATTAGCCCAATCCTCATATCAAATACAAGTGAGAACTGACTGATCTACTGATCATAACCAGATTAATTATTTACGTAGTAGGTAGCTACATGTTTATAAAACAATCTAAATATAAACAATAGAAAAATGAAGAAGTAAATATTATATTTATTATGTAATCCATGCACTGTGAACCAAGTCAAACATTTGCGAAAACTTTTAAATATTACCTGCACCAAACGTACCCTTCCGACCTTTGTATAGTAGAGCTCCTTTTAATCGCAACGAGTGAGAGAGTGTACTGAAAATAGATATTTTTAGGACTGCAACATTGTAAGATATTCTGGAGTCTGATTGGTTCTCGTATTTTGTCGTGATGATTCTCAACTATCATAATGAAATGGATATACTATAGTATCATCGGTCAATGAAACAACAAAAGAAAACCAGTTCTCTTTTGGTTTTTTTCTCAAAAAAGTAGGTACTACACAGATACCGATTGGAATAATCTTTTATGATTTGTTTACCCTTCTCTTGTGTTTAGTTATGTAAAGTCAAGCATTTTTATGGATCGGTAATTCTCAGAAATCAAATGCGTAACAACGAAATTTCGTGAAATTGTTTTTACATTAACTATTCCCGTTATGTATGTGTGTTATGTATGCATGCTTAGATTGCTTAGGGAGGATCTCAATTCTCCGAGGATCTGAATTTTCCGTATGGTTGATGCGATATTGTCAAACAAAACTCAAATCGCCGAATCTCGGCTTGCAGGCCTACATATTTTCAAAATACTAAAACTTAAGATGACCTTAACAAGTAAATACTCGTTGTGTGTGTTTTTTTTATAGCCTCGTACATCGTACATTATTTTAATTTAGTACTCTATACCTAATTGTTTTAGTTTTTTATACATTACAAATTATATTATGTACATTAAGTAGTCACCGTGGCAGAGTGAGTTAGCGCGCTAGGCATTGCACACATGGTGACCTGGGTTCGATTCCCAGCGGGGCAGGAATTTTTCTGCTCTGTACTTGGATGTTTGGGGTCCACTCATACCTCGTGAGGAAAAATGTCGAGTTACTTGTATGAGTAACAACCAGTGGCGGCATTACCAGAGTAAAAAGAAATTAATGTAATAGAATAATTCGAAATGTGAAGGAGGCTCTTAGTAATGCCGCGCTACCCACAAAAAATTGTGAAGAGGCCTTGGGCTTCACCACAAATAAAATCATACATAATTATTATGTGCATTAGATCAAGTAGGTATTTTCAATATGATATTGTTAAAGATATTAGATATTTTATTGAATAATCTCACTCATATCTTTAAAAAAAGCTAGACGAAGAAAAATACATTCATCTATATGACCAAATAACCTAAAAAAGATCGAAGAAAGAAAGGCAGCAAACACAGCCATTACGTATATTTCATTTGAGGAATCCCTGAGCTCTGATACTCGGAGAACATAGGTACTCTAATCGAAATTATATTGTGCGCTACCAATGGCTTAAGGAGCTTATAACTCAAAACCCGTACATTTTTTGAAGACGACTATTCTGACGAGGAATCATCTGACAAGACTCAGGAATATGTTCTGAAAGTTTCAGCTTGATAGAATAAAGCCTTAATAGCGATACATGTGATTACGTGAAGAAAAGTCGGTGAACGTCAAGAATCAACAAAAAATGTTATAACTCATAAAGGGTTATAGTTTATAAAAAAATTACACAGAATAAAAAAAGCTGTAAATTGGTCAAATAATAAACATACAAAGTTTCAGCTTTCTATTATCAGCCGCATTTGAGATACAGGCAATACCGCCAAAGCGCCGCCGAGTGACCGCGGAAGTTTTTTTTTTGTTAAAACCTCGAGCTGCAAGCATTATGAACTCATAACCAAAATGTCATAATTTTAACTTGAACCATATGCCCGTGGTAAGTCGAATGCGGAAAAAAAAAAAATAAAGTATGAATCTTTTACTAATTTTGGGGGTGCTCGTAAAAGCGGTTAGGGGTGTCAGAAAAAGGTCAAATAAAAAGTAGTCATCTTCTATTCGACGAGGAAAACACGAATATGAAGAAAAAAGATTAAGAAGTTTTATTTAAGAAGGTCAAAATTACAAAAGAAAATACATACGAACTCGGTTTAGCGTAAGTATAGCACGCTCGTTTTGTTTATCTTGGCGTTGCAAAACTAGCGTTTTGCTTGATTTGACTGAGTTACAGATATTAAAAAATAAGGTTTATTGCCCTTTTGCATTAAATTCAATTCTATTGGCATTTTTTCGATTATACCGATTCTAGAATTAAGTTATACATATGTAATTTGACTTGGAGATTAAATTATAGAATGGAAAAAGAAACAATATTATTATTAATATTAGTAAAAATGACAATTTTTTTTCCATTTTATACGTTTCATGCAAATATAGGGCAATTTATTCGCAAACTATAATGCTAAAAATTCAATAAATTATGTTTAAAAAGTTTGTACAAACTAGTTCAAAACACGAAGAAGTATAAAAAATATTATTCGATATTTTTCAAAATAATTTGGGATTATTTTTAAAATCAAATTGAAAACTTTCAAGATAAATATCTCAGGTTGATGTAATTCTTGCACCCAGCTCCTCAATTTTATTATTATACCTAAGTATTATAAATCAATTCAGTAGATTAGCTCATTTTATTGAAAGGTATATCTTCTCGTACCTCCTAGTCATAAAAGCAATACATCTTTACAATTCAGTATTATTCATTAGTTATACTATCGAATGGTTAAACGACAAAATGTTAATATTTTACCTAGTGTCTTTAAATATTTCAATTTTATATTACCTACATATATTCTGACAAATTAGTTTTACTTAATTTATTATACTTTTAATATACCTACCTACCTACCTATGTATTTATATCAATATAAATGTATACCTACTATATGAGTATTTCTATAGTTCGTCAATTTGCTGTCTCTGTTTAGTAATTAATTAATTATATTAAGGGTAATTTAGTGATTGCTTATACAGGGTCTGCAATTTTCATGAACCATTTTGCAATGCCTATATTTTCACAACTAATGTTTTGAAAGGAATTTTCTTTTATGGAATGCTAGAAAACAAAATGTCATTTATTGTAATACCTACTCACAGATTCACGATTTGAAGATCAAATTAATCACCATGAAGATGTTCTCCTGAAGCAGAATGCATGAATTTAGACATTCTCTCGAGGTGTGCATCGCGTTTACTGAAATTCTTGGGGATAGCATTGGTTTCTTGATTTGGGTAAAAACCAAAAACACTATAAAAAACATCACACGACTTCACGTATCCCCGAAAATAAATCGAATTCCGCCACTGGTGACTCAACGGTAACAGATAGCTGAAAATCAATGCCAAATTCGTAATCAGTACCTCAAAATCATGGGATTTGATATGTCACAATCCCCATCTAGGATGAATAATAAAAAAGTTAGTCAAAGCGGGTCCCCCCCAAAATACCGGTACATGGGGGCCGAGGTTCAAAAAGTTCGAGATATCTAAAATATGATTAGAAAAGACCCCTATTATTTTTTTAACCTAATATTTTTAACCAATTCAAAGAAGCGGCGCTTGCGGCCAATATTTGCGGCCGATTTCAATCAAAAGTTTCGTGATTTGTCTAGTGTATAAAATTAATTTGCATACCAAATTTCAAGTCTCTAGCTCTTACCGTTCTCGAGATATCCTGTTTACACACAGACGGACATACAGACGCACGGACCAATGGCTGAAAACAACTTTTTTGGTGTCCTGAGGCTATGATTCGTCCAGAAATGTGAAAAACTGGGTAGGTCAAATTTTCGACGAATACAATAGGTACATTCCGGTACATTCCTTATTATATAGGATAAGGAAAGTAAAAACTAAAGATGCTATCTATTAAACCTGAAAATCAATGCTATCCTCGAATACAAATAGGTACATGTTGGTAAACGCGATGTGTCACTTGAGAGAACGTCTGAGCTCTGAATTCATGCACTCTGCAAAGGCTTCCAAACGTGCATTGGTGAGTATTACAACAAATGAATTTATATTGTTTTCTAGCATCTCATCAAAGAAAAGATCATTATGAAAGCTTCAATTTTGAAAATATATGAATTTCAATATGGTTACTTACATGACGTACTTACATGACGTTTAATGGAAATCAATGTATTCAACCGTCAACGTGCCATCGACGCTGTGGCAGAATTCGACTGCTTTTAGGCAGATTTTCCGTTTCTGGCTAAACGGTAAGAGATATCTTTTAAAAAACCACAGTGTTTTTAACCAAAGGTTGATTGGTTCCTCATTAAAGAACCTGGAAAATAGAATGGAAATAATTTTCACAAGACAGGAAAAGTCAGGGAATGAAAAGGGGGAAAAGGCCCAAAGTCAGAAAATATTCAATTCATAAAATCAGTATGAGCCTCAACTCGGGTCTGAGTTTCAATACTTTCAACCAATCACAGCGCACTATAGCCCAAATAGAAGGACAATTTTGCTTGTCTAAAATTTAATCCAGTTTTATAATTCGGCCCTTAGCGCCTTCTACAATGAATAGGTTCTTTTTCTTAAGCAGGACGGAAGTTGATTTGAGAATCACTGCTAATGAACCATGTTTTCTTCGTTCTTTACCATGGATATAATATTCTTTACTTGGGGAAGTGTTCTACATTATTCTTACTAAACACAACACTTTGATATTCCGCTCACAAGGTTGCGTTACTTGTATCAAATTCGTATAGTGTACTTTAAGGCAAAAAAGTACTAGATGTATCTGAGAGCAATCAAAAGTGTACAAGAAGTTTTAGGAGGAGGCTAGAATGTACGTGTTTTGTACTGAGATTGCCAGATTTATCTTGAGAAGAAAAAATCCCTCTCTCATTATGAAGAAAATTCCCACTGTTCGATGGATAAAAAACTCAAGCCTCATAACTTGATTCATCAATCGAGTCATTTAACTTAGAAAATTCCCACTGTTCGATAGAGAAAAAACTCAAGCCTCATAACTTGATTAATCAATCGAGTCATTCAACTTATATAATCGACTGTTAAACTTATCACTGGATAACTTCTAAGTGGCCTCTAGAGTCGGAGCTAGACGACCAATTATTTTGAATCAATATTGTATTGATCAAGAAATTAAACTTTAAATGCCATCAATGTGTGGTTGAAGCCTTCCTAAATTTCAACATCAATAATAAATGTGATACGCGACAGGCTTCGACGAGTTCTGACAGGCCGCGTGGGCCCACGACCTCCAAAAACCAACTTCTTCCATTCAAGCCGATCTTATTCATACCAGGTTCTGACTCCATCATAGTAATAATAAATACTCTTTTTTAGTGGAAGGTAACCACCAGGCGAGGTTGTTATCTACTTTGTATTGCAAAGAAAGTAAAATAAAGTAAATAAAAATAGAGGGGTTCCTGCTCCTCTTGTCCTGTTGTGTGAGTAGATCGTCACTATCGTCAACTTTTAGTAATTTTTTTTAATGTGCAACAGAAAAAAAATAATGCCCTCCAAAAGTGAATCTGTAAAAAAATTCCCTCGTGGGACTTTTTTCTTGTCGTCCATTTCATTATGTACTCACTCGTACTAACACAAATACAAATAGAGTTTGTTTAGTGGCAACAGTGTTATGAGAGAGAGAGAGAGAATCTAGGACGCTTTTGGTCGGGTGCATAGATAGTGGATTCATACCTATACCCTGTAGCTGTACAGTGAAGGTGATGGATAGAATATATATACAGTGGGAAACAGAAAAGTTTTCACTCGTCTCCAGTACCACGCTGACCGTCGCTTCACCGTAGCTTTCTGTAGATAGCTTGGCTCTTTCACTGTTGTCAGTATTCTGTGTTCTATCTTTCACTGCTTTCTATCAGTACCTATCTTTGTTTGCTGATAATACTCTGATCATTCTGTTCCGAATTTTGCTTACTCCTCTTAGTGAAATTTTCTTTCTGAGAACTCGTTTTTTGGCTCTCGAAATTTTATTTTATATCTTGTTTATTATAACGTCATAAAAAACAATCGAACAGTATTTTTTATACGAACGTACCTACATAAATAATTATGTTACAAGCAAGGGAAAGTACCGAAAAAAATCTGTCGAATTATCATTTATAGGTAAGTAGATAAGTTATTTATTTTAAAAAAATATATATATAATAAAAAAATGAATACCTTATTAATAATGCTTTAACCTAATATATGCACTCTCATAATTTTTTGTGTAATAGTTTTAATTACACAAAGGGTAAAAGGCTAATGCCTAATCGTAACTATCCAGGCCGTGAATAGCCTGATGTGTAACGTCTGTCAAGTTGTAGGTGCCTAATGTAGTAAATATTGTACTACTCTTACAGACAAAATGACCAAGAACAATAGTGACATGGAATGACAAATTTGAAGATAGAAATGAATGTAATTATTTTTAATAAATTATAATTTCTATGTTATATTCTTTAAAAAACAATAGTGACATAAAACAAATTATCGTAATTTAACGGAAAATCGAATACCCTTTCATGTACGAGTATACCCGCTAAAGCATTAGGGAGTTATAGCCACATTTCGACGTTGGTGAGTACAGACCAATTTTTTGTGTATTTTAAATGTTCTCTTCGGTTCCCAGTAGTTGTATAGATCCCCCAAAAATACACTTCGTGTGCAAAAGACGCCAAGAAAATTAGAATCCTTCAAATATAATTAATTACCTTAAAATATTTCTAAAAAGGAACTGATATCAAATGAATGCCAAGTTCTCCTAAACTGGAAATCATTTGCCCAGAAAGAAGTCTCAAGCACAGAAATCAAACTGAGGATTGGACATGACATTTCCCATTAATCTACGATTTACCAACGCTAAAAGTTAACATTAAAAATCTTGGCAAGTTTCAAAAATTAAAAAAATGCTTTCAACTTGCCAAGATTTTTAATGTTAACTTTTAGCGTTGGTAAATCGTAGATTAATGGGAAATGTCATGTCCAATCCTCAGTTTGATTTCTGTGCTTGAGACTTCTTTCTGGGCAAATGATTTCCAGTTTAGGAGAACTTGGCATTCATTTGATATCAGTTCCTTTTTAGAAATATTTTAAGGTAATTAATTATATTTGAAGGATTCTAATTTTCTTGGCGTCTTTTGCACACGAAGTGTATTTTTGGGGGATATCAGATATTTTTGGTAGGTTACATTTTTTGCAATTTTCTATAACTTCACACGAGCACCAAGGTAGAACTAACTATATCCTTGGAAATATTGGTGTCTTAAACTTTTCCTTTCTCATCATCTCTATTCTTCGGTACAATATATCTAAAATATTGCACCTTTAATTTTTTCCTTTAAGCTTATTACACCGGGTTTCTTCTTTCTAGTTGTTCCTTAGGATTTTTGGTCCATGGTTGGCCTATCCTGCCAGTGGGTTACGGAAATTGAGTGATAATTTTTCCTCATGTATTAATGGGGAATCCGATAGTATGGATATTCAGGACAATCGGTTCTTATTTATTTTTTTATTTTTAATTTCGGCAAAATATTACCTAAGTGGGTAAGTCGTTCGAAAACGCATTACAAAACAACTAATTAAAAAGAGAATAAACTGGTGTGACACCACCACACTTTTCTTATCAGTTGAAAAGAAGTCAGCTTCTGCCACTAAAAGATTCGTGTGGTATATTATAAAATCAACTTCCATACCAAATTTTAAGTCTCTAGGTTGTACCGTTCTCGAGATATCTCGTTCACAGACAGGCGGACGCACGGACCAATGGACGAAAACAATTTTTATGGTATCCTGAGGCTATGATTCGTCCAGAAATGTGAAATACAGGGTAGACCAAATTTTCGACAATAGGGAATGTATATTATAGGATAAGGAAAGTAAAAAATTGCATGAATTCGGTAATCAAATACTTTTAAAAATTATGTACAGTGTACAGCTGTACACGCATGAAGCAAATTCTTTAAAATAGAAAGAGTAGGTACACTCTCTTATGATTTATCAATATTGTTTTGAATATCACACGTTCACCCTAAATAACTCAACTATAGTATATCCCTTTCATTATGATAGCTATGACTTATTAAAATCGTAGGCAGGGTTGCCAAAACTGCAAAGACTACAGAAGTAAAGAATCTTAAGTGCAGGAAGGTGCATTGCAAAATACTTCCTTGTACATTTTTTGAGATACAGGCAATACCGCCAAAGCGCCGCCGAGTGACCGCGGAAGTTTTTTTTTTGTTAAAACCTCGAGCTGCAAGCATTAAGAACCCATAATCAAAATGTCATAATTTTAACTTGAACCATATGCCCGTGGTAAGTCGAATGCGGAAAAAAAAAAAAAAAAAAAAATAAATAAAGTATGAATCTTTTACTAATTTTGGGGGTGCTCGTAAAAGCGGTTAGGGGTGTCAGAAAAAGGTCAAATAAAAAGTAGTCATCTTCTATTCGACGAGGAAAACACGAATATGAAGAAATAAGATTAAGAAGTTTTATTTAAGAAGGTCAAAATTACAAAAGAAAATACATACGAACTCGGTTTAGCGTAAGTATAGCACGCTCGTTTTGTTTATCTTGGCGTTGCAAAACTAGCGTTTTGCTTGATGTGCAGGGTAATGGGTGTTTTGTGGGTATTCGAATAAAATAGGTTTAAATAATATTCGCTAAAGCGTAAAGACCTCGACTATGATGAGAGCATCAAGCGAACTCTGCCGGCTACGATAAAAGCGTCAAACAGAACATCAGTTCAATTTCAACCATGGAAAAATGGTCAGTATACTAAATGCATACATCAGTATACAAAAAAATGTATACACACACACACAACACGTACACACACAACACACACATGCACAAATACACACATGCACACATATATTATACATATACGCATACACACATGCACACACACACTCTCTCTCTCTCTCCTTCTCTCTCTCTCTCTCCCTCTCTCTCTCTCTCTCTCTCTCTCTCTCTCTCTCTCTCTCTCTCTCTCTCTCTCTCTCTCTCTCTCTCTCTCTCTCTCTCTCTCTCTTAATAGACTATAATAGATCTTCTGTTAAGTACCTTTTAGGTAGGTACCTACTTATAATATTGTTATGGCCGTTGAAAGATTTCATGAAAGTTGTATTTTCAAAAAATTGATGAAGAAAAAAAATTGCTGATAGAAATATTTAAACAATATTATTATTAGATTGACGTCTCTCTGAGCTCTGATTTTGAGAACAATACAACGCCGTGGCTTTTTCCACGTTACTTTTACCCGCCTGACATAATTATTATTTCTACTCGTACATCATCTCTTCCGTTCCTTTCTACCTTATTTAAAAAAATATGTATTCCTTATCTGGCATCAAAAACAAATAAGAGCTGACCCCCTTTGTCCGAAAATTAAACCCCCATATCCTTAATAAAAATTTAGAAAGTTCTAATTATACTACTGTCAAGTAGCAAAATTACTTCTACAATTTTTGCCGGATATGGAAAGTTTTGTGATTTTCAAACCAATTTTAATATTATTACTTTTACAGGGGATAAAATAACAAATCAATGTTAAAGTTATTTTCATAATATATTACTGAGATATTGTGAAATTAAAAAAAAAATTAAGACTTTTATCATGATCGAGAGAAGCAACAGAGATAGAAGCAAGATAATGAGTTCGGATCTCTCCGCCCGGGCTCGGGCTTGGCTATTGATTAAAACATATGATAATAAGTACATAGGTACTAAGTACCTACATACTTTTACATATTATTATTTTACTTTTATTTTTATTTTCTGATCTTACAGTTACGTAGACTATCTTTTTTTTTTTTTTTTAACAATTTTTTATAGATGTATTTTACTGACTATCTACTTATAGTATCACCTAGTCATGTTGTATTGTTTATTTACTTATGCTGATACCTGACTACCTATTACTCCTCACTAGCTAAATCCCGGCACTTTGTCACCGTTGGGGTTATTGCCCGTGGCTGGCGTCCTATTTGAATCATTATTGGACAACAAAATCCCGATATCTTGAAATTGGTAAGAGATATTTTAATTTTGATAATACTCTAGCTAGTTTGACGGTGGTTTAGGGGGGTCAACTCTCATGAAAATTTAAATACCTGTTACCGTTTGAGCCGTGGTATTGTAAAAAGACAAATCCTAAGGGGACATAGTCAGCCAGTCAGACACGCACAAAATTGAGTTTTATATATAAAGATAACCCAAATTACATAATTGGTAGCTATTAGCTTTTTTTATTTATATTAATTTCTGACAATGCTGTACCAATAATTAATTAGTCTTGTTACCTAACGTTTCAATTTCTTTTCAGCGAGACTGTTGAAAGTGTGTAAAAAAATTATGGACCATAATTCAAGAGCATTTTAATGAATACCTACAATTTAACTGATGGATTTCTTTCTCATAAAAAAATGTGTTAAAAATCGAAAGAGTAAATTTTATTGTTATTTTGCTCTAACTCTGGAACTACCTACTGAAGATATTTTTATGATATTTTGTATACTTTCATAACCTAGCTAATGATTCCATCAATTTAACATGACTTGCATATTGAACTGTGTGAGAAAATTCAACATGACTGGCTTGGCACGTCTAACCCCAGTGAGTGAGACTTGTATGTGATATTTTGTTTCTTAGGTATGGTAAAAGGTTAATACAGAGCAGTGCTACTGTATTTTGTTTACGGACTCGGCGCCGGCTGCCGAAACACTGACTGTTTGGCCATCCCTGCACTACATAAAATTAATGATATATTTTGGATTCTTCTTAAATTAAAGGGGATTTCGAGCCATTATGCCCAATAAATAACCCTGTGCGCCGCATTTAAAATAATTTTCATTGGTGTTTTGAGTCAGCTTACAAAACTTGCAACTCGTTCTATTACGAAGGACCTCACCTTTTACTCTTGGGGACTCATCGGATCTTCATTTTTAATAATTGTTGGTAAAGTTCTCCTCAATCATTCGTGAAGGCAAATGAATAAAATTGCCGATTTCACATGAAGAAAATTGCCGATCATTATGAGGAACTAGGTGAGGTGACTTGGCCTTAATTTTACATTATGTGTTTACGGTGAAATGTTAGATAACAACAATCAAACAGCTGTTCCCCCCCCCCCCCCTTACGTTTGACCCACCTCCGTTGCTCCTTCCCTTTGTTTGTGAAATATTTCGCTCGCACTCTTCTGTTTCTCATTTCGTTCTCCCACCTTTTTGCTTCCACTGCACTCCAAGACTCGACTTTATACGATCGATTGGGGAGGAAATCGATTATTCAAATTGCAGAAAATAATCTATTTGCTGTGATTATTATAATTATGATTTGTGTGATTATCGCAGAAAATAATCTAATTATAGAAAGAAAAATAGTAGAAAATAATAAACAAGTCGCAACGGACGCGACATTACTATCTTGCACTTGAGCTCTGGTCGCAAAAATACAAATAATGAAAACGTTTTATTCGGATAAAACTAATCGTAACCTAGGACAATTTACTATACTCTCTAAAAAAAATTGACATCTTGTACCGTTTCGCATCCAAGGGGGCCGCACTGTGGTCAAAAAGTGGGCCGGTTAATTTTTTCTTTTTTTTTCGAGTGGGGCATTGAATGAATGGTCTCGATATCCTGAAGCTTGATATGACATTTATAATTCGATAAGAGAATCTGTGTGAGGTTTACATTTCACAGAACTACTAGTTTTGACGTCACAAGACGCTTGATGACGTCACTGTTTCGGACTAATCAACACATATCAAGTAATCGATCTCTTCATAAGGAAATATCGATATCGAAAGCAAATCATACATCTCAAAATTCTCAAATCTCATACAATCCATGAACTGCAACTGATTGTAAAATTTTCATTTTTTGAGTTTTAGGTGATTATGGTTGTGCCTGGCTTTTTAAAAGAACTGAAAAAATGTATTATCTAGCCAATACTATTAAATATTATCTGTCTCCTTACTTAAACTAATATAATGTGAGAACATTTGAGCTTCTAGTGTTAAATTTTAATACAGTTCCATGAATTATAAGCTTTTATCCTTCAGTCCAAAATAGGTAGCCCTTCTTACAATATACCTAGTTCAATTTCGACCATGATTAGTGTTTTGAGTGATAAGGTGTTTTTAATTTACTGCTTTTGTTTTATGTCCGATTTCAAACTAATAAGTTAAGACATAAGACATTAATAAATGTCTTATTTCTCTCTGGAACTTTCCTTCCTTTTTATCTCAGCAATTAACTGCAACCTACTTTCAACTTAATATTTGATGGGGCTTAGACAGATGATAAATGATAAAATCTTGACCTTGATTCACAGATAAGCTAGTTTGCTATACTTGGATTTCAGAAGGGAAATTTTTTCATATTGTTGCTTGAAGTGGTACCTTGCAATTCAAAAATTGCAATTTTTCTGGAGAAAAACTGATTTAAACTATTAAGTTGAAAAAATAATAAAGTAGATTAAAAGAGAATTAAAGTTAGTAAGAATTACTGTCACATATTGGTATTACCTTGCCTAAACCCCACTAACTTTGAAAAAATGATAGTTTTTGCTCTTTCTAACAATACTAAGGGTGGAATTAATAGACAACATCAATAACTTAAGTCGTTGGTAAGTGTCGGTTTTCCCTATCTTACACAGTACGCAATCGGTGACTTAGCGCCACAGAGGTATTACAAAAATGTCTATTAATTCTGCCCTAAATCATCAAATTTAATGTCAAAAAACAAAATCACTTACAGGTACCAATAATATGTAACATATATTAACAATAATATGTAACATATTATCAAAGTTACAAATCTAATTTTTAGCTTGACAGTAACTCCTTAAATTTTGGATTTTAAAACCTACTTGAATAGGCTCATTCATGTACATGGTAATCAATTAAAATTTACTTTTTCTTTAGGTACACTTGATAGCATTTATCCAACCTCAGTAACTTGATTGATAAGGGGGTGGACTTGTAACCTGGAGGTTGTTGCGGTTCCCAACAGCTATAAAGCCATCCAATCAAAATATTGATAGATTTTTATGAAACTTTCTTTAAAACTTTTTTATAATTGTCTAATATGCTTATCTAGGGGTAAAATTTTCAGAAAAAATATGTTTTTGAACACTAAAAATTCTTTAAAATTCCCATCTGGTCTACCATATTTCATTCAATATTATCAAGTAATATTTGGAAGAAATTCAAAATTGGTATAACTTATTGTGTCATACTTTATTATCCTTTAAATTTCATTTAGTTGTTTTGTTAGCTGTCTAGAACTGTCTGAATTTTTTCTAATTAAAAAATAAAAATAAAACCTGCTCAAGTTTAGGTAAAAGAAAGTTGTGTGATGTTCACACCAGTTTATTTTGATAAACAAGGGACTCAAATCATTTACCTTCAGGTAACATATTCATCAAGTGTGACACCTTCCTTATTCATCAAGCTGCTGAGGCCAATTTTAATTAACTAGTTATGTGGGTGATTCTCCAAAAAACGTACCTTTTCATGTAACTCGCAACTATCCCGTCAACGCTTAACTTGGAAAAGTTCAATTATTCGCAATAATGAAGATAGTAATAGTCTAAACTATTTCTGATAAAACACATTTTTTAATAAAATCGCAGATTATTAAAAAAGAAATACATTATACCATTAAAATCATTTCCGTAGACTGTAACTCGTTCAAAATTCATTATTAAGCCTTGAATTATTCAGTTATTTGCAACAATTTCACAAAAAACTTATCGTTAATACTTTGACAAAGATATGACGACAACTCTTTTATCCTCCTTTTATTTTTGTAATTTTATTTTCAATACTTTATTAGATCTAAATAAATGAGTCTGGTTTTTTCGTCATATCCGTAGGCAAACGAAAACGGTTTTAAAAAAATGCACTAGAGTGCATCTTTCTCCTCTTTTTCATATCAAAACATTGTGCGGACATCTAATTTACTTGTTTTAAATTTGATAATTTGGGTTTTTCAAAATTAGTTGAGATATAGAATTGTATAGGGTAAGATCTATGCTGATGTAAGATTCAAAATCATTTCAGTAGACAGTTTTTTTAAATAATAATTATATGCATTAAAAAAAATATATATCTTTTTTAATTCCTTTTTGTGTACAATTAATAGAAATGTTGTTTTTGAAATTTTATATGTGTGAAAATGAGTGCTTTTTAATCCAAAACTATAAATTCATCATTCCCGTAGGCATCATTTCCGTAGACATGTGTTGCCTACGGGAATAATGGGTTGCCTACAGAACTTTGTGTGGAAGAGATTGCCTAAGGCAATAACCCCGCCCTCTAGTTAGGACATATATTATGTATATATTTATTTTTTTTTTCTTCTTTTGTATTGTGTATTTTAATTTGTAATTATTTGTATTGTGTATAATATGTCCTATTAATAAAGTGTAAAAAAAAAAAAAACTGATCCAGTAATGATAAACTGACACACTACATTGGGTTGGGTGGAAGAGAAAACCACAGTCATCAACCCATCCCCTTAATTGAAATCCATTTTTGATTGAAAAGATGAAGAGTCAAGTGATGATAGAAAGAATGAAGAGTCCAGTGATGATAGAAAAGATGAAGAATCAAGTGATAATAGAAAAGATGAAGAGTCAAGTGATGATAGAAAAGATCAAGAATCAAGTGATGATAGAAAAGATGAAGAGTCACCTGATGATAGAAAAGATGAAGAGTCAAGTGATGATAGAAAAGATGAAGAGTCAAGTGATGATAGAAAAGATGAAGAGTCAAGTGATGATAGAAATATGAAGAATCAAGTGATGATAGAAAAGATGAAGAGTCATGTGATGATAGAAAAGATGAAGAATCAAGTGATGATAGAAAAGATGAAGAATCAAGTGATGATAGTCGAATTATGATGAAGATTCTGACCCAGAGGAGTCAAATAAGCTGTTTTTAATGGTTAAAAAAACCGTAAACTTTAAATTTAGAAATTATCCGTTTCAATTCAATTACCTATAATTGACCTTGAATTTTGAAGTGTTTCATTTTTATTTTATGTTTGAACATTTATTTTTACAAAATGAACCTAATGTTTTTTGGCCCATTGCCCATTGAAAAAATTGTTAGTTAGTTTCATTTGGTTCTGTTATTTTGCAAAAATTTTTTTGCAAAATAACAGATTTGTTAACAAATTTGTTATTTTTTGCAGTTGGTAGGCGGAAAAAAATCAATGGAAAAAAATTGACATTTTTTATGGATAGCTACAAGTATAATAATTCTAGGTATCACTGATAGAAGACTAATCTAAAATATAGTAATCTGAAAAACTATTAGATTGTTTAAAAAGTTATTCAGAAGAATATTTACTGGTATTCCGTAAAAAACGTCATTTCCGTAGACAACCAAGTAATTCCCGTAGGCAGCCGTTTTAAAAAAATCCCCAAATTCACAGTTAAAAAGGAAAATATGAAAACACCGTTGGTACCGTTAGGTTCCATAGTGAAATTAGAATGACCCAGTATTTTTATTTTTTTATTTCTAGTAATTTATGTCATTTTCAATTTTCATATCGAAAAGGTACGTTTTTTGGAGAATCACCCATGTACTATGCCATTTTGTTTTTTTTTTTGTATCCTTCTCTTCAAGTACCTATTTAAAATTGATTAGTTTCTATGTAATCTTTTTCTCTTTTTTCATTTTTGCTATGGTAGAATCCCCCATTAATAAATTGAGGGATTTTCTTGCTTTCTAATAACAATAATAACTGACATAGTGGATGACTCTTTCAAATAATTGACACTATTGTTATTAATGTATAGGTATTATTATTATCATTTTCTAACCTTGCTCCATTTTACACCAAATTTTCTCACTCTGTTTCAGAATATAAAAATGATTGGTAGTCAAAAAGATACAAAACTAAGAAGGTCTGTACAGTCAAAAATCAATGTACACCCTCTCCACTATTTCATCCATTTGAGACATAATTACTAAATCAAGCTATATAGAAGCAAAAGCTGCCCCATAGTGAGTTGTAGCTTCAAAATGAAAGAACCATTGCAAGAAACAGACAAAGGAACAAATGTAAAAGAACATGATTCATCAGAAGGTGATTTGCTACACTCGCAGATTTTAAGTGCATCTGTTGTTTTGAATGATGAGAGTTCAAGGAAAGGTGATAGCAGTGGGGTTAATAGTTGTCAAATAAAAGCATCTTGTGCAAAAGAAGAGGAATGTTCCACCACTTCTAGTTCACATACAGGTATTTGATTATTTTGAAAATCTAAGTAGTCATTATATAACTGTGTGATAGTTTTTACTAAATCAATATCACCCATTCAAATACATTGTTATGACAATACCGTAAGTTACTGAAAAATCTGACAATAGGAGGCTTGCACCCAAATCCTTTTTTGCTCTGCTGAATTGTTGCAAAAATGACCTATGATATTGTAAGTTGAAGCCAGAGCCATTAATTTTTTGAAAGAGGAGCTGAAGGCAGAGCAAGAATTTTTATTACTAGCTTTGCAGCCCTGGTTTAAATATTATCTTATTTTCCACATCCTTTTTTATTTTTAGACAACAGTTACATACTGTAGATGTCTGTTTTTTAGCTTGCCTATCCCTTAGTATGCCTCCCTTACATGAACAAAAAGTAATACAGTACCTATAATAGGTGCTCGGTCAACATGAGTGCCCTAGAAGGCTACAAAGAATTCTGGCCATTTATATTTGTACAACTTTTTATTGACTGTGGGGTTTACATATCGTCGCTTAAGAAGAGGTACCTCGTAAGTCCATTTTTTGAACTTTTCAGGAGACGGTAAAAACTGATTATAAAGTTGTGGGCAGGTTTAAAAAAAATAAAAAAATCAGTTTAACCATAAACATATACCTGTTTTATCGATTGAAATTACTATTTTTTTGATAAAACTTGTATTTTTACGAGATATCGGACATACGAGGTACCTCTCAAGTGATTCTTGTAAAATTTTCAGAAAAGCATGTGTGCATTTTTTGTAGAGGTACCTCGTATCTCTGATTTATTTTACACAATACACATATATTACTGATTGGAGATACGAGGTCTCACCAGAAATTTTCTTCAAAACAAAAATATCGATTTACGAGGTAAACTTTAATCAATTATTGTGGCATTCTTTGTATTTGAATGGTCATATAAAACCAATTTTAAAAAAATCGATATTTTTTTTCCGATTCCAACGATACCAAAAACGTTTTATCGAAAAATTCGGACTTACGAGGTACCTCTTCTTTAGCGACGATATAGGACATTCCTAGTATCATACCACTCTGATCTAGTTGTGCATTTATCAGCTTTTAAGTTGTGAGTGCTTAAGGGGACTTTTATGAGTTACTCTTTTTTAATATTATAAAAGTCATAATGAAAAATCACCTGTTCAAAAAAAATATATGAGGGGGGGGGGACTTTATCAACACACTGTATAAAAACTTATTAAAAAAAAGTTATATATGTGTTAATCACAATTTGATAGCACAATTACTCAAAATTGCTTTTCTAAATCTTTGCTGAACATGGGTCTAACCATCAACCTCTTTGTAGGAGTCCACCGCCTTATCAACCAAGCCACTGAGGTTGGTCTATAAAAACTTAAGTGGTTACCTTTTTTCTGTTCCAGGTTATTCAAATGAAAACACAATATCTTTTCCTAAAGTTGAATGTATTACTACATTTATAGGTGAAGGAAATGTGTGTGTAAGCAATGTGATAAATGCAAACAGCAGTGCAGAACAACTAGTCAATAATACAATCCAAGCCCTTGAACCCAGTGAACTGGCCATCTCAAAGTCTGATGTGGACAGCACTTCAGACCTTGCTATAAAATCTAGTGAAATTAATTCAGAATTGAAAGTGCAGAGGGTAGATGAAACTGGGCAATCTATTAAGTTATCCAAAGATCATAGAATTTTAGAAAATCCTAGCAACTTAGCTGCCTCAATTGTAGAAATTAATCTTGAAAGTCCCACTGATGTAGCAGAATTAAAGAAGAGTGAATATCAATGTACTGATATTGGTGAAAATACAAATTTGGGCAATGATGATGATTCCATGAAATCAATCCAATCACAGAATATGATCTCTAATTCAAGTGAAACTCAAGTCTCAAAACAAGTCGTGTCAAATACATGTAGATCTAGTGTGATGCAAGTAAGCCAAGAAATGGTCAAAGACTTGCTGGTGAAGGGTTTTAAATGTCTAGAAAAGTCACAGGCAAGAACTGAAAGTGAACAGCATGCAACCAATAATGTCAGCAATGGAATTGAATGTTCAAAACTAGACAACAATTCAAGAGCACTGAAAGATGGTGGAGAAGTAAAAGAAAATATTGAGTACTTTTCATTGAAATCATCAAAGAGTTCAGAAGAATATGATGAAGTAGAGAAATCTGATGGAAGTGATTCTGGCATTGGCTCTGAACTGATAGATGAAGCCATCACTAAAAGCTCAGATAGTTCATCAAATACTTCATCTGATGAGTTTACTCAAAGTACATCAACCTCGACCGAGTCTTGGGTAACCCCATGCATTTCATTTTCGGAAATGAGTGAGATAGACTTCAGTGGATCTGCCAGGCTGACCATGCCCACATTTGATGATTTAACTCGGTCCCCCTGTGATGTGTATGGAACCGAGAAGAAACAGATAAGCACAAGTGAGCTGGATGAGACAGAAGCTGTAGAAAAACAAGGTGAGATGTTGAATAAATTATTATTTCATTCAATAGCTGAAAAGTAGTGATCTGTGGGGGACATTTTAGGATATGACAAGAGAGATTATACATGTGAAATAGATAGAAGAGCCCTACCTACAATGTCTTCAGTTCTAAATTTATACTTGATGTAGAAAAAAAATCGGTTCCAAGCTTGACAGCTCATAGAAAAACTAGGTTTTAGTGGATGGAAATTCTAGATCCCATTAATGAGATGTTGAGACTCCTCTACAGATAGTAAAAATGTTAAATTTACAGTAAAACATGAAAAATGATCAATTGATCATGGTCTATTAAAAAAATAAAATTCTCCATTTTCCTTTTGCAGAGAATGCAGATTCAGAAACTCCATTAGTATCTGAAAATGTTCCAAACCCTACTGAGAGTGATGAAGATATCGACATCAGCAGCATTGATGAAGACCCTATGGCAAAACAAGTGGAACCCACGTCGCACATTGCCGCGTCTCTCCTTCTGGACATCCCCTCCATTCCATCAACCAGTCGCCAGACCACAGGCAAGAGCAACCTGAAGAGGTTGAGATGCAGAGGCGGGAGTTTTCACCCTGATGTCCCAGCTAAAAGGAAGTGCAAATCCCAGAGAATCCAGTTCGACACAGTGTCAGTGTATTATTTCCCGCGCACCCAAGGATTCACATGTGTCCCTTCTCAGGTGATTTTACAATTTAGTACAAGACACATACAGCACGAATTGTTTAGGTACAGGTTTGAGGCTGTTCTATTTGTGAATTTTTAAATATAATCTTAGCTGGTGCTACCCTTGAAATAATTTCATTTGGATCCACCCTTTAAATGTTAATATCCTGTATTGTATATTCAAGCAACAGCAAAAGAATTTACTTCTGAAGTTCACTAGTTGATTTAAAATTTAGTTCTGTGACGATGTACAACAGTTAAAGGTAAAATTATGATTTTCCCTAACATATAGGGAGGCTCCACACTCGGCATGACATGGCATCACTCACATGTCCAGACCTTCACCCTGGCCCAGTATGCCCTGGAAGTAAGACGGGTTCACCAGCGCATGCTAGCCACGGCCGAGCGGTCGCCACTCGGCAGTCCGGAGTCCGCGGGATCAATGCTCAACAATGATGACTCATCGGGTGCTGATGATGATAGTGCTGATTCAGATGATGAGCCACTGCTGAGTGATGGGGACTTTGACTCTGACAGTAGCTACACATTGCAGGTGAGAGAGAAAAAGGATAATTGAATAAAACTAAACATTTTTGCATATCATGAAAATAAACCAATAGAGGCAGAATATAGATTATAAAGTTTTATTATTGGTGAATGAAAAAAAAAAAAATACATTCTATTTCCGGACCTTCAAAATGTAGGTACTTATATTACTTTAGTCTTATTACTTCAAAACATAAACAACTGGTGAAACACATGAGTTTGCACTTAATGGATTGGTGGGACAAATGAGTTTGCACTTAATGGATTGGTGGGATAAATGAGTTTGCACTGAATAGACTGATGGGACAAATGAGTTTGCACTAAATGAAAAAATGAGTTTGCACTGAATGGACTGGTGGGACAAATAAGTTTGGACTGATGGGACAAATGAGTTTGCACTGAATGGACTGATGGGACAAATGAGTTTGCACTGAATGGAAAAATGAGTTTGCACTGAATGGACAAATGAGTTTTCACTGAATAGACAAATGAGTTTGCACTGAATGAGCTGATGGGACAAATGAGTTTGCACTGAATGGATTGGTGGGACAAATGAGTTTGCACTGAATGGACTGGTGGGACAAATGAGTTTGCACAAAATGGACTGGTGAGACAGTTATATTTTTCAACTAAAATATAAAAAATGTTGTACAGGTGGAACAGAATTTTATTAGAACTGTTAAAAAAGCCTCAAAATATTTTTACTTTCTTTTCCTACAGTAAGGAAAGTATGTATACGTCGAAAATTTGACCTGCACATTTTTTCACATTCCTGGACGAATCATAGCCTCAGAATACCAAAAAAAGTTGTTTTCGGCCATTGTTCCGTCCGTCGGTAAACACGATATCTCGAGAACGGTTAGAGCCAGAGACTTGAAATTTGGTATGGAAGTTGATTTCATATACCAAACGAACCACCGAACTTTTGGTTGAAGTCCCAGTTTCAGCGTAGATTTAAGGGGTATTTTTCTTTTGGATATTTTTTTTTCCAGGTTCGATATTTCCATTTTATTCCAAATATTTCCAGTTTATCTTCACCACTATTCGTGAAAGAAAAATGCGTTTCGGTACTTAAAGATAAACTTAACCTATAAAAGAACTGGAAGCAAGATTTTTCCTCTTCTAAAAGAAAAATGACTTGCTTCCAGTTTGTTCATTTTATTCCAGTTGCATCCACTTTAGTTAGAAAGAAAAATACGGCTTCTCTAACACAAATATGATAACTAACTTGAATTTTTATTATGCATCTTAGATGGGGGTTGTGTCATATCAAATCCAATGGTTTTGACGTGCTGATTACGAATATGACATCAATTTTTCGCTATCTCTTACCGTTGAGTCACCAGTTTATTTATGTTTCTAGAAAAATATGTTGAGCTTGGCTAAGATTTGGTTCGAAAAAGCTAATCACGATACAAGCTGTAATTTTTGTCCAATCAAGTTGAAATTTTCAGGGTATGTTCGAGACCTGCTTGGAATTTAATGTATAACTTTTTAATGTTACCGCAACATTGATCTAGGCTAAGAAATCGAGAGAGAAAAAAGTATGTAAAATGGCTCGGTCAGTCCACTTTATTATTAACTTTTTAAGTGTGATAGTCACCTAAAGAGTTCTTCCATTATGTGAACTCTGACGTGAGCTCTGATCAGTTTGATGAAGTACTACTATGTTTTTTTTTATTTTTTTTTTTTATAAACATTTGGATCAAGCTTTATTTACATCTTTTATATACAATGAACATGGTAACAAGTTAGAAATAAATATAAACAAAGCCTGATCAAGTGTGGTGATAATGACTTTGGCATTCTCTTCCTATGTTCGTATTTGCAGCCCGTGAAGATCAGACAACGCCGCGCCCTGCTGAGGGCTGCTGGGGTGGACAAGATAGACCCTAGTGAGAAGAATGAGTGCAAGCAGATACGGATATCCCGGGAGTACTGCGGCTGTTCCTGCGAGGGCTTCTGTGATCCTGAGATATGTGCTTGTGCTCTAGCTGGCATCAAGTGCCAGGTGAGGCGGGATTTCATTCTCTCAAGATAGTGTCAATCTCAAATATTCAAATGAAATATATAAGTTCTTAGGAAAAACTTATAGTTATACACAACTCTTGGTAAAAAAAAAAAAAATATTTCGAGACTCAAATATTTGTCTTTTAAAGGCACACATTGTTCATTTCATTTGTTTTATTATCCATTTGACGTGATTCCACCTATATGTACAATCATTCATTAATTGGATAGTTCATTGAATTCTTCTTATTCATACCTTTAATTTGTATACCACACAAGACAAGTTCATATGTGTCTACCTGAGCACTTATTGGCACTTAATTTGAAAGAAGAGCATAAAACATCTTTAAACTTAATAATCACCGTGACCGAGTGAAGTAGCACACTGACCTGAGTTCATGGTAACCTGGGTTCGATTCCCAGGAGTGCAGAAATTTTCTGCTCCTGAATATCCAGGGTCTTCGTGAGGAAAAATGAGTAGCTATTTGTATGGATATATTGGATATCGACCAGTGGCGGGATTACAAGAAGAAATATGGATATTTGGAAATAATGAAATTTGGAGTATTGTAATTATCTGAGCTACCCACTACAGTTGTGACATAATAACACAAACTACGGTTACATACAACATACATTTTCTGAACTTTAAATTTCTTGCCTCAAACTGGAACCCTCGCTTTTAAACTGTACAACCTAGAAATCTGAAGCTAGCATAATTGAATTCCTCGTTGAAAAATATAATTATAATAATAATTTGCCCGGTAAACGGGTGTTTATTAACGGAGCAAGTCCTATGTACAATATGTCAATAAAATATGTAAAATATAACAATAAAATAAAAATTAAAACAAATCACAATAGTCACAGCAATATGGTGTCAAAAATAAATAAATACAAATGTCAAATTAAATAACTTTAAACAAAAATGATATAAACAATCAAGTAAAATCAAACATGTCACCCTTGGAATTGGCTGCCCGTAGCATTCTGTTCAGGGGTGAAAACAGGGTGTAGTTTGTGGGGCATGACGTTACATAAAATAAATCGTTCCTCCTCAACCTTCTGTGACAACTGAGGGATACCGAGGACAATAGCTGATTGCAGTCAACCAAACCAGAAAGCAGTTTTTTCAAGAAACATAGATCAGCCTGATGACGGCGTTCTGACAATGAAGCAAGGTCAGCAACATGAGTAGGATAGCGCAGACTGCAGTAAAAAAGAAACCGCTTTTGAACTCTGTCCAGCAAAAGGGAATGTACGTTGTAGTGTGGTGACCATACAATGGCTCCATATTCAAGTAGAGAGCGGACTAAAGATAGATACAGGACTTGGAAAGAAGTTGCAGATAAACCTGTAGATGAACGAAACACATATCCAAGAAGACGATGACACCGCATTGCAAGGTTTGCAATGTGAACAGAGAAGGAGAGTTTGTGATCCATGATAATGCCCAGGTCTTTGATCTGCTCAACCCGTTGAAGATGGTGATCACTTAAAATATATTGAAATTGGAAGTGTTCTCGATGCATTGAAAAGAACATTACTGCACACTTACTCAACGTCAACTGCAAGTTGTTTGAGTTTAGCCAATGATGAAAAGAATCAAGATCTTGTTGAAGTAGTAGACAGTCCTCAGTGCATGTTATCGATCTGTAAATCTTAACATCGTCAGCGAACATCTGGAAAGAAGAATTACGAATAACCTTGGGAAGATCATTAAAGAAAAGACTGAAGAGAAGTGGACCAGAGTGACTGCCCTGTCCCACACCTGAAGATACATTTATGGAACCAGATACATCATCACCAATCTTTACAATCTGGGAACGACCTGTCAAAGAATTTTCCAGCCAACGAAGATATGTGTTTCCGATGCCATACGACCTTAATTTGGCTACAAGAAATCTGGTATCAACCCGGTCGAAAGCCTTGGCAACGTCCGTATAGATAGAGTGAACGTCCTTCCCGGATTGAAATGAGTTCAGAATGTCTTGCTGGTATGATAAAAGATTGGTGACAGTCGATCGTTTAGCTAAGAATCCATGTTGTTGCTCCGCTATAAAGTGTTTACAAGCAAAGGAAAGTTGTGTGGAAACCAACTGGTCAAGTACCTTTGGTAAAGCAGACTGCACACAAACACCGCGGTAGTTTGCAACATTGGATCTATCACCTGCTTTGTAGATAGGAAACAGAAAGCTTGATTTCCATTTAAGAGGAAACACACCAGAAGATAAGGATTTGTTGAATAATTCGGACACAGGATTTGCCAAAGAAGAAGCACATTTCTTGAGAATGAAACTGGGCACATTATCCGGACCTGAAGAAAACTTCACTGGCAAAGACAAAAAGGCTTTAAAAACATCAGTGGAAGAAATATTAGGAGAATTAAAATCAACGTGATCCAGATGAGGATACTCTGGTACCGGAATGTCAGAACTAGTGTAGGCTGCCGCAAAAGATTCAGCAAAGAGATTCACAGTCTGGTGTCCACTGTTGCTTCTCTCATTCTGAAGATACATCTCCTTTGGAAAACCATCGATTTTCCGTGACTTATTCACAAATTTCCAAAATGATCGAGGATCGGATTGAAGATCATTGTCACATTTTTCCATGTATTCTTTGTAACATTTTGTGCTCAAGTAATTACAGCGAGATCGAAGAGAAGAAAAACAAATATAATCTGATGCAAGTCCATGTTTTTTGTACTCAAGATGAGCCTTCTTTTTATCGATGATAAGAGATTTCAACTCACGAGAGAACCAAACAGGGTAAGAAGAACGATAAACCCTCTTTAAGGGGGTAAACAGTGAAATTCCTTCCAAAATAAAACAGTAAAATCGTTCGATTGCAATATTGATGTCACATTCGGTAGAAATGAAGGACCAGTCAACATTATTTAAGAATGCTCTCAAACCAACAACATTACATTTAGCAAAATCATAAATAAGTCTATTCTGATTGAGTTCTCTCGACTTACGAGGAATTGGAATAAAGAAAGAGAAAGCAGTGTGATTGAAACTGTTGGAAAGAATTGGATCAGCACAAGTTGTGGTCACAATGTCATCCCTATTAGAAAAAAGAAGGTCCAAATACACACCATGAATATTATGGACAGAATTTGACTGATAAAAAGATAAGCTATTGAACGATTCACAAACATGAATGGCTGGTGATAGATGATGGCAGTCAACCGTCATAAAAGTAACATCATCCACATGATCCACATCCCATCGAGCATCCCTCAGATTGTAATCCCCAGCCAGAAATACTTGAGCATCAGGGTATCTAGAGCACAAATCCTCAACAGTGCGACAGTGGTCAACATAAGCCTGTAAATCAGAGCCATATGTCATGTACACACAGCCAAGTAGAATGCTTACATCGCGAATCTGTAAGAGAACAAAGACATTGTCAAAAGAAGTGGAGGAGGAACAAGAACCAACATGAACCCTGTGTGACTTGAATTCACTATTAACCGCAATTAACACCCCTCCGCCTCTAGACCTATTTAAAACAGATGGGTCTCTGTCACAACGGTAAACCTCATAATTAGAAAATTTCACCTCACTACTAGAATAACTATCATTTAACCAAGTTTCAGTTAAAAAAACAATATCAAAAACAGATACTTCAATGGCACGTTTCAAGTCATTAATTTTAGTACGAATACCACTAGCATTGTGATAATAACAGGTTAAATTTTCTTTACTAAGGGCTTTGGGCGTAAGTTTTTTGGAGAGATTGGAGCTGTTTTTGGGGGAACTTTGGAACTGTTCCCAGTTGTCAGTGGAGAGCCGCCAGTCACCGGCTTCTTGGGAGGAAGCTTTGGAGCAGCCTTGGTCACAGTGGCGGAGCTTGAGTCCTCCTTCTGAAGTGAGGCAGCGGGAACAGGTGGATTAGCTTCTATGGTCACCGACTCAACAGCATCACTTGAACAATAATAGTCAACTGCGTGAGATCTTAGCAGTTTACCATCGAATGGTCTGACAAGGAAACCCTCAGGCCAGGCCTCCGCACACAAGACTAGTGACTTCTCAGCTTCAGGTACAACCACATGGAAAGAGGCGTAGGAGTCATGACGTGTCTTCATTTTTGTGCATTTTACAGAGGAGCACTCCACATCAGCCAACAAGTTAAGAACCAAGTCTCTAGAAGAAGTAGCAGGATTAACCCTTGTCACAAAAACTTGACAGTATCTCTCGGTTTGAAATATATGGTAACCTACTTAATTTTGTCTCTCATTTTGTTAGCCTACTGGGAAAAATTGCCAGCTTAACATCGAAATTTACATGTAAAATCCTATGGAACAAATAGAAAATAAACCCTTCGTATTTGAAGAAGAAAAAATAAATAATATATGAACCTATTATGCTAGTAGGAGTGGTAGAAAAACATACTAGTTTTCATTCCGTCACTGAAGTTTTTTTTTACTTTAAAAACTTTTTTTTTTATAGCACAAAGACTTCATTCAGTGAATTTGTGAAGGGGAATGAGCCCGCAATGCTGGCTGCATTCCCCCTCTGAATGGCCAGGCTTAGACGTTGGATGAGGTAGGATGCTGCTCTCTTATCTCCAGTCTCTTCAACTAATTAACTTCCCGATTCCTGAATAAATTTAGTTGTTTCTTCTCCAAATGTCCCCATAGTCTCTAAAAATGTATTTATAAATGACTATTTATTTCTCTCAGGTGGATAGACAGAATTTTCCCTGCGGCTGTACTCGCGACTGCTGCGCCAATCCTAAGGGCAGGATAGAGTTCAACCCTGTGCGTGTGCATTCGCACTACATCCAGACCATCATGAGGATGAAGGCTCAGAAGAAAGATGATGAAGATGTGTCCAGGTGAGGATAATGATTTTTCTCGCCATGTGGATCTACGTCACAAGACTTCTCGAAGTCATATTCAACAAGAGAAAACAATTAATGTACCTGAAGTAATGTATTTTATACGGTTCCGGGTACGTTAGTTATAGGAGGGGGAGAGGAGGATTTTAGTGGGTATTGGGCACAGATTTCTGCTCATTAGCCCCGCACATCGTTTTGAATTGGTTATAAAATTTTCCTCCTCTCCATAATAAAAAAAAGAAGAAAAAGAAGAACATCAACCCACAGCATTAGTTAATTGTGGAATTGGTAACAGACAATCTAATAACAGCTTAAAATTAATTAAAATCAAATATAGACCTATTGTAAGTTATGGTTTAAGTACTGGTCAATAGATGTGATAGGTGTGACTAGGGCTGTGGAATAGATGTGATAGGTCTGACTAGGGCTGTGGCGCGGCTCCTTCACAGAGGCATGGCCTTGCTTTGTGAAATAAAAATATTTGGTAGTTATAGTTTATTGATGGATTATTTATTCTCCCTTAATAACTCTATATAATTTATTAATACTCATACCAAATTGTGGTAGACAATTTGAACTCCCGAAATGAACCCTAAATATAATTATGGAATCTTAACACTTTCCGTGCCGGAGACTCATTTTGAAATTATTGCCCAGTGCCGTAGCGATATTTGGCCGGTGTTACCAAATGGTAACACCGGCACAGGCTTGAAATTTTTTGAAGTTTTTCTTGTTCTGTGCCGGTGTTACCATTTGGTAACACTATTCCATGTAAGGTGTTACCAAAGGGTAACACCGGGGTCGAAAAGTAGATGTCTTCGGTGTTACTAAACGGTAACACCATTTTTCTGAACAGGTGTTACCAAACGGTAACACCGGCACGGAAAGTGTTAAGAAGTGATAAATTCATATAATGTATACACCTTAAACGCCTTATAGACAATGGAAAGTAAAAAAGAGCTTGTAGTCATAATAAACTCCTATCGTGTTTTTTCCTTTCCACCAGGATGTACGATTACCATCAGTTCCACAGCTACCACCCTGCTCCAGAGTTCGAAACCACAAGTCTGGCCAGCTACTACCCTCACCATCACCCTCAGTACTTGCCCACACACCACCACCACCACCATCACGCCCACAGTGAACTACTCTCCAACTTTGAACTGCAACACCAGATGCACTCCTGCTATGAACCGTTCACTCCTGAACTGACTCTTTACAATAATCTCAACTCTCATGAGAAGATGAATGAGTCGTTCACGGAACTACTTCCTTCCTCTTATACAGGTACGAGCTGTTTAACCCGAGCTTCCCTACGGTCTCCAAAATTGTCACAGAGGTAGAGTTGGGTATTAAATGAATGAACTCGATGTCCTGAAGCTTCATTTGACAAAATTCGATAAGAGAATCTGTGTTAGGTTTACAGTTCAAAGAACTACTAGTTAGGTATTTGTTTTTTGTTCGCTCCCTCACTAAGTGAGGTTCTGTTTTAACTTGGGTACTGGGCAATTTGGCTTTCGTTTGTCTGTCTGTCTGTTCCGCGATAACTCTCGACTGGATTCTTCAAAATTGTTGAAATTTAGTATACGTACATTGGGGTCCTAAAATTTTACCTACAGTATTTTGGACGAATTTGGCCACTCGGGGGGCGTTTTGGTGAAAATTGAAAACGATTTTTCAATTTTCTTTTAAAATAAAGAAAGGCTCTTAAGAAAATATATTTGAGTTCAGAAGTGAAATTTTGAGATCATGAAACATGTTCCGCAATAAATCTCGACCGGATCCTTCAAAAAAATTGAAATTTAGTGTACATGTTTATTGGGGTCCTACAATTTTACCTCTTGTTTTTCGGCCGCATGGGGCCGTTTTACATTAAATACTAGTCAGTCTACTGTTCAGTGGATAAGAAATAAGCTCAAAGATTTATCTCTAAAGGGGAAACTATGTAAATGGTGACCTTTAGACGTTTGCTACAGTTGTTTTCTGTTTTCATTTATCCAGGTGAAACATTCAGTGGCAGTATTAGCGGTGCCCCTACGGCGGCGACGTCAGAACTATACAGTGATCTTACCAGTGACTCGAGTATGGGTAGCAGCTACCGGTCCTATGTGAATAACCCGTACAACTCGGCTCTTAGCAGTTACCCGACCGAGGAGCACGCAACGAGGCGCGCGGAATCCTCTTACCCTGCTAGCTTACCGCAGGATCAACAGCCAGCCAGCACGGAACAGTTCGGCAGAAGCTTACCATCGGGAGCTACCTCAACAGGAAGTGAAATAATCCCTTATGATACCCTCTACCCCGTGCTCTCACAGAATTACCATCTCGATCCTACAGGAATTACAAGTATAGTAAGTTACGAACAATCGTTACCAAGTGGAATGAACGAAAAAGATTCCTATGGACCGTCGTCCGTGGGATTAAACATGGGTGTTGCACCTGAGTGCACTGGTGTGCAGAATTCTTTGAATGTGGTTTGTACTCCTAATGCGTCATCAGGAGAGTCTGGTACAGGGGCAGAAAATTTCGGGGAAATTATTTCCAAGACGATGGTTGAAGGGGTGATTGTTTAAAGCTTTGAGCAAGATATACAGGGTGGTCCCAAAACATATGGACAACGGCCTATCAATGATATATTGAACCATTTATGTATGGGAACGTTTTTTTTTCGGGACCATCCTGTATTTTGGATTAGGTTTTCCATTGACCTCATTTATTTTAAGAACCACCACAGATTGAAGTTTTTCTGAGGAATATTTAACAAAATATAAAAGTCTTGTGTCATTAGTGTGAAGATGGTATTCAGAGTAGTTTGTTTGTTTAATGTACAGAGTTTCTACTTTAAGTGACAAGATCGTTTTCCTTGGTGACTGTTGGTAATACAAAAATTTAATTCTGAGAATGATTTTATTCCTCTTTCAAAGGTTGAATGAGATGCGTTTCAATGTAACTTTAATTATCTACTTATTCTCTGCTCTAAAATACTAATGCGGTATACCATATACCTATTATAAGTTCTCAATGCTATATGGTTCCGAACAAACAAACAATACAATTGTGTTCTCGTTATTTTAGAGTGTGTCTGAGTCCCTCTTACATTCTCAAGTCAAAAAATGTACGACCTTTTTCCAAATAAATTGAGCAAGAAGTGATTAAAAACTACCAACTAAGTTTTTCTTCTGTAATGAAAATGTAAACAGTCACTTTTTCAGAACTTCTATTCCCGTCTACAATGTTGGATCCAAAGAAGTTTTGTCATACATAGATCTATAGCCAGCCTCCGTGGCGTAATGGTTGAGACTAATGCTTCTCTTGTGGAACTCCAACCAGTCTATAATAATAATAAAATAATAGATCTATTTACTTGTGTTTTATTTTTTATATCGCATAGTAAATTTTTTAATTGGAAAATCTGCTGAATTTCTTGTACTATGTATAATCCACATACTGCTTAGAATGTAATGTATGTTGTATTTTAACTGCGTTATTTTCATCACATATGATAATGTATTCATTGAAACTTTTAAATTTAATAGATTTTGAATTTCAAGTACATTATTTCATCACTCATCACATATTGTATTATATCCTCCCAAACGTTGAAAGTTCTTAACTCCTATTGCATTTTTTAAAAGCCCTGAAATTTCTCCTGTGTAAAACTTTATCTTCAGTAATGTATTTTAAATACAAAATATTATCTTTCATTTTTACCTTGTCTGCTCTGCAGTTTTTGATTTTAAATAAACTGGTGTGATACCACACGACTTTCCTTATCACCCGAAAATAAGTCAATTTCCGCCACTAGTGGCTCAACAGTAACAGATAGAAAAAATCAGCAAAAAAAATCGTAATCAGCACCTCAAAAGTGTTGGATTTGATATGTCAGAACACCCATCTAGCATGACTAATAAAAAAGTTCGTCAAAATGGGTCCCCCCCAAAATATCAAATGTTCAAGATATCAAAAAAATGATCAGAGTTTTAAGAAAAACTTATTCTTATAAATTTTTGGTTGTTATCTCTTATAGTTTAGCCTGAACCGCCAAACGCCACCAGATGGCCGCACCGAATTCATTGAAAAGTTTCGTGTCGCATCCTCTCCATAAATGAAGTCTACATTTCAAGTCTCTAGCTCTTACCGTTCTTAAGACACACACACACCACACGGATTAATGGCTGAAATTTTGGATTTAGGCTCTGAGGACCCTAAAACGTGTTTTGGCATTGAAAACTGACCATCGAAAATTTTGGATCTGTCCAAACTTTTTATTTTAATACATTTGGCTATAATTTTGTAGATTTTCAGCTCATTTTGGAAAATTTAACAAACCCTTTATTCCTAGAGAATACTTCTCTACATAAATGTATGTACACAATTATATTAATAGTATAATTTTAAATACTTAATGAACTTTACATAACTTAACAAGTCATCACAATTTTATATAATATTTCATTATTACTTGTTTTCAAATTACGTTTTGTATATTAAGAGTTGCAACTCATCATTCTTTTTTGTTGTTGTAAAAATGTGTATAGACAGTTTTGTTGATTTCAATGAGATGTAAAGTTGGCAGATTATCTAATGAACTCGGTATTAGTTACTATGATTGATGTTACTTGTTCAATTTCATAGTTAGTTGTAAATAAATGCATTATTAATTTAATTTATTATTTGCTTGCATGTACCAACATCCTTTTAGGCCTAGATAGATGAAAGAAAATATCATTACGGTAGATTTTATGGCACCTTTTTTTTGTCTTATCTATTATGAAATTTAATTATGTAGACTTTTCCTAATAGTTAAGATTTGTTCTAAGTTATTGGTATTTGCGAAATTTGGGTTGTTGTAGTTAATAGCAACTCACTTATGTTATTTTTTATTAGTCACAAACATTTTATGTTGAGTAAGTATTTTTTTCCCTTAAAGAAGAAAATAAATATTACTACAAGTGCTATCTTGATGTTTTTTTTTTTCTCTCTCCTTTCTCTTTTATGAACCCGTGAAGAAGTTTGATTCTTTAGTTACCTGTAGCCTTATATCCAACATAAACATAATGCAAGGGAAAAAAATGCTCATTTTTTCCTATGGGTAGTATTTCAAAATGTACTTATGTATTTCAATAATTTCAGATAAAAAAAGTTTTAAAACAAAGAGGAAACACAGCGTATGAATCATGCAGAAGATTGAAAATAATAAGCATTATGTAAATTTAAAACGCAGTGATACAGTTCTTTACTTGAGAGACCTTTACTAAAATGGAAAAAGAGTGTCGTATCAATGAATCTGAGGGTACTTGGAAAATTAGAGTAAACAGAGAAAATGGAAAAGGGATCAAGAAGATTCTTGAGACACAGGCGCGGCCGGTGGGAAAATGTTTAAGAGTGCTGCCACATAAACCGGACTAAAATGGGATTTACAGAGTAGCTCTTTCCAAGGCTCTAAAGAGTTTGTTTACCATGTCCATCATATTAATTAAACATTAATTAATCTAAAAAAGTGAGATTTTCAATGTGTCCGAGCTAAGACTTGAGAAAATCCTCTCTTTTTAGTCTGGTGGTGCTGTAGTTCCGCAGCTCCTTAGCACCAGCCGCGCGCGTTGGGAAACAATCTGAAATGAGGTAACCTCTACGATTAAACATTTCCTGAAATTGATTCTAAGACATATCAATTGCGAAAGAGGACTTTAAGGAAGGGAGGAATATACATAGAATAATATTTCCAACATCACCGCGTTGGGGGAAGTTGCAAAGTCTTTTGTTCAAGTAATATTTAACAGTTCCTTAACGCTAACCTCACCCAGCCTGGTTTGGGCTAGAAATAGCCAGCATCACGAGGGTTCGAACCTGGAATCACACACCAAGTCCTAACCTCGCTAGATATTGCTTAACTTCCTTACAAGAACTGTCATTTGCGCCAATTGACGATGTAAAGTTTAATTAATGGTTTTGAATTTGAAGAAAGGATCTCATTAAACCTTTTTCATGAACTTTATTTTCTGAACTTCAGATATAAAGTTTTCTTCGCCGACTAACCAGTTACTGAGAACAGATAACATATCTCAATATATAACGCGAAAGAAAATGAAAAAATCACTAATAATTTTTTTTTATAGAAAGATGAGTTGTAGCTACTTGAGACTCATGTGGTCTGTGATGTAGCTTGCCTTCCCTCAGATGTACGAGCGCTCCAGAAGGTGTCCTTAACAAAATCTGTAAACAAATAATGACTTTTAATGTCGGCTCTGGGATTCGAATCCGAGATAATGGAAAGCAAGGAGCTGACCCTTCCAATCGAGCGAATCATGCGGTCATTTAGTGATACATATATCTCTAGAATGCTAACATTCTATGTAAAAAGGTTTCTTTGGTAGTACAAATGTACAAGATTTTTTTTATATACTCCAAATGAGACGCTAGACACGGAGAAAAATGTGTAGAAAATCCGACCACGAGAGGAAAATAGCGATTAGCAAGAATTCAAATTTGGATTGAGAGTTGTCTTGCAAGACAGGTTCCAACTGGTATAGGTATTAAAGTTCACTCATCACATGGTAAGTAGGGTCTAGTTGAGACACCAAAATGATTTCCGGGTGCCTTTAACCTTACCAGCTCATTAGTGAGTACCGATTAGTTCAGCATTACAAGTGAGAAAATTCCGAACCGGCAAGATTCGACGCCACCCAAGGTATAATCTAAAAAATACTAAGTGTGCCAATATTATGAATTGTTTGTATTTTGAGAGTCGATAATATTGATTCCAAAAGAAGTATCACATGCACCACGCATTTCGACGGAGAGACCCATTCAAAAGAGTGCCTCGATTTCGAATGTAGTGATCAAAAATAATACATTCTTTGTCTCCACGCGAGGAATTCAAACCTGCTCTCTTCTGGTTGCTTCGGTGTGAAGGCAAGAGTTTCTCACAACACAGAGAGCACCTGGTCTTGAACCAGCGACCTCTAAATGAAAGAGCACCAACAGGGGTGAGAGGTACTGAGCACCGCCATCATGGCATATGGTTGAGTAGCTGTCTCACAGTTTTAAGATTGAGGGTTCACGACGGCAGGTAGCGGTTGTACTCAAGGAAGTAGCTATTCTTGCGAATGTGATCCCAAATCTTAGCGGCGTAGAGTAACCTGGGAAAAAACAATTTTGATTACTTCGTATTTTCAAATATTGGATGTAATGGATTCCTGGCTGGTTATCATAGAATACAAATAAATTTTGCACAAAAAAATCAAATAATTTTATTAAACATTCTTATCAACTCTGGTGTTGTGTCGACTTTTCACTCACCAGTTCTTCTCACTGAGAGTGTTCACAGTGAAGTGCCGTCGGGCAGTGCCACTCAGCTGTTTCCTCAGCATGGCCATGACCCGAGCAAACTGGTCTCCATCCTGTAGCTCAGGCACCTGGTACACATTGCATGGGCTATGCTCTGCGTCATCTAGCCCCGCCCCTGCCGTCCCGTGCTTGCCAGAGTGGAGGAACAACTTGGACTTGGCAAACGTTGTTGAGTAGAAATCCTGGCAAGTTCAGAATGATAAACCAAGTTGATAATGATAGTGCGTCTACTTGATAAGGGTAACATGTTGGGAGTATTGTGTGCACTTTGACCGCCTCCGTTGATCTCATATTTTCATACCTTCCAAATTGAGTGTTTAAAAAAACTATTATTTTTGTCTCTAAATTACCTAGAAAACTCTGTAGAGTTTTTTTTTTACACTCGGCTAATTTTTGGCAAAGCAGTGAATACCAAAGGCGCATTCGTGAGACTTCCTGCAAAACTTAGCCGAGAGTGTACAAAAAGAACTACATCGTTTTCTAGGAAATTTAGCGACAGAAATAAAAAAAATTTAAATGCTCAATTTGGACCACTCTTTGCCGAGATAAGTGCACCTAAACGAAAAACGGACGGTAGTATCAAATGCAATCTCAACTTCTATTTAAACTGAGTCCTATTGGTTCGATTCCCGATTTTCTTCTTTTACCGCTCTTGCTAACAACTTGGTTGAGTCTGGTAAAATTTTCAGAATTTTAGAATTGAAATTCACCGAGCCGTGAACAGTAAACCAAAAATGGGCCGGCTGAGTGCTCGCGCATGGGCGGGGGTTGGAGTCCTCATCTTTGAATATACTGGGTATTCATAAAGTCCAGCCACAGCTGACTAAAAAACAATCCAAATTTAACATTGAAAATGATTGTATAATGGATGTCTACCTGCTGCCAATTCTCACCCACCTGTATGTCTTCTATGTTTTGTTTGAGAAAGTCAGAGCTAGGTACTTTGTTGTGGATAAAAACTCCTTCAGGAAAATATTCGTAGTATTCTTCTGGCCGATTTGTAATATTGGATGGCTTCAGCATTTCTGTGGTTTGAATGAATCTGAAACAAAATTCAACTCTTTCAAATTCTTGTTATTACCAGTGGCCTGTTCCAGAAACACTCTCTACTCTCAAAATCTCCGATCTCCTTTTCGCAAAAGGGGAGTGATTCTGTTCCAGAAACACTCCTTAAATTCCTGAATCTCCGTTTCAGTATAGTCACCGACGTCACTGTGGCCCAGTGAGTAAGCGCACTAGGCGCTAGGCATTGCATGCATGGTGACCTGGATTCGATCCCCAGCGGGGCAGTGCTCTATACTTGGTTGTCCGGGGTCCACTCATACCTTCTGAGGAAAAATGAGTAGCTATTTTAATGTGTGCAGCGATTAGTGGCGGAATTTCAAGAAAAATAAGATAAAAAAATTAGGATATTAAAGATACGGAAAAAGTTCTATAATTCTGCTAATTTTTATAGCCAACTTGCCGCCAACCCGTAATTTGCAACGGGATATTTTTTTACATTTCATACATAAGTAGATATCACCCCGTACTTTGCAACGGGATATATTTTATAGCCAACCTGTACTTGTAATTATATTATAAAATTGCTTTCAATTTATTATCTAATATAATCGTAAATGCAGTGTTCTACCTAACTTACCTAATGAGGTTGGGGTCAATGAACCAGTCCTGAACAAAGAGAACCACGTGACACACTGAGAAGATGAAAGCCGAGAGCTGTAGAGAGTGGATCTCTAGGGATGCATACTCAGCTGAGGATTTGTTAATGCCAGTCGTATCATAAATAGGGGCAGTTTTCCTCTACAAACATAATGAAAGTAAGAAACCCAATTATTAGTGGACTTGTTTTGACACTCCTTTTCAAAAACATTATTATTTGCTTTACATGCAGGGCACAAAAGATTTTAATGCCTGGAGGGGTCAAAGTTCTTTACTGTTAAAAAACTCTTGGTATTTTTTTTTATTAAAATGTATGATGGGTATACAGAGTGTTTACTTTTTAAACAGTGGATGGTTAATGGGAATTCCAAGCGAATGGAGGGTACTACTCCCGTCCTGACTATCTATCTCAATAAGGAGGTTAAAACCAAATAGAATCAACTAGTCACAATAGATCTCCTTCGCAGAGTTAATTGTAAGGGTTTCACTGAAAAACCTGCAACCAGGTCAGATAATAATAATAATAATAACTCCCAAACTACAGCTGAAATTGATGTCACCCAGCCTGATTTGGGCCGTAAAATTCAATGTACGAGTACCACAGGAAAATAACTTTTCAATCCCGTTTTTGTGTCTACTCGTTCTTTGATATGGTTTCCTCTTAGTTAAATCTTTTGGGATAAACGGAGTTTAAGGAGTAAAACTACACGAAGAAGAGATACACGAGAAATTAATCAAATCTGCTAAAGCGTTACGGCAAAATTTCGGCCTTCTAAATCAATGTAATTTGACAATTCATTCATTATTTATTTTTATGTTTAATCTCTCAAATGCAAATAAAAAATATCTGGATACCGTTTTATGTGCTTTTGTTTGGGTAACTCACAAACTTTGACACCTGAGATTAATAAATTAATGTATGTCACTCAGCCTAATTTGGGTCGGCAATGTGTGCCATAGTCAAATTACCTCTAAATTACGTTTTTCAGTCTCAACTCATAAGGACATTATAACTATCAAAATGGCCTTTTACGTTACTTTGGTTAGTAAGACATACTAAATGAATGAAATAGTGTCAAAGTACATTCGAGAAGGTCAAAATATTATAATAATATATGTTGACAACGCTCAGTTAAATTTAACTTATTTAACAGTAGGAAAAAGACTGACTTCTATATTTTACATGCATGTAAAGATGAAATATAATACTAAAAAATACTGTGTAAGTACATACATATGTGTGTATGTTTGTGTATGTGTGTGTATGTGTGTGTGTGTGTGTGTGTGTGTGTGTGTGTGTGTGTGTGTGTGTGTGATGTGATGTGATGTGATGTGATGTGATGTGATGTGATGTGATGTGATGTGATGTGATGTGATGTGATGTGATGTGATGTGATGTGATGTGATGTGATGTGATGTGATGTGATGTGATGTGATGTGATGTGATCAGTGGCGGCTCGTCGGGTGAAGACACTGAAGACATTTTCACCTAATTTTGAACAGTGAAAACACTACTCATAATCCCTTGAACATGGCACAATTGATCCAACTCAAGAAAAAAAAAAAAAAAAAAAAAAAAAAAAAAAAGAGTAAGCTTTGTGTAAAATAGATCAATGCTGCTTAACATTTCATGTTACTTTCCAAGGAGAACACCAAATGTGAAGACAATTCGAAATTGTCTTCAGTTGTCCTTGAATCAACCAATCAGAGTTGAGTATTTCCAAGTAGGTATCATGAAATATTAGGCAAGAACTATATCTATGTAATATGCTACTGAGGACAGTCTTCAGTTGTATTCAGTTTACATTATCTACACGACCTCATACGAAATGTCACGAAGCCACCACATACCATGCGCGATGTCACGTGTTTTTGATATTAACATTGTTGCCAGTAGCATTATGCCAGACCTAGGAAACCAGTCAATGATTTAGCCTCCCATATCTAGCACAATCTTGTAATATTAAAAAAAAAAAAAAAAATAATAGTAATAACGTAGGCGTTAGGAAAGCAGGATTTTGTGCCAGGAATTTTGGATATTATTTCTCATTTTTTGGGTTCTAGTTTTATACATAGTTCCTAAACGATAGCTGATACCAATAAATTTTAACTACTTAATATGTATCTTGTCAACTATAGTGTTAAAAAGGACATCTCGATTGAAGTCAAATCTCGGAAATAATTATTTAATGTAGGTACCGAAATTGAGCCAAATAAGATAATCTTTTATCTAGTTGTTCCAAGAAGTTTTTAAATAGGGACAATTTTGGTCCTGTTTAAGATCCTGACTATGAAACCACTTTAAAAAAAAAAATCATGAAATTAGACGTTTTGAAATGAAATTCTCAAAAGAAAATTCTGTTCAGGCGGTGTAGTATTATTTTTTTAAATAAATAAATACGTCTTACATGATTTGAGGGATTTCTTTAAATTTAAAATATAGCTCTTGAAGTTTGTAGAAATTTAGCTATGAAATTAACTTGGCAACATTGTATCTCTTATCTTTAGAATGTAAACAAAACTTGTAGGGCACTTTTTAAATTTTATTAGATTATTTTCAAATCTTTTCAACGGTAATCAAGTGACTTTTAATTGGTGTAACTAGTTAATAAAGTTATTTCCCAGTATTTGATACAGGATAGAAACATTATTCCTACCTGATCTGACCTGTGCTTTTCATAATAAGTTGAATATGAAGTAGCTATGTACTTCTTTCAGTGTCAGAAATAACATTATAATTATGCAGGTTGCAGGTAGCTAAGCACACAGCTTCCAGTGAAGTACTTAAAATTATAAGGCAATATCTGTGTTTTTCATAAATAGTCATTTAAACATCAATGGTAACACAAATTTAAGCTGATTTTATATTTGTAGTAAGTATGTTTTCTTAGATTTATTTTGTAATCTGGTGGTGGATTTTCTTCCAGTTTTGGATTGTAATTTTTAGTCTTCAACTAACTTTCTTTCCTTCCCAGTTCTAACCCCTCTTTAAAATGTTGTACCTACCTATCTACTGAGGTATAATCCTAATATTTTTATTTTAATTCCTTTTTACCAACTTTTAGTTAATATTTTTTATTAAGATGAATAATTAATAACAATATTTCAAAGAAACAATGAGATTCCCACAAAATCATGGGGTTCAAACATTGAAAGTAACCCCATTCAGATTAAGAAGTAATGAGGATAAGAAAATATTATGATTACTGGATGTCCAATTTCTCCAATTACTATAACCACCACTAAAAAAGTAAAGCAAATGCCTGCCCCACAGCCATACAGTTCAAGCCTGAATGGTTTATGAAAAATGAATGGCTGTGTACCAGCTCAAGTGTTGATAAATTGTTCTGCTGGCCTTGTTTATTTATTAGGTACCAAGTGTTCTCCAAAAAAAGTACCTATAAAAACTTATATGATGCAAAACTGGTATGAGAGAAAATCATGCTCTGCAGGGAAACAGCCATAACTTACAATGGGCTGTGTTTATGAGACCATAAGAACTAAGATCTGATAAATTAATAATTTTATTTTTTCAATACTTCTGGGTATAATTTGTCTTCACCTAGTCTTGAAGTCAGGAGCCGCCACTGGATGTGATGTGATGTGATGTGATGTGATGTATTGTATAATGAAAGATATAGCTTAATATTTTGGCATACCGTGGATATGGACTGAAAAGTTAAAATTACCTGCAAGACACTGATGTCCATCAGGGATGGAGACAGGACGGGCTGAGTATCCAATAGAATTAGACGGTTGCTTGAGATGTAGATGTCCATGCCAGTTGTACAATGAGCACAGCGTAGAATGTGATCTTCAGTCTGAGCTGGGAATATGCTGGAGAAATGAGAATGGTGTTTTAAAAAGACTGCTAGGGAAGAAAACTAATTTCACTAAAAGAAACTGCACAAGTGTTAATAAAGGCTTGGTTAGTTTGTAAATCCCAGGTTCCTTGGTTACCTACTACAAAACTTTCAATTATAATGACTTTGACTTACCAATAACAACACACAATGGAAAACTCGGAAAATTGGAATTGATAAAAGACATGGTATAGTAACAAGGCAAACTTGTCACAAAGAAGAAACTTGTCACAAAGAAGAAATAAAACTATGCTCTCTTTATAATGATGTTTTTTGGGGGGGGGATATGCTCCCCAACACTATTTCACGTAAAAAATCTAAATTTTGGGTTTTTAGATTTTTCTCCTCATTTCTCCCTTTGGAAAGAGACCAAGAGGTCGACCCAAATCAAGATGGTGGGACCAAGTTCAGAAAGATATTATGCTGGCATGTAACCTGTCAGAGGAGGATGCAGAAAATCAAAATAAATGGAGACCAAACATTGTTGATGCTAGAGACCAACTGAGGTGTGCGTGGACATCTGGCCATGGATGTAAGTGTAAGTTTATAAAATATAAAAAAGAGGTACTTTACAAATTTTACATATGTAGGGATATTTAGGTTTTGAGTCAAGTACTTGCAGCAACACAATAGTCCATTCACCCTTGACTGAGAGGATTTAACTACCTGTGATTGGCATTGCTGACTAGGTTGGAGAGCAGGGTTGACTTGCCACTACCCTGCAGTCCAATGACCCCTATCACGGTAAAGTCTGTCTGCTCGGTGAGAAACTCTTGTAGTGGTCCAGGGTTGAACTCCAAATTCTCATCAATAAGCTTGATGGCAGTATCTTTCATAAATCGATAGGGGGCAAGCAATGTTTGTAAATTTGAGATTGATGGAACCTTCAGAGTGTTGTTTGGTGCTGGTCCATTTGGAACATCAGCCTTGGATCTGAAAGTTTTAATGATGTTGAATAAGTACAAGAAAGGTTGTTAGAGGCTGGTTATAAGTTTACCTTACAAAGATGAAGCTGGAATGCCACACTTCTTATTTCATTTTATAGTACTTACTTCATTGTATTGATAATAAAATTTAGTTGTTATCAAAATAAAGAAAGGTTGTTTGAATTTAATTTCACATCATTGTTTGTGAAAAAGCATGATATGATCCCAGGTAAATATTGAAGACAGATGACAGTTTTAGAGAGTTATGAATCTAGCTGATGTAGTAAAATGTTGTAAATCCATAACTAGGTTTTGATTGCTCTACCTTGGATTTGGTGAAGATGCATCTCTGGATTTCAAGATAATAGTTGGTTGTACTGGTGGAGCAGGAACCTGCAGGGAAGACTCTATTGATTTTCCTTGAGCATTCTTCTCTGCAGTGGTCTTTGTTAAGATGGAGGGCGCTTTCTTAGATGAAGGAAAAGGATTTCCATCATCTTTCTCCTAAAATAATAACACAAGTGTTACAAAATGAAAGATCTAAACAGTTTGTGTAATGGGAAGTACTCCCTGTCGCAAGTGGACGGTCTAACAAAGTACAACTTTACTATCTCCAGACCATTGTTCTTTTTCTTTGACACCATTTTACACACTCCTACACATTTGTAGCCACTCTAAAGAAAGCAGTCTTATTCTGAACCTCAAATCCACTCATAACAATCACTAGTAGACCATGCTTGACTATATAATAAACCAAAAGTTTTTGGGTAATGGGAATAGGGAAAGTCTCAATGATTGATTGATCAATGATTGATTTATTTTTTCTCTACAGTTATAGATTATTTCTTTTAGCATTACCTAATAACAGAAGCTTTTAATTGGTCATGTATCAATTTTTGAACCGGAATTGGGACCTTCTTTCTAGTTTTTCCCTAGGATTTTATGTGGAATTTTTGATACATACATACATTACATAAATGTACATATCCATAATTGTTCTGTCCTAAGGAACAGGTTGATACAAATAGCCTCTCCACAAAATTCTATTATTATATTTTAAGTCATTGCTTCCAGCTTGACTCAGTTGAAATTACTTCTACTAATTTTGACCGTACCAGTAGTGTTTTGGAGTCTTCCATAGTGGACTTTTCCAAATATATAAGATAGATACACTTTGGCTCATTGTATGTTCTCCAGCAAACCTAGAGGAACCATGTTTCTTTACATGATGAAACTCAACTTATAATAAATTAGTAGATCATGAAATGGTACATCAATCTGGCCATGCTACTTGAAATATAAAATTAGATAGCTAGTCCATTCATTAATGGTTTCAAAACTATTGAATCCATCCATCTATCTTTTATTACACTATAGTTGTGGTGTGCTGGTTATGCATGTCAAGATCTATGGTGATACACGCTTCTTTTGCTGTAGTATAATTTTAGGAGATTTGTCAGATCCGCCTCTGTCAATTTTTTTTTTCTTGTTGGTCCACTAGTAGGTGTGAGATGATAATTTTAATTTTATTTTAATGTTGTAGAATTTTCTGCATTTGTAAAGAATGTGGTGTACTGTACAGTCAGTAGTTGGTTGCAAGTGTCATGGGTAGATGGGGTTGTTTTGTTCATGTGAAAATATGAGTCAAGATTGTGTGACAGCTACTTGTTGGTGATGGGTTAGCTTGGCAAGGAGGACAGTAGTTTCAATGTTGGTCTTTTGCTTGTAGTTTGTTGTTAAACAACCATTTCGTTTTCCAACTTTGTATAATAGTAGTAATAAAGTTTTAAGTTCTTTTTTCAGGTCAATGGCATCTATGAGGCAGTCAAAAGGAGCATGCAAGATGAATTATTTTGTGGTGAGTTGATCAGTCTGCTTGCCCATTACTGTACATGTTATGGTACCCAAAGGATAACTCAGTTTTTTTTTTTTGTTTGATAGCATAATATTTTCAATTATTGATGCATAGAAGGGGTGTTTGTTCTGTCCATGTTCCATTGCTAATATAGATCTGAGAGAATCTGAACTGTAAGGTTGTCCTTTTCATTCTTCTTATGAGAGAGGTACCTAAGTTCATGGCCATCATTTCAGCTGTGAAAGTGGAGTTGTACTAGTGAGTTTGTTGAAACTGGGCAACATTGCTATAAAAGGCACTTGCAATTGCATGCTCACTTTTAATAGTGTAAATAAGGAGTTTCTTGAATGCACTGAAGAAGCTGCTACAGGCCATTTTAGTTAGGCTTGACCAACTTAACAATAGTCCATATTTTTTTATTCAAGTGGGGTGGCCAGATTGATGTACATTTTTACCATCTACTAATTGTTAGTTAATTCTCCATCATGGGGGCCAGGTAGTGTCCTAACAATATTATGTAAATCGATTACACTCCCTTCAAGTATTGGCACTTACCTTAGAACGGTATCCCTTGTTATGTCGTTTTTTCCTGTTTTCTCGACTCTGTTCATGATCGCCCATTTCAAGTCCGAATTATCAGGACAAGGGCATTTTGTGGTATCAATTTTAACAGACAATATGGTTTGAAACAACCAAAAACTAGTAGTTTCAATTTAAAAATTTGACTTTCAAGTTTCAAACCTACACGATAAGATAATTTCAACATAATATTTGAATATTTCCCGCACTTACTATTCGTTATACTGCTCTGCCATTTTATAACGACTCGTTAACATCTCGTTAACGGCAATCGCGCGCCATTTTAAAAAATTGGCGGCAGCGCGAACGTTCAAAACTATTCTTTTCAGTTTTTAAATTTTTAATTACATTTTCATTTCTCTATCTTCTATCTTTCAAAAGGAACGTCCGAACTTAAATCCCAAGAAAATAAATATCCAAACAACCATCAATAATTGTTTTACTGAAGGTAAAGTACATTTTATTCAGTTGATAGGAGCAAGAGGCTAAATTACTTCATTCATGAAAAATTTCTCAGCAGAATGTTGATGTTGAATCAAAGAAGCAACTCTAAAAACCATTTCTCAGTCAGTTGTTAGATCCTCCATTCTCATTCTGAGAAATCACATACAGTAGAAATCGTTTATAACGAACTTCAAGGGACCGGAAAGATTTGTTCCTTATAGCCGATGTTCACTATAACCGATATATCGCCTATAAGGAACAAGTTCACTATATCCGATATGTATCGCTTGTAGAGAACAATGTATGTTATAAGGGAACTTCGTAAGACATGAAAAATGTACAATTATGTATGAATGTAGGTACAATCATAATCCACTAATTCAAAATCTGAAACAATACTAACTTTGAGGTGCTAATAAAATGATCTAAATTAGACAGGTCACTCATCTACTCCTTGACAAAGACCTGCATAACTAAACATGGTTTCTGTTTTACTCACACAGCATCAAAATGAATTTTGTACGTTATAACCGATAGAAAGTAGCCACGGGACTTGAAAATTTGTTCGCTAAAGCCGATATTGTTCCTAATAGCCGATGTTTGTTATAAACGATCCTACCAATGTTAATTTTCCATAAGACTCCAAGGGACCGGAGATTTTGTTTGCTATAGCCGATTGTTCGTTATAAACGGTGTCGTTATAAACGATTTCTACTGTATATGGAATCTAGTATTGTCATCGACCCTATATTCATTACTCTCAAATATTTCAACATTATATTTTCATTCAAATCTACCTGCACATACAAACTTCCCCTGAATTCAACTACAGTAGAACCCCCTTATTATGAACTTCCGATAAAATGAACTTTTTTCCAGCCAATTTTTTTTTGTTGCAGCTATTACAGCTTAAACAAATGAAATCTTAGAGAATAAGAGAAAACAAACAAGAATTACTGACTTCTTTAGATCCTCACAATATCAAATTCAATTTTGATTTTTGACAAGATCTTCACACCAGTTTTTTTTTTTTAATTATTTTTTAATTTTTATTGTTATTTGAGGTAGGTACCAATTTGTATTGATTTGAAAATGTTCTTTAAATTATGAGAATTCCATTATTTTTACTCTAGATTTTATGTTGTTTTTTTCCTTTCCAGTCAGTATTCATGACCTCATTTCACTGTGAGAAATACAAATGGATGAGGTTCAGCTGGATGATGGCTTGTCAGAAGACTGGCCCAAAGAATTTTCTGAGCTCAAGGTGAGCTTGTAATCTCAAGGAGATTTATGTCAACAAACTGTAATACAAATACATATTTTTAACCCTGAATCAATACAATATTGATGCAATATCAACACAATATCAATGCAATTTAAATACAATATTAACACAATATCAGTATAATAATATCACAGAATCAGTACAGTATTAATGCATGTACAATTTTATTATTGTATACCTAAGTTTCTTCTATGTTTAAATACCAAATATGTCAGAAATTGATTTTCATAATTATATTTTTTCCAATCAAAACCAAAAATCAAAGTTTTTTTTTTCATATATATTTTCTTTAAAGTTTATTTATTTATTTATTTAATAACAGGATAACATATACAAAGGTATTTTTCCTAAGCTAAAGCTTCTAAGAAATATCTTTTATAGTTTACAAGATATTTGATTTTTTCTTTTATTTTTGTATTCCAGGAACTTGAAAAGCTATTGCGGTGTAATATATGCAAAGATTTCATGAAGACTGCTTTAATAACTGGATGCTCTCATTTGTGTAAGTTTTTTTTACAGGATAACCTTAACTTATCATATCAAGATAAAATTTAAATGAATCAAAAGAATATATAATAAGTATAAAAAAATAAAATAATTATTTATGATTTTATTTTATCAAAATCAGAACATCAAATCTGTAATGTAATGAACACCTGTTTTTCTGAACCTATTACATACTGACCACAGTAGCTTGATTGATAAGGTTGGGACCAACTTTTTTTTTTTTTTTTAAGTGGGGTTTAACGTCGCTTTCAACTGCCATGGTCATATCACGACGGGGGTTTTACCCTCCATTCACAGGAAACTCACAAACCTGCTACTCACATTGACCTCACCCAGCCTGAGTAGGGCCTGGAAAAGCCAGCGTCACGAGAATTAGAATTTGAATGGTCACCCATCCAAGTCTTAACCTCGCTGGATGTCGCTTAACTGCGGTTTTCTGAAGGGAACCGGTGTAACATGCCATCGACGCTGGCTGGACCAACTTTAAACCCTCAAATAGAATGCAGGGTTGCCACAGTCAGTTATTATCAAGAATTGCCAGGGAAATTCAAATTCTGTCAGTTAATGTCAGGGAAATGACTCAGATGTCAGTAAAAATCTGAAACTAAAATAATAATTGTAATAAATGCTTGAAAGTTTTTTTTTTTTTTTTTTTTTTTTGACCCTATGATGTAAAAGTGTAGTTTCTTGTTAAAACTTAGTTTTGCCTTCTTCAGAATTGAAAAATCTTATTGTTGAATTTTTAATGTGTTAAGGTTGTTTTTGTCTGTTTAACCAAAATGGTTGAACACATCAAAAATGTGTGTACCTGTACATATACATACCCTCCTTAAAAATATAAATTGGAATGAGTCAAGAATGATATAACTTTTTTGAATGGTTGCCAGTACTCAAAACAAAATAATGAGGAGTATACTAAATGTTAAATTAGAAAATAAGAAGAAAGGATATAAAGAAAAAGCTCCAAGTAAAAAGAGTTGAATATATTGCAGCTGACCTAAAATTTAAATGGGCAGGTCATATGATCAGAACACAAGACAACAGATGTTCAAGGTCCGTGACTGAATGGATCCCAAGAGAACAGAAAAGATGTAGAGGCAATCACTTTTACTGGTTTTTATCACTTTTAGTGATTTTCACCAGTATGAAGTTTTAAATATAAAAGTGGGTATACATACGTTGTGGCACAACTTGAGTTGTGTGTTAACTCAAAAGAACACTTCTGTCCCTTTTATTTCAAGTTAGTGGGATTCTATTGTATTTACTCATAGTATTTAATTATTTTTACTTTCCTTATCATAATAAGGAAAGTATTGTATCTGTCGAAAATTTGACCTACCCAGTTTTTCACATTTCTAGGCGAATCATAGCCTCAGGATACCAAAAAAGTTGTTTTCAGCCATTGGTCCGTGCGTCTGTCTGTCCGTTTGGCGGAATTCGACTTCTTTTTGATGGATAAGGAAAGTCATGTGACGTTTACAACAGATTTTTATCTATTGTATTTACTCGTAGTATTTCATTATTTTTATATATGCGCGATATTTATTTTGTTGGCCTTTTATATTATTTTATTTTATTTTTGAAATACATCTAAGAGACCAGACTTTCCCATTGTTATATCTGGATACTACCTAATCTGATACCTATACAGGGTGGACCAAAAAAACGTTTACACCCGTTAATGGTAGATTACTGACGACATTTCCAGGCCGGATCTGCAATCCGTTTTTTCGGATTCGCCTTCGTAACTGCAGAAAGTGATTTTTTGCAACTTTCCGAAAAAGTCCGACTTTGGCTTATTCTTCAGGTCAGTACTTTTTTCCTGTTAAAGATGAGTTCATTCTGAACAATTTTGCAGAAAGCCAACAAAATTTCAATGTTTCTAGCTACACTACTTTGTTTTTTACGATTTGGTTTGTCATATTTTTTTACACCTGAACAGAAAAAAACACCCAAAAAAACTTTTTTACTAAATAAAACACTCGACATTTGTCCGAATAAATTTTGGCACAGACATGGGCAAGTTTGATAAAAGTTGGCGGCCGCCCCGAGGATGCTAAAAAATAATTTTACGATTTTTTATCACGTGATTTTCTGGGAAAAATTAATAGATGTTTGCCAAAAACTCTTCAAAAATCCTAAGAGTTTTCTAGCTGTAGACTGTGTAAGGGCGTCTTGTATTGTTTACATAAATTGTTTACATTGCTTTTTTTTAATACCGCGGTCTCACATGCCTTCATCAGCCAGTTTAGGAAAATTCAAATGATAAATTTCGTGCTTCTCAGATTGTCAGTGGTGTTAGCTAGATGTGGTCGTGCTAGGAGTGTTAGTCGCATGACCGAGGTTCAATTCTCGACGGTCAATATTATTTTCATTATCAAAAAAATCTGATGGAATATTTTATTCATACCTGTATCTGACCTGTTGTAACACCAACAACTTATGGTTTTTTTGGGGGTAATACCATCTGTAAATTGAGTTATATCAGATACTATTGGTATCACAATACACATAATTATTATTCATGTAAGCCCCTGAGAGACTGCCTTGATAATGTAAGGATGGTTTTTCTTATGCTTCCCTACGAGAAAAAAAACTAGCGAATTTTCCAAACGAAAATAGAGTTTAAGAAATAAATCCAGTTAAATATGTAGGTAGGTTCTTCTATCATAAACAATACTAATTAAATAACAAATATTTACCGATTGCCAACTCTTAATAGAAGTCTTGAAAAAAACAAGATGATATTTTGTAAAATTAATAAACTTTTGCAGTCTTTATTATGTTTTATACTATTTCATATAACCAAAAAGGTATTTAAAAAAACATTTTGTGTTATTATGTTAAATGAGAAACGATTAGACGCGCACGATTAGCTCAGTGGTAAGCTAGTCCACCGGGTCCGAACGCCAGAGCCAGCAAAAAAATTCATGAGTACTAAATAAAAAAGACTGTTGCCATTTTTTATTTAGCCATAGTACACACTATGGATTCTCCTCACACAAATTTTTGAAACCAATGGTAACTTTAGTACCTTAGTTCTAACTCAGAACTGTCTCTCTCTCTCTCTCTCTCTCTCTCTCTCTCTCTCCCTCTCCCTCTCCCTTCTCAATTCCCTTAGAGGAACTGTTGGAAGTGGCGTCCACCTTCCTGGATGCAAAGGTTGAACCTCTTCATCATGTTCCGTCGAATGTTGCGGAGGATTCCAGGTTTTCTGTCAGGTCATCGAATGCCAACAGGATTCTTGCTACCAGATTTCGTAAATTATGTTTTTCACGTGATCCCAAATGTTCCTGTTGGCAACTCCATATGCTAAATGCGTATCTACCATTTCAGCATCCGAATTATACTAATGTAACTTGTACTGAAAAAACTCAAGAAGTTTAAAGATAATATTTCATAGAATGCAGAAAAATATCCTTGAAAGCTATCATCGAGAAACAAACAATCATTCATTTGACTGGCCTTTAATTAATTTCAAGGAAAATAATTATCAGACATAAATAGCTAATTACTCTTTGAGTACAAGACGACCCTACACGGTCAACACTTTTAAGATTTTGAACATCATTTTTTGAGACTCACCTGGTTTGTTTACCCAGAAGATCACGTGATAAAAAATCGTAAAATTATTTTTTAGCATCCTTGGGTTGGCCGCCAACTTTTATCAAACTTGCCCATGTCTGTGCCAAAATTTGCTCGGGAAAATCTTGAGTGTTTCAAAGTGTAAAAAAATTACATGAGAATTTTTTTTCTATTCAGGTGTAAAAAAATATGACAAACCAAATCGTAAAAAACAAAGTAGTGTAGATAGAAACATTGAAATTTTGTTGGCTTTCTGCAAAATTGTTCAGAATGAACTCATCTTTAACAGGAAAAAAGTACTGACCTGAAGAATAAGCCAAAGTCGGACTTTTTCAGAAAGTTGCAAAAAATCACTTTGTGCAGTTATAAAGGCGAATCCGAAAAAAACGGATTCCAGATCCGTCCTAGAAATGTTGTCAGTAATCTACCATTAACGGGTGTAAACGTTTTTTTGGTCCACCCTGTATATTATATTTACGTATCCAACAATCATCAAAAAACCATTATATTGTATTTTGCCAATGCTTAGCTACTATTATTGCCTTCTGGTCTGCGTTGATCAAGTCCTGGTATGTACATGTTGTTTCAAGTTTTGGACAGGTACGAAGGTGTTCCATGGTTTGGATTTCATCGCATTCACATTTATCATGTGCCTCAAACCCCCATTTAACCATGTTGTATGCACAGCGACCTACTTCTGTTCTCAACCGATTCAAACTTTTCCATGTTGGAAAGGGTAAATCAGCTCCTTTTGAAATATTTTCGTTGAGATCAAATGGGGATTCGGGTGCTATGATCTTCCAGAGTTCTATTCTTCTTGTATTAGGGGCTGTTTCAATTTCTTGTGTTGTGGCTATAAAACTCTTTCTGGACTTCAGTCTTCTTAATGGCGAATGGTAACCATACATTACGTGTCTAGGGTCATACTTCTGTTTTCCCCTTTCTATTTCTGCAGCAACTTGACGGCGGACTACAGGTGGGGCAATTCCCGCTATCGGATAGAGTTTGCTTAAGGGTGTAGGTTTTAAACATCCGGTTAAGATTCTGACTGACTCATTGATTGCGACGTCAATGTTTTTCGCATGAGCGGAATTTCTCCATACTGGCGCCGCATACTCTGCTGCAGATGAACATAAAGCTAGAGCTGATGTTCTTAGGACGCTTGAATCTGCTCCCCATTTTGTTCCAGTGAGTTTTCTGATTATATTGTTCCTAGACATAACCTTCTGTTTTGTACTTTCACAATGTTGTTTGAAAGTAAGGGTTCTGTCTAACTTGACACCGAGGTATTTAGGTGATGGTGAATGTTCTAGATGTTGACCCTGCCATGTTATGTTTAATGACCTGTTGGCCTCTCTGTTTTTCAAGTGGAAGGCACACACTTGGGTTTTTTGGGGGTTTGGTTTAAGATGGTTGTCATTGAAATATTTAGAGAGAACATTCAGAGTAATAGTCAGTTGATTTTCAACTTCCTCAAAGGTGTCTGCTTGTGATACAATGGCAGAATCATCGGCGTATCTGAACTGTCTAGTTGGTGGGACATTAGGTTGATCGTTACTGTAGATGTTGTACAGCATTGGCGCCAAGACGCTCCCTTGTGCCAGGCCATTTTTCTGATCTCTCCAGCGGCTGTTTTTGTTCTGAAATGATACATAGAATCTTCTGTTTTGGAGGATGCATTCGACAAGACGGGTGAGTGTAAAATCCTTCGTTAAGTTATATATTTTGTGGAATAGGCGATTGTGGTTAACAGTGTCGTACGCTGAACTCAAATCAATGAAGGCAACACCTGTTACCTTGTTTTTCTCAAAGCCATCCTCGATGTACTGAGTTATATTGAGAACTTGACCGCAGCAAGATTTACCTGGTCTGAAACCGGCCTGATCGGGTGAAAGGGCATCATCTACAAAGTTACTAATCCTGTTGATCATGCGTTCAAATACTTTGAACAAGTGACAAAGTAGGGAGACTGGTCTGAAGTTTTTAACATTATCGGGTCCCTTTCCTGGTTTCAACAATGCCACTACGTGAGCTTGTCGCCACATTTTAGGTATTTTGAAATTAATAACACAATTGTTGCACATTTTCTGATACCTACATAGGCATGCAAAAGTAACAAAAAAGTTTCATCAGAGGATTTTCTGAAAGATATTTCCAAATTTGCTTGAAAATCAGGTTACTATAACGAACTTTTTTAGTGTAAACGATGTCGCAATAACTGGAGGAGCTCAATGTAATGGTATAGGAAAATTCAAGGGCCCGAAAAGTCCCGTCGTTATAAGTGAAATGTCGTTATATCCGGTGTCGTCATGAGTAAATCATCGTACCATTTCCCCTCCCCCCTCCGATATTTCATTCCAGTTATTATTTTAAAGCTGGGCATAGCTTGAATGGGTTACTTTATTTGTTTTTTTTTTTACACAAATTTAACCCCCAGAAAATAAAGAGATGAGTTTTTTTCTTTTTTTATTATTTGAGTAGTTTCCAAGAAACCCAGGCCTGCATGATACTTCATGGAAGCCATATAAAGTTTTCAGTGAAAGGTTTTAATGGGATGATTTCAAGTACCAACCTTTAGACTTCTGATATGAAAGAAATGAAAAAGGTGCCATTTGTCTTTGATTTCAGTTTGTTCTTACTGCATTCGTCAGTCTATTCAGTACCGTAATCAATGTCCTGCCTGCTTTGCAGAACTTTATGATAATCAACTGCGACCTGAGAGAACATTAGATGAGGTAAAATTAGTGTTTCTGTAAGATTGTGCTGTCTCAGTTTAATTGAGTGACATGAGATAGCTGATACTGAATAAGAATACATATAACATTAATTTTCAGTACTAAACTCTCTAACCAGCTTCTCAAATTAACATCACCAAGCCTGAGTAGGGCCGATAATAGCCAGCATCACGAGAGTCTATCTTTGTTGGACGTTGCTGAACTTCAGTAATAGAACGAGAACTGGTGTATTCAACACACCATGCTGACGTACTTTTCATTTTTAGTGCCAGATTTTGACTCTTTTTTTTATGGTGATTTAATAAAAAAAACTTTTGAAAGTAAGAATAACTTTACATCTCGAATTGCCTAAAACCCAAGTACCCAGATGTTAAAGAGGCACTGAGTAAAAAAATATACTCTATGACAAAAAAAAAATTCTCTCTCCAGGTTGTGCGGATATTTACCAGTGTGAAGCGTAAAATGCTGAAGAGGCTGCAGATATCTTATGCCGCTTGTCCTGAAGATGAAGGAAAAGTCAAGCCTCCTGCCACACAGCACACTACCACTCAAGAACAGCACAATAAGGTAATGTAATCTTACCTAAGTAATTGCTCGATATTACTTTTTTAGTCTCATTAGTAATATAGTTTTTCCAAGCCTAAATTAAATATACTTGTAAAAAATATAACTAATACATTATTGTGTGTTCAGAATTGGTATGAAAGATGGAAAAAATGTTATAATATATATTTATTTACAACATATTGATAACCTCCAGAAAAGGTCCATACCATTAAAATTAGAAGTTCCTAGGAACATCTAAAAATTCCTGAAGAATTTAAAAATCAAATCAGGAACATCTAAAAGTAACTGTAACATCTACACTGAATGATCTTACCACTTGAAACGTCCACAAATATGAAAATAATTGAAATCGGAGCAAAAAAATATTTTTTTTTACAAAAACAAAGCCAATACTTCCGATGGAAATAGGACAACTCCCTTAGAAACCTAGAAAAGAAAAAAAAATATATAAAACTATAACAGACTTTATATGGAAATAAATTAGTATAGAAGTAAAGAAAGAGAGAAGAGATAAAATAAGAAGAGAACACCCTATGAAAGGGGACCAAACACCTGCATTTGAAGTAATGTTTTCCCAAACGGTTCCGAATGCAGGTGTTTTAAAATGAGAGGAAGGTTTTAGTGGGTAGGTGTGCACTGTTTCCAGCACAAATCCCACACTGTTCATCATGCTCCCACATGATGTTCGTCTTCTGAAGATTTCCCCCTCTCAAAAAAAAAAAAAAAATACTTCCGATTTCTAATATTAGAATTTTTCGGAAGTAAAATTAATGATTTGAAGCATATAATTAAGATGTACCTTTGATTTTTATATTTACAAAAACTCCCATTAGGTGTCCAACATTGGTGGGACAACCTGTATATAGGAAAGTCGAAAGTGCGAAACAACAGTGAATCATCTTGTATTGACCCCAAATGATAGAAAAACACACCCCTATCGCAATTTTTAACTGCGTAAAGAACAATAGCTTCCCCCATAAGGGAAAATGATCTAATAAGAACGTATAATGTTTATTCCACTTGCTGAATAGGCTCAAGCTAAAATGTCCACTTCAGTCCTTCTATTCAACTCCCCTCGCAAGCTCAACCCAGCAGAGTCTCCAGCTATTGTGAAGCACAGAACTGTTCCCGACATGTTCAGTCCCAGGAAACTGTGTTCCTCTCAATCATCTAAACCAGGGAGTTCTAGCATGGCCAAACAGATATCCAAGAATAACAATGAGACTCCTGCTGTAACTGAAGGTACAGTTGGTTCTGTACCCTGTCCGGTGTGCAATGTGGAAATACCTAACAAACACATCAATCTCCATCTGGACGAGTGCTTAGCTAGGGCTAATGGAGCTCCGCCCAAGAGGTAAGATTACAAAAATAGAAACCCCTTGCGTAAACCGTCGAGTATTAGCTAATTTTTTTATATGAATAAAACAAATAAAACGAATATTTTACTCTTCTATCGCGATCTGGCTGCAAATATTTTCCATTGTCCGCCATTTTTAAGCAAAAAAAAAAAATTCTGTTCAGTCGCGATCCGGCTGCAAAAAAAAAAACAAATAAAACATGGCGACAAAAGAAAGTATTTTCTAAAATTATGAATATGAAAAAAATAATATTTACTTTTTCCGCCATGTTTTATTTGTTTATTTGCAACCGGATTCCGATGGAAAAGTAAAATAATAGATATTTATTTTATTTGTTTATAAATGGCGGAAAATGGAAAATATTTGCAGTCAGATTGCGATAGAAGATATAGAAGTTTTATTCACTTTATTTGTTTTTTTTCCCCCATTTTTTAAATATTTTTATATTCATAATATAAATATAATAAAATACGCTTTATCAAAATTTTCAAAATCAGGAATGAGACCTATGCTGCTAAAGGAAAAGTCAACCTTTAAAAATAAATACAGTCAAACCTGGATATATTAGAACCCAAGGGACAGAGCAAAAAGTCTATTATGTATAATAATAAACTGTACGTCACGCGCTTATAGCAATATTTATTTATCACTTAATTTCCGCGCCGCGCCGCGTCACATCGTCATCCTGGCAAAGTGTTTTAACCTCACCATGAGCAAATTTCTTTCACGTTTTTTTTCCCCAATTTAGATGAAATTTTCAGGGTATGTTCCTCACATGCTCCGTTATCAATTTGTACCTACCATATGTTTGTGTACAAGTACATTTAAAATTGTATGGTGAACAAAAACCTTTGTGCGTTTTTTCAACGCGCTCTTAACTACACTGAGTGACAAATTTAGCGGATTTGTCAAAAATTGGTACAAAGATAGTAAAGACATGAAAGAAATTTTTCAATATTCAATTAAGTACCTGTCATTGTCGACTGTTCAATGATTTTTTCAAAATTCATTATTTTGGATTCAGAGGAATAATAACGTATCCACTGTCCATCAAGGCTCAACATTTTTGAGACAAGAAAGAATGAGGATCAATACATAAAGCAAGAGAATATTACTAATCTTAATCCAAAATAATGAACTTTGAAAAAATCATTTAAAAACAGTTTTTTTTGTACACCCTGTATGGGAAAGGTCGACAATGACAAGCACTTCATTAAATTATGAAAATTAGCCTTCGTGTTTTTGATATCTCTGTACCAATGTTTGTGTGATTTCCTCAATTATGAAAAATGTTTTGTCCAACAAGAAATGCACACATTATATGAGAAAAAACCTATGCGTTCTGCTAAATTTATATCTAATTTCATAAAATACACATATAATTTACCCGAAAGATCACTTGTTAAAGCTTTTAAGGCTTTAATGATCCATTATTATTACTATCAACTTATTGTAATGGGGACTCGTGTGATGTTCATACCACTTTATTTGTTTTGTTTCAGTCAACCAATGAATAAACCCTCTCGCGATCCGTTGCCAAAGCTAGTCCTGAGTTTGATGAAGGAGAAAGAACTGAAACACTACTGCAAGAAGTATAGTCTGAGCATGCTAGGAGACAGAAAATGTTTAATAACTCGAATACAAAGGTACATACTTAATGAAACTTGCATTTATTTAATCCCTCTATCCACCACTGTTAGCGATTGAAAGAGGGCAACTGCAGGCGTCAGCATCACTACCCATAAATACTAGTCATAAGTGAAACCTAGTATTCCTTGATAAATTGCTAAAATCTATATCTATAAAATGAAGCTGTCTGTATATGTGTATGCATATGCAATTATGCATGTATGTTCTTTATACAAATCCACACCATTTGACTGATGAACTACAACAACAAAAAATATCAACATCCAAGTCAGATAATAATAATAATAGCAAGATATTGGAATATCAGAACTCTTGCTCTAAAATCTCAAGAGGTAATTTCTCACCCAACTATGCCACTCATGAGCTTGGCTTATTTTATAAAGAGAATTATTATTAATTAATTTTCAAATCAAATCGAAATTCTTCTTTCATTACTTTTCTGTGCAAACAAACAGTCCTTGGTAAGATATGCTATGCCCAACTTACTTTGTGATGTCTACATCTTGCATTGAGCAAAATATCTTAGTCATCTTGTTGGTGTTCATAGGTACACAACACTTTACAACAGCGAATGTGACAGTCTGAATCCTCGCAGCACACAAGATATTATTCGTCAGATAGAGAGAGAAGATAAATCCATTACTTCCAATGCAACGGCCAAACCTCTTTTCTCTCAGATCACGAGAAAAACAGATCCGAAAATAATTGAAGAAGCTAATACCAAATATTGTAAGTATGAAACGAAACGGAGATCGTAGCCAGAATAGTAATAGACATCATTCATACAGTCGCAAAATAGGGCTTGAGAGTCCTCTTAATCCAGCAGTTGTTTTGTCATTATTACGAGAAGAACAAAAAAGAGGTCGAACAAGCTCAAAGCTGTACTATATTAAGTATCTATTTTTTTTTTTTTTTAGTATTAAAGCACTTGAAACTTCTGGTAACAAGAAGAAATAATTGAGTGCCCAGGTCTTTTTTTATAATTCTAATATTGTTCATGGGCAAAATGCTTTTAAGTCTATCATAATACTTAAGTTATCGAAAGAAAAGTTAAAGCAATACGTCTAAATTGAAAAACAAGTCCGTTTTAAAACAAAAACAAAAAAATCTATGTAATTCCAGTGCAAGACAACAAGACCGCGTTTCAGAAACTTATTGAAAACATGAAATCAAAAGATGGAGAGAACATTGTGCGGTGTCCTCGACCCTCCATCAGCAGAATACTGAGTGACGATGAAGAAGATGTAAAGCCGGAACCTGCAGCTATCGCAGTAGCTACAACGCCAAAATCACGAATAATCAACAAGGTGGGATTTTTCCCTATTCTTTTTTAGCAGAGATCACACATTGAATTTTGTGTGATCTCAAACGTTGGATTAGTGACTTTATTGGTCTTGAATCTATCCATATAAACATAGCAATCCATGTGCTGCTGATGATTCCGGTTTTACTCAGCCTGGGTGAGAAGATATTTTCCTGCCAATGGTGGGTAAAACCTATGGTATGTCATATGGCATACTGTTTTAAAGGCTTCATTGAGAGTTCATTGCAACAAATTTCAGTGAGCTACGACATACTGTTAAGATATTAAAGTTGGTCCATGCCCGCCTGACTGCAACAGTCAAGGCCCCCTTGTAGATTTTTTTTTTTTTTATTACAAAACTTAACCCCCAAGAAAAAACTGAGAGACTTTTGGAAGCCCTGTACATGTTGTAATTGTGAAAGTTCTTGTGATGGTCACTTTTAAAGTTGCAATCAACAAATCAAATACAAACTTTCCATACCTCCATAATTTCATCTAATTTTTTTCTCTATATAATTCTTTATTTCTAGGGTGGTGCAGATAATCAGAGTTCTACTCCAACCAGAAACAAGAAAACTCATCCTCCACCATTGTCTCCTGAAATAAAAGTTGCAATCAGTCCTTCACAAAATCGCTCCGGTAGTCCTTTACCAGGAATTTTCCAAAGTCCCTCTTTGATAGATTATATGAGTCCTATAGAGAGATCTTCAACTTCTTCGACTCTAACTTCTTCCACCCCTATGATACCAAATAGTACTCCTAAGCTTACCAGTAGTAATAAAAACACGAACATCTCATCTATTCTAAGCAAAACTCCTAGTAAAAATCCTAATCAAGTATTGTCTTCTCTTTGTAATAATTTTAGTAAAACAGATAATGTCTCCAAATCGGTTGATAAATTTGAATCTTTCGTCTCTGAGTTTTCTCCTACATCTGCCTCAAGTAAGAAGCAAAGCAGAACAGATAAAGCGAGAGACACAGAATCTCCAGACTTGTTCCTTGCAGAGGGTATGGAGGAAGAAGAGTTGGCGCCCTCGGGGGGGTCACTGCCGTGTACAAGTCCTGACCTGCTAGGCAATTTGAGTTAGTATTATCATTATGTATTACTTTGTTAATGCAAATAGGTTTCCTGGTTTATTCAATAGAAAGACATGTGGTCTTGGTTTGACTCCTGCTAAAGGTAAAGTTTTTGACTTACCTTTGTAAACTATAAAAATAATATCAGCCATGTAAAATAACTATTATTTTTATATTTAAAAAATACGTTAAATAGGTTCTAATAATTCTATCAAACCGGACGCAGGTGGTCAACCTTAAAATCTTAAATGGGACCACTTACTATGTGATATGTTTCTAAACAGGTAGACAACATTATTATAATAATATACACTTGTTTCTGAACCACTAGACCGATCACATTACAAGTGTTTTGGTACTAGTTCGAGATTGAGATCCCTACTCTACTCAAAACAAGACTGGAGATTAAATTTCAGATTTTTTTATATGTAGAATATACATTGTTTGTAATTTTTATATTGCCAAGAGAAGAATGAGAAGTCTCATTACTTTAATTATTATAACCAAGTAGTGTGCTATTGGTGGATTCCAACTTCAGCAAGATCTTCTCATATGGCAAATTCATTTCATATGCATGATTAGATATAATTTTAAAATATTAGACACTGTGCAGATTTGCGATACGTTACGCTAATTGAATTGAATTGAACTTTTTGACCTATCTGACGAAAACTCGTTTCTCCACTGCGCACATTCCCTTAATTGAACTAGCGTCTCTTAAAAATTTACGTACGTATTTTACGCAAACTGTATTGATTGACTTTGGATATTTCAGATTCTTCCTGCTCTCACTCTCAAAAGTTGCAGGTGACATCAGGAGGTCACTTTTTGTTTCTAGATTCTGATTCCGACAGAGATGACACTAAAACTACCCCAACCAATTCTCAAGGCAACAAGTCGGCTCTGAATGGTTGCCTTGACAATCGAGAGAAAAGCAGAGCTAGCTGTGAGTCTAATAACCTGATCAACGGAGGAGATAGTGATGACGATGAAGACTTTCTGCAGTTGGTTCAGAACAGGAGAGCTAAGAGAAAACCAAAACAAACAATGTTTTCACCGCGCACTACAAGGTCAAAGAGAGTAAAGCCCTGACAATCAGCTCGTTGTAATCACAATTTCTAGCTAAGGAACATCGGATAAAGATACATTTTTGAGAAAAAAGTTGTGATTATATTCATATACAGAGTGTTTACTTTCAAAATGTACCATAGGAAATTAACACGTGAATCACGGTTTTGTGTGTACTTGATGTTCGCTGTAAAGCAGGAAGTGACTTATTGTTGTTCAAAGTAGGTGCTTAAATAATGGAATTCTTATCATGTAGAAATGTAGTGTATCTCTGTTGATATGTATTAATATTCTGCGAGCCTTTCCCTTTATTGAATCTCAAAAATCTTGTAGTTTATAAACGATATTGTAAACATTACTTCCTATAATTGTGTCCGTTTTTGTAAAAATAAAAAATATATATAATATATATTTTTGTTCCTATTTCAATTTATTACTCTCCTTATCCTATATGTATATTATAATAAGGGAAATATTGTATTTGTCGAAAATTTGACCTACCCAGTTTTACACATTTCTGGACGAATCATAGCCTCAGGATACCAAAAAAAGTTGTTTTCGGCCATTGGTCCGTGTGTGTGTGTGTGTGTGTGTGTGTGTGTGTGTGTGTGTGTGTGTGTGTGTGTGTGTGTGTGTGTGTGTGTGTGTGGAGAGAGAGAGAGAGAGAGAGAGTGAACATGATGTCTCGAGAACGGTAAGAGCTAGAGACTTAAAATTTGGTATGGAAGTTGATTTTATCCACGAAACTTTTGGTTAAAATCAGCCCCAAGTACCGCTTCTTGAATTGGTTAAAGATACAAAAAAAGGATAGAGAACAACATTTTCTTAGAATTAAAAAAATAATAGGGGTTTACTCAGAACATTTTTTATTATCTTGAAATTTTTGGAACCCGGCCCCAATTTACCGGTAGTTTTATCAAAATTACAGCATGCTATCATCTAGGAAGGGACTCGGTTTACTTCGGACATAAATATCGTGTATGCTTCGGGATTAAGTGGATAACAATAAAATTGTAAACATAAATTAAAATAATGTTCTATGTTTTTTGTATAGGTTTTGAGTATTTTTAAGTTTTTTCCTGGTTATTGATTTATTGCTGATTGTTTTCTATAAAAAATAAAGTCTAAATATACCCCTTAAACAAAAAGGTGTCTCTGATCTACCAACTCCGATATAGTAGTCTCGGAGATTGATACGATAGTGTCAAAAACAGAGTGCTCGGAAACACGTTTCTCTGGTAGTACTACGAGAGAGTAAAAACAGCGTGCTCGGAAACATCTTTCTCTGGGAGTACTGCGGGAATGGATTAAAACTCTCCCAGAGAATGTTTAACTAACTTACTCGGAACCTATCCCGGATCTATGCCCGAGCTAATTCGGGACAAGATCCAAGCTAACTCGTCCCGAGTAAATGTTCTCGGAACGTTCTCCGAACGAGATCCGGTACCCTGTGGCAACACCGGAAATTGAAAGTAAAATTTGCAAAACATTTTCAAAATCGAGTGAATTCCGAAATTTGAATAAATTAATTAGTTTTCCTGAGATAATTAGTAAAACTCAAATACATAAAAGGTAAAGATATTTTATACAGTATTTTGAGAAACTACCGTCAATATGTGTAATCTCATTCCTAAGATAAAGTAACTTCATAAGTAATTTCACATCAGTGACTTCTGCTCATCCAAATAAGTGATTTAATAAAACGTGTTTTAAGTAATTTAAGTAATGGTCAATATGTCTGCAAACATAATATCTTTTTAAACTGGACCTAGCATTTAAAATAATTATGATCTATGGAGGAAATCCACATGATATTTTCCACCTGTTTACATGTATTGTGCATCCAATCCAACATAGCTTCAACCTGAAGAAACCTATTCAAGCTGCCTCCCTCCTCAAACATATTGAACCTGACATGGGATAAGTGAAAGTGACTACACATTGATGATTTAACAATATAATTATATCTAACAATTTCTGATAAAAGTCCAACAAGTTGACTCTTCTAAAGTTCCTACATCATAGTTTTAGGGTATAACTAAAAAGAAATTTTTCTCTACTTTAAAAAGTTTACTGTTCTAAAGTGTACCAATTTCCATGCATTAATCATAAGTGAGTTTTACACTCCAATCAGTGGGGTAAGCAATATCTAAACAATATCTTACATTTTACATTGTTTTATAGTCAAACCAGGATATGTATGTGGAAATGCTGGAGATTAACCTGTTCCAGATATTCCACTTAATCAGAATCACACTCTTAACAGGTGTCTGACTGGGGGATTTTAAACAGGGAGAAGACCAGTGTTTTGCTAGACAACTATAAACAGTGAACTGACTAGCTAAAGGCTTTTTAATAGGTTCACATTATTGAAGATTTGACTATACTGTTCCATAATCAATAGATCCTGTGTTCAATTCACAGTTTTTTTTCTTCTTTCAAACAGCAAATTCTGTTCCCTTTAAAAATGAGGCATTTCAGGCTAAGTGAGGTTAATGTGGGTAGCTGGGACTATTCCCAGTAAATTCAGTATACAACCCCCATTTTTATTTTAAATAAATAAATCTGTTCTCCAAAAATGTGAGGCTGGTATATCTAGCCCTACTCAGGCTGAGTGAGGTGAATGTGGGTAGCTGGTACTGTTCCCATTAAATTCAGAATGAAATTCCCATCCTCACTATCTCAAATCAGGACAGGGGTTTTTCATGAACCAGCTATAACATGAAAAAAAATATTGTAAGTTTAGAAGAAGTATTAAGTGTTGCAAATTTAGACAGTTTTTTTTTACTTGTAATAAGTACATTTTTTTTACTATAATGTGTTCATTAATTTTAATTTTTAAAACAGTAGCTTGCATTATTCAGGATTTGACTACTCCCTGTAATCTAAAGATTTTGGTTAATTTTTGTTGTTGTGAAACAGATAATTCTCCTTCTTTAGAAAATATGAGGCTGGCATGTATATACACAGCCTTTATCAGGCTGGGTGAGGTTAATGTGGCTACCTGGTACTATTCCCAGTAAATTCAGAATAAAATGGCCCAACCCAGGCTCGGTGAGCTTAATGTGGGTAACAGGTTTGTGAGTTTCTTGCAAATGAGGGTAAAACCTCGGTCATGATATGACTATGCAATTGAGGTTAAACCCACTTTAATCGAACAAAAAAAAATCTGGAAGACTGTTCTTTTTTTTATGAATGCCATGTTATAGTCAAAATTCTCTCTGGGTTCTATTTCCTAATTTCATCTTTAATAATCTCAACTTCTGTTCTGGTATTCTTTGTCTTCGGGCAGCCTGCTGCTGGGCAGGAAGATGGCATTTCAGCATATCTCTCTCTTAATTACCTATATGTATAATAGATTTAGATTAATTAAGTCCACTTGGCTTAATTTATCTGCTGATTCTATGTATTATATTCTGTTTGTTTCATGTTTTTGTTTGTTACATATTTTTGCTTTTAATTCTTTTACCATGAAAATTAAAAAATATGAAACTGAAAAACACAAATTGTCTTCTTATTTATTAATGTTAGCATTTCATCAACAGCTTTTCATCATTGTAGACCAAATTGTCTTGAAATAGTATATTTTTCATCAAATCCAAATTAATTTTAAAAGTTTCCTGTGAAATCACAATTTTCAAATTTTCCAGGGCAATGGCGGCGGTATGAAATTCAATATGGAGCCCCTTAATTATTAAGTAGATATTCAATTTCCAAAACCTTGTAAAAATAAGCTTAATAAAATGCTCATTGGGTCTAAAATGTTAAGCCTTGTCAAAATAAGCTTTATAAAATGTTTGAATCTTGTCAAAATAAGTGTTTTTAAAATCTTTTTAAACACTTTCTGTGCCGTCTGGGTAGTCTGCTGTGACTAAAGATAGAGATACTTTTAAGATGTGAACTTATGTGATACTTTTATTTTCATGTCAATTTTTTTTCTAATGTTTCTAAATTGATTGCATAAATATATTGATACCTTAGGTTCCTTGGGTCAAATAAGCATGGATTATCTCTATCAAGTAGGGGTCAGAAATGGACCCTAACTGAGTTAGAACCGACTTGAACTCGAAAAATTAATATTAAAAATTGAATTCGTATCCAATGTCCTATACATATGTCCTAACTAAAGGGCGGGGTTATTGGTTATTGCCTATGGCAATCTCTTTATTCCAATTGTTCCTAGTCTCTTATTGGGATTTTTCATTCTTTAAGGTGTATTCTTCTTTTTTTTGTTTTGTTCTTAATTATTTTATTTTATATTTCACAATAAAAAAAAATGTTCTATTATAAAAATGTGTCGTATTATTTTTAGGTGGTTTTACAGCTAAAATTCCCAGGGTATTTAAAACGGTCTGTGGTCTAGAAGAGACAGTTCCGAGAAGTATCGGAGACAGTCCCCGAGAATGTTCTCGGAGACGGTTCCGAGAAGGCTCGGAGACAGTCCCCGAGAAGGCTCGGAGACAGTCCCCGAGAATGGTATCGGAGACAGTTCCCGAGACAGATCTTGGAGCAATCTCGAGCACCAGCAATCGACGCTACGGTGCGGACGTAGACTGTCCCGCAGCAGTCTCCGAATGGTATCCTAGGTGTCTCCGATATCATTTTTTGGGATCCGAGACAGGACGATACAATCTCGTTCCTAGATCTCGGAGATGGTTCCGAGACTGTTTTTTGTTTAAGGGGTATATTATAAGAGTTTGTATCCTGTCAATAGGTTTATCTATTCCACCACAGTTGCAGATAGGTGAATCTCTCTTGCCTATCTTATGCAAATGATATGAGTAGAGTATAAAACATGGGTCTCATGCAATAACAACTAATGGCTGTAAAATCGAAACGGCTGAAGTTGGTTTGCTGAAATATATATTTTTGGAACCGCCTCGACGACCGGCATCTTTTGGTACCACTTCCACCCCCCCAGCTTAATTTCAGCCCCCCCTAGGGCAGTTTATGTGTTTTGGTGAATTTACGCAATAGTGGGAATCGAAGTGTTGACCTGTAGACTCTGAGAACTGATATTTCATTGTTATATTTGGGATTCGAACCATAGACCTGTGGATTTGCAGCTTTAGCGATTGACATTAAATTACAAAGACCAAGTGTGTGTTCAATTCAGTGTCCAAGTTGAAGCGATATTATTTGTACAACAACAAAAAAAACCTCCGACATTTTTGGGATTCGAACCATAGACCTGTGAACTGTCGGCATAATATTATTTCGTCAAATGCTAATTTATTCATAGCTAGAAAAGCTAACTAAAGGTTTTTATCAGTTCTAACTTTGCAACTCAATTCTTCTTATCTATTGTTAACATGCAAACCGGCAGTTGCTATCAAATTTGACCCATGACCTCAGCCAGTGATCACGCCATATCAACGATTCTCTTTTGACTAGTAAACATATACAGGGTGGGTGATGCTAGACGTAATAAAAGAATTCAATTTATTTTTTTCCCTCTCGATTTAATTAATTACATTACATTCTTTGAGTTCTTCTAAAATTGAATTTATTTCGTTTATGTGGGCTAGATAATTGCCTGCAGCTTGTGACCTTTTCAAGAGTAAAAGTCTCTCTACTAACTCATTGGGATCATTAAAGTAAACAAATTCCTTATTACGATTACTGTCAAACATAATATTTGGTAAACCCGATCCCTGAAATTGTTGTATTTTACTTGACAAAGGTTCAAGTTTAGTATCCTTTATAATTCTCACGTAATTTCTTTCATCCAGATTGGTATAGTTCTCTTGATTTGGTTGTTTGAGAAACAATAATTCCATAAGTCCGCGAGTGACTGGATAATTATTTTGACCAATACGTATGTGTTCGTTAGGTGTCTTAAAAAATGCAATTTCTTTTTTTCCTAGGAAATATTTTCCATCTTTTCTTTTGATACCGGTAACTTTATCGATTACGATGGCTTGATCATCTAATGCTTTTAAAAAACGATCTATCAAAGAAGCTTTTTTTGTTGTCTTTGAATTCATAGGTATGAAATAGGTTGCGCTTTGTGTCAAACTATTCTGAGTGTTATCGGCTTCAATGGTTGGTGGTGGTGGTGGTCATGTCTGCAGCATTGGTTCATTCATGGAATAATTTTGAGGTTGCTCCTGTTCAAGTGACGGAGATAATAGTGGTGGCGGTGGTGTTAACATTGTATTTCTTCGTTCCAGTAATGGTCCTCTTTTTAGGGCTTCCAAAGAAGGTTTTGGTGAGCTAGGCATTGATATACTTAATCTTGATGGTTTTAACTTCATTTTTAATGGAGAGCCTGTTGTTGGACTTGGAAAAATCATTTGATTGTATCGTCTATCGAACAGTTTTCTATCGTAACCAGGACTCGACTGTTGATATGACGTTGAGGTGCCTGGAAGTTGTATGTCTGGCGTTTGAATAGTCGATTGTTCACCTAAGGACCATGTATCTAGTGGACTAGCATATCGTTCGGAATCAGACGTTTGACCATCTTCATCATTGTATCTTCTGATTCTCGATGGACTGTCAAATTTCTTCAAGAGTTCAGGTATTCGTCTGAGCGAAGATATTGGTTCTCTTTTGATTGATGGTACACCTGATGATGCTGCTGTTCTCTGTTCTTGTAATCTCTTCAGAAAGTTGATTTTTTTCTCTTTACTTTGGGCAATTTTAGTCAATGGTTCTGATACTGGTTTCAAGAAACTTTTAATACTGTTTGATTGTTCATCTTGTCCAATTTTAAGGGATAATGTTTTAGCTCGTATTTCTTTCTGCGCGTCACTAATTTTTTTAGCGAGAATTTTCGCTTCACTCAGTTCTTTTGAAAGACTCATGTCTAATAAGTTCTACATTTGCAATCATTGTCTTATATATCTATGAAGTATTTATCCAAGCCACATCGAAACCGCCCAGACTTGCTGTCGGATTCTTTATCCAATACGAGAAATCCATGTTTCGATTCCCAACAATACTGACACATCTCTTTAAACTTTTCAAAAGACAAATCAGAAACATGATCGGAATAAATATGTTTCAAGTTGAGGGGATCTTGTTGAAAAATACATAGAAAGTTTGCATTATCTCGAATCAATTGTTTACCAATAGCTGAATAAGTTTGCGCTAGAAGAATGATGTCAACGAGGAAATGTCTACCTTGGGAAAAAAATTGTTTAATATTTTTTTGTTTCTCAAAAGCAATGTCGTCCATTACAAAAACAGTATTTTTCTTTGTTTCACACGGTTGAATCATATCTTCGTCGTTTGTAAATACTTTGAGTTGCACCTCTTTGATTCCATTCAAAATTTTCTCTAAAAATTGATATTTTGGTTGTTGAAATGATTTTGAGTACACATAAACGTTTTCAAAGCGCAATCCGTTTGGATGTAACAAGAGAGCCAGCAGAAGATTGGTCTTACCCGATCCGCTTGGACCGACAATTAAGGCTCGTACATTGTTTGGAAAAAAATTTCCATTTTTTTTATTTTTTGATTTCACTTCGCTGACAAAGTCAAAATTTTCAACATTTAAATTTTCTTTACATTTTTTTGTTTTCATGATTACTGATTTTTTTTTTCTTTCTTTGTTTTCCTATATAAACCAATGTTTTCACAACAATCACTTTATTGTTAATGATTCGCAGACGTGGAAAAGGTCTCTTAAATAAGTTGATTGATAAGTTACCATTTGAACTTCACATTCCGTCGTACAGATTCTGTGGTCCAGGAACAAGATTGGATAAAAGAAAAGATCAAGAAGGAATTAATTCGTTGGATTCGGCCTGTAAAGAACACGATCTCAAATACGCTGACAAGAAAGCCGATCGTAAGCAAGCAGATTGGGAATTGGAAAACAAAGCTTGGCAGAGAGTGTTGGCCAGAGATTCAAACTTGCCGGAAAAAGCTGCTGCCTTGTTCGTGACTAACGCTATGAAAGTTAAAAGAAAAATGGGCGCTGGTCTACGTCGCAAAAAGAAGACAACAATGACTTTTCGAAAACTAACTAAAGCTGCTGCGCTAGGAATGAAATCTGCTGGAGAAAGTGATAATCTCAAGTTGATTAGTAAACACGCTCTGATGGCTGCACGTAAAGCTATCCGGGGGAATAAAGTAAACAAGAAAATTCCGAGAAGACTCAGAATAGCCAAGACAATGTCAGGTGGATTCTTGCCGGCTGCTATCCCCATACTTGCTGGTTTAAGTGCCCTCGGATCCATTGCTGGCGGTGTTAGTGGTATTGCAAAAGCAATCGCAGATTTCAAGGCTGCTGGTTCTTCGGGTGCTGTTACTCCTATTAAAAGTTGACAGGGGTTGTACATAAAACCATACTCAAACTATTTTAATGTCTTGTCAAAAAACTAAATGATTTGCCTCGGAGAGCGTTGACAAACATTGATATTTTGAAAAAGATTCGTGAAATCAATGTTCCACATTTTCGAGGCATCTACAGTTTGAATCAACTCCCGTCAAAACCAAGAACAAATGAAGTGATGATTATTAATCTTGACAAATCAAGTGGACCCGGCACTCATTGGGTAGCCATGTTGAAGAAAAATAACTCTGCCTTTTATTATGATAGTTTTGGCAACTTGCGTCCACCTGTAGAAATAAGAGTATATCTTAATGGGTGTAAAATTTTCTATAACTATGAGCGAGAACAGAAATACAGATCAGTTAATTGTGGACACTTGTGTTTGAAATATATTGTTCAGAAAACTATTGAATTATTTAACAAATAAATAAAAAAAAACATGTCCAGCAGAATTTTTCATATAACTTCTAGACAATCTGAAATTGTGTGTTCAATATTTCCTCCTTTAAAAGTTTCAACAGATGCTGTTATTGGTTTGACACAATTTCAAACCTACAATAGTATTCCAAACATTGATCGGACAGACAATGTTTTCAGATATCAGGACGATAGTAAAGATTGGATTGACATTGAAATAGAAGAAGGAACGTACGAACTATTGGATATTGAAAGTTACTTGAAATCCAAGTTGGGTGAAAATGCGATATCTATTAAACCCAATGTAAACACTCTGAAATGTTTATTTTGGTGCAAGTATAATGTTGATTTCAAGGAGCGATCACTTGCCGATATGCTTGGACTCCCTAAAGAAATATACATTGCACACACTATGCTGACCTCAACAAATACTTTGAAAATTTCCAAAATAAATACAATAAAAATTGACGTAAACATAGTCAATGGTTCCTATCAAGACGGTGTGTCCAGTAATTGTTTGTATAAATATTTCCTGAATGTACCACCTGGTTTCCGGATCACAGAAGTTCCCAACAATGTTATATATTTACCACTCAATACAGATGAAATTGACAGATTGATTGTGAAGCTTGTTGACGAAAGACATAATTTAATAGACTTTCGCGGTGAAGAGATATCGTTAGAATTACATTTGAAAATATGATTGTGATGAAACGTGTGAAAAGCAATAAAAAGAGTGTGCCCACTCTCCTTAAGGTCATTCCAACAAGTGTTATACAAGTGAAAAGTAATAAAAAAAAAATAAAACTAAAGAAACTTACCAAAAGGAGTGTAAAAATTCTACAAAGCTTAGGCTATAGTGTGAAACAAAAATGAACATTGAAGACAATATTTTGAATTTGAACAATCGTGTGACTTACGATGAAAATATAATTCGTTATGAAAGTCATACGTATGGACCGTACACAAGTATCAGCTTGGACAGTACAGACAATATCATCATCAGTATTAACCAGGAAAGCTCATATCTGCTGCTAAGTGAATCGGGAATCTACATTGAAGGAAAAATCGTAAAAGAAGATGGAACCAATCTGGAGGCTAATAAATCCATTCAGTTTGTAAACAATGGACTGTGCTTCCTGTTTGATGAGATTCGCTTGGAAATGAATAGTGTTGAAATCGATTCTATTTTAAGAAGTCTTAGTAAGTTTATTTATCGAATGACTACTGTAGAATGACTACTGGCTCATCAATCTCAACATTACATCAAAGCGGCCACCACAGAATGGCCAATACCAACATCCCCTCTTCTTTGTTCTTTCACACAACATCCCTCTTCTTAATGCATGACAAAGTCTCCATACCGGCTAGGTTGTTGTTTCTTTCTTGTTGATCTTCTTATCTCTGGTTCATCCTTTTCTTGAATATCACTTCTTGATTCTTCTTCGGTTTCATTGCTCTCAGTTATACATATGTTTGGTTTGATGAATTTTTCATTTCTTCTGTATACCGCTCCATCTTCATCTTCTACTTGATATGAACGTTTTCCCTCACAACTAATAACTTTTCCTCTTTCCCATTTTTCATCTTCAATTTTCTTCTTGTACCAAACCTGTTCACCTTCTTGTAGATTTCTTCTCTTCACACAGCTTCTATTGTATACCTTTGCTATTCTGTTTCTATTTTCATTGATTTTTTCTTCACATTCTTTAGAGTTAATCATTTCTTGATATTTATTCCAGTTTGGGATCTGACATCTTAGCCATCGACACATCATTCTTTTGGCAGGGCTCATATTTGTTTTATTTGGAGTATTCCTAAATACGAGCAACATCTTATAAAAATCTTCATTTTCTTCTATACTTTTTTTTATCATCTTTTTTATTATTTTTACAGATGCTTCTGCTTTACCATTACTTTGAGGGTAGTATGGACTTGATGTTATATGTTCAAATTCCCATTCTTTACTGAACATTTTAAATTCACTTCCAGTAAAATTTGTTGCATTATCTGTTATTACTTTTTCTGGTATTCCATATCTGCTAAAATTTCTTTTGCACATAAGAACTGTTGTTTTTGGAGTTAGATCATGAATTTCATCGATTTCAAAAAAATCTGAGTAATGATCGACTGTCACCAAAATTTTTCTTTGTTTTCCTTTGATATTTATTTCAAATACATCCATACTTATTTTTTCAAATGGATATTTTGCTACATCATGAGACATCATTTCTAGTCGTTTCTGATTTTCGCCAAATTTAGCACATGTTTCACATCCTTTCACAGTATCTTCAATTTCTGATAACATATTCGGCCAAAATACTGCTTCTTTTGCCAATTTCTTTGTTGCTTCAATACCAAGATGACCACTGTGTATTTTCTTCAAAAATTCTTGTCGTAGTGATATGGGAATTAAAATTTGATTATTTTTTAACACGACTCCATTTTCTATGACTAAATCCATTCGAAAATTCCAGTAGCATTTTAAGTCTTCACTGACTTGATTCTTGTTTTCGGGCCATCCTCTGAGGATTTGTTCTTTGAGTTTCTTTAACTGACCATCTTTCATAGTTTCTGCAATTATTTTTTCAATTGATTGATCACTTATTTTAACACTTCTGTCATCAGTATAGTATATACCAGTGTTCAATTCATCCAATACATGTACTTGATCAAACATAACAGTATTAATTTCATATATGTCAATTTGTTTTTCTTGGTTGCTCATGCTCTCCGGTGCACGTGACAACGTATCTGCCAAGTACATTGTTTTTCCACTTTTATATTTAACAATAATATTGTATCGCTGTAATGAAAGGATCATGTTTTGTAGTCTCTTTGGAGATTTCAATAATGGCTTCTTAAAAATGCTCACTAAAGGACTGTGATCGGTTTCAATTGTTACATTAGATCTTCCACAGATATACTGATCAAAACGATTACAGGCAAATACGATGGCTAGCATCTCTTTTTCTATTTGTGCATAGTTTCTTTGAGTTTCTGTGAGAGTTTTTGATGCATAGGCCACAGGAACATTGTCTTGAATTAAAGCACATCCCATTGCAAATGATGATGAATCGGTCTGAATGGTAACTGGTTTTATAGGGTCATAATATTTTAACAATGTTGCATTAGCAATATTCTTTTTAATATTTTTGAAACATTCTTCTTGCTCATTTTTCCATACAAACATTTCATCTTGATGTGTTATTTTTCTCAAGGTTTCACTGATATCTGATAGATTCTTAATGTATCTCGATAGGTATGTCACCATTCCTAGAAATCGGAATAAATCTTCTTTGCATGTTGGTTTGGGCATATTCAGTATGGCGGATACTTTTGATTCATCTGGTTTCACTCCATTTTCAGTTAGTATGTGACCGTAAAATTTTATTTCATTTTTACATAGTTTTGTTTTTTCTTTATTTAATTTGACATTTGCTTTGTCTAATTTTACGAACAAATTTTCCAAATTTTTATCATGATCTTTTTGTGCTTCTTGATGTGTATTACCATATCCAACAATAAGTATATCATCTGCTAATACATGAATACCTCGCAATCCATTAGTTATCTCCAACATCTTCTTTTGAAATATTTCCATTGCAGTTGATATTCCGAATGGTAGTCGAAGATATCTATATTTGGCAAATGGAGTCCAAAAAGCTGTCATTTTGCTGCTTTTTTCAGATAATTGTATCATCCAAAATCCTTTTTTAGCATCCATTGTTGAAAATACTTTTGCATTGTTCAGCTCTAGAAGAATTTCATCAAGTGTAGGTAACTGTTGCTTTGTATCTTTCAATGCTGTGTTCAAATTACTAGGATCCAGACAAATTCTCAATTTTCCATTTTTCTTTACCATTGTGAGGTTACTTATCCAGTCTGTATAACCTTCTTCCTCAATTATTATTCCTTGTTGAACCATATCATCTAGTTCTTTTCTCAATTCATCTTTTAGTGCTACTGGTATTCTTCTAGGAGCTTGCCTCACAGGGACCACTTCATTAGTCAATTCCAAATCGACTTCTCCTTTTATCTTCCCCAAACCTTCAAAGACATGACTGTATTTCTTCATAATATTTGCTGTGGACATAGGAATATTACTATCAAGTGGTTTTGATTCTTGTTCTTTTACTTTATTACAGTAACTAATGAGTTTTAATTCATCACAAGCTTGAGCAGATAACAGAGGACAGTGTTCATATTCAACAACTATGAAATCGAGGCAAAATATTTTATTTAGTCTGCGTATTTTCAGGGCATAAATACCTCTAGGTTTTATCTGGGTACCTCCAAAAGCTCTCAATATTGTGTAACAAGGTTTTAATAACACTTTGGTTTTGTTTATAATTTTTAACAGATTCTTTTCACCGATTATGTTACAGGAGGCTCCAGTGTCAAGCTGACATTTTACATCACATACCTGACTTTGATCATTGATCACTTGCAGTGTTGTAAAAACACCATTCTTGCTTGTGTTTTCAATTTTCAGAATTTCATCTTGGTCACTTTCTTTGCCATTTTCATAATATTCAATTTGTTTTACACTGAGTTTCTTTCTACATACACTCGCAAAGTGTCCAGTTTTGTGACAGTAATTACATTCTTTTTCTTTAGCAGGACACATCTTCAAGTCTGAATGCCAATTATTTCCACAAAAATTGCACTTTTTATTTTCTTGTTTGACATACTTTTTATTATTCTTTGTGTAAACTTTGTTGATGTTATTTGTCACATCTTGCATGCAGCTGATTTGTTGTTTCATTTCTTCACTTCCAATGCACATTTGCATTGCATCATTTAAGTTCATATTTTTCTTGAGCCACAATTTTTCTCGCATGTTTATGTCTTTGATTGAACAAGTTATTTTATCTAAAAGAAGTTCTTCTTCCATTTGCTTGTATTCACATAACTTCACCTTTGATTTTAGTTTCATGAAGTATTCTCTGTAATTTTCATTGTCTTCTTGTTTAATACAATTGAATATATATCTTTCGTATCTGACATTCACCTCTTGACAAAGTTTTTGTTCCAAACTTTTTATAATGTTCTCAACCGTTTGTTTTTCTGGGTCTTCAATAAGTTTATAAATCATCTTGCTGGCTTCATCACCAATAATTGTCATCATCACTGATACCTGAACATTCATTTCTTCTTTGTTTAATCCACTTGATACCGCATATTTGTTAAACATTCTTTGAAAATGGTGAATATTTTCTTTAATGTTACCCTCCAGACTCAACACACTCGGGACCGGCACGTTCCGTACGCTCGTCACTCTCAGTTTGCTGTCTCTGTCTGGTTGGTTTTCTTCCACCAAATTTTGTTTCAAAGTCTTCATTTGTTGTTCAACTAATGTCTTCACCATCTCCTTCACTTTCTCATCGAGTTTATCCATGATCACAAGTAATCGAAAAACAAAATAATGCTATCACAAAATTTTCAATGGAAATTCACTAATTTCAGAAAAAATTTCAAACACCATGACACCATATTTTAAGAAGTCTTAGTAAGTTTATTTATCGAATGACTACTGTAGAATGACTACTGGCTCATCAATCTCAACATTACATCAAAGCGGCCACCACAGAATGGCCAATACCAACAGATTCTAATAAAAATGTTGGCATCACATCCACTCTAAAAGCATATCCATCATACTCAAGCGATGAAATGAAAAAATATGAGACATCAGGACAGTCAGTTGAAATTACAACAAGTTATACCTTTAGTGGATATCTCAAACTGAAATATCTATTGGGTTTCGCTGAAAACTATGATAAAATTCTGCTCAATCAACGTCTGGACTTGATTTTAATGCGATCCAAGAGTTCCAAGGATGCTCTATTATCTACGGGTACCGCTGCTGTAACAGATGCAAAAGTTCAACTCACAAAAGTAGTATGGAAGGTACCACATGTTCAAGTCAGCGATCCCATACGTCTGGAGCTGCTCTCTCAGTACAAGAGAAACATTCCGATTGACATGAGCTTTAGAAAATGGAGTTTGAATTACTATCCGAATTTACCAGCAAGTAAAGAGATCAACTGGACAGTAAAGACAAGTAATGCGCAAGACAAACCTAGATTTATACTTTTAGGGTTCCAAACAGACCGGGACAACAGCTTGACAAAGGATCCATCTATGTTTGACCATGTAAAGCTTAAGAATATAAAAGTCTATCTCAACTCTGTTTGTTTCCCCTACGAGTCTTTAAATATTGACTTTGAACAGAAGAAGTACATTCCTCTTTATCTAATGTATTGTGATTTCCAAGAGAATTACTATCGAAAAATCAGTGAACCGTATCTTAGTTATAAAGATTATTTAGCAAAAGCCCCCATTGTGGTTATTGATTGTTCAAAACAGTCCGAACTATGGAAACACAGCTCTACAGTAGATATTCGCATTGAATACGAATTAGCTGCAAATGTTACTGAAAAAACAACCCTGTACGCTCTAATAATACATGATGCAGTTGTAAGACTTTATCCACTAACCAATACAATCCAGAAAATAATGTAGATTTTTTTTTTATTTGTTAACTAATACACCCCCCTGTATATGTTTACTAGTCAGAAGAAAATACACTTGAGATAAACTTGAGAGGTTGTTCAATTATATCACGTGGCTAGCAAGAGCACATTGCCCGATATCACGTTGTCTGTAAGCTCACATTGCCCGATATCACGTTGTCTGCAAGCTCACATTGCCCGATATCACGTTGTCTGCAAGCTCACATTGCTTGATATCAGACGCAGAGGCAGATAAGGCAATCATATATAAAGCTGGACTTGACAATAATGTTATTCATTCAAACACATAGTCAGTAATATTACCCTACAAGTAGAAAAATATTCAACTAAAAAAAATTAAGTTTGTGAAACATTCAGTGTGTGTGTGTATAATTAAACCAACCATTTATTAATATTATTTTGTTCTTATTATTTTATGTGAAATGTGTAAATAATTATAAAGGAACATTATCCGAAAAAAAAAGAAAAGTGTTTTTTTATTTTGAATATGAGTTCTATAATTATATTGAAGGTGTTAAATAATAAAAGACTATTAGAATTATTAATCAAGAAAAAGTTTAACGTAAGTGATAAAGACATTAAATTTGGAGAAGACAAAATAGTTTTTAAACCTAATTATAAAATTGGACAGATAAAAATCAAGGAAAAGTTAGAAGAAGCAGAGGGAGATTTCGAAATCATCAAGGTTACCTGGCCAAACTTGAATTGTCGGGAAGAAGAAGAGTTAACCAATCTGCTGAAGAAGAGAAAATTAAACTTACAGTAGTTTGACTCTTTTTTTTTCTTTCAAATTTCATGGTATGTAAATTAATTTATTTCTCAGTGTTATTCAAAATTTTATGAAATAATATTATGATATCATTAAGTAAACTTACTGTTAGATATATTAGTTTTTTCTTTTGGCAAAATTATGAAATCTTAAGCTATCTTGAAAATGTATGTCAAATTATTGCTGAGGAACACGTATGGATTCATGTTTATAGTAAAGCTATTTTTGATGGTGATAGCAGTGATTGTAGACTTTTTAATGATTTCTATAACAATACTCTAAAAGGTGAAGAAAATCAATTTAAAAATAAACTCAAATCAATTTTAGAGTCAATATTTATTCCTGAAAGCTTAAAATTTAAAATTTTGATTGAACTGAATGAACAATTTAAAAAATTTGCGGAATATTTATTTATAAATGTAACAAAGTCTGCAAAGTATTGTAAATTAAATTCAAAATGTAAGCATCATGAAGATCTTCATGAAGTGTGTCAAAAGATTTGTTACCTTATAAATTCTGATTATGAAAATTTTTCAATTTTTTTTTATGAAGAAATAGGTTTAGAGTTCTTGGACTATTGATTTTTACCTGATCGCTTTTAAATATTTTTTTTTTCATTACTTTCATTTGCAATTTTTGAAAAAACGATGGATACATTAGAAAAACTTGCATTAAGACAAAGTTTATTTAACTTTTTCAATTTTCACGCTGATGAAATTATAAATTATATCGAAAAAGAGACTTTCGAATCTTCCGTCAATTTTTTTTATTTTTACATTAAACCACGCGTGAAAAAATTAAATCTACCACCATTATTTTTTCATCATTTTCTCCATTGTTTTGAAGATTTAATATATTTGATTAAATGTCGTGGATATTCATGTTACCTAGATCGTCCTTGTAAATGTAATGAAACCCCAGAAAAGAATGATGATGACGATTGTTACCATAAACAACTTAGACAAGTTTTCTTACATAGCATCAAGGATGTATTAACAAGATTTGATTTATTTCAAGAGTTATGTCATGAGGAAATAACTACCAATAGATATAGACGAATCTATTATGAGGCTTGGAAAAAATCCATTTGGGAAATATTGTTTGATTAATATATAAAAAATTTTAAAAAATTGACACATAGATGTAAACTTGTTTTTTTTTAAATTTCAAATATTAATTTCTTTATAATTTTATCTCTTCTCAAGGTGTGAAATGGATATTCCCAAAATAAGAATAGCGTTCTGTACAATATGTAATGAACATTATAGTTTTACAAGTGATGCTCAAAGGAAGGAACATTTTAACTCTGTACGGCATCAAAGAAACATTTTCAACAGCTACCCTGACAATGTTACATTACTAGAGTCTGCCTTTTCAAATAACATTAGAACATATTTTGTCAAAAATGTTATTTACAAAGACACAAATCAATTTCTTCAAGAGTTTGTGAAAGACAAAATAATGGAGTTGAAGGATGAGATTTTGAGAAATTATCAAAGTTTTAAATTTTCGGCTCGATTATTTGTTTTTTTCAAACAAATCACCAAAAAAGACGAAATTAAACTTGCTTCGTTCAAAACAAAAAACCTAATAGTGTGTGAAAGTGTAGACTTTCATAATGTATGGCAGGAGGCTGTACAGAGTTTACTGTCGGAAATGCTTGATTTCGAATTGAAAGGAAGCGGTTGGACAATGGAATCCATCGGAGGAGTTCAGCTTTCTTTCCTCAAATACCAACCAATTCGCTGTGGAACCTTTATTGAGACTCCGGATTTTCTTCAGAAAAAACGACAAACTGTATTTAATGTCAAAATCAACGACAACTATTGCTTTAAATATTCAATGTTGGTAAAGTTTATTTCCGATTGGAAAAAACGTAGATATAAGGAAAACTATAGAGATCTTGACAGTAAATACAATTGGTCGGGATTATCGTGGCCAGTTAAAATTGACGAGCTCGATATTTTCGAAGGTAACAATCCGGGTGTAGCAGTAAATGTTTACGTAGTCGATAGAAACAAAGTGATCCAACCGTTTCGCATTTCCAGAGTTGATAATGTCCACAGTTCGAATGATTTACTTTTGCTTAGAAATGGTGACGTTTCACACTTTACACATATAAATAATTTCAATGAATTAATGCGTCATACGCTACCAGCAACATTGGAAAATAAAAGTCGAATTAAATTTTTTGTCTGCAAAATCTGTCTATCCATTTTTCTCATTGAAAAACATTTTCATGAGCATTAATGTGATGGACAGCAAATCGCGGATAGATTACCTTTCACTCTCGACAGTGTTCCATCATTTCTACGGAGAAGTAAACATTTGCATACCTTTGAGCATGGACTTGATAGTTTTAAGAAATGTATTCAGCTCGCTATTGAAAATGTTCAAACTTTAAATTTTGACGGTGTACTTGCTAATACAAGTTTAAAGCAAGTAACTTGTTTTGAAAAAAATAATTCCTTCATGTCCATCAATGTTCTTGGTGCTGAAGAAGAAGAAAAGAAAAAGAATGTTTTCATTCTGAAAGTTTGCAAAGAGGAGAAGCCAATCCATGTTGATTTAATATTAACATGTGATGAAAAAGGCTTGCATCATTATTCCCTCATAAAAAATTTCAACGGTTTTATAACCAGATTTCACTATAAAGAAAAAAAAAAAAAACTATGTAACCCGGTTTTTCTGTAAAATGTGTTTTACCGCATTCGGAAATGAGGCGAGATTGGTGGAGCATAGAAATCTATGCGGTAAACAAACTCCTTGTGTTGCCATTATGCCGGAACCGGGTAAAAACATTTTAAAGTTTGAACATTTTCAGTTTGAACAAAAAATTCCTTTTATTATTTACACAGATTTCGAGTGCATTTTGAAAAAAGTTAGCTCATGTGAACCCTCATCAATTGATTCATACACTTTGACCACCCAACAACATATTCCTTTTTCTTTTTCCTACTATGTGATTGGACCCAATACAAACAAGTTGGTTACATACACGGCTAAAGATGAAAATGAGGATGTTGTTGAAATATTTTTCAAGATGTTGATTGAAGATGTGAAAAAAATTGATGAGTTTTACAAAGAGCAAGTTCCACTCAACCTTTCACCCGATGATTGGCGACGTTTCAATGAAACCACCGAGTGTGAACATTGCAAAAGACCTTTTTCAGATACATTGAAGAAAGTAAGGGACCATTATCACTATGGTGATGGAAGACTTCGAAAGGTCCTTTGCAATAAATGCAACTTGAAATTTAGAAACGAAAAATTTGTTCCTGTCGTAGCACACAACTTCTCAGGCTACGACAGTCATTTAATCATAAATGGTTTGAATTATGACGGTCAAAAAATCGATATAATTCCAAATTCAATGGAAAAATATGTTTCCTTTTCAAAAAAAGTTAGCGACAATCTCAGTGTTCGATTCATTGATTCATTTCGGTTTTTGTCGAGCAGTCTTGACAAATTGAGTAAAACACTACCCAAAGAAAAATTCATACACACAAGGAAACATATTCAGTCCGATATTGATTTCGAATTATTGACTAGGAAAGGAATTTTTTGTTACGAATATCTCGATAGTTATAGTAAACTGTTAGATAATAAGCTGCCGCCTCTTGATGAATTTTATTCCTCTCTAACAAATAGTTCGGTAACTCAGGAAGATTATGATCATGCTCAGAAAGTATGGACACATTTCAAGTGTTTAAACTTGAAAGAATATTCGGAAATTTATCTGAAAACTGACGTTCTCCTGTTGGTAGATATTTTCGAATCATTCCGAACTCTGTCCCTCGATATATACAGCTTAGATCCTGTGTGGTACTACTCCCTGCCTGGTCTTACAATGGACGCAATGCTTAAGAAAACAGAAGTTGAAATAGAACTTTTGTTGGACTATGACATGTACCTGTTTTTTGAACAAGCGGTTAGGGGTGGTATTTGCCAATGTATTCAAAAGTACGCCGAGGCAAACAATAAATATATGGGAAGCGATTTCATTTCAACTGAGAAATCCTCCTATCTCACCTATTTAGATGCCAATAACCTCTATGGCTACAGCATGATTCAGAAACTTCCTTTGAAAGATTTCAAGTGGTTGAGTCCACAAGAAATTGATAACATTACCGTTCTAGATCTTACTCCACAAGATGATGTAGGTTATTATTTCGAGGTAGATGTGGAATATCCCAAGGAATTGCATGATCTACACTCGAATTTACCTTTCCTCTGTGAGAGTAAGAAATCTCCATCGTCCAATGCTCACAAACTGCTCACCACTTTGGAGAATAAAAATAATTACGTTGTTCATTATTTAACCCTGAAACAGGCTCTTGAGCATGGCCTGAAACTTGTAAAAATTCATAGAGGAATAAAATTCACTCAAAGCAACTATTTAGCTCCGTACATTAATCTGAATACAGAGCATCGAAAAAATGCAACCAATGATTTCACCAAAGATTTCTTCAAATTGGCCAACAACGCCCTCTACGGGAAATTAATCGAAGGTGTGCGTAAAAGGATTAATGTACGGTTAGAAACAGAATGGAGGCTATCCAGAAAACGTATTTCAAGTCCATTTTTCGAAGATTTTAAAATATTGAAAGAAAATCTCGTTCTCTTTACAATGAAGAAGACGCAAACCGATTTAACAAAGCAATCTTTGCAGGGGTTTGCGTCCTCGACCTCAGTAAGACCTTGATGTACCAATTTCATTACGATATTGTACAACCCAAATTCAATCCTGAGAATGTAAGGTTACTCTACATGGACACTGATTCATTTTTTTATCAAATTTTTACAAACGATTTATACGAGGACTTTTCGAGCCTTTCCGAACATTTAGATACAAGTGCATACCCGGCGAATCACCGATTATTTTCAATTCAAAATAAAAAGGTACTCGGAAAGTTCAAAGATGAATTGGATGGTAAAATTTTGAAAAAATTTGTGGGCATTGCGAGTAAACTTTATTCGTATCAAGTTCACGAGGGAAAAGTTGTAAAGAAGGCTAAGGGTGTTAAGAAACATGTCACAGAGCGTGAAATTAAGTTTGAAGATTTTGAAAGGTGTATGCGTGAAAACATACAACTTTACAAATCTTTTCACAACATAGTTTCAAAAAATCACTGTCTATCAACGATTAAGCAGAACAAACTTGTTCTGAATAATTATGATGATAAACGTGTTCTGATGACTGATAAAATTAACACCCTACCGTTTGGTCACTATAGCCTCCAGAACGAGTCTTCAGAAATGGATTTGGAATAAATGTATATTATTTTTTTTTACTTTGATTTAAGTTAAGTATAAAAACAATGTTCCCATGTATTTTCATATCTATTACTAGTTTATCACTCCAACAAGTGACATCAAATATATCGCTAAAGTAATTTTATTCTTTTTAAATAAATATGGAAAATACATTTATCGCTGACATTCAGTTTTTTCGTGGCAATGAAAAAGAAGTTATTGTGAAGAGTTTTTCATTCAGTAAACTTTTTGATAATGACTTTGTGCAACATTTTGTGTTCAAACCACCCTATGAATTTACCAAGTTAAATTTACTCCGTAGACGAGAAGCTGCTAATGTTACGCTAAATTATCATCATTTGAATTGGGATGATGGTTTCATTGATTATGATCAAGCAGTGAATATTATTCGATCATCTTTGTGTAACGCAACCGAAGTCATTGTCAAGGGTCTAGAAAAAGAAAAATATTTGAATTCTATTTTGTCCAGAAAATTATGCTACAACATTGAAAATTTAGATTGTCCCAACTTGAAATTATTGAAAGTTAACTTGTCTCTGCAAAACCCTCTTCCTCCAGTATCAAGTATAAATGTAATCGCCATGAAACATTGGTTCAGTGAATTATTGAAAAATACATTAACCTTGTCCAATGAAGCGATTGGAAAATTTCAAGAATATGGTTTCTTCTTGTTGAGACCGAGAGATTTATACTTTTTACCTGTAAATTTTTTCATTTACGCTCTTGGTCAAGATACTTTGGAAAATAATTCCTACCGACTAGCGCCTCATATTGTACAGAACCCTTATTTTAAGAAATATATTTGTAATGATAGTGGATACGACACTGTAAATTAATGTTTTCTCTCTTATTTGTTTTTTTCCATACCCAGTTATAAATGTATATTTTCTGATTTCTCATGCCTATTTCTATTATGTTTAGATAAATAAATAAAAACATGTATTTTATCACTCAAACTTTTTTGTACATATATGTGTATTTTCATAATAATAACAATATAGAAAAATTTAAAATTAAGTTACAATTAACTACATATAATATTTCTGTTTTCATTTTTTTCTCCTCCTAATTCTGCAGTAGAAGAGAGGTCGTGGGAATCCATTGATTTTCCTCTGGACCAAAGCCTAAATATTTTACCAAAACCTTATTGCCTTTACGTTGGAGAACCTTTTCTACAAGATATACATCTGGGTATGAGGTTTTGAGTAGCTCTTGTTCGTAGAAACCACCAGATATTGGTTTCCCATGTAAATCTTCTAGGTGATATACCCTGGGAAAAGTACTGCCCACCTTGACCACTCTAAATACCTCATAACTCCAGTTGGCTTCGTAACCTTTTTGAAACAAATGTTTCACTTTGGAAATACGTACAAGATCACCTAGTTTAAATTTACTAGTCTTACTATTGGCTATAACTTGTTTGGGTTTATTCAAACGTAAAGCTATGAGACTCTGATTTTTCACGTTCACATCTTGAGGGGCCATTCCAATAGAACGATGCTTGGTGGCATTGTAGGTAGACACAAGAGTTGACAAAATGTCCAACCATCTGTACGAGCCAAGGTAATTGAATTCAATCCACATTTTGCTTTTCAACGTTCGATTAAAACGCTCTACAATGGCAGCTTTCGTGGGGGAAAATGTAGCGTAGTGATTAATGTTGTATTTTTGCATTAGTTCACGGAATGGACGACCAAAAAATTCTTTGCCAGCATCCGTTTGCAAGTGGGTTGGGATCATAGCGGGTTTAAGCTTTTCTAAAACATACTTTTCCATCTGTTTGGCAACTTCAGCACTTGTTTTGTTTTTCAATGGTGCACAATAAGAAACCTTGGAGAAACAGTTGATACAGGTAAGTATGTATTTATATCCATTATTTTCTTTAGCATAAGGAATCATTTCCACCAAATCAGCTTGGTAAAGATCATGAATATTTCGAAGTAGAGTTCTCCGGTGGGGAAACAATTTTCTAGCCGGACGATGTAACTCCAAAACCAAATCACGTTTTGACATTATACTACTGGAGTGGGAAGAATAGACGCTTTTTCTTCAACTTCACCAATGGGTTTTTTCGGTGTTTTTGATTTTACAAGAGGCTCCAATTTCTCATACAAGAGAGGTTCAAAAATGAGATTTTTAATTTTCAAACCTATACCACTGTCCAACTCTTCAACTATATTCAACTTGATGTAGTTTTCAATTGTCTCATTCGAGATCTTAATTTGTTCTTTTATAGAGGTTATTTCCACATTCATTTTCTCCATTATTTCGTTGCGAAGTTGAGTTATAACTTTTTCTAAAATGTCATCCGTGATTTCACCGCCTTCACTCCAACATGAAAGAAATGCTGACAATATTTTCTCAGTATTGATTCTAGTAAGTAAATTATTTCGCAACTGTTGTAAAAATTTCTTTTTATTCAACTCTTGAAGAAGGAAATTATTGAAATTCTCAGTAAACATAGTCGATAGTTCACTTCGAATTTTTGCTTTCTCTTCATCAACTTTTGTTTTAAATTCTGTTTCATGAACTGACAGCGATGATTTAATCATTTTAGTCACTTCAGTTTTCAAACTTTTTTCTTTTGCACTAACAATATCCTTGAAATCAGACTCATGACTTTTTCTATAGTTGTAAAATGTTGTTGCGTATAGAGCTTTTTTGTCTAAAGTATTCAGATCTTTTCTCAATGCGTCAGTCAAACTATGAAATTGTTTATAATGTGCATTTACTGTATTTTTTAGTTCCAAAAGAGGCGTAAACTTATTATCCAACTCCAGTATCCGTTTCGAAAGATCTTCTTTCACCTTGTCAAGGTCCACATTGATCTTCTGTTCTTTTACTCCAGCCTCAACAATGTAGTCATCAAATGTTTTTTTCAATGTAAATGTTGATTGAAAAATCTCATTATCCTGTTTTCTGTCTTGTTTCACTTCGTCTAATGCTGATTTCACGTCATTCACATTTTTATCATTGATTGTTTTGTATTCGGAAAAGGTTTTCTGTTTCAAATAAGTTTTACTTGCCACATCTATTGGTAGAAAATTATTCTTACTGACGTAAAGTGATAAATTGTCTAAAGAGCAAATGTCATTGGATCAACTAGATCCAGTTGTTAAGAAGGTAACTGATATCTTGGCTGAATCTAAAGACAAATTACCTGGTCCAAAGCACCCAGCAACCAAATATTACGAAGCTAGAAAAAGGCGTGCGACATTTTGCAGTACAAACCCTGGAAATAATTTTCAGACTAGCACCAACCCTGAGCGAAGATCGAAAAATGAAAGAAAAAGACGGCGTGACAAATACAACTTTGAGCTCATGCAACATTTGTTTTTCTACTCTAGGAAAAAAGCTGTTAGAATGCTAATGGGATCCAACTTTGCTTCAGAGAACTGTTCTATTGCTCTTGATGTTCTCTTTGCTTCTTATAAAGCTAGATGGGATTCTCCTAACAGTTGTACCCTACAATCGTACGGACCTGCTGTACCTGATACTGATCAACATCAACTTGATGCAGAATATTGTACTGACATCTCGGAAGAAGAAATTGAAAAATGTGTGAAAGGGATAAACAATGATACCTCAGCCGGATTGGATGGTGTAGCAATCAAGAGCATCAAAATGACCAACTGTTACAAAACTCTAGCTCTCATTGGTTCTGTGATGCAGAAATTTAATCTCGTTCCGACCTCGTTTCGCAAAGCCAGAACAGTTCTCATTTACAAAAAAGGTCCAAAAGAAGATCCTGGAAACTGGCGGCCTATTTCCATATGTTCCGTGTTGCGACGCATTATTGAGCGTGTGTTGGATAAGAGGCTAAATGAGTTCTTGGTTCTTAATGAAAATCAAGTTGGATTCTCTTCCAGTCCTGGGACATATATCAACACTTCCATCTTGAATGCATGTTTGATGAAAGCGAAAAGAGAAAAAATAGATTGTGCCGTAGTGCTTTTGGACGTCCAAAAAGCTTTTGAAGATTCAAGCCACGCTCACATTCTTAAAAAATTGGAAAACTGTCCAATTCCTGCTGCTCTACGCTCATTAACAGGATCTTTGTTGAAAAATAATAGCACACAATTACAAACAAAATCTGGAACCTCACAAAACATCAACATAGAGAAGGGTGTCTTTCAAGGCCTGCCTCTTTCACCAAAAATGTTTAATCTGTCAATTGATCATGTGCTGGAAGCTGTCAATGAAAATGAAGTAAGTGCTATGTATGGATTCCAGTTGAATGAGAATGTTACACGTGTTGCGGGAAGAGGATTTGCTGACGATTTGTGTTTGATTGGTAAATCTGAAACATGTGTTTCACAACTCACCAAGATTGCTTGTGATGAACTAGAAAAAGTTGGATATCGACTTAATTACGACAAGTGTGTTCTCATCAACATTAAAAAAGGTCAACTAACAACAGACAGTTTACAATTTGATGGTAAAACAATCAAGTCTATTGAAAAAAATGAAGTTATTAAATATCTTGGAATTACCTTTAGTGACGAAATTGTATTTAAACCTGATGTTGTGATATCTAAATTTAACAAAGATCTTCAAAATTTAATGTCCACTCAGATGTTGTACCCACATCAAAAGTTAGCCATTATTAATCAGTACATATGGCCATGCCTGATATATTCATTACAGAATGCTCCTTTAACAAAAATACCTCAAGCTTTTCTAGATGATCTTGACAAAATGATAAGAACCACGGTCAAATCAATCATTGGAATTCCACATGATACTCCCAACTCAATGTTGTATGCTCCTAAAAAACTGAGAGGTCTCCAGATCATCAGACCATCGTGGGAGGCATTTCTCCAGCATTATAACATCTGCATATCCCTGCTGAAAAGTAATGACAAGTTCGTCCCTTATTGTCGTGATCTTGATGAAGAGATGGATTTCTGCATTAACAAGTTGGGATTCAATAAGCAGGATATTGAACAAGAATTCCAGCGTCGAGAAAAAACGAAACCTTCAACTGTCATGCGCGAAAAACTGCGAGAGAATGAATTTCGTTCATGGAGTCAACTACCACAGAAAGGCATTGGTGTTGAAGTCTTTGAAGAATGTCCAACCATCAACCAAACTATCATGAATAAAGAAGGACTAACCAATTCAGAATGGATTACAACACTGAAAATGTCTTGCAACAATATAGCAGTGAGGTCAATACCTGGCAGGAGTACGACGGACAATCCTCAATGCAGACGATGCAATGAGAGAGAAACCCTCCCCCATGTCCTAGGCTCCTGTCATGCTGGCGACCTCCTGAGAAACTCAAGACATCATGAAATCCGCACCATCATTGCCAAACAACTAAAAATACAAGGGTGGGCAGTTCATGAAGAGCTACACTGTGTTGCAGACGGTGGCTCTAACCGCAGGGTTGATATCTGGTGTTACAGACGAGAAATAAACAAAGGTTTCATCATAGATCCCACAGTACGCATGGAAACATCAAAAGAACAAGCTCATATAGTAGATCAAGAAAAAAAAGCAATTTATGAACCCTGTATTTCATATTTCCAACAACATTACCAGATCCAAGAAATATCCGTCATTGGTGTACTGGTTGGAGCGCGAGGAGCTGTCACAAAGAATTTGGAAAACTTTAGAAAAATATTCAATCTCCCGAAATCTATGATTAATGACATTGTTATCACAGCTATTCGCGGTTCTTGTCGCATTATTCATAACCACCTATACAAACCATCCTGAAATATAACCATTGTCAATGTCTACTTCAAACACACAATTAAGAAGAGTACTGTGTCCTATGGCAAGCATCGATAGTGATGTCAGTTGTTAGTAAATAAATTTTACTTTCTTTCTCTCTCTCAACTTCTGAACATGTGATTGACGAGGAAATTCTCTCATAAATTTCTTTACTTCCTTCTCAGTTTGACTTTCAATTTCATTTTTGGATTTTTTTTTCTCTTCAGGTTGTTGTTGTTCTTGAATGTTATGTCTTTTTAATGCTCGTCTTATGACATGATGGAGCTCACTCTCACCAAAATAGTTTACCGGATGATTCTTCATAACTAATTGTTTGATTCTGCATACAAACTATTTATATCCTCTCCTTGTGGGCACTTTGTAGGGGACACTTCTTTTGACGTTACTACTACTTGTTGTTGCTGTTGTAGTTTGAGGTTGCAAAACTCTCTCCTGCTCCAAGTTACTACTTGTTGTTGCTGTTGTAGTTTGAGGTTGTAAAACTCTCTCCTGCTCCAAGTTTGGCATTTCGAATAAAAATTCTTCCAAAACATTTCCTCCATTATCGACTGGTACAAAGTTATAGGTTGCTTCATTGACGGTATTTAGATCATTATTAGTTGGGATGGTGGGTTTTTTTTTCTTACCAATATAAGGTTTCTGGAAGAGCGGACGGATATCGATTCCATGGTGGGTTAGCCAATACATCAAATGAATTGGTATGTCTTGTTTTTGACATTGGCATCCATCAATTTTACAAACCATTATAGATATAAAAAAAACGAACTAAAATTCGCGAACCGCACTTGAGGTCACTAACTTTTCAACTGATTTCCAAGCTCAGACATTCAAAGTCACCTTGGATTTTCTTATCTTATCTGTTGTAACGGTTAATCATATAATACCGGGTGGATTAACACTATAAATACTGGTGAAACAAACCGACTAGGCCTTAAAACATGTTTCAACATGAGAATAGTAATGTTGCTACCCAGTTACTGCTGGCAGCTCGTGAGTACGGAATGTACTTGATCAGGAGATGTTTGATTTTTCAAAATGTTTCTTTCCTGGATCAGTATGATGTGCACAGTTGGGAATCAAAAGCAAGACATTTAAAGTTAACTTACGATGATTGTACTGAAATTTCATCATCCAATGTATTCAATTGCACAGAGTACTTGATGGGTAATAATTATTCCATTAATTTCCTGTCTGCCTTGGTAACATTATGTACAACCATTGAAAATAACTCAAAAGAAGAAGAAAGAAATTGGTTCATTCCAACTATAATCATCATATTATTGATGAGTGTTATTCTCCTTTTCATCATAATAAAAAGTAAAGTTATATGCAAAAAAGAATAAATAAGATCTACAACCATCCTGTATATTTTGACTAAATCCACCCAGTATGAAATGGCTGGGGTCAAACATCATATGACCTAAGCCTGTCTACCTGAGGAGATAAGAAGAATTTAGTTGCAATGTTAGAACTGATAAAGACCTTTAGTTAGCTTTTCTAGCTATGAATAAATTAGCATTTGACGAAATAATATTATGCCGACAGTTCACAGGTCTATGGTTCGAATCCCAAAAATGTCGGAGGTTTTTTTTGTTGTTGTACAAATAATATCGCTTCAACTTGGACACTGAATTGAACACACACTTGGTCTTTGTAATTTAATGTCAATCGCTAAAGCTGCAAATCCACAGGTCTATGGTTCGAATCCCAAATATAACAATGAAATATCAGTTCTCAGAGTCTACAGGTCAACACTTCGATTCCCACTATTGCGTAAATTCACCAAAACACATAAACTGCCCTAGGGGGGGCTGAAATTAAGCTGGGGGGTGGAAGTGGTACCAAAAGATGCCGGTCGTCGAGGCGGTTCCAAAAATATATATTTCAGCAAACCAACTTCAGCCGTTTCGATTTTACAGCCATTAAGTTGTTATTGCATGAGACCCATGTTTTATACTCTACTGATATGCATTGCATATTCCCCCCATAACCAGAGAGGATTTCGATTGCTCATTGGAATAGCCACCTTTCGTGGCGTAATGGTTGAGACTACTGCGCGCAGTCCAGAGATCCCGAGTTTGATTCATGGTTGGGGCAGACTTTTCGAAGAAAATTCTGTTCCCTCCAAACACGTGAGGCTGGTATTTCCGGCCCTACCCAGGCTGGGTGAGGTTAATGTGGTTAGCTGGTACGATTCCCAGCGAATGGAGGGTAAAACCGCAGTCCTGACTACTTCAAATTAGGACGTTAAAACCAAATACTCGTAGAATCAACTGGTCACAATAGATCTAAATAGAGGTCGGTGTGATAATTGGTGCTTCTCTTGTGGAACTCCAACCAGTCTATAATAATAAAATAATAGATCTATTCACTTGTGTTTTATTTTTTATATCGTAATAATAATTTATTGCAATAGCTTTAGATGTAAATTGTTGCTATTTTTCGATTCTATGATATTCTCAATTCCATGCATACTTCCTTCAAGACGAAATCAGGGCTAACCGGTCACATGAGATTTAAGCACCCTGATGTCAGGAGGGAGACATCCCTCCTCCTCATTAAGATATGTCTCACAACAATAGCAGCTCTCGATGTGCAGTAGATTCAATTAAGCAGCACCTCACTCACTCAGGGCGGAATTAATAGACGTTTTTGTAATACCTCTGTGGCGCTAAGTCACGGATTGCGTACTGTGAAAGATAGGGAATATCGACACTTAGCAACAACTTAAGTTATTGATGTTGCGACCGCACACTGAAAAACAGTGCTGGTCTCAGATGTCACTTGAGGAACGTCAGATGCAAGAAAACTCTGAGAGAGAGAGACGATGGACGCCAGTAAATCATGAATGTGTGTAATTCTGTATACAAAAATAAATATTTCAAGAAGGCTAAGTCATAGAGCAATGAAATTTGGCATTTTGTTTTTGGTTATACCTCGAGAACGGAAATAATTGCAAATATCCCGTAAACCATAAGAGATATTGATTTTTTTACTTTTTCCATCCATTCAGCTGTTCAAATTTGGACGCACAAATTTGTTCAATTCGAGCTAGTCCTCCCCTGACAGCTAGTCCTTTATTTAAGTTTCTTTGACTATAGCTAGAGCGCGTCGAGGCGTGCAACATTCTAGCCGTATTTTTCTTTCAAACCAAAGTGGAATCCACTTTGGTTAACTGGAATAAAATGAACGAACTGGAAGAAAGTCATTTTTCTTTTGGAAGAGGAAAAATCTTCTTCCAGTTTGGTTAACCAAAATGGATATATATTATAAAATTCTTGCTTCCAGTTCTTTTAGGGCGGAATTAATAGACAACATCAAAAACTTAAGTCGTTGGTAAGTGTCGATTTTCCCTATCTTACACAGTACGCATTCCGTGACTTAGCGCCACAGAGGTATTACAAAAACGTCTATTAATTCCGCCCTTATACTATTTTATAGGTTAAGTCCTATCTTTAAAAGTACCGAAACGCATTTTCCTTTCACGAATATTGGGAAAGCTAAACTGGAAATAAATTTGGAATAAAATGGAAATATTTGGAAATACCACTACAATTTTCAATCTAATGGGATTGAACACCGAAAACGCGATTATAATTAACTCCACAGAGGTATTACAAAAACGTATATTTATCTGCCCTACCAGTTTAAGCAGCAGCAACTTTTTACTAATGAAATCTGTAAAAAAAAACAACTAACTTCTCACCAGTATGATCGTTGCTGTCGTTTGATTCTACTGATAAGCTATTTCGTTTATCAAAATTAATTTGATTGAATAATGAATATTTTCTATTTTGTTTAAACTCTGTACACTCTGGTCCTCTTTGGGTTTAAATCAATGGTGATTCGTCGTCCATCAATACTCCCAATCGACTGTTTAGTTTACTCATGATCTTGTAGTGTCATTTAACAATGGAGAATTATTTCAAAGCAGCTATCAACATTCTCATAACACCCAAGTGCTATGATGTGTTTTTCAAAGATTGGAACTTTTTAAATGGTATGTGCTCTCAACTCTTGTGCTCTAGTTCTCATCATGAAAGTTTTACCACACTTCACTGGGCCATTAATACTCACAGTAATCTCACACAGCTTAAGCTAAAAATAAATTGACATTTTAACCATAAATTAATTTCAAACCAAGAATGACACCATTCCATATCCGTTCAATTTTGGGCATTGCTTAACTTCAGTGTTTCATATAAATAAAGCAGTTCAATTTATTTATCACTGTATTTTGCTTGTCTAAATAATATTCACAGTTTAATTTACTTTCTTTCAGATGAATGTTTAAAATCTTTGCTGAGTCGGGGCCTGGGACTTGGTATAGTAGCAGGGTCCCTACTAGGTGAGTATATAAACCCCCCAAAAAACTCCAATCTCCTCATTTTGTATGTTTTTAACTGCCCAATATTCTCTAACTTGGCCAGTTTGGTCTTCTTGGTGGTTCAATGGGTATTTATATTAAATTATACATTTTGCCACAATATTCTTGACAACTGATATCATTAAACTGGCCTAGTTAGAGGAGAGTGGGCAGTTAAAATCATTCAATATGAGGAACTCAGAAAACAGGTTTAAAAAAAATCAAACACCTCAGACCCAGGTGTGATGAACACCTTATACTAAAAAAAGGGTAAGGTAAAAGAAAACATAGTTTCCATGTATTTCCAGCCAGTTATTTTTTTTTACATGAATTCCAGGAAGTGAAATTTTTCAATTTTTATTGCCAAAATGAACTACCACAGTGAAAAAAGAATTGATTTGTCTTTTGTTTGACTTCCTAGGCACAGGAACCTATTTGGACCCAACATAGAACCAAAAGTCACATTTTTTTTTTTCTGTCTTGTTTCATACAGATTCAACCCCAACTCATACCTTGAACTTGCTAGAGGTAAGTGTTAAAGATCAGTACAACTGTTGATACCTACCAAAGTAAATTATCACTGCCCATTTGGTTCAGTTTGAGTCCAATCAGAATTGAAGATAAAATATATCTGAGTGTTTAATAAAGTCTGATGTGATCAATCTGTGAATCTTCTAAGCATCTTAAAAGTCATATTGAATTGCAATTTAGATTGAAGTTTTCTTGCCATCTACGCATTTTTACTGTGGTCATCTCTCATAAATTTTGCCATTCTTCCCTTTGCATAAACAATTTTGGACACACAAAAATACATACAAAGTTCATCCATATTTCTCATTTATATCCCTTAAAATATATGCATCTAGTTGTGGGAGACCCTTTATAGGTAAAATGCCATAATCAATGAAAATAAGTTTAGGAAGTCATTGGTGGAGCCTGCTGGAGCAGAATTAAAAAGTGACATATTTTAAATAATAGTATATCTCAAAAACAGCTAGGAATTGTTCAAAGTAGAATAAAATCAAAATTCTTCTAAATTTTGCTCTACTTGTACTATGTACTTGTACATATAAAGTTTTTACAAAAAGGTAGTGTTTTCTATCTCACCCTCTTGAACTTAAATTCAAAGGAATTGGCTGCATTGTATCATGTACTCTACAACTATTGATTTTCTAGCCTATTAGATAAATTCTTTTTTTTTTTCTATTAGGTAGGTACATAATTTGATAAATAAAGTTTTTTACTTTTTATTTCTGATGTTGAATTAGTAGTCATAATTGAATTGTTTTGTAATTATTGTCTCATAAAAAAGAATAGTAAATACATTCCAAATTAATACTTGTTTTCCATTCAATGTGTCTCTTTTCTTAGTGAAACTTCCCCAGATAGTGAAGATCTACAATGAGAAAAGTGCCAAGGGCATAAGCCCATGGGGAGTTCTGTGTGAGCTCTTTGCCATCATAGCCAATGCCGCATACAGCTTTGTCAACAGATTTCCATTCAGGTATGTTGAGATTATTCAGTAAAAACCAATTATAAAATGAATTCTAGAGTAGACTGCTTTTCTTTAGAAAAAAAAACATAGTTGTGTCCCGTAACTACTGCTTTTGCATTACTTCAGGGCACTTAACCTTTGCGTCCATGCCATTCTGGAAATGAAAAAACTTGAACAGAATTTTCCAATCTGGCTGGCATTTGAACGTACAACTTCTGGGACAGAAACCAATGCTCTTAAACACTGAGCCACAGAGGTCAAATTATAAAAAAAAAATCTTGAATAGACTGCTAGACCAACATAATTTTTGCGTATTAAGTATAAAAAATTCCATTAAGTATACTGTTTATTCCAATTTTATTTTGTTGTTTTCTATCTTTTTGACCACCCTGTAGTTTGCTTGAAGTCAATAATGTGCTATTAATGATTCATAAACCATTGATGTTACTTGTGTTATTTCTATAAGTTCATAATCTTCACTCCTCTACTTAACCCTTTAGAGACAAGAGTTTCATTGGCATAGGTATGTTGTCAGTTTTTTATAAAAAAATATTTTTTAATCAATTCAATTTTCTACAGTATATCTGGACGTTTCTACCCCCTGAGAAAAAACTTGATTTGTGTGTGTCTGTCGTCTGTAAATACTCCTTCTATGGCAAATCTCAGGAACTTAAACAGATTTCTACCAAATTTTGTACACATAGAATGTATGGTAATGGTCAATAAAATTAATCAACTTTTCCAGTGTTCCTGGTATATAAGCTTGGCGCCAGACCACTTACTTTTGTACTTATATGCTTATATCTCATGAATTACACACTTGATTTTGATGAAATTTCGTAGTAGTATGTGCAATTATGTGCATATTTGTGTTTTACATAGTGCATTTGTAATTATTTTTTAATAAAACATGTTTTTAGTTCTGATATCAAAAAAATCCAAAAAAAAAAGTGAAAAAAATAAAGGTCTAACGACTTCCAATACAAATATTTTGTGATATCTAAAATGTAGAAAAAAAGGTATTCTATCATAATTAAAAAAATTTGAAGAAAATCGGTTAAGTAGTTTTGTAGATAGAAGTGATTTAGTATAAAATCTCAAAATTGCCTAGTGTATACAATGTACCAAACACGAGAAAGTATTGTGTCCTAAATTATCAGTGTATTTTCTGTTGTCTCCTGTTCCAGTGCCTGGGGTGATGCTATTTTTCTTCTGATACAAACAGCAGCTATTCTTGCTCTTCAGCTAGCGTACACAGTCTCAACTGGGGCTGCTGCTGGGTTTGCAATAGCCACCAGTGCTGTGCTTTACATTCTCATGAGTGGTCTGGTGCCCCTTTCTGTACTGTGGTTTATGCAGGCCGCATGCATACCCCTTATGTTATGTGGCAAGGTAAGTGTACTGTATATTAGAGTTGGTTGGTTGAGGAAACCTTGATTTGTCGTTTCTGTGCTATTGACACGGCAACGTTGATAGTGAAGCTTGATAAGACATTTATAATTCGTTAAGTAAATCTCTGTGAGGTTCACACTTCACAGAACTACTGGTGTAATAATAAGAAGAACTAATTGAACTGTTTGCAAACGAGACATTGAAAGTGAGCTTTTAAAATCGAAATAATCTCCCAAGTAACTTTGGTTTTCTTCTTCTTCTTTCACTTTGCCTTTTCTCAAACCTACTTTGGTTTGGCATTGTTCAACCTCATGGTAGAGGTTGGTTGTGGCACATTTTACGGCTGGCTGCCCTTCCTAACGCCAACGATTTTTTATTTATTATTTAACGTCCTGATTAGGACGGGGTTTTACTCACTCCCTTATTCGTTAGGAATCCTACGAGCTAAAACATTAATCTCACCTAGCCTGGGTAGGGCCGGAAATGTCAGCCTCACGTGTACGGAGGGGACAGAAATTTCTGTGCGAAAAGTCTGCTCCGACCGGGGATCTCTGGACTAAGGGCAGTAGTCACAACCGTTACGCCACAGAGGCTGGTTAGTTACATTAAATTTCATAACTTGTTATCGAGTTGATATGACATCTATGATTCGATAAGAGAATCTGTGCGAGGTTTACATTTCACAGAACTACTACTATGATAGTAAGAAAAAGAACTCTATTTGAACTATTTGCGAACGAGACATTGATAGTGAGCTTTTGAAATCGAAATAATCTCTCAAGTCACTTTGGTATGCAAAATAAACTTCAAAGAAAACTTCGCACTTTGAAAAAATTGAATATTTTTAGTTCCTGTAAGAAATGTGTGTTCATAAAGTCAAGCAACAAACTGTAGATTAAATTGTATAAACAGCAGTGACGAACATTTTTGTTCAACATAGTTAAAAATATATTACATGTTTCAGTTACTTCAAGCGCTCGCCAACTACAGGAATAGAAGTGTTGGGCAGCTGTCTCTAGTGACGTGTTTACTTCTATTCTTCGGAGCTCTGGCCCGAGTGTTCACGTCTATTCACGAGACGGGAGACTTTATTCTGATCCTCACCTATGTCCTCGCCACCCTGGCTAATGGCATCATTCTCTCCCAGTTCTACCTCTACCGGGAGCTGGACAAGAAGATCAGATGAACTTGGGTGCAGGGTGGAGAATGGTGGCTCATGAAAAAACTTCTTGCAGAGCGGGTGGACAACAAAGAGCCTTTAGTCTCAACTTGACACTACTCACACAGCCGTATTTATGAACAGAAAACGCCGTTTGAGCATAGTCTGAAGCATGACTTCCTTTAATATAAATTGGGATAGTAGAAGTACATCATCAACTAAAGTTATAAAGTAAAAGATAAACCATACATCAAGACTACATTAAGAAAACCGGACTGTATAGTCAAGGGACGGATACGTCTCACGGTCGAGCCTGCTGCTCTCTCTCTCTGTCCTCTCTCTCTGGCCAATACCTTGCTTGAGACAGTGCTCAGACAAAATTTGCTGTTCATAAATACGGGTGACAGTGTTGCCTTGATAGATCTTCTAGTTATCAATTCTTTGGTCTTGACTTAACAGAGTTTGAAAACTGATTCAACACGGGTTTGTATTTTTACATGGAGGCCCTTCCAAAGTATAGTAAGGGTAGCAGGACTGACTTGAACATTCCTACTTTTAATCATAAAGGAGCCCGCTCAAAGATGAAGGCAAAAGTGGCTGCATTTAGATTAAATTTAATTTATAAATTCCTTACAGTAGAGTAATAGTACCAAAAATCAGGTTACGAAAATCGACAGTTTTTCAGTTGGAGCCAAAGAATGATAAAAAATGTGTGATAACTTCTCATTTTTTGTAGTTCTCTATTCATTATTCCACAGTTTGATTAGCAGTGCTCTCAGTCGTTTATTGAACATCTTGTGCGGCTGAGGATTCCGCGAATTCAGTTTTTACTTGCTATCATGATTCGTCCCTTTAGAAGATATCCATTTATTGAATTATTGTACCATAAGGGGGCTGGGGCTGCAACCGCATTCCCAAGCTATCACTCACAAATACATCAGACAATTTTTACAAAAAGTGAGAAGTTAGTAGATAATTTACATGGTTTGCCTTAAATTTTCACCTCTATTTACGAAAAAACTGTACGCAACCTCATTTTTGGTATAGTTTCTACTCCTCTAAAAAGATTTATACCAAATTTCATCAAAATGTACAGGAGCCACTTTTTACTAGTATTTTGTGCGGAGTCCTTTAATTGAACTAATTATACAATTAACACAGCGTATAGTAGCAATTATTGGAAAGACAGCTGTATGATTTCGACTTAGTTATAATTGATCCAATTTAATTAATGACTTGTAATCTACCCATTTAAATTAAAAACGTAGCATCTTTATTTTCTAACAATTATCTCATTTGGTGCACAAGAAAGATTAATGTGAATTAAATTGTAAATTAAATCCTGGCAATCCAGTCTATCAGTGAAATTAATTCCATCTTTTAAATGGCAGAAGCTCTATAGTGAACGCCAGCGAACCCTAAATTTTATGTAACTTCCTTGTCTGAAAAAAGACAATCACTTGCTTGCAAGTTAAGATACACATGTTTTCCTGGTATATTTATTTTTCGGATACCTAAAACCATGGTACAAAAAATTGTACGTATTTTCATTATACGTCGCACATTAATTTGGTAAAGTATCACTTCCGATAAATTCTACTCGAATAAAGTTTTTTTCTATGTTCGTTTATGTAAAAAAATAAAATAAAAACGATGAAATATCTACTGCAGAAGTTACATCATTTGCATTCACAGAGCTAAACAGCTTTAGTTCTTCTAATTTTTCGATTCAATTTGTCTATATTTTTTTAACAACACAAACCACATTCTATTGGAATGCCCAGAATACAAGAGTAAAAACTCAACTTTTGGGAAAAAAACTGTTTTGGTCAGCTTAAATTCTATTACAGTCTATCAGAACCATATCTAATTTAACACTATCCAACTTGTTGTTCTCGAGTTTCAAGCTAAGATACTAAACGGACAAATGATTTTGGGTTTGTTTGTAGTTTATATGTTTGTTGTGATCTGTTTCGTGTCTGTTAATAAACTTGGGAATAATGCATAGAAATATTTACTTCAAGAAGAATGAATTCATTTTTATTTCATTATGTATTGTTTTTGTTTATACCATACCTTACCAGAATTAACTATCAATTTCTCAAGCTTTACAAATACTGTGAACAAGTGTGCCTTGTTCAGTGTCATGCTCAGATTTAAATCAAGCAGTGACATACACATTTTAAATGGGAAAAACTCCCGTGATCCATGGGTGAAACTTGTTTGTTATCCTAAAAAATTGTTGTATATTATCTTGTTCTTTGTTAAGATAGAATTTATTTTTTTACCATTTCTGTTCGATAATTATGTACCCTAGAATCTAGGAATTGATGTAACATGAAACACACAATTAAATTTCAGTGATTAACTTAATAATTTCTCACTTTTTATTTCTTATCATACATATTAGGTACTGATACATTTTTAGTTCCGTTTCTCCTATGGGGGGGAGCTATTGTTCTTTACGCAAACTCAAATGTTGGGGTCAGGGGTGTATTTTTCTATCATTTGGGGTCAATACTACATCATTCACTGTGGTTTCGCACTTTCAATATAAAGGGTGTCCAAGTTCTTTTTACTATATAAAATTGCAGAATCAACTCCACAAGACATTCTAACAGCCATATTTAAGAACAGAAATGTCTGAGCAAAGCCTCAAGCATGATTTCCTTTAATATTAATGGCCAATACCTTGCTTGAGACATTGCTCAGACAAAATTCATTGTTTATCATAAATACAGCTGTATAAAAATTTGGACAGCTTGTATGCCATACAGGGTTAACCGTTTTAATCGATGCAATCAAATATCTCCGAAACTACTGAAGATAGAAAAAATTGTTCGGGAACATTTTCATAGCTCCAAGGGGGGACTTAAGGGTGACCTTCAGAAGTTTCTCAAATAACTCCTTCAAGGTCAACTTTGGAATTTTAAATGGAACCCCTATTAATTTCTAGTACCTATGAGGTATAGAAAGTATTGTTTTCGGTCGGTTTTTTTATGATACATAATTATTATTGAATTCTATGTAAAATTATAAGTTTAAACAAATCCTCACTTCTAATTTTTGTCACAACCAGTTTCACACACATTTGGGATTGTGAGATTTTTCCCATGTTAGACTATGAGTGTGGCAAATCAAATCAGTCTAATTTTAGTTGCTAAACATGATGTTGATATTGGTTTTTCATTTTATTTTTGGGTTCTCTGTACTTCCGGCCCAACCCAGGCTCTGTGTGCCTTATGTGGATAGATGGTGTAATTTCTAGCGGAGGGCAAAACCCCGTCCTGATCAACACATATCAGGACGTAACCAAAATAGAATCATTTAATATTACAAGCCCAGACATTGGATCTGAGCGTCCATTTAATATAACCGGGAAACAAGCATCTGTTGTCAGACATGAATTTATTATTAGTACTAACTATAAAAACAAGTTATATTTACAAAGCTAGCTTGACATTGTTCAGTTTTCCTCTTGTATCCTTCACATACTGTTCTATTTCTTTCTTCACATTTTCCACCGCTTCTGCATCACCATACTGTTCTTCCAGTTTCAACCACTTCATGTAGAGAGGTTTCAGTTTCTTGGGAGGTAACTTCTGAGATACTGCTCTCTGTATAACCTGGATGAAAAATATTTACATAAGCAAATCATTTGAGGCAAGGGGACTGAAGATATGATAAATGTCTATTTTAATCTATATTTTTCAAAAGCAAAGCCCAGAGAATATATTCACTGATTCAATGACCAAACTGGGGTTCGAATCTCAACAGAGTAGAAAAATTTCTACTACTTTGGATGTCTAGGGTTCACTCAATGTTCGCAAGGAAAAGTTATTAGTTAGTTACTTGTATGAGAATGACGTTTATTTTTCTTGAAATATGACTATGATGTTAATTTTTCATGAATAATGACTCTTATTTATAAATATGACATAACTAATACATACATAATTATAAGACCTAATAAGAATGGATCTATAACAACCAGGTGCAGAGTTTTTTCAAGTAGGATACACATTACACAACTCAATAATTAAAAATAAAAAATACACTGCCTATTATGCACAAAATACTTCCTCGTGAATGGCAATCATAATTTTCGAATTTCAACTATCGTTAGATTCTTATTTTTGCACTTTTTGGTCCAAATTTTTGCAGTTTCTTAAATATCAGAGCTTCACCATGTTTATTCAATAAAAAAATAATGTAATTTTGTAAAACATTATTACGCATATACATACAAAATTTCATAAAAATCTGGTGTACCGTTCTCGAGATATAAGAATTTAAGTAAAAAGTTGAGAGGTCAGGCGCATGGTCTTTATCTCTAGGAGCCGCTTGTTCGAAATTAATTAATTTAAAATGGGACCATCTACAACACATGTCCTATAAGTGTACAAAATTTCGCTGAATTCTGTTGAGTTGTTTCAAAGTACAGACAGACAGACCAATGAAAACCAAAGTTTCTCAGGAGGTTATGAAAGTTTTATCGTTGCAGCTTAAGGAAAACATTTTTAGTTTTTTTTTTATGGACAAAAATGAGTTTTTAGCCATTTTTTGGATGTTCTTGTAAAATATGACGTTCATCCGAAAAAGCTCCGAATATTACGTTTTAGCATGTATCATACCATGGTAATGACCAATGTGGCTTTACTAGGGTATAAAGAAAATAATTAGAAATAGTAAAGGAGGTTCTTAGTAGTGATGCACTATCTACACAATTTACTACAGACGAGAATTCTAATTGTACTACCCTAATTTTCTACCTAAGGCTGAAAAAATCTGGCATTTTTTAGACATAAAAAAACGGGCGCAAACATTTTTTTAGATACAAAAACGTGCATTTCGAAAACAGAAAAATACTATGGACACAAAATTTGGTGAAACAAGTGGAAATTTTAAAATGAAAAATAATATTGTTCATAGGAAAAACATCAGTTTGGTTGTTCTCTACTAACTTGTCTAGCGAGATCCACTCTCCCCGACTTGGCCAGCATGTCCACATAGACCCCCCAGACGTCTGTTCGGGCGGGGTAGGAGGTCAGGGTATGCTCGAGCAGAGCTTGGGCACGGGTTGAGTCTCCGTACTTGTTCTCAGCCAAAGCAAACCTGCGAGCACGGAATGTATTCGTTACTTCATCAGGATACGTAGAGGGTAATTTATAAATTATAATATTATAAATCTAGTAGATAATGGAGGACCTTTCTTAGGGAAAAGATTCATTCAATTTCTTAATGTCCAAAAAGTTTTCAAAATTCACTAATGGTGATTCCACTATAGTTTATTTGGAAGGGGGTGGGGACTAATTCTTAGCTAGAAGTACCCCAAAAAATGGCTGAAATGAACTGCAACTGTAAGTGTAAGTGTAAAAAAAATACCATTCAAATTAATAGTAAAAATTATTTGTACATTATAATGAATTACTACTGAAAATTGTTGGGTCTCTACCATTCCCGATAAGGAAATATTGATATCACATGAAATAGGTAAATAGTGAAAAAAGAAAAAGATAACTTGTGATAGTACCTTGATATGAGAGTCACATGGACAGCTGGGGGCAAATTGTTCAGACCTCGCTGCAGTATGTGACGCGCCGTGTCCTGTTGTCCTTGCTGCAAGAGCGTGTTGGCACATTGCAGGTAGATGTTCACACTTGAGTGACCAGTGCCGGCTTTCTTCAACAGAAGTTTCACTGTTGAATCTAGCTCGCGCGTCTGTCAACAATAAAAATAAATGAAAACTAGGTGGAAACACAATTTTTAGCGCATGTTTGTTAACCTTTTATCTCTCAGGCCATAAGTCTATTTCTGAATTCGTCCCTGGAAATTTTATTTTGGTCTTTTCAGGTACCCAAGACCATAATAGATTATTATTAAGTGCCATTTTTCTGGCAAATCAAAAAATCAGCCACACCTACCAAAAAAAGTTGACAGTTGGTTGAGAGCATTCAGTACAGAAATATTTTACAGAATTTCTTAGAAAAATCCAGACTAAAGTTATTGATACTAACGAAGTAGGTAATTAACTTCAATTTTCAATGTTCTCTATTTCAAAATATGTAATTTTATTGAGAAAAACCATTTTCAAACTTGAAATTTTTAAAAATTTCTTTTTCAAAGGTCTTTTTGTTAGTGCCTTATTTGCCCAGCATTCATTTTAGTATCATTGGATAGCCTGATCAATACACTGTCAGTACTGTGAAATTCAAGGAGCACTTTTGGACACTTTTTGAGTAAAAGGTGTTTTAGTGGGAGTACTTCCAAGTCCTAATTTCTTCATATTTTTTATATTTGACTTTTTATGTCCTACTTCCATCCGAGTGCCACTTAATGACAAGTAAATATTACTAACGAGTTAGTTGATGTTTATTTAACACGTATGAGACGGCGTGCCCACCGGGGGGTCACGTTTTTTTTTCAATTTCCCTTGTAACGTGACCCACCGGTGGGCACAGATAATGCTATTATTATTATATTTTTGTACTCGCCCGCCCATTTTTTTTTTTTTTTTTTTTTTGTCATATTTGGTACACATACCCTAATTTGAAGACGTCCCAGCGTACAAACTATATGTAGAAAATAGGACCCGTCTCATACGTGTTAAGAACAAAGTTGGTAAATATGGAAGCGCACCTGTTCCTATGAAGTCCTCAACACTAATGCAACTAACCTGTCCACTAGCAGCATAGATATTCATGAGGTTTAAATACACTTTGAGCTCATCATTGCATCGGACAGCCTCATGCAGGCAGGTCTGCAGACTCTCCCGTGTGCCATAGAGATGCTCCAGGTTGAGAAGCGCTGTCCATACGTTCAGCCGTTCTTCTTCACACCGAATGTTGATCACCGTGAGTCCCCTGCGCGCCACTGCACGAGCCTTCTCTATCTCTGTGCCCTGACAAGCAATCATAGTAACAAGGGAAAATTAAGAAATAATAATAAGGCTTTTTCTTTGTGTTATTATGTCACAACTTTAGTGGGTAGCGCAGAATCATAGGACTTTACCACTTTAATTTACAATATCTTGTATTATTTTTTTGCCTATGATTCTGCCACTGGTCGCTGCTTCACATCAAAGCAGCTACTCATTTTTCCTCACGAGGTATGAGTGGACCCCGAACATCCAAGTACAGAGCAGAAAAAATCGTCCTCCGCTGGGAATCGAACCCAGGTCACCATGCGTGCAATGCCTAGCGCGCTAACTCGCTCTGCCACGGTGAATACTGAAAATAAGAAATATTTAGTCCTAATCGGGCAGTATATATAAGGCGATATTCTTCTTATTATGTTATACAATGCAAGATAATTTATTTATTTTTAACTCTACAGTACTATAATACCAGTTGAATTGCATTCATTCATACACCAAATTCTGCTAGAATTCTGGATTTAAGGAGTCTAAATTAATTTCGGGAGCAAACATTTTCAAGGTATTATTATTATATTTTTAAATCTTGATTCTATTATCAAGTAGAGGAACCTAAAATTGAAAGTGGTGTAGCACAATGGGCTTGTATGTACAGTGACCTGTGTTCAATCCCTGGCAGGATAGGGATTTTTCTACTTTGTACATAGATGTGTGGGGTCCACTCATATCTAGTCATGCGAAATAAGTAGTAAGTATGCTTATTCAGACTGCTCTTCTACTTTCTGTTCATTCATATCCTTTTGTTAACAGTATTACAAATGGATTGCTAATCTAATTCTTCTTTATTATGCCCAGCCACTGTTATGGTCTACTTGTATTACTGGTCTACTTTCAGTTTATTGAACCCTTATCTTGTCTGTCAATGTATTCCATTAAATATAAAGTTCTCCTTAAAATCAAACTAGAAAATGGTATAACTAACTTTATGAAAATAATATTTAGATGCTTTTACCTGCAAATGATAGGCCATGTATTTGACCCACAGTTCACTGCTATCAGGCTGAGCTAGAAGCATCCTGTCAAAGCTGTCTGGACTCACAGGGTCTCCACGTTCCAGTAGTTCATCTTCAGCTGCACGGACTTTGGCCTCCTCAGCTTTTGCAGCTGCTACACGCTCTGCTTTAGTCATTTTGTGTTTTGCTTTTTTGATTTCAATCTGAGAATTGGGTGAATAATAGTGAGTTTAAGCAAAATAACATTTAAGAGTTTAAGCAGTCTCCAATTATTTTTTATGCTTTCAAAAGCAACGAGCACAAACTTTTTCAAAACAACCACACAAAGGGTTGGGTTTTAAAAACTTAGGGCGAAATTAATTGACAACATAATAATAATAAATCATTTGTTTTATTTTTCATTTCTTTTTTGTATACAAAGACCCATCCTAAGCCATTTTTATTTGGCTTCTAGGATTTTTTTGTTTGTCTTCTAATATTTTTTATAAGATACTATTGATTTTGCCCTTAGAGCCACCTCATTTTCTCAAAATTAAGGAAAAACGTTAATCACTTGCGAATGGATTTTTATTTATTTATAGGAAATCATTGATTCTGATGTAAATATATCAGTAAAAGTCATTTCCGCCATCAATACAACGAAAAACTGGCTAACAAGACCTCAAAGAACCTTTTAGAGTTGCCCCATCGAAAAAAGCAGTTTTGTAACTGTGATGTCATATTTACCTTGCTGGATTTTTCAGTCTACACGTTTTTATGGAACTTTATTTTCTACAAAGTTTTACATCGTGTTCTGGGCTTTGGACCTCTGGCGGTCACTGTCAGATTTTTTTTAGATCTTGTTTCGTGTATTCAGAATTCATAAAAAAATGTCTAGAAATGGTCAAAAATTAAAAAAAAAAAACCAAAGTTGGCAGTTTTATTATAAGCGATAGCTTAAAACATGATCTAATGTAGGTGGCCTAATTTTTTTTCTACTTGCATCTAATTTTTTTATTGGCTCTATCAAAAGAGTTCATTGTAAGGACATATATGGTATCATTTTTGATAAATGTCTAACATTAGAAATCGGAAGTATTGTGTTTGTTTTTGAAAAAAAAAAAATATTTTTTTGCTCTGATTTCATTTTAGAATTCCTGTTTCATAATATCAGAACAAAGGTACATAGGAATACTATTAACTGAGAGATTGCTTGTCTTTGTGTAAAATTTAATGAGGGTAGAAGTGTCAAAAATTATGGATGCTTTTTTTTTACTTTCCAATAATTGGTACCTATACTCCAGTTCTGGTCTTAATATTATTTTATTTATTATTATTTATAATTGGTACAATTTTGTACTGATTAATTTTTAATGTAACAAATTTTTTATTTAATTTCTTTCCTAATCTACATACATCAAATATTGATTTATGAACTAGTAACATACCTCATCTTCATCATTCTCTGAATCTTCATATACATTTGGTCTCAACAGGTTTAAGTCGTCTAATGTGGCACCCCAGGTGAATCCTACTCCTGGCAGTGAACTCATCATATTGCAGCACTCATTTCCAGCTGTTTCTACTCCTACAGTGACAAGAGTCTCTCTAGGGTTACCTAAAACACCCTGAGACTTGAGCTCTTCATTTAAAATTGAGCCATTTGATTTACTTTTTGTTAATTTTTCAACATTTTTTCTCTTTTAGACTGCAATTTCTTTTTCAACATTTTTTCTTTTTTGGATTTCTTATTAATATCAATTGGTTTTTTTGAATTATTTTTCGATGGCTTTTGGCTTTCATGATTGATTTTAATTGTGCTTTCGTTGTTTTTTAAATGTTTGAAGGAATTTTCTTTTTTTTCATACAAGTTGAGCTTTTCAATATTACTCCCAATCATGTTTTTTCCTTGTTTTTCAGAAAATTTCTTTACTTTCTTTGATTTTGGTATAATATTAGTCTTTTTACTTTTTGCCATGCTGATTTTTCTTGTGATGGTAAATAGTATGTAGGTATTATGATAGTCTGAAAAAAAGAATGAAAAAAACACACACATTGAATTATTTTCATTAGTTCAATTTTTAGATCATTTTTTTCAATTGTTTTTTTTTTTTTCTTCTCAAATCCTATAACTTAAGACATTGCTTAGCATAAGTTTTCCCCATCTTAGATAGTGCGCAATCCAAGACTTAGGGTGGAATCAATAGACTTTTTGTAATACCTACCTCTGTTCTGCTAGTCACAGATTGAGTATAGTAGATGAGATGTAGCATGTCATATGAACCTTCGTTTTGACGCCGAGTAAGAATACCAAAGAGGGGAAATGTGCGGTGGCTCTAGATTTAGTAATCTACCTTAAGAATGTATTTTTCTCTTTCTCTAACAAGGGTGCAAATTAAGGTAAATAAAAAACAATAACATGTTAAAAAACATGTTGTCTCAAGCCACATGTTCATAAAATTGTACAATGCGCATCCATAATACATATGACATGCTAGATCTCATCTACTACACTGTGTAAGATAGCTTAGCAATGACTTGAGTTATAGAATTTGTACATTAGTTTGCCCTTAGTGTCACAGAGGTATTACAAAAACATCAATTAATTCCAACCTTAAATTTCCATCATGTATGTATTATCACAACAAGTGATACAATAATCATTATGATAAAACTTTAATTCAGTTTGTTTTGTTTTATTAGGGTTTTACCACTGAGGACATGATCTAACTGGGTTTTACGTTTTTCAACTGCATGGTCAGATGCGACAGGGGTGTTAACCTCCATTCGCAGGAAGCTTACAAAGCTACTACTGATACTACTCACATCAACCTCAGCGACCCTGGGTTTGGCCGGAATGTCAGCATCAAGAAGTCTTCACCTCGATAAAATTTAGAAAGGAAGAAGGAAATGAATTGTGAAAAATTGAGTTAAAGTCGGGTTATCTACTGCAAATCCTCCTCATAATCAAAGGACCATTGTTTCTCCAAGGTATGGAATAGCTGATAAAAGGTTTGTAATTACTGTGGCTCCCCAAAAAGATATGTTGCTTAACCTTTTTAACTTTTTATTTCAGCACTACTGCACCACGACCACAATCACAATACCACATGACGTCCATTACGAACTCACACACAATTTTCAAATTTCGCGGTACGAGAATTTTCAACGTCATGGTTCTCTTGGAGGAAAGAAGGGGAAGTGGAGCCACTTCTTGTTTTAGCTACTAGCAACTTTTTATGACTTTTCAGAGTTTTTGTACAAATGATACACATTTTTGTACCTCTGTGGACTTAGCTAGATTTTGCCAAGCATTGTTTTTGGGCGAAATTTAGGGCGGAATTAATAGACAAGATCAATTACTTAAGTCTTTGGTAAGTGTCGATTTTCCCTATCTTACACAATACGCATTCCGTGACTTAGCACCACAGAGGTATTACAAAAACGTCTATTAGGGCGGAATTAATAGACAACATCAATAACTTAAGTCATTGGTAAGTGTCGATTTTCCCTATCTTACACAGTACGCAATCCGTGACTTAGCGCCACAGAGGTATTACAAAAACGTCTATTAATTCCGCCCTTAATAGACGTTATTATAATACCTCTGTGGCCCTAAGTACTGATTTGCGTACTGTCTTAGATGGGGAAAACCAATACTTTGGGAAAATTATCAGGGGAAAATTAATAGGAAAAATTAAGATCTTCAGTAACTAAAGTGCTTAAGTCGTTGCTTAGCATCGGTTTTCCCTATATTGGAGCAGAATTAATAGACGTTTTTGTAATACTTCTGTAGCTCTAAGCATCAGATTGCGTACTGTTTAAGATAAAGAAAACCGATGCTAAGCAATGACTTAAGTTATCGATTTTGTCAATTAATTTCCCCTTAGTATTGGTTACCCCATCTGAGACAGTACGCAAATCAAGACTTAGGGCCACAGAGGTATTACAATAACGTTTATTTAGGCTGGTATGCAGAGACGTTTTTTTATCCCTATATGGTTCACTGTAGTGTGGTCTCGAGCTTGCTATAGGGAAAACTTCGACCTTGACAATTATTTCAATCTCTTCTTTCAAGAGACATCTGAATGCGCATGCGCACAGACGCTTCAAACAAACGTCTCTGCATAACAAAATCAGCTGACAAAACATATACACAACTTAAATTAAAATCAGCTGAAGGGACAAATGACCCAGGCATCCTTACAGTGAGGACTCTGCATACCACCCTTAGGGTGAAATTAATAGACGTTTTTGTAATACCTCTGTGGCGCTAAGTCACGGATTGCGTACTGTGTAAGATAGGGAAAACCGACACTTACCAACGACTTAAGATATTGATGTTGTCTATTAATTCCGCCCCTAATTTTGGCCTAAAACAATACTCACCTATTAATAAAAAATTTAATAAGTCCTCAGAGGTATAACAAAAATATCTGTAATTTGTACAAAAAATATCATAAAAAGTTGCTGGTAGCTAAAACATTCAAGAAGTGGCTCGCTTCTCGTGAAAGTATTGTTTTCGTTCTCTGTGGATAAATTTCTGTTCTGGAACTGCAAGCAAGTGCAGTGCAACTTGCAAGACCCTGAACGCTGAACAGACTGAACTGTAAACTGAAGCGAGATGCTCTTGTCATGTAGAGGTGGTGTTCCCTTCTTGTTGTAATATTTTGAACAAACCACAGTTCCACACAGCGAGCGAACTCAAAAAAATCAAATTTACTTTTGACGTAAAGCGGCCGGTCGTGTTTTTCATTGGATTCGCTGAGTGCAGGATTTTTGCAGTCCAATTCAGATATATCATACAGTATCAATTGATTATACTAATAACATTTAAGGTTCTGAATTTTAAGAATATTTTAAAAGTGTCTTCAGGATTTACCAGACTTTTTCAGTTTGTTCACATGGCTTCAAACGGTGATGCCTGGGGAAAACAAAATAAGCGGGTCAAAACTGATGGAATGAATGCTCCTCACAAGGTAAGTTTACATTATTTATGGGAACTATACACCAGCACAACATGGGATTTTGTGGCGTCATCCAGCCAAAAAATCTGCAAAGCTCACTTGTTGATGACATTACTTGTGTATAGTTATATGCCTTCATACATACTTAATTCATGTTATTATCTAAGCATATAGGTATGGCTGTATGGAAAGATTACCTCTTCTCAAATGCTTCCATTTGCAGTAGTACATGGGTGATTGTCAAAAATTGGTGTAAACTTATCAGGATATAAAGGCTTAAGTCTAGGGGTGGTATGCAGAGTCCTCACTGTAGGGATGGCTGGGTCATTTGTCCCTTCAGCTGAGTTTTTTTATTCAGAGACGTCTGTTTGAAGCGTCTGTACACATACACATTTAGATGTCTCTTTAATAAATAATTGTCAAGGCCAAAGTATTCCCTACAGCAAGCTTGAGACCACCCTACAGTGAACCCTATAGGGATAGAAAAAACTTCTCTGCATACCAGCCTAGATATTGTGTATTGTTTTAGAATTTTAGATGGAGAAACTAATGCTCAAGTCCAAATTTTTTGTCTGTTAATTTTGCCCTAGGTCCTCTGCTATAATACAATATTTCATGATTTGAGTTACCGTTTTTAAGATAAGGGTGTTAGGAAAAAAAATCTTTATACTCCACCTAAAAGCTCTGAAAGTAGCTCATATTGTCTGGTTAATTGCAGGTGAACAGCTTAAATTCCTTTCAAATCATTATTTGTTTACCCAAGTGGCATAAAACCAAACCAAATCCAATATAATTGAGCTTCTACATGGTTATTGTCATTTCTGGGCTTTTCTGAGTTTGGCAATGTTGAAATTCATGATCAGCAACCCTAAAAATATGGGTTTATCAAAATGTAAAAAAAACACAGACTTCATAGGTCCTAGCTTAAGCCTTTTTCAAGACAAAGATTGTAGCTGGGTGGTTTGCATCACTCTGTATGTGTACAAATTCTGTTGAAATCCGTTATGGGGTTTTTGAGATTTGTGCATTACAAGGAATGCATTTAACACATATGAGACGGCATGCCCACCGGTGGGTCATATTTTTATGTCCTCATTAGACGGCGTGCCCACTGGTGGGTCATGTTTTTTTTTTCAATTTCCCTTGTAATGTGACCCACCAGTGGGCACAGATAATGCTATGATAGAAAGAGCTGCCCATTCTATGGCTCATTATTTTAATGAAGGTGATGAGAGTAAAGGTTTTCTTCTACTTAATGCCTCAAATGCTTATGCTTTGAATTGTATACAAACTCTGTGGCATGTGAAAATATTTTGTCCAAGGTGTACCAAATTCTTAATCAATACTTACAGAAGACATGCTCTAATTCTAATTAAACATTCACAAAGTATATGTAGCAGAGAAGCAACAACCCAAAGAGATTCACTTGCCTTTTTTTCTACATGCTGTGGGAATATTGCCTCATCAGAAAATGTAAGAATCCAGACAATTACATCCAGAATTGGTACGCTGAAGACTTTGTCATGTTTTGATCAACTGCCACCTATTAATTCCTGACTCACAGTGCTCATCAACGAAGAGCTCGCCCACTTTTGGATATTATCCTGAACCAACCAAGGGCTACCTCATTGTCAAAGAAAGTATGTTAGAGGAATCAAAACAGACATTCTCTGGATTTGAATTGAAATTTGTTACTTCTCACAGATTTCTTGGTAGTATAAGTGAAAATGAAAAAAAAAAAAGAAAAAAAAAAAGAAGAAAGAATTTGTTGAAAAAAAGTAAAAGAATGTGTTCAATGTGTTGAAAAACTATGCAGAGCTATATTAAATAATCTACAAGCTGTTCATGCTGCTTTCTCTAAATCATTGCAACAGGAATGGACCTACGACATCCAAAGAGTTGTTGATACTGATGGAGAATCATATCTTCCCTAAAAAAAGTTATATGCAATCATTTGAACCCAACAATTTTGGTAAGAGGAGTATCACCAGATGAGCAAGAGTTGTTTCTTTACCTGCAAGATTGGGTGAATTAACTATTCAAGACCCAACAAGAAGTTGTTCCAATACCTAAAAAATATCTTTAGAGGCAAGTAGTAAACTTCAAAACAGCATCTGTAGGTAATGGAACAGAAATAAACATTGCTAATTATTTTATTAGTGTCCTGAAAATCACATCAGAAGATAATAATAAAACCTTATTTATACTACCTGATTTGGACTACTAAATCCCATTATTCCAGCAGTAAGCCTAGGACTTATTATTATGTGGTCTAAATCCCAAATGAGAAGGTATATTGTCATGAGACTCTGGAGAACTTTGCCAGTTCCAATGGGTCTCACCCCAGGACATTTGTCCAAGGCAAATCCCTCTTCATCCTAAAATAGCAAGGAGCAAGGATAGTATCCCATTCAACAACTTCATTTGCCATTCTTCTTGTCAATGAACCAACAGCTTCTTGCAGTCTGACAATTATTACCATAACGCAATAAGAAACATTTCTACTGATCAGTATCAGTTACGCTTGGCCCTGCACGTCCGGGACAACTGCTGAGACACCTTTTCAATGTGCTGATCTTTCACATCAACATAGTTCATGGTAGGAATCTTCGGGCATTCCCTAAAGTAATCAGGAAGAGGAATTTGAGAATCTAGGGGCGGAATTAATAGACGTTTTTGTAATACCTCTGTGGCGCTGGTCACGGATTGCGTATTGTGTAAGATAGGGAAAACCGACATTTACCAACGACTTATGTTATTGATGTTGTCTATTAATTCCGCCCTAGATTTTTTTCCTTTAACACTTGTATAACTGTCTTGTTACCAACATTTCCACTTGAGTTCAAAATACCACCACTAGAGCAAGCTGTAATCTAACGAAAAGGTTGGCACACTTTACCTTGCATCATGGGTTAGCTGAAGACCCGCACTTCATGTTCCTCATCTACTTTTTCTCAGTTTTTTGAAAATTTTATCATGGAATCTTTATCGCTTAATTTTACACATTTCCATTTGTCATATTGAAAAACAAAACCAGTGTCATAAAAGGTATGACAATTTCTGTGTAATACCCTGTATGTGGGTAGTCTTAGGTACGTAAAATTTCATGAAAAGACTAAATATAAATATACCTGTCAGAATTTTTTCGATATTTTTGTGAAATAAAAAAGTTATGGTTTTTTTTACTTAAAATGTCGCAAAGACCACCCTGTAGATATTTTCTTTTTTGAAATAAACCATCATGTGGGCACTGCAAATTATCTAAAATTCAACAAACAGTCTTAATTGTTTTTACTTTTTTTTTAAACTATAAAAAAAAACTATCGGATGGTTTTTGAGATAATTGACTTTAAAATTTTCATACCGACGCCATTTTGTTTTTGTACATTTGATCAATCCAACTCATAAACATCAAACACCTCGGCCGAGGTGTAAAGAACGCCTATTATACAGATAAAAAGACAGCGCGGCAGAGTGTAAGATAATGGAAAACACAGTTCCCATGCATTTCATGTACTTTAAGCCAGCGAAAAGTTCTACATGAACTAAAAAAAATTGCGATTTTCCGAGAGAAAAAAAAGTTGTTCTTTATTTTCAAGATGACGGAACCGTGGAACCCCCCACAAACTTTTCAGTCCCAAAAACTGAGATTTAAGCCTTCGATGATGTACCTGAGAATATGCAATACGAAAGAAAAATCCTTTCTCCAAATGCACATTCCCTATTTACTGAGCTATGACTAGAGTTAAAATCTTGACTAGCAGAAATCTGAATGTACAAGGTGATAGATACTCTTCTGACTGGCTGAAATATCACAGAAATCTCACTATCGGCATCGCGTCGTGTACACACCGCCTCTCCTCAGTCACAACGCTACCCGTTCAGTTTCATTTCCACTGCACTTTCCCATACAACATACAACATCTCTGTTATACCGCCGACCTCTCACCTTCATTCACCTTAGCTACATCGTGAGATCTAAATTATTTTACGTGTGCGACAAATATTTCGAAACCGAGTCCCTCATGTCTGTCGTCACTTCATTCGACGAAGTGAGTATGCTGAGTCTGAAGAGTTCCTCTACTTTGTCGTCCTCGTCCCGGTCTCGAACCCCAGAACCCGCCGACAACACGACCAACACACTGAGCACCTACACCGTGTCCGCGCGCCGCCGGTGCAATGACAGATTCACGGTACGTACTCACTACTCACTACTCATGCCTTGACAGATTCACGGTACGTACTCACTACTCACTACTCATGCCTTGACAGATTCACGGTACGTACTCACTACTCACTACTCATGCCTTGACAGATTCACGGTACGTACTCACTACTCACTACTCATGCCTTGACAGATTCACGGTACGTACTCACTACTCACTACTCATGCCTTGACAGATTCACGGTACGTACTCACTACTCACTACTCATGCCTTGACAGATTCACGGTACGTACTCACTACTCACTACTCATGCCTTGACAGATTCACGGTACGTACTCACTACTCACTACTCATGCCTTGCCTTCCATGATAATGACAGATTCACGGTACGTACTCACTACTCACTACTCATGCCTTGACAGATTCACGGTACGTACTCACTACTCATGCCTTGACAGATTCACGGTACGTACTCACTACTCACTACTCATGCCTTGACAGATTCACGGTACGTACTCACTACTCATGCCTTGCCCTTCCGTTCAACTAGGAAAAATGTACCATGATCCTGGTACCAAAGCTAACTTTTCTTTTCCATCATGACGGTTTTAATATTATTACCTACCATCGACATTCTTTTCCATCATGACGGTTTTAATAGTATTACCTACCATCGACATTCTTTTCTATCATGACGGTTTTAATAGTATTACCTACCATCGACATTCTTTTCCGATCTTGATGGTGATATCCCAGTTTTTACCTACCATTGACATTCTTTTCCGATCTTGATGGTGATATCCCAGTTTTTACCTACCATTGACATTCTTTTCCGATGGTGATAGGTGATATCCCAAGTGTTACGAGTAAATAGGTCAGCATGTTTTTGCTCACTACGTAGCAAACGTGTTGTGTTTTTGGAATTCTTAATGTGTTTTCACCTTTATTGTCGGTAATGAAATTGTTCACTCTTACGCTATTGGACTTCACATGAATGTGATGTATTTTTTCTGCATTTTCTTGGATCGCTTCCATTATGTCACTGGCGTCTGTCTTACTTTGAGTTTTCATGGGCGGAAAATGGCTTTTTAATTGTTGAGTTTCTTATGAGGGGCCAAACAATTGCGAACTTATTTTTTTTTTAATGTGGTGTATTATTTATTGTTGAATCCCAGCTGCGGTCAAACTCAGATACAGCTTTTTGACAGCTCAGCTGCGGGCATGGGAAAATATGCAAACACTTTACACTGACCGCAGTTGGGCTGTTCAAGCATTGTTAATTGAGAAAAGAGCAAAAGACTAATTTTTTAGTAAAAAAATGGAGATTGAAGGAGCCAGATTTAAATTGTTTAATTATCTATCTCGGTCTATATGATCATGTTTTTTTACATTTTTTTGTATATGTATTATCATATAGATACAGAAAATTAGATATCGGAGAAAGATTTAAAATTGTATCGGAAGTAAAATCTCAGAATATAGTGATGATATAAAATCGAACTTTTATTATTGCCAAGTGTATATGACGTGAATCATTCACAAGGAAGTATTGTGTCCATAATTATTGGCAGTGTGTTTTATTTATTATATCAATACCTTAGGCATTCTCTGCAAGTTAACCCAGAAAATCCACAAATAGACTGATATGTAGCGTTCAGCTCTATAACCTGAGCAGTAGTCCACCCCGCTCGCTATTATAGTAATGTCTAATAGGAACTAGTGCATGCAGAGTGCACACAATTGCCTCATTGTTACTTTTCCCGTGTACAAAATGAAAATCTTCATTCTCAAGTCCCAACGAGAATTCCGCCTTAATATCTTACATACAAGACTACGTCCCCGACATTATTAACTATATTATGCTAATTTGCACAAGTAAAGTTGTTAGGTTGTACATGATGCACAAATTACATTGCATTGCCAGACATAGTGACATGCTAAATAAAGAACTCGTGAGTCACGAGTGTAATAATAATAAACATGAATGGTCAATGATATTTGCATTAATTAAGGGATCCGAATTGTATGTAATATCATCGCACGGCTCATAAAATACTCACCTGATAATGAGCTTCATGTGACCACATTTGTTACTTCTTCTACAAGTAAATTATGTGCACGAAAATAGTTCGAATTTTTCGTAATAATCTATATATGGTTGTGGATTACCTGTCAAATCAACATATATCACACAAGTTTATCTAATAGAACTAGGAAAGAGCTCAAGTTAAAATTCGGCCATTTAAAATAAAACACATGGAATCAAATAAAAGTGAAAACCAGTTGCAACAGCCCTTCCTTCACATGATTTTCTGAAACATCACTGACTAACTGTCTTAAATATATCCTCCCTGCATTACGACTACTTTATTTAAAGCTTTATAAGTAAACATTCACTCTGTATAACGATTTAAATTTATTTTTCTGAGAAGAAATAGACAAGTGTGTTAACGTTCACTGTGTAGTGCACTAATGACAATTAATTTTATAAAACAAAAATCCTCTGTCCAAGAAGAGTTATTAGGCAGTGACACTTGGGTGATTTACGCCTGTGTCTAGGTCTAGCGGATGTATTGCCTCACATCCTCTGTTGTGTTTGAAAGACAAGGTGTGATCTTTCTCTCGGCCTGTGTTAATTGCAGAATGGCTTTTACTGTTTTAAATCTGAACCGTTGAGAAAAAGCGCACATAAATTGTATTAATTGCCTCTTGATTGTGAACGTCGTGGCAGAATGCTATCTACATTCTAGACCGCTTCGGAATGATTGTTTTTTATTTCGAATTTCATGTAAAATTGATTAATGTCTTCTCAGTAGAGGAAATTAGCCACAGATAATATATCTTTCGCTGTGAAATAGTGAACGTTTTTATAATTTGAATAATGCTGCTTTTAGTTTGTTTTCTTTTTCTTAATATTATTTTTGTAACCTGGTTCTGTTGTACTAATTTTTGACACGGTTTTTTTCCCAACCTAACATGAAGTATTGATGAACATGAAGTATTTCTATAATTCTACTTAAGGGAAGTTGAAATTAGTTTATTTTGAAACTATAATTCGCCATGTCTATATATTGTCTAGTGATAGCCTTAGCCTAATCAGCAATAGCTTGGTCAGATAGTGAAAACTTGATAGCAATCAGTACTTAACATGTTCCATGTGCTAAATATCCATTTGGCCCTATGGTTGAAAACCCCTTTTTCACCTGGCAAAAGAGTCCGTTTTTTTGGATAACCCAAGCACTACGTCTTCTGAGGATAGGTTTTTAGTGGGTAAAAATCCCACACCCCAGGGAGTGAGGTGGCTGGGTGTCTTTAGAAGATTTTCCTATAAAAAAAAAGCACATTAGTGTTTATTTAGACTTTAGAGGTCAGCTATAGCTGACTGAGGTCTATCTCATATGCTTCAGAGAGAATCACAAAATGTATTTTCTTTAGAATTATCGCCAAGTTGGTGTGCAACAATTCTAAACCAAATAACTAAAATGAATTTATATTTTTCAAGCTTCCTTTTTCCCGCCTGTGCATTTCTTATGAATTTAATTTATATCGCTGGATATTTTACTCTCATTACCGCAAAGAAGCAGAAATATAATTAATTTCAATTTATTTTTTATTAAAAGTTATTACAACCTCCGCCAAACCCCACCATGCCGTAACTAAATTTATGAGTAGATATTTTTAAATTACCACAAAGCTCTGCATGACTGACTTTGTACGCTGAAAAGTTCGTCAGTTAAATTTTAAGTTTTATAATATTCTGTAAAAAGGGTTTTTAATACTTGAGAAAAAGATTTTTTTGGCTTTTTAGTTGGAAGCCACAAGTTTTGGTTTTAGAGCACAATAATTATTCTGGTTCAAAGCAGATAAAAAAAACACTGCCAATTATGGACACAATACTTCCTCGTGATTGTTTCACATTGTGTACACGTGCGAATTTTGAGTTTTTATACTAAATTACTTGTATCTCCGAAACGGCTGAACCAATTTTCTTCAAATTTGTTTTATATGGTAGAAAACCGTTTTTTCTACATTCTAGATTCTACAAAAAATTCTGTATCGGCAAGTCGTGGTTCTTATTTTTTGACTTTATTGACCAAAATTTCGGATTTTCTTAAATATCAGAGTCAAATAATAATTAATTAAAAAGAAAATATAAAAAGCCTGTGTAAAACAATAATATGCATATAAATACAAAATTTCATCAAAATCGGGTGTACCGTTCACGAGATGTAAGCATTTAAGTAAAAAGTGTGGTCAGGCGCATGGTCTCTTTCACCCAGAGCCGCTAGTACGAATTCGATGAATTTAAAATGGGACCATCTACAGAATGTCTCCTAGATGTGTACAAAATTTCATCAAAATCGGTCGAGTAGTTTCCGAGATTTGCGCGTTACAAGGAATCGTTTTAACAGACCGACAGACGGACACAAAACCAAATTTGCTCAGGAGGTTATGAAACGTCCAGAAATATGAAAAAAATTGAAATCGGAGCAAAAAAATATTTTTTTTTACAAAAACGAACACAATACTTCCGATACAATATTAGAAATACAATATTAGAAAATATTAGAAATTTCTCGGAAGTAATATGAAAAATAGTCTGCCATTATGAGCAAATATGATTTTATGAAGCTTCCTCCTTAATTATCTATTACATAATTTCTAATATCATGAATAATTTTTAATAGCTCACGATGAAGATTGATCGACTTTTCAGTTTTTATATTTTATCATTTTTAGACCTGTATCTCTAGAACAGCTCAATCGTTTTACTTGGTAGATTAAAATTAACCTTGTTTTATAATTTTCTGTATCAGAACGTTGAAGAACTATTCTTCACACTTGAAATGAGATATGGAGGACCATCTAATTAATACATAGAGTACGTGTACCACATAATAATATATGTATTAGGCACAAAGTTTTGATAGAATTTTTTCGGTTGTTTTGAAAGATATGCACGTGCTTTAAGAGATTAAAAATAGTAGATCGACAGACAGACACAAGATCATAGTTGCTCAGGTTCCATTCCTCCATGATCACAACTAAAGTGTGATTGGCTAAACGTAGAATTGAAAAGAAAAAAATTAAATCTCAGACCCAACCCATCATATCCGGCGACTTTTTTGAAAAGAAAATTCTGAGAACCACTTTGTATGTACAAAGACTTGTGAAAACTTCTTTTTAATTGGCACCCACTAAATTATTATGAATGAAAAGTAGCAGATTCCTCTTATGTTGAGAATACTGGCTTTTTTTTAAAAGGTAGATGTGCCCCGGAACCGCTTTCGCATTACTTCAGGGCATTTTACCTTTACATCCATGCCATTCCGGAAACGGAAAAACTCGGTCAGAATTTTCCGCTCCGGCCGGGATTTGTCCCCGGAACCTCCGGGTCAGCAACCAATGCTCTTAACCACTGAGCCACGGAGGTCGGCAGAATACTGACTTGTATATTGAAGATGATTATAATGACTGTGCAGCTGTAACAACAATAACTACGCACATTTGAATGACATACAGTCTTTTTTAAATGTTCATTGATGAACAAATAAGAGATTAACTGAGTATGCTTGATGAATAAGTGTTTGGCTAATAATAGAAGAATACCATTGTGTGGTTTTTGTCGATTATATCCGTATTGATTGAAGTTGAAGCAGATAAACTTTTCCCTATATTGTGAAGGAAGTGCGGAGCATGATACATTGCGAAACGCTTGGCAACATTTCGTAACTAGATGTTGCGCTCATTGGGAAACCGGTCTTAATCTCTTCACTTAATATGCATAGGAGAAAGTACAAGCAAGAAAATTCCAAATTTGAAACATTTTCTTTCTTTTTTCTTCAAATATAAATCATCAGAAAGGGATCTTTCGTCCTACAGGAAAGAAAACCAAAGATACAAGATATGCACTCTTTCCATTTAAACTTACTCTAAAGTATAGGTATAACTGTAGGTAGGAACTACTACTCTTTCCATTTTAACTTACTCTAAAGTATACGTATAACTGTAGGTAGGACCTACTCTCTCCTTTTCTTCTTCAGCCTCATTCGTACAGCCAGCAGCCAAATCTCGACATATAAAGTATTGGAGCCATAGGAAACAAAAATGAGTGAGGGCACAGGTGGGGTAAGACTTAAGTGGCAAACTTATGTGTAGACATGATAAGATTAAAGTAAACACGAGATTTTCTTTAAAATAATTAAAGAGAAAGAGTGAGAGACTAAAAAAACACTGCCAATTATGGACACAATACTTCCTCGTGATTGCTTCACATTGTAAACACGTGCCAATTTAGAGATTTTATAGAAAATTACTTGTACCTCCAAAACGGCTCAACCGATTTTCTTCAAATTGGTTTTATATGGTAGAATATCGTTTTTTCTACAATCTGAATTCCACAAAAAATTCTGTATCGGCAAGTCGTGGTCCTTATTTTTTTACTTTTTTGTCCAAAATTTCGGATTTTCTTAAATATCACAGTCAAATTATAATTAATTTAAAAATAAATATAAATAACCTGTGTCAAACAATAATATGCATATTCTTACAAAATTTCATCGAAATTGGGTGTACCGTTCACGAGATATAAGCGTTTAAGTAAAAAGTTAGTGGTCAGGCGCATAGTTCTCTTTCACCCAGAACCACTGGTATGAATTCGATGAATTTAAAATGGGACCATCTACAGAATGTAAGCGTTTAAGTAAAAAGTTAGTGGTCAGGCGCATAGTCTCTTTCACCCAGAACCACTGGTATGAATTCGATGAATTTAAAATGGGACCATCTACAGAATGTCTCCTAGATGTGTGCAAAATTTCATCAAAATCGGTCGAGTAGTTTCCGAGATTTGCGCGTTACAAGGAATCGTTTTTACAGACAGACAGACAGACAGACCGACAGACGGACACAAAACCAAATTTACTCAGTAGGTTATGAAACGTCCAGAATTATGAAAAAAATTGAAATCGGAGCAAAAAAATATTTTTTTTTACAAAAACGAACACAATACTTCCGATTTCTAATATTAGAAATTTCTCGGAAGTAATATATAAAAAAAGTGCCACGAGAGAGAGGTAGAAAAAATTAAACTCAGTACTCGTGCTCACAAAACAAAAGTTTTTTTATCCCCCCCTTTATGCTTCTGGAATATTAGGTATTTATATATGAATGTCTTTCCCAGTTTCAGTGCTTTAGGAATGTATTTTAAGGTTTTGTTCTCACCAACGTACGCTCGCTCACACACACACACACACCATACGCAATTACACACACCCACCACACCACACACCACACCACACACCACACCACACACACCATACTACACACACACCACACCACACACAGTCACCTTTTGATGTCTACAAGCATGATTGCTGTGGGAGACAGCACCAAGTTTTTGGGTTTTCTGAAATGTGAACAATACTGTGGTTGCGTGACATTTTCTTGGATTTCTCATTAGGGGTTGAAGACACTCGTGTAAGTTTGACATTTCACTCCGGGAGGTTGGTGGTTTGTCGCCCTGTTCAAAACTTCCTCCAGAGGAAACAACGTCAGCTTCTAATTAAATAAGAGTTGTCATCATGAGAGTTTAGATAACTTAATAGCTGCTTTGCATATACCTCCTCGTATGTGTCCAGCTTTTTTTCTGTTTTAAAGCCAAGTTTTCAGACTATTTTTTTGTAAAAAAAAATCACAATCTAGTTTTTAATGTAAAAAAATCACATTCTAGTTTTCACCATTCTCAGCGAAGGTTAACAAAGCGACAACTCGAAAATTCTTCTCATTTTTCTAGTGCTCGTTTTGTAAGTCCCAGTGGAACACGTATTTCCCTGTCTGTCACACCCATGTATTTACTGAATCTCTCAGTTTTAACTTCATTATTGAAAGTGAAAGTTCCATCAACAGATTGGATTTCCAATGGGCGAGGAGACAGTTCAAAATTGTTTTTGTCGAAATGCAACAGTTACGCCTCAATATGTCTGTTGTATCAATTTCCTATAAATCGACTTACCTATAAGATACCTGGGTCATTTTCATTTATCTTGGGCATATCAAGTCCGCAACCTTTCTCCTTTAATAAATGTGAAAATAATAGGGATATATGACTATAATCTATTTGATCACATAGGAAACAATTTTTTTTATAAATTACAATAATAAATTGTCTTTTAAACTAATGTGGAGACTCAAAATTGCCAGTTATGTAAGTAACGTTCATGATATTTTAGGTGTCCCTTAGTCTAAGATTTTACTGTGTCTGATAGAAAAAAAATGCATTTCTCCCCATTATTTTCACCAAAACCCAATATAAATGAGAAAAATACAGTTTATATAGTATGTGACCATTAGTTTTCATAAAAATAATAATGTTCATCACATTCTACAGACGTGTAAAGTTGTGTCCCTACGAAGAAAAAAAAATCTCCGTCATGAATGTTACCCCCAAAAAAATGTAAACCATTTTGAAAAACCCTTGGAATGAGAAGCTAGCAGCTGCCGCCATTTTGCTTCTTACAGATGACATTGTTTTTGTTTTGAAATTTCCTGTCAGTTGGATGTTGGATGCAGTACAGTGAGGGACAATGGTGGGTCTAATTTTTTTTGACAAGAACGTTACGCGGTTTTTAAAATAAATTGTAATGATTCTTTAATATATAATGTATTTCTTTAATTCTTCTGCATGTCCTCTTTCCAATCAAATATTTTTTTTTTGTAAAGTGAATATTCTTTTATTGAGAAAAGATTGTTTTAGTGGCGTGTTACTCATGAACGTTACCGTCATGAACGTTACCCGTGGTCATGAACTTTACCTGGTACGTTAAGTTTTTGTAATTTTGTGTGAAGAGGTAGCTGCTAGAAATATTCTAAATGAAAGCTTTTGCTCAAAGGTATTTGTCTTAGTCTTCTGAGCCTAAAAATTGTTTAGGAAAAATGTAACGTTCATGACTTGAAAAAATCCAATTGCCCAAGATAAATGAAAATGACCCACCTACATAATAGATACATCTCTCCACAATTCTACATACATACATATCTCATCTCTGGAGGATGAACTGAGACAAATGTTGACACCCATTCAGCTAACAAAAATTATTTTTCCATCTCTTTCTTGATACTTTTTTTCTGATCTTATTTGGTTTTTGCACCAAGAGAGAAGTTAATCCATTCGAGTGAGAAAACTTACGGCAATAACTGACCAAGCCTTTTTTTACTTATTGATTTTTTACGACATAGTTATGAAGCGTGTCCTGAAAACATAATCAACGTATACTAGAGCTAACTTCTATAAACATGGGTGTAGAAATGGACCCTAACGGTGACCGGGATCAGCTAAAGTTGATACCAAAAAATGGAAAATACCTCTTATTGAATTCTCATCTGATTTACTTGATTATTTCCATGGAGTATCCGATTTTTGTTAATATGCTTCTTTGGTGTGAATTTTGCACTGTTTTATTTATCAGGGGCAGAGCTAATGGGGTCAAGAAATAACAATTGCTAGAAGTTTTCTGATATTTCCAAACAAGTCGCAATGTCTAAATTAAGTTTTGCCACAAAAAAAGCCGTGGATTTGATTAAAACAAAGTGTCCAACCATAAAATCACAAAAATCAATTTAACTTTAACATTGAACAAAAACTTTTGTTGATCACTAGCACGGATCACTAGATTTGTAGTAGTTCTGGGCATGTCATTTTCAATGTGTTAACGTATTTATTTTAATGGTGCGTGTCACTAATCCACAACCAAAGCGCCTACGTAAATTTACCCTCGTATAACTATTTTTATTATTATTATTATTATTATTATTATTTTTTTTTGTTGATTTTTTTGCCATTGGTTATTCCCCTTATCATGGGAATTTGCCATACAGCCAATGTGGTCGTGTTTATACAGGTTGATATTTTATTAAAGATAGTTCGTTAATTATTAGATATTAAATGAATATATTGTTTGTGGTTAGAAAATATTATATGTATCCGTATGTACGTGGGTTTTGTATTATAGTTCTGTAACGTATAACTAAAAGTGATGGAAAGCATCACCCATCGTATAACTAAAAGTGATGCTTTCCAAGTTGAGAAGGAGACATGCCCTGCCAGTGTTTACCGTCTGCGGCGCCAGAGATCAGCGTGTAACGCTAATCCCTATGCAAGAGATCAGCGTGTAACGCTAATCCCTATGCAAGAGATCAGCGTGTAACGCTAATCCCTATGCAAGAGATCAGCGTGTAACGCTAATCCCTATGCAAGAGATCAGCGTGTAACGCTAATCCCTATGCAAGAGATCAGCGTGTAAGGCTAATCCCTATGCAAGAGATCAGCGTGTAACGCTAATCCCTATGCAAGAGATCAGCGTGTAACGCTAATCCCTATGCAATGAGAACACGGTACTACCTCCCGTTAGGGTGGGCCGAAAAAAGCGAATTTTTGAATCGAGAATTTTAATAGCAAAAAAAAGTTGCAGCATGGTCAGACGTTTCCAAAAATATAACTTTTGTCGAAATTGGATGTTATCTTCCACTGCCGCAAAGCGGTTGAAGTTTGGCGGAAAAGTCGAAAAATGGCATTTTGGGCCCCACTTTAAGAAATTTATAAAAATAGTAAATGAACATCTAAGAAGCTCAAATTTGTTTAAAATTACTCAATATGTGTTCTAATTTTATTTTTAGACTAGAATAATGAGCTTTTTGAACTCTGTTCTGTATACAGGGTGATCCAAAATCATGAAATACCACTTTCTTATGTGATTTATATGGGGTATATTATGTTTATATTTATTGAATTATTTGAATTAATTCTTCGATATTGGGAAACAAAATCACCAAATATTAAATATATGATAGTGCTGGACAGTTTGGATGATATTTGCACACTTCAGATATACAGGGTGGCCAAAATTTTCATAAATTATGATGACTTTTTTTATGTATTTAGTTCATGGTTTTTTTTATATTACAACCATGTAAATATTATGCTAAGCAGTTTTTGGGGACATAAAACATATATAAGGATTATAAAAAGGATAATAAGACAGTCTCTTATCCAAGATATTCCGTATGGAGCCCAGGTGATTGATGGAAAGTCTTGGGTGGAAGGGAATTTTCACCCAACACAGTGCACCTAGGGAAATATCTCGTAGTAACATTGGAGTGGCAGCATAAACAATAGAAGATCAACAAATTATCTCAATACATAGTATAATGATATAGTTGATCGATAAGGCGGCGCACTTGTAACCTCTAACCTGGAAGTCGGTGGTTCAAGTCCTAGATTCAGCGTAGATTTAGTAAATCGATTTTGAGTAGTTGTGATATCATGAAAGTGATTAACACAAGTATAGTAACTTTTTTTAATGTTGTTTGCTCATCAGTAGAAGTTCATTTAATTTGCTTACATTTCTATCTATATCTATAAAAGAAAGCTGTCTGTATGTGTGTATGTATGTGTGTATGTATGTATGTATGTATGTATGTTCTTTATACAAATCCACACCGTTTGACCGAGAAACCTGAAATTTTGCACATAGGTCCGCTTGGATCAGGAAATTCTTCTAGGCTAGATTATATCTCCCTGAGGTTAAGCTACAATGAGTAAGGATAAAAATGGTTGGGTGACGCAAAAAAAATGCACGTTTTTTGACATAAATGACATTTTTTCTCGAAATTTGTCGCGACGACCTATCAACTCAAAGCGAGAAAGTTTTAGGCAAGGGTTTGAGCTTTCAATTGACATATCGATCGCGAATTTCTGATGAGCCGTTCTTGAGCTACGCCGGGTAAGGTAAAAAAATGGATGTGTAACATGTAAAATATTCACGTTTTTTGACCTAAATGACATTTTTTCTCGAAATTTGAAGTGACGACCTATCAACTCAGAGCGAGAAAGTTTTAGGCAAGGGTTTAGGCTTTCATTTGACATATTGATCGCGAAATTCTGATGAGCCATTCTTGAGCTACGCCGGGGAAGGCCAGAAAATAGATGGGCGACAAAAAATATTCAGGTTTTCTTTCAAACCTAAATGACATTTTGTGTGTGTGTGGTGTGTGTGTGTGTGGTGGTGTGTGTGTGGTGTGTGTGTGTGTGTGTATGGGTGTGTGTGTGTGTGTGTGTGGTGTGTGGTGTGTGTATGGTGGTGTGTGTGGTGTGTGTGTGTGGTGTGTGTGTGTGTGTGTGTGTGTGTGTGTGTGGTGTGTGTGTGGTGGTGTGTGGTGTGTGTGTGTGTGTGTGTGTGTGTGTGTGTGTGTGTGTGGTGTGGTGTGTGTGTGTGTGGTGTGGTGTGTGTGTGTGTGTGTGTGGTGTGTGTGTGTGTGTGTGTGTGTGTGTGTGTGTTGTGTGTGTGTGTGTGTGTGTGTGTGGTGTGGGTGTGTGTGTGGTGTGTGGGGTGTGGTTGTGGTGTGTGTGTGTGTGGGTGGGGGTGGTGGTTGTGTGTGTGTTGGTGTGATGGGCTGGCGAAGCGGCGGGTGTAACCGCTAGTAGACAATAAATAGAATCTTCTCCAATGATTTTCACTGCGCACAGTACCCAAAGTAGATATAACATTCCCTCGCTATTCAGCGAGAGAAAAGCCATTGTTTAAGGTACATTTTTGTCTTTGAGCAACCAGTTGTTGTTGTTATTTTGTTACCAATACCAAAGAGATTTGCAATTTTCTAATCTGAAGGACTTACCTACTCTATTTTTTTCTGAAACCACAAATGACATAAAAGACCAGCATAATATACATTTTATATGATATATTTTAAGAACCTACTTGGTTATTTTTACCAAATCATTACTTTTTTTTCCAATGGAAATAGGTGTAATGTATATGTATAACCTCAGAAATTTATTCGCCATTATACCTAAGCCATTAAAACTCTTAAATAGCAGAGAGACTCAAAGAACTAGGTCGGAAAGATATCAAAAGAGTGGATATAAAAAAATTCGTTGTTGGGAGGGTTCGGGAGAGCTTCGTCGCGTGGTGTAGCCACCTAACACACATGGTAGTACACCTTATACAGTTATTTTAATAATAATAATGCAGGAAATAGAATGGTAAAACTATAAGGTAAAATTACAACAACGATAAGGGAATAAGTTCCCTATACAACCTACTCCCCAAGGTGCACTGTGTTGGGTGAAAATTCCCTTCCACCCAAGACTTTCCATCAATCACCTGGGCTCCATACGGAATATCTTGGATAAGAGACTGTCTTATTATCCTTTTTATAATCCTTATATATGTTTTATGTCCCCAAAAACTGCTTAGCATAATATTTACATGGTTGTAATGTAAAAAAAACCATGAACTAAATACATAAAAAAAGTCATCATAATTTATGAAAATTTTGGCCACCCTGTATATCTGAAGTGTGCAAATATCATCCAAACTGTCCAGCACTATCATATATTTAATATTTGGTGATTTTGTTTCCCAATATCGAAGAATTAATTCAAATAATTCAATAATATAAAACATAATATACCCCATATAAATCACATAAGAAAGTGGTATTTCATGATTTTGGATCACCCTGTATACAGAACAGAGTTCAAAAAGCTCATTATTTTGAGTCTAAAAATAAAATTAGAACACATATTGAGTAATTTTAAACAAATTTGAGCTTCTTAGATGTTCATTTACTATTTTTATAAATTTCTTAAAGTGGGGTCCAAAATGCCATTTTTCGACTTTTCCGCCAAACTTCAACCGCTTTGCGGCAGTGGAAGATAACATCCAATTTCGACAAAAGTTATATTTTTGGAAACGTCTGACCATGCTGCAACTTTTTTTTGCTATTAAAATTCTCGATTCAAAAATTCGCTTTTTTCGGCCCACCCTACTCCCCGTGTCCTCGTGACCCAAAGCCACGGGACTTATTATTATAAGTTCCAAAGGGAAATCTAATCTCCATTCTCCTTCTCCCTGCTGTATCTCCTTTGTTGGAAATTTAAACACAAAAGTTACCGGATGTCGCGTTTCTTTTTCTTTTTTATTTTACCTTGCTGGTATCGTGCTTGGCTTTTTAGCAATGCCATTTTTATCATAAATGTGAAAATAATAAATTAAAGGACGTGGGGGAACGTACCTACCTATTATGAAATATGTAGGTCATATTTTTTAAGACTTTGTAACAGACTTTTTTTTATATAAATCTCTCTTATTTACTAAAACAAAAACGCACGTAATAAAAGAAAAAAGTAACCTAAAATATTAATGAAAAATCAGTTCAGGTCGCGTTAAAATACGCACAACAGGTTTTGTTCACCTTACAATAATTTTAAATATATAATGTACGTAACCGACCCTTATGTACGACCAGTGCCTTGATCAATAAGGCGGCGGACTTGCAATCCGGAGGTCGGTGGTTCGAGTCCCAAGTTAAACATAAATTTAGAAAAGTCGAGTTTGAGTAGTTGTGAGACATCACGATTGTGATTAACACAAATTTGATAACTTAATATAACTTTTATTATGTACCTACTTATATAGGGTATTAATTGGTTACTATATTGGATTGGACAAAAATTGCAGCTTTTAGGACGACGAAAAGAAATTTTGATCCAACTCTTTGCCTAGTCGACATTGCTTAACACTATATATGGTCAAAGAAATTACAGTAAATTTTAACCATGTAGGGGAAGGTTTGCTAAAACCGGGTAGTCTGCTAATACCGGGTACCACTGTTTCTGACGATACTGCTAATGCCATTTATGAACTGATTACAAAAACTAAAATTTCTTCCTAGCAGAGCGTAACTTTTGTAAAAAAAAACCAATTTCATTTCGAGTCATTTCGCTCTGATTTGAGGTTCTAGTTTTGCTCGTGTTATTTCCTTATTTTCGAGCCCACAGTTATCGAGTGACTTTTAACGGCTATTTGTGCTGAAAATTCATGGTAAGTCTGTAAAGCTGTTACTTAAAAAGTGTTATTTCATATCATAATTAAATCTTTTTAATATCGTTTTGCATGTCTTGGTTATTCAATATTTTTTACAGAAAGTCATGAGTCTGTTCATACCGGGTACTTTGGGGTTGATAAAACCGGGTACAGATTTTCAGGTACCCGATTTGAGCAGCCTATTTTTCCTTAGTGTTGTGTGTATTTTTATGTGCTTACATTTTTTCAAGTTGTCTTTGATATGTCTCTGGATATTTTTTCGGGGAAGGTATTGAAGGTAAGTAGGTGAGCAAGTAGGGATCTGCTACATATTATTTTTTAATGACATTCAATTATTTTTCTCATTTTTTATATATTTTTAGGTGTCACAATGTCAAACCCTCCAAGGTATGCTTTTTATTACCCACCTATTGTTTTTTCTTTAAAGCAATTTTCCTAATATTTTGGTACAATTCTTATTCTAGTTATTTTTTACAATGTCAAGAAAGATAGTTGTAAGTTTTACCTTTATTAATACCTACAAGTGTGTTTCCTATTTTAATTTTTCTAAAATTTAGGTTCAAAATTTGTTCCTTCTTGTTGTTTGCCATTCGAAAAATAATTATTTTTTACATTGAAATTACTTATGCTCATAAATAAAAATAAAAAAATGTTAAAGTTCGTTTCAATAAACATGATTGAACTTTTTATCAATGTCTTCCATAGGAAATATAGGGGTACCCGGTTCTGTCATACCCAGTACCCGGTTCTGAAAGACCGGGTTGACAGAACCGGGTACTTTGACTTTTTTTTTAAAAAATAAATTTAACAAAAAATGGCAATACATAGTGACGTATCGTTTTCAAATTTAGATAGCCAACAAAGTTGTGAATGTTTTTCAGTTTAATTTGCTGAGATGATGATAATGGCTTTTCCGCTAGATGGCCTAGAAAACTAAGTACCCGGTTTTGGGAGACCTTTCCCTATGGAACTTGCCCTAAAAATTTCTGCTCGATTGGACAAAAAAAAAATTGATGTTGATGTTATATACCACACGAATCACGCAACTTTCGGTTGAAATTGGCCGCATACAATTTTTTAAAAAATTTAATCAATTTTTTCTTAAATTAAAAAATAATAGGGGTTTACTCTGATCATTTTGGGGGTCCCCCCGCTTGGACTGACTTATTTATTATTCAACTTAGATGGTGGTTGTGACATCAAATCTAATGATTTTGAGGTGCTGATAATGAATTTGACTAACTGTTATCGTTGGGTCACCAGCGGCGGATTTTGACTTATTTTCGAGTGATAAGTTGCCACACCAGTTTATTTCCGTAAGGCGCTTTAACTCTGTGATGGACATTGGCGCCGTTATATTATTTTACTGTTCAGTTAGAGAACATCCGAATAATTGGGCGTGGCTCACCCCGCTATAACAACATGACTCCTACTATTTCACTCAATAAATAAATATTGTATTTAATTAAGTTCATTCGTACGACTAATATTAAATATTGGATGAATATTTCAAATCATGAAAGTTTAATAAGGTGTGCTTTTTACCTAAAAATAGAGAGAATGTTTCACATTTTACTTTTTACTGACAGGTCTGATATTGCGATGATAAATAGGAAGAGTCTTCATTATTTTAAAATATTACTTGTTCTATTCCCGTGTTTTCATCTTGGATTTGCTTGGGGTATTTTTTTCAACTTCAACATTTAACACAGTATAAAGTGGTTTGAGGAATTGTAGATTTTATATTTTTCACACCATATACCTACCCTCAACAGTAGTACAACCGACCATAGAAATTAAGTTTTCTTGTCTCCCCTACACCTACCAGAAACGTGATGTCTGATTATATTTATATAAAAAAAATAAAATTTCATTTTACCTTATTATAAAAAATACTTCGTAGGTATAGTTATTTTCTCTTTCTATAGTTTGCAATAAGGCATCTACTTACATGTTTTTTCTTCCATGCATCCTCTTACTAATCTCACAGACATCATCATGCTCTGGTAGTCCAACTAGCGTGAATTAATAAAATTTTCATTTGAGTAAAATCAAGAGCTTGTTCCTCAAACATCTGAGAATGATCCCACATCATTATAATATATATGCTACCGAAAAAGTGCTGTATCAAAGGGACGGTTGATCTCTCTTCAAATATTAGGAATGAAGAGGTGTTTGTTTATAATTTGTAATTGTCCATTGAAGTAGAAAATTGAGAAAATATATTTTTATAAAGCTCATTTTCTCTCACACTTTCTTACTTATCATCTCTCTCATTCCTGTCTATAAATCCTGTTATTTCTTTTTCCTCTCCCTACACTTTCTTTCGCTTTTTTCTCTACCCACCACGTCACCCTGTAGGTCCCATTTTCAATACATACGCATATTCGTAACTCAACATTGACGCTAGATATTATTATTACTACCAAGTTCATGTCGAGATCCTCTAATTCTAACAAGTCCAATAGCTGTAGATGTAAATACCTTACACCTTACATGATAATTATGTGGTATGATCCGGTCTCCGTGTCCACATGTGCTGGACCTGAAGGTGAGAAGATCTTGACCTGAAGGTGAGAAGATCTTGACCTGAAGGTAAGAAGATCTTGACCTGAAGGTAAGAAGATCTTGACCTGAAGGTGAGAAGATCTTGACCTGAAGGTAACAAGATCTTGACCTGAAGGTAAGAAAATCTTGACCTGAAGGTGAGAAGATCTTGACCTGAAGGTAAGAAAATCTTGACCTGAAGGTGAGAAGATCTTGACCTGAAGGTGAGAAGATCTTGACCTGAAGGTAAGAAGATCTTGACCTGAAGGTAAGAAGATCTTGACCTGAAGGTGAGAAGATCTTGACCGGCCATAAGAGAAGTTCTCGCGTCATCAATAATATTTAATTGTAACAAGAGACAAGTTCTCGTGTCATCAATAATATTTAATTGTAACTTAACCGGTTTAATTTTCTTGATTTCAGAACTTCCACAACAAACGACTACGACGAAGAGCCTAGAAGGAAAAGGTGAGTGAAAATTTACTTTATTTTAACCATTGGCCTCAGGACGATACAGCAGCGGACTCATAACCTGTCCGTGGTTCGAGTCCCATAGTATCGGGAATGTCAAAATGCATATCATCAAGTGCGGGTTTGAATAATTCTGCAATTTGTGCAGACATCATCACTTATGTATATATGACTAAAAAAAAAACGAGTATATATTTTATTTTAACTTGTGGAATTGTAGATACATTGTCCTATTAATTGGGAACCTGTAGAGTTTTTACAATTGGTAGTTCACACTCTCCAACTATCAATTCTCTTGAAACTTGTTATCTTAAAATTTACATCACAAATTGTAGATAACGACTTCTGTATTACTTCAGGTTGTTGCTGAAACTTGTTTTACATAAAAGTGTGTTCGAGTAACAAAACTGAAAAATTCTTCATGCTGAAATTTTCCTAGCTAGAGGTTGATTTTCCCGCAGCTCCTGGCTTTCCTCTGTTTCCTTCCTGTACTTTTGTTTCACTTCCGTTGTCGTTTCTCTTTATTAATGCTTCTCGCAGACGAGTTGTGGTTTATTTGTAGAATTGTTTTCTCTCTGCTCTTGTGTCCTTTTGCCCCGCTTCAGTCTATTCTAACCTAATCTCCTGCGCCCCACTCATATTTTCCGTTTTCTTCTTCCTTCGTTTTGAAAGAAACACATAGAATTTTCTTTCGTCTCTGTCCTGGTCCTGCCTGTCTCTTATTCTTTCTCTCTCCTCCCTCCCTACCTAGTCTTATATTCATTCCTTCCCTTGTCCTGCTTTGTCTTCATCATCCACTGTTTTTCTCCCCTCTCCTTATTACGAGGGAAAAATGATTTTTTTCTCGTGTAATTATTTCACTGAGTTTCCTAAGTTCATATCCTTTTTGAAGCCTTTTTTTGCTTCACTATTTTTTTTTTTTTGCTTTTGGACATAAAAGATAAAACCCACGTTAGTAATAAAATATCGTCTTGCATTTGACTTCAATTACATTGTTTATTTGTTCAGTTAGTTTTCTGTCATGTTTCCAGTTGTACTTTATAATTTATGTTTTGGTTCTTGAACAACAATGAAGCATGGACAATGAATGGAAAAGTTATCAGTGTCGTTCTAAGGTACAGGGAAGACAATCTTCTTATTCTTACAAATAATGTGACTTGGGTATTTGGCCAGCGAGAAAATCCTTCTCGTCTTGAAGTATAATGCTGATGATGGCTAAAGTTTTTGAATTTTTTTGAAAATCGTTTTGACAGAATATCAAAAGGAAAATAAAGTGTTTAGAGATTATACATGATCGACCGGGCTCCATTGATAGATGAAAATGATTCGATAATATGCATTCGGCATATCACTAAATCTTTTTGGAAATAAATAACCAATGAATTGATATTTTTACTGTTTAGAAGACATGGGGACATATTGTGTGTCTATAATAGCTACAGGATACTTTGTTCTCGCGTGATCATGAAAAGAATCCCAGTTTTTTTTGTTCACAGTTCTGATAATTATTTCTCTCGTATGACAATTTGAGACAATCACATATGCACCCTGTAGTTGCCAGTAATTCCTCGTTTATTTTTAATTAATCATCCCGCTACTAGAAAAACTTGTAGAATTATTCTATGTATTTTATAATTTATGTTGTCATCAAATAATGGAGAGTTCTATTGCTGTTAAAGGGTAAAGTCAGTGTTAACCATCTAGGGAAACTCATGTGATTTTAATGTACATTTAAAGAGCTGAAGATGTACTGATAGTTATCTATAGGATTTAAATGGCAGGATTTTTTAGTCAGGTGTTCTTCATTGTACTCCCTCTGTCAGCGATTCTCAACCTGGTGTTTGTTTTCATGGTGTTTTCTTACATTATTCATTTTGTAAAATGTCTTATACATTCTTCATTTGATAAAATGACTTGTACTAAGTGAGTTCTTAAGTGACTTCATTTAGATTTCACTTAACACTTAGACGACCGGGTGTACCACCGGTGGTACACGCACGTTCGTACGGAATGGACCGGGTGTACCACCGGTGGTACACAATGTCGGAGAGCCGTATTATCGCCGGTCCCACAAGAGAATTCACGAAAAACCATGCCGGTCGTCTAAGTGTTAAGTACTCTCAACTGAATGTGAATAGAACCTCTGCTTGTTCTTTGTATGTGAGGAACAAAGAATGTAGATATTATAAATTTTGGAGGAGATTATTCTATGAAAAATATTTTAGGGATTTCTTTGTAGGGGAAACTTTGAGAATCACTACATTATGTTTTGCACATGTGACCACAATGACGGAATTCTGTCCTTGACAGCGAATCCAGGATCAGTTGATGATGCCACCAGTAGTGCTCTTTTCAATTAAATATAAAATCCAAGTAGGGAAATAAATAAATACACTATACGAGTATGACCAGATATAAGTAAATCTACGAGCGTTAGTTCACGGCGTGTCTCAAAGCTCAAAAAGTGTTTTTCCTATGTGTGATAGGATTTTATTTTATCATATTACGGGCTACACCAGTTTCGCCAAGTCATCACACAGACACACACACACACACACACACACACACACACACACACACACACACACACACACACACACACACACACACACACACACACACACACACACACAATTATATTGTTTTATTTTTAAAAAAAATCTAGCACTTGCCATTAAAGAGCCACGAAATGTTTTTTTTCAATGTCACCCATTCTTTTCCATCCCTGGCTCAGAATTGCTTCATTAGTGACATGTAACTTATCCCATAACCAACTTCAATGAAAGATGGATCTCTCTGTAAAATTTCAGGTCTCTAGCACTTACCGTTTGGGCGTCAACTCATTACAGAAAGACAGAAAATGAGTTTTATTAGTAAGATGTTTTTAATAAACTGTGTGTCACACTAAAAAACTAGCTGAAATTTTGAATTCAGGGTCTAGGGACCCTTAATCTTGTTTTGGTACTGATAACTTGACATTTTCTGAAGGATAACAACAAAAAAATCGCAAAAGCAGCCCTACTAAAGTATTTTAACTATTTCTCAGTAAATATTTAACAGAGGTCTCTGGAAGTTCGGAGGCTTTCTCTACACAAGTTCATTCGAGGATTTTCTCTCTATTCGCTGGAAAATTACAGACTAGCAGCCCACCCAGGACCCCATCCTGCCTGGGTGAGGTGGAATCGACCAACAATACGAGGTTCTAAAAAATGCTTGTGTACTATTCACCCACCAAGTCCTATAACCTTATTGTTTCACCTCAGAGATTTAATATCCAAACAAAACTGATGCTGTGAGAGTATATTCTCCTTGTACTTTCTGAAACTCATGATTGCTTCTAGATGAGCCTTGAGTCGTTACTGCTTATAGCTTTCAGTTTAGGTGATAAGAAAGGCACGATAAACTTTTGTCGAGCTATCATACTCTTATCAGAGTCAATTATGAGGAAAATTTGGGAAGCTAAATTGTAAAATCAATACGACACTGAGCATTAATACCTGGATGTTAGGTATTACGCTACCGGCATTGTGCATGTAGAAGGAAATAGACTGTGTGGTGGTGGTATGTGTGTGTGTTTGTGTTTTGAAGGGTCGGGGTGAGATGAGGAGAGAAGGAAAAGCTCCAAGCTGCTTATCAGGATAAGAAATTTTATCAGGCCACAATTTAGTGTGAGGATTTTCCTTTTAGAAGGAAATGAGGAAGTAAATATTTTATCTCGCGCTACTCAGAGGATGTATGAAAATTACTCTGCCTTAGGATTTAGCAAATGATGGTGAAAATTCATTTCCTAAATCCTGAGTAATATTTGGAAAAACAGAATCAAGGGTGGTTCTGAAATAATTTATCACATTGAAAGCGTAACATACTCGTCTATTCCTGCAGTATACTTTCGCGGAATCGTATATTGCAAGAGTAATGCACTGTGCGATTAAAATTTAAAAATGGTCCTTAATACAAATTTTGAGATCAAAGGAAAATCGAATCCATCACTTCCAAGATTAAATTATTGGCTTGACAAAGCAAATTATAAAAAATGATTAGAGGTAGGTATTTATTAAATTATTATTAAAAACAATTATTTGATGAATTCATCAAAACTAGAGGGTATTTTATATTTTCTAACTCCATGTCCATCATACAAATAATTAATAATAATGTTGAGTAAGAATATGGTATTTTCTGGATTCTTTGAAGTAAGCTTGTCACTAGTAGGAAAAAACCCCGCTACATGTATTGTATAATGTAATTATGGAATTTTCCTCACAAAATCATTGCCACCGAATTCTCCCTCCTTCTGGCAGGAGGGAGAATGCCCATAAATTACTTTATCGGTTTGTGTCCATTTTGAAAAAGTGGTACCTACTTAATTTTGAAAAAATAACTATGTCGTTGCTTCGTGTCAGAAATATGAGCCATATAGAAACATTTCCGATCTGACAATATAACCATACAATATTTGACTCTTTGTTTGACTTCCTAGGCCACCGGGAACCCTATTTTCGAGACCCCCGAACAATCGTGAAAGACATGAAAAGATTCATAATTTTTTTTTTTTTCTGTTTTTTTTTTTTTCATACGGATCCTTTGAGACCCGACTTCGTGTCTTTAACTTGGCACTGAAGATTAAGTGAGGTGTCTAAAGTGATCAAGATATAATGGAGATGAGCCCGGACCAAAAAAAAATTCTAAATTATAAGCGGGCGGCCCATTTGGGCGGCCTCGGGTTTTGGGAGCCCAAATCGGGAATTGAAGGATAATACTAATCTTAAGTGGTATCAAATGAAAGATCTTGATGAGCAGATACCAAATTTATTGATTTTATTCCTTCATCCGGTCCACTGGGTGGCACCTGGTGGCCTTTTCATTTTCTTTGGCGGGTAGGTACCTTCGAATCCTTAGCTTAGTAGTGATCTTGGCCAGTATGTATTTTTCGAGATGACCTCGCTCTCTCACTGCAAAATTATAATGTTTAAGTTTCCAAGTATTAATTTAGTTAGTTCATTTTCCGTCCGTTATTTTAGAAGATAACTTTGTCTATTGGTAGCATGCTCGACCTGCCACCCAGTCAGCATGGGTTCGAATCCTGGCGGGGACGAAATTTTTTAGCTCTATAATTTCAATTTGGGCTTAACGTTGTTTTGTTTTTCCGATCTTTATATTTGATCTTCATGACGACCCCATTATCCTCGCGAGGAAAATTTTAGTAGTTGCAGAATTGGCTAATGACCTGTGGCGGCATTACGAGATTGATTTTAGACAATCATGGTTGGATGGAGATAAAATATGATGAATTAGCTCTCATAATATCAATGCTACTCACTGAAAATTGTGACAAAGTAGTGACTTTGGCCAAGTGGGTAGCAGCATACTAGGCTTGCACGCATGATGACTTGGGTTCGATCCCCTTCAGGGAAGTTTTTTTTTCTCTGTCCATTATGTCCGGGGTACACTCATACCTCGTGAGGTATTGATAAGGGACGTCACCACCGAGTTCTCTCCCGCTCATGGTTTTATCAACACCAAATTGTCTCCCGTCGCGTCCCTTGCATTTTTACCTGATTTTATACCTACATAGTTTAGACCTAGCATAAAAATTATAATCGAAACACCTAGGAATCATTGATATAGACCTGAGGCATGGCCTTCTATGTATTTTTCCTAACCCTATGATAAACCCAAGGCATGGCCTATATACAGGGTGTCCCACCAAACTTGGACACCTCAAATTACTCGGCCCCTGAAAGAGTTTTTGAAAAATAAAAAAATGTAGGGTACATGGGCTAATTATGCGGTTTCAGTTATGAAATTTTTTTTATACAGGGTGGTTCAAAAGTCAGAAATTGAGGTGTCAACTTTCGATTTTTAAATGGATCGACCTGAATTTTATTTGATAATTTTACTTCTAAATGATTCCTGAGTACTTTTTTAAACAAAAATATTACATACAGGGTGGTTTTTTTTCGACCAATTTTTTTTCTAAATCTTGAATAACTCAAGTTCGGTTAATTTTTTCGATAACAAGAATAGAATGTGTTTGTGTAATGAATACACGCACTTTCAATTGGCATCAAAAAATTTTATACAGGGTGGTTCACAAGTGAAATAATGACTTGATTTTTTTTAAAACCGAGTTTTTTTAAATTTTTATTTAGGATTAATAATTCTCGTCTAATTTTACACATTTTTCGTTAGTCATATCGAAAAACAAAACTAAAGTGTTGTACAGGGTGAGACATAATTTTTTTGTAACACCCTGTATATGGGCAGTCAAAGAGACGCAAAATTAAATATAAATAATAAATATGCAAGAAAAACTTTGATTTTTAATTAAACTAAAAAGTTATGGTGTTTTAACTAATATTGTCGCATGGACCACCCTGTAGATATTTTCTTAAACTATCATGTAGGTACTCTAAGTTGTATAAAATTCAACGAACACTTCGAATCATGTGGGAAAAACAAGTAAAAAACACGAATTTGAAGCCATTTTCAATTTGGTGTCCACACTGAATGATTTTAAAACTTGAAATAAAAAGTAGGTAGGTGTAGACACAAAATTGAGCATGGCTTTTTGAATTCATATTTTTTCTATCAGATTTGGACTCCTCGTTGAATTTTAGACAGTTTCGACTACCCATATGATGGTTTAAGAAAATATCTACAGGGTGGTCCATGCGACAATATTAGTTAAAACACGATAACTTTTTAGTTTAATTAAAAATCAAAGTTTTTCTTGCATATTTATTATTTATATTTAATTTTGCGTCTCTTTGACTGCCCATATACAGGGTGTTACAAAAAAATTATGTCTCACCCTGTACAACACTTTAGTTTTGTTTTTCGATATGACTAACGAAATATGTGTAAAATTAGACGAGAATTATTAATCCTAAATAAAAATTTAAAAAAACTCGGTTTTAAAAAAAATCAAGTCATTATTTCACTTGTGAACCACCCTGTATAAAATTTTTTGATGCCAATTGAAAGTGCGTGTATTCATTACACAAACACATTCTATTCTTGTTATCGAAAAAATTAACCGAACTTGAGTTATTCAAGATTTAGAAAAAAAATTGGTCGAAAAAAAACCACCCTGTATGTAAAATTTTTGTTTAAAAAAGTACTCAGGAATCATTTAGAAGTAAAATTATCAAATAAAATTTAGGTCGATCCATTTAAAAATCGAAAGTTGACACCTCAATTTCTGACTTTTGAACCACCCTGTATAAAAAAAATTTCATAACTGAAACCGCATAATTAGCCTATGTACCCTACATTTTTTTATTTTTCAAAAACTCTTTCAGGGGCCGAGTAATTTGAGGTGTCCAAGTTTGGTGGGACACCCTGTATGTACCTAACCCTACTATAAATCCGAGGCATTGCCTTCTATGTATTATCCCTAACCCTACTATATTCCTGAGGCATGGCCTTCTATGTATTTTAGCTAACTCTACTATACACTGAAGGCATTGCCTTTCATTAGTTAAGAGATTTAAAAGATTTCCTTATAAAAGGCCGATTCTTATATAAAAATGATAATTTTATAGTTCTCATTTTTTATGCCTAATGTAAAAAAGCATGGTCTTATTTCCGGGAGAGATACTCGTGGTGACCCCTGCAACAAGCCGGAGAGAATTCGGGTAAGAAAAGGTCAACGGGAGAGAACTCATTACCTCACCTTGATAAGGTGATTAAAAATTAATTTCTTTGGCATTTGTAAATCCAGGTGTTTTAGTGTCCCTCATAGGAGGCTCCGAGGTCTATTTAGCATTGAAAGATAAACCTAATCATGTTGAGTATAGAATCAAAAGGTCTTGCATTGCAAATTTATATATTATTTACTCACTTTGGGGACTCAGGGGGCCAAATCTGTGATCCAAATACATATTGACCTTAGAAAAATTAAATACGTACTGCTAAAACTATATCGTAAAAAAAAGACAACTTGGTACATTCACATTTTCCCAGCTTATTTACTTTTGTTATTCATAATGTTTCAGTAGTGTATGAACCTATATTTTCGTACAAAAAGAACTGATATCCCCCCAAAAACACCACTTCGTGGTTAAAAAAAGAAGAACGCCTCACTCAAAAGAATGATTATAATTTGCTAAAAATAAATGATATCAAATTGAGAACACCTTACCACCTCTCTTTCTGTATCTCTGCACTCCTCTCTGAATTTATTCTTCTTATGTTTATCTTTCTTTATCCTTTCTAGGGGTCATCCCAAACTTGATTTCTCTTTAAATTTACTTGTTGCACGGCAATAAAAAAGGCGGTCGCGGTGTAATTTTCTCGATTCAAATAAAATAAGTTCAGAAAAATCATACTCCGACCGCCATTTTTTATTGCCGTGCAACAAGTAAATTTAAAGAGAAATCAAGTTTGGGATGACCCCTAGAAAGGATAAAGAAAGATAAACATAAGAGGAATAAATTCAGAGAGGAGTGCAGAGATACCGAAAGAGAGGTGGTAAGGTGTTCTCAATTTGATATCATTTATTTTTAGCAAATTATAATCATTCTTTTGAGTGAGGCGTTCTTCTTTTTTTAACCACGAAGTGGTGTTTTTGGGGGGATTATTATTGACATTTGATACTGTCATAATTTATAGGATGTACATTTTCAACAGGAAAGTTTTTCAATTATTTCTCCTACTTGTGATTTGCAGGCCGGAGAATGATCCCAACTTGGTGCTTCTCTTCACCGTCATCAACCCTAGCTACCCCATCACAACGGTGAGTCCCCTCTATCATACTATTTATCTACAGGTGTGGAAAAAACAATTACGTCACTAGATACTTTTAACGTAAAAAATCTATTGCATGGATCTGTGGATCGGATCCCACGCAATGCTTGGGGTTACCTCATTTATTTCAGAAGGGTTAGAAGGTAGAAGATGCTTTGAAGTAGAAGATGGTGTTAGGAGATAGAAAATGTTTCGAGGATTAACCTCGTCTGGTGGTTCCTTCCACTAAAGAGTAGATATTATTATCACACTTAACCACTGAGCGCGCGATTAGCTCAGTCTCAGTCACTCGTTTGCCATGCGGAAGAGCCCGGTTTCGATCCTCCGAGCCGACATTGTATTTGTATATCAAATTTGTTTACAGTGGTTTGTAAGGTTTGGTTAGGATACCTTCCGGTGCTCTCGTGTTGACCCAGCACCTATATGGGAAGTACTGTGTCAGCACTTCCCGCCCATCAGAGGGGAGGCATATTAAGGGATGGACAAGCTACAACACAGACCTGTTTCATATGGCTACAAATAAAAAAGGCTGTGAAACACTCATCTTTAAAAAAAATCTTCATCCGTATCTGCGCCGGCATTCTGGAAATCACCGCTACTGTGATAGTTATTATTATTTCTTCGAGAATCCACCTAGGACAGTTCGGATGGTTTGTTGATCATCAATTAATCACGGGCCATTACCGGCTATCACACAAATTTGAGAATTCACCAGTACCAGATATTCTTCGTACTTCGTATGGATGTTTAGGTCCAACGATATTCACGATTATCTTACAGAAATTGAAAAAGTAGTAAATTGACAAGTTTTGTCCACCGAACGAGTTTTAGCTGACAAAAGTAAATGTAATTATCCTTTGGCCTCATTTGCATAGTAGCATAAAGGATAGCTTTATTGAGGGTTCACTAACTATGTACATCTTACAGGGTGATAGCGTTGTCGTTGTATAGTTTAATCAGTTTTAAGTGAAAAAAAAAACACGTAAATAGTATTTGGAGTCAAATTTCCATGGGAAACCTGAGTATGCAATAAAATTCAGGTCGATCCATTTAAAATTTTGAAGTTGACCTTGAAATAACCTTGACATATCTGTAAAGGTCATCAGAAGGTGTCCCCTTTTGAGCTATGAAAATGATCTCGGAATAGATTTTTTGTATTTCCAACAGGGGCCGAGTAATCGCGCTGGTTCGCTTAAAATGGGACACCTTGTAGAAAGTAATGTCATCAAATCACGAGAGAAAAAATATATTATAAATCCTTTTTGATGATTTTGTTGTAAGTTTCTGAGGCGTTAAGGTGCACTAAAATGTTCGTAATTCAATGTTATAGCTAACAGAGGAACACTGAAAAACAAATTTTAAATTAATATAGGAGCGCTTATCCATCTTAAAATGCCTTATTACAATAAAGCAGTCCTAGAATTAGAATTGCGTTTGAGGAAACGCAGAGCTTATATTTCAGGGTGGACTCGGAATTGCGACCATGAATTGCACAAGTAAATGTTTTGACTCAAGGCCACTCTTAGAGCAATTTTGTTGAAATGGAAAAATAAACTCATCTCATAATGCCACAAATCGTCTTCAGAACTCTCTCATCGAGTAAACATTGTTAAACGTCCACCCTATTCTTCTAGGAAAGGACCAGACTTATATTGTCCATTATTCTCCCCCCCCCCCCCCCCCCCCCCCTTCTATCAATTAAGTTAATTATGCTGCTATAAGTTTAGAAGTTTCTAGCAATTAGCCCAAAGAGAGAGAGAGACTTGATCCTCTTATAAATACATGGCATAGGTATAGTTATCATTTGAACAAGTGTTGTGAAAGTTGATAGAGAACTGTGAAAAGAGGGACACAATATTATTATGACATTGATGATTAGTACAGTAATTCTAGCGAAAATAACCCGATTTACAGGAAAAAATTAGTCCACCTCTGAAACTTTCAGGGATTGTTAGGAGTTCTGTTCTTATACAGGGTGTAACAGACTAAATGTAAAATCTCTTAAGGGGTGGTAGTATAGATCATTTCCAACCATTAATGTTCTATAACACTTTTGATTTAACTCAGTGGTTCTCGAGATATTATTTTTTTGAATTATTTTTACAAGTCCCCTGCCGCTCGACAAAGAATGCCATCTAACTCCGTAAATACAGTAGATGAAGCAATAAATTTAACTTTTTCCATAAGATAACAATATTTCACTATTATTTAGACTAGATTTATTCTTAAAAAGTGCACTCGTACTGAAAAAAATCGGCAGCAGCGGAAAATTTATCGCGAACATGAAATCCACCTGAAACTTCAGCCGCCATTTTCTCAAAATACTGCCCTCATAAAGTATTGGTTGCATTTATGTAAAAACTTGCTTGAAGTCTTATCTTTCAGAAAATATGTCACACTTGATATAAAACTTTAATTTTTTATTGAAACCAAGAGAAATAAAAAAAAAAGTCAGTCAGTACTACTAACTGTACCTACTAGGCTACCATCCTACTTTTACCTCGGGAACTAATTTTTTTCTTCAATTTGACAAATTAAGGTTGCCATTTATTTTCCAACGGCCCAAAAGTTTGCCTCAGTAGACTCTTAACTTGGAGGTAACTGGTTCGAGTCTCAAGTGTGGCAAATTAGTATGTACTTATCCAATATCCATGTATGATACTTTTAGCTGTGGTGCTTCAGAAATCAATATTAATCGTAATTGTTCATTTGTTCATAAGAGGGAAAGGGTCTCAATGATAAAATGGTTTGAATGAAATGAAACATAACAATGTACCTACATAGTTAACACCCACAGGTAAAGGTGGTACGGTAAATACTGAACATTCATAGGTTGGTACATAGAGGTACAAATTATTATGTTAGTAGGTACCGAATTTAATAAAACAAATGGAATACTAAAATATTAAGGTCAATTAGTAGTCACCGTGGCAGAGTGAGTTAGCGTGCTAGGCGTTGCACGCATGGTGACCTGGGTTCGATCCCCAGCGGGACAGGAATTTTTCTGCTCTGTACTTGGATGTTCGGGGTCCACTCATACCTCGTGAGGAAAAATGAGTAGTTACTTGTATGAGTAACGACCAGTGGCGGCATTACCAGAGTAAAAAGAAATTAATGTAATAGAATAATTTGAAAAGTAAAGGAGGCTCTTAGTAATGCTGCGCTACCCACAAAAATTGTGAAGAGGCCTTGTGTTTCACCACAAATAAAACCATACATACATACTAAAATATTAAGGTCAATTAATCACGATCGTGGTGTCACAATAGCTCAAACTCGTCTTACTAAATATTTGCCATACTTGAAACTCGAACCAGTGACCTCCAAGTTAAGAGTCCGCAGCCTTATCAATGAATCGACTAAGGCTAACTTTTTGGGTCGTTGGAAAGTAAATGACAACCATAATTTGTCAAATTGAAGAAAAAAATTAGTTCGCTAGGTAAAAGTAGGATGGTAGCCTAGTAGGTACAGTTAGTAGTACTGACTGACTTTTTTTTTATTTCTCTTGGTTTCAATAAAAAATTAAAGTTTTATATCAAGTGTGTCATATTTTCTGAAAGATAAGACTTCAAGCAAGTTTTTACATAAATGAAACCAATACTTTATGAGGGCAGTATTTTGAGAAAATGGCGGCTGAAGTTTCAGGTGGATTTCATGTTCGCGATAAATTTTCCGCTGCTGCCAATTTTTTTCAGTACGTGTGCACTTTTTAAGAATAAATCTAGTCTAAATAATAGTGAAATATTGTTATCTTATGGAAAAAGTTAAATTTATTGCTTCATCTACTGTATTTACGGAGTTAGATGCCATTCTTTGTCGAGCGGCAGGGGACTTGTAAAAATAATTCAAAAAAATAATATCTCGAGAACCACTGAGTTAAATCAAAAGTGTTATAGAACATTAATGGTTGGAAATGATCTATACTAACACCCCTTAAGAGATTTTACATTTAGTCTGTTACACCCTGTATAATATAAACCGAGTTTTCGTATTTCTCTTAAAGGCGGAAATTGGGTTTTTTGGACATTTTGTGAGAAAAGTATTTTTATTTTTATCTTTTTTTACGTGTATCGAACAGTAAATTTTCGGGAATCAAAATTGTTGTTTGTGAAATGTTTTAACTAACAATAGTAAAAAAAATCCTTTAGGATTAGGTCAATAATAATTGTATTAGTTAAAAGGTCCAGAGTCAGGGGGGAGGGGTGTTTTCTTCGTTCGTATATAGCGTAAAATGTACGCGTATTATACAGGATTTTTTTTTACTTGCATCTCTAAAATGTGTGCTCAAAAAAGATTCTACGATTTATGGTTTTTAATCGCACGTTAAAGTTCGTGACAGTGATGTTCATTAAAACCTCTTAACTACATTTTGACAAATATTTAGAAGTTTAAAGTTTTATGTAATGTTAAATATTTACTTTTTAGGTAAAAATACCAGTTTTCATAAAGTTTCGGGTGGGGGTAAACACCTCTTTTCAGTTATTTTGTACGCGTTGTTCTGAAAGTCATTTTTTATCTTTATCTTTTTTTCTAAGTGTTTCCGAAAAATATATTGAGAATCAATTTGGTTGATTTGAGATGTGTATATTTAAAAATGGTAAAACCTTTAGCATAGGTCAATAAGGTCAAACATTTAAAAGTTTTGATTATGCGTGCGATTCGAGTAAAAAAAACAAACATATATTATCTCATATATAAACTTTTTGAGAAATACGATTACTCGGTTTTTTCACTCAGGACAAAACCCCTAACAATCCTTTAATGTTTCAGAGGGGGCCTAATTTTTTTTCAGTGAATTCTGCAGTTTTATCGTACTAGATATGCTGAGATGAAGTTGATAGAGAGACGGAAAGTTTAAGAGGAGAGTGAGAAAGATAATTTGCATTATACAGGGTACAACAAAGCTGTAATGATTGAAGAGGCTCGCTTAAAATTTAGCCTGTGATTACCACGGGCATTGCGAAAGTAACTTTTACTTAAATGTTTATATGACAATAACCTCACTTGTAAAAATGTACAGTCGCACACATGCCGTCTATTCAAATGTATTCAGAGATGAAATGGGCATAAAATCGCGAGTTTTCCATGTTGATCAAACAATGTGAAGCACCCTAGAGCAGCAGTCGGCAACCTTTTGAACTACGCGGACCCCTAGCTTATCTCGAATTTTTTTAAGGGACCCCCAAATTACAAAAGCGTGGGAGGGGGGGGGGGTATGAAAGAAAAGTAGGTAGATAGATGTGTAAATGGTTATTAAGATTCTTAATGGATTTGGTTCTTTATTGAAACAAGAAAACGAAAATAAAAACATTACCCTAATGAGTTTTTTTTTTTTTTTCTTCTTCTTTTTTTAAATCCTGAAATGGCTTCGCGGACCCCCAATTTAGCTCTCGCGGACCCCCGGGGGTCCGCGGACCCAGGTTGCCGACCGCTGCCCTAGAGAGAGTAGTACTTACCCTTTACCCGTAGTGCCCTGGTAATCGCTTTGTCGTCCTTTGTATTATTTATGTACAGTCTGAGAGAGAGCTCGGCAGCTTTCTCTTCCTCTCCCGCGTCATAATAAACTTTTCCTGTTCTATTAATGCAAAATGTAATAGCAGGAAACGAGTGGTGTGGAGCTGGAGGGGGGGGGGGGGCACTTGGGCCTTTTCATTTGCATTCATAAAACATGTTTGAGACGCTTGGATCGCCTCGCTGAACTTAAGTGACTTGGGAGCAGGCTGAATGACTAATCATAATCATTATCTTTTTATATTGGTTTTTGTCTGGATGGCATCAGGGTTCGTTTGGGTAGCTATCATAGAAAACGCTCGCAAATATCGCGAATAATAAATATTTCACTTTAATAAGTCACAAAGGAAAACAACTAGTTAAGTAACTAACAATCGCTTACTAATACACTAAACTTAACTTTTTACGAGATACTTTCACTATCGCAAGTCACTTCGTGGAATAACTAACTTTATCGCAGCTAACGCGAGACACATTCGCAACAAATAAACTGATTAACTGACTAACTCGATCATAGTGCTGTATCTCACCACTTGAGAGAGGAAGCATCTCGAAAATACTAGCACATTGTTCCTTTATATTCTAGAACGAATCGCGCCTCTTTCGATATCTCTCTAGAAATCACTGAATTTGTTCTTCATTTTAACACAAGCTACTTACTTACTTGGCATCCAATAGAGCGCCATGCATTTCATCTCAAACATATTTCGCTGGTTTATAACACTATTGCCTCCCTGAGACTGTTCTTCCCTATCAGTATACTTCTAGTCGAAGTAGGTTCAGGTTCAGAATAGGGAGCGAATCTGTCGAGATGATAACCTTGAACTTCCCTCTGCTACATAGTACATTTGTATTTTTCATAGAATTTACTTTGGTTGAGCTCTGATGTCTAAGAGAAAAAAAGTTCTTAATATTTTCTCTGAATTTTTTTGTTGTATTCAAAATGTAGAAAAGACGGTATTTTACCATGTATCACAAATTTGAAGAGAATCGGTTCAGAACTTTTGTAGATACAAGTAATTCAGTAAAAAATCTGATTCTAGCGATAGTGGAAAGTTGAATAGTATGATTGCCATTCACGATAAAGTATTTTGTCCATTGGCAGTGTAACTTTTTTTTATAGCAATTGATGGTAACTTTTTCTATCCTTTTTGTGATCGCAATTTTACCAGTTTTCTTTTGATGGTAATGCAAGATTCTCTGTAAAATCCTGTGTATTCGCTCCATATGCTTATGTGCAGGAAAATGGCGCAAATGAACTGAAGTCTATCTTTTAGTGCAAAAACTTGTATTTTCTCTTTTTGCCCTAGGCTTTGAACTATAAATCCAATGTTTAGGATGTAAATAGAGAAGAATAGAAGATATTGGAGGATAGAGAAAGGGTAGATATTGGAGGATGGAGAGAGAGAGAGAAAGGGTAGATATTGGAGGATAGAGAGAGAGAGAAAAGGTAGATATTGAAGGAAAGGGGAGAGTGTAAATATTGGAGGAGAGGGGAGAGTGTGTGAATATTGGAGGAGAGGGGAGAGTGTGTAAATATTGGAGGAGAGGGGAGAGTGTAAATATTGGAGGAGAGGGGAGAGTGTAAATATTGGAGGAGAGGGGAGAGTGTAAATATTGGAGGAGAGGGGAGAGTGTAAATATTGGAGGAGAGGGGAGAGTGTAAATATTACAGGAGAGGGGAGAGTGTAAATATTAGAGGAGAGGGGAGAGTGTAAATATTGGAGGAGAGGGGAGAGTGTAAATATTGGAGGAGAGGGGAGAGTGTAAATATTGGAGGAGAGGGGAGAGTGTAAATATTGGAGGAGAGGGGAGAGTGTAAATATTGGAGGAGAGGGGAGAGTGTAAATATTGGAGGAGAGGGGAGAGTGTAAATATTGGAGGAGAGGGGAGAGTGTAAATATTGGAGGAGAGGGGAGAGTGTAAATATTGGAGGAGAGGGGAGAGGGTTGATATTAAGACGAGAAGGGATGTATTGGAAGAGAGGGAAAAGGGTGGATATTGCAGGAGAGGGTAAATATTGGAGGAGACGAGGGAAAATATTAATTATTAGAGGAAAAGGGAGAGAGTAGATTTTGGAGAAGAGAGGAGAGGGTAAATACCGGAGGAGAGTTCAGGAAAGGGTAAATATTGAAGGAAAGGAGATTGGGTGGATATTGGAGGAGATGGAAGAGGGAATTTTTTTAAATATTAGAGGACAAGGGTGGATATTGGAGGAGAGGGAATATAATGTAGAAGAGTAGAGAGTCAGAAGTTAAATATTTGAGGAGAAGGTAAATATTTGAGAAGAGGGGAGAGGGTAAATAGTTGTAAAGATAGAAGAAAGAGGGTAAATAGTGATGGCGTAGAGAAAGTTTGTGTCGTAAATCAAATAGTTGTACTTTCCGGGAAAAGGATAATTATTGTAATTTGTGTTTTACAAGTTTAATAAAGTTGTCAACTTTTGTTTTGGGACGACCCCTCTCATTCTCCACCTCTATATGCCATTGAGCGAAAATTATAATGTATTATGTATAGTTGTATACGTTTACATTACGAGTTTGTTATACAAGGCGGACCAATCAAGTTCCTTGAGGTCTTTCAAAATGTAGCATAGCTCAAATAGTTCATAATTTCATTTCAAGTCAAAATAATTCATCTTCTTTGTTCATTACAAGGTTTTTTTTTATTTCCAAGATTCTGGAATAATTGACTGCAATATACAGGTTGATTAATTTTTTTAGGTAAACCCGTTAACCACTTATATTATAGCCCATTTTAGGGGGGGGGGGTCAACTATAGAAAATTTTAGTTACACGTAAAATTCAGTCTCAATACGAGATGTCAGCCTTCTTTTGACGTGAGAAGCTTGTCCATTACTCTTTCAGGGGCGGCCTCAGGGGAAAAAGTGAAAGAAAATAGCTTATAACTTTTTGATGGTTGAATAAATTTGAATTTTGTTTTCATCCAATAAGAACCAATATTTTTTTCTATCAAACCAACACAAGTACTAGAAATTAAAGTAGAACGTTTTACTATGCCTTTATTGTTAACTATTGAAAAAGGTAAGTCTACAAATATACGATTTATGTATTTTTTCAGCTCAAAGGGCGTGTCACTCCGTTGGGAAGCATTTTCGCACCTTTTGTTATAGAGTTAACCCCCCCCCCTAAAATGGTCCATAATATATGTGGTTAACGGATTTACCTACTTTTTTAATCACCCTATAAATGTTTCCTGTAATCTTAATATATAAATGTCAAAGACACTCACTGACCACTGACCACTGACTGATCATCGCTCTACAGCCCAAACCGTAAGTCCTAGGAAGCTGAAATTTGGTAGGTAGCTTTGTCTTATAGTCTAGATGTGCAATAAGACGGGATTTTTCGAAACTCCCACTACAACACCTGCCATTGGCGAAAAAGGATTTTTTGCTTTCACGGCCATGCCTCGGCCCGCAAAGCGGGCGACAGCCCGCTAGTTCCATAGTAAATTATTCTTTCGCATGATTTAAGAGACCCGTAGATTATTTGATGTAACACAAATTCCATCACTGTTAGTATGTTTACTGGACTATGATTTTCAAGTTGATTGACAACGTTGGATTCATTTATCGCGAATAAATCATCCGAGTTATTCTACTTTGACAAACATTAAACAGTCGGTTGAACCTTGCCTTAAATTTGGAGTCCTACTTGTAGATTTTAACTTTCTTCTCTGTCCACACTGTTGCCAGGACGTCCTACACACGATCTGCAAACCAAACGGCAAAGTTGTACGCATCGTGGTGTTTAAGAAGAATGGTGTCCAGGCCATGATTGAGTTTGAATCACTGGAGGACGCCAACCGAACCAAGGAAGCGCTGAACGGAGCCGACATCTATTCTGGCTGCTGCACCCTCAAAATCGAATACGCTAAGGTAAGTTCAGTACCCGTTATAATTATATGATGACCAGGCGCGGCCAGTGGGAAAATGCTTTGCTGGGCTGTCACATAAAATCGGGGGGAAAAATGGTATTTCTAGAGTTGCGGTCATCTGAGCCCATGGCAGTGCGCTAGGCCATGTTCCAGCAAGCACAACAGTATCTTTTCATTCTTTACTGATTCACCCGGTTTTTCACACCCTCATATCTTCGATTCTATTGATCATGGAGCTATGAAATTTGGCACAAAGGTTCTCCTAATATCACTAAAAACACACTGAGTCTATGCAAAAAAGGTAATTTTAAAATGTGCAATTTTATAACTGACTCACTGACTGACTGACAGATCAAAATTATGAGGCACTTTCCGACTACCTAGAAAGCTGAAATGGTGGTAGGGTTTAATGTAAAAGTACTGCGATAAATCTGAAAAACGGAACTTTCGTATTTCAACTGATGTAAAACGGTGTAGTTTTAGGGAGCATATATATTATGCGCCGTTACGGACAGATTTTGATTTTAAATCTTAACTGTTTGGAAAGCTGAAATTTCGTATATTGGTCGGGAATCATGTAAACGTAAAAATAAAAATATAAAAACAGTCACTTTGTTGTCGGTTTACGGAGCATATTTGGTCGAAGCTAGTATAAGTTTAAAATGAAAACCCAACTAGTTGGATAGCATAAACTTGCAAGATTTTAGAAGTGATATAAATATGTCAAAATAGATAGGGAAAAATGAAGATCAGAACTTTCACTTCTACAGCGCCGCACAACAGAATCGGTTTGGGGAGTACATTCGGTCTAAATATAGCATATGAAAAAAAGTTATGTAAAGTTATGATGAACCGTGCACTGGTAGTCAAGTGGTTAACGCGCTAGTCTGGTTATCCAGGTAGCGTAGGGATCCGCTGGTTCGAATCCCATCCGGTGCATGACTTTATCCTCATTAATATGAGTTTTTGACCCTGAGAGTTTGGTGGTAGAAAATGCTTTGAGCATTAACCTCGCCTGGTGGTTACATTCAACTATAGAGTGCTATTATTATTTCTTTGTGGTGAAGCACAAGGTCTCTTCACATTTTCAATGTGTAGTGAAGCATGTCTACCTTTACGTTTCGTCGTCTAATCTAGATGTCTCGTAATTCAGGGGTCGCAGGTTCGAGTCTCAAGTTTTTTATATAAGTTTTTTTTTTAAAGTTATTATATTTTGTGATAATCTTAAACGTAAATCACAATAACTCAAATTCTATTTACTAAATTTTTGCTTAACTTGGGACTCGAACCACAGACCTGTAGGTTAAAAGTCCTTATCAATCAAGCTACTGAGGTCGATTGATAAATCTTTTTTCATATGTTCTCATACTTCTCTTTCGAAAAAAAGTTTGCTCAAATGAATTACGTATGCGAAGTATGGAAAAAATCTCGGATAACAAACAAATGTTACATGAAACCATGTTTAATAAGAGAAAAAAAGAAAGCTAATAAATGTCGCGAGTTTTGTTACTGTTGTTCACAGAACTTGCCAAAACAAAATATTGTTCAGATAAAGTTGAAATTGAAACCTGCATCAATAGGGAACTAATGAACATGAAATGGAAAATACGTACTCGAATAAACTAGAGTTACTAGATTCATCGGAAATCATTGTTTTCATAAAACTCTATGTATTGAAAAATAGTGGTCTTCAAATTTTTAAGTGTTGCCACAATATTCTGGCTTACCACTTTTGTTATAAACCATAAACGCTGTAATATGTCGAAAGAATCCTTTACAATCCCGATACTTTTTTAAGACTAAGACCCGACAAAAAATAAGAGCATTGGGCATTCAGAACACTAAAGATCTTATAATTAAGATCTAATAAAATACCATGAATTCGATATTGATGGATAATAAGTACAGAAACCGAGGAAATCTCAGTGTTTATATTTTTTGGCTTGTGTGAGCTAGGCGAAGTGGGTGTGACACTGCTAGTGCTCTAAAAGTTTAGTAAGACATGTTAATTATTTCAAATTATACCTACCCACTCACTCCTATCCTGTTCTTGCAGATACAATAATTGAATTAACTTTCATGTTTCGTTTCCAAACCTTTGCTTGTTCTTACGTTTAGATTGTGTTTCGCATCTCCTGTATAGTATCGCATCTCCTCCAAGACTGTGAGAGTAAAGGGACTCTTTAGTCTCATTCTTGCAGGATAAACAGAATATATTGTATTGTATACATATTCTTTGTTAGTTTTCTTTATCCTCGATATTGGCAGCCCAGCAACATGTGTGAAATTTATTCAATATATCTGAAGTTCTGAATGTCTCTTCCTCTGTATCTTACTCTGAGCATGTTAATACATACACATTTAAATGTGTTTCAGCTCTATGGTTTCAAACGTTAAGGGGTTATGGGACATGATAAAACAATATGGGGGTTATAGCCATTTTCCTTTTAAAAAATTTTTTGTTGAAAAACTTGTGTAAAATATTTAATCAAGTTTACAAAAACAAAAAGGCGTATTTTGGAAGATTTCAAAGTCGATACTATGAAAAATCATCCGATGGATTTCAAATTATATTACCTACTATTGTAGAAAGAATACAATTTTCTCTAAAAGTAAATTTTTCACGTTGTATTAAAGGTTATGAAAAAGGGTTTTTTTGAAAATTCAACCTGCGACTCACTTGTGTTCATTTTGCTACTTTGAATTTTTGGCCAGTTTATAATATTTAGAATTTTTTATTAATTCATTTTCACTATGAGTCTTTCATTTTAGATTTTTTTTTTTTTTTTAAACTGGCTTAGTTTCGTAACTATAGACCAAATCTAAAACCATACCAGGAAAATAATGTTTCGTTTTATCACATCCTTTAACAACCCCTTGATGTTTGTTGCCAGCATAGAGCTGAAACACCCTGTTTATACCTTTCTCCTTCCTCTCCCCTTTCGCAATGTGTTTGGTTCTCGATTTGCCTGTTCTTCACTCATGGACATTTGCCAACAGAGGCGAGAAATGAGGGAGCTCCTGGTGCTAACAATGTCTTTACTTAATCTCCTTTTCCACTCTCCTTATGTCCATCTTAAAAAACGTGCAATACTTGCCAGAGATTTCCTCGTCAAGGAGTAAACTAGTCAAGCTTGACCTTAAGTGCATGTGGTATCAGTAAGAATCCATCGTTCGATTTTTTTTTGAATTCAGTCCAATTTTTTCATATATTTTTAGGGGGGGGATTTAAGATTTTTGCTTCTACCTTTTCGACCAATTATTTAACGAAAAAAATAGTTTATAATAATACAAGTCATTGAAAATAAAAAAAAAATGCGTTGATTGACACAACTAATAAACTCCTAACACTCGTTGACTCACCTCCTAAATGGGAAGCATTATTATATCACTACTAAGGGTTGAGCAAGCTACACAACACTACGTCATTAGACCCTACCGTAGTTACGATTCCACTCTTGGTATAGCTGAACATCCTTTTTCTTGATTTCATCACTTATCATATCAAGACGGAAAACCAATAGAGACAGAATCAGGAGGAAGTTTTTTGTCTCTATTGGTAGATTATTTTTTCATTATGAGAAAGTTATCTGACCTAGATAAGAGAACTTCATTAGTCGAGGCTTAAGCGCCGCGCCGGATACTCTAAAAAAACTTTTTCTCTTCAGATTTTCTCACTGGTACACAAACTGCTTCTATACCTTCAGCCTTTACTCCATTCTCCGCAACGAGACTTAATTCAAAATCAATGAAGGCATGGCTGTGTAATGATATTTGATTTTCTCAGGTAGCTCAATTTTAGCGGGGCTATCTCAGAGTAGGATACCGCCGTTACCTTTAGGGTCTGAACATGGAACAGACATACATCAAGTTCTTCATTTAGTTACTTGTATTAATAGTAGTGTGTCTCATCTGTCTCGTTAATACGAGTCCTCACTTTTCTGCATTGATGCAGCAGAAGTGTGAGGAAAAGGAGAAATAATCTAAAATTTTGAACACTAGCTGATGTGACCCGGAGAGAATGATCGATGTTGTTGAGAAGCAAAGGACAGGGGCTATGTAGAAGTATTTTTCTGTCACAATGTGTTTGTTTCATTTGACGGACAGTTCGTGATCAAAATAAAGCTTATCAAAAGTTATATCAGCCGGGGGACAGTTTACACAAAAACTTTTAGTAGGCTATTTTATAATTTAGAGAGATAAATACTGTTGTGCTATTGACAGCACAAACTACCCACACAAAACTCACTCATGCTAGATTTGGTTGGAAAAAGCCATCATCATTATTATGATTAAACATGTGATGTCCGATCAAGTTTTATATAAAATGAAGCTGTCCTGTGTGTTTGTGTATGTATGTTCTTTATACAACTCCAAACCGTTTGGCTGAGAAACCTGTAATTTTGCACACATCATATCAGATAATTCTTCTAAGCTAGGTCAAATCTCCATCATTTATCGGAATTTGAAGTGACGACCTATGAACTGAAAGCAAGAAAGTTTTAGATGAGGGTTTGAGCTTTCATTTGACATATCGATCGCGGAATTCTGATGAGCCTTTCTTGAGCTACGTCGAGTAAGGACAAAAAAATGGATGGGTGACACAAAAAATATTCACATTTTTCGACATAAATGACATTTTATTTCTCGAAATTTGTCGCGACGACCTATCAACTCAAAGCGAGAAAGTTTTAGATAAGGGTTTGAGCTTTCATTTGACATATCGATCGCGAGATTCTGATCAGCCGTTCTTGAGCTACGACGGGTAAGGACAAAAAATGCATGGGTGACACAAAAAATATTCATATATTTCGACCTAACCTTTTGTGTATGTTTGTGTGGTGTGTTCGAGGTGTGTGGTGTGGTGTGTAGGATTGATGGGCTGGCGAAGCGCGGGTGTATCCCGCTAGTTTACAATAAAGTACATTGAGTATTTTACATAGACACTGAAATTAATATAACAAACCTTCATCAAGGGCGGTGCAAATAGGGTACGAACTAGAGACTGGTCAAGTGGTCATGCTCCCAAATCCTACCCTCACTGGATGTTACTCAGCTTCAGTGACCCAAACTAGTTTAGTCAAGGAGCCATAGCTTCCAACTAGAAGTGACGCAGATACTAATGCAAGCTGACGGTAAAGTATTACCTGCCTCTGTCCGAGTGTCTCATTAAATATTGACCGGAGACAGTGATGGGCCCGCGTCGGGTAGATCACGCATTCCAAAGGGGGCAGTCTAGTTCTCTTGATTACTTTTCGATATTTCGATTTTAGTTTTTCAGCTACAACACAGACCACAAGCGTCTACAGTAGTAATTCCTAATTCATGGCTACAAAAAAAAAAGAAATTTTTTGTTTTCTTGGTGCTTGAACATGTTCATTTGTACAAGTAATCTCTGTATGATTTTAAAAATCCCCACAAAAATAACTATTTTTTCTGAAATATTGGCGGAGTCTTTGCGCGTAATTATTCCAGTTGTGGAAGGTGGGAACAGTTAAACAATGTTTTTTGATTTAATTGTGTTTTATCTAAAACATTGAAAAAATATTTTTTGATTTATTTGTGTTTTATCCGTATAGTATTGAAAAACAAAAAATTAGAAAAATATTGTTTCAGTTCTATGCATAGGTACGAGTATATCGATAGGAAATAATGTTTCTTCTTTGAACAGAGTGTATTTGTGTTTTCGAAGAGACAAATCCCAACACCCTCTCAGTCCCGTACTGAAAGCCTCGTGTTCAGGATTATCTGTGTATTTCATAATCCAGTGATGTATAATTTATCCCTTTGAACCTTCATCCCACTGCCTCGGGGGTTATTGATTACCTCACCTGTCTTAGCTGTCAAGTTTGTTCAATCATAATTCTTCCCATTAGCTTCCGTCTGCTATCTGCTTGGCAAATTTATTGTATCCCATTTCCAAAAGAATTTTTTGTCTGTTGGTTGTAATATTTTCCTCGCATTTTTCCTCTTGCCGTTTCCAGTCATGTTTGTTCTTTTCCCTTTGCGCATTATTTATTTACAAAATATATTATGATTATGTTCCTCTTGAACCCGAGTTACCCGAGTGCCCTGTTTCAGTTGTTTCCGTAACTTCATGTCCCATTCAAGCCCCTCGGGGTCTACAATATTGAAAATGTTGTACTAGAGGCCCAGTGCTGATTCAAGTGGCTCAAAAACCTGCCTCTATTATTCCACAACCATGAGGACTCAAAACAAAACCCAACATACCTCCAAATTCAAGCCCATAGACACAAAAAAATGAGAATCTGGTATCAAAGGTGCAATATGCCCTTTTGTTCTGCACTCAGCGAGTTGAAAATTTTGTTTTAGGGTTAAATATCCCTTTGAACAGCTAAGGTTATACAGGGTGGACCAAAAAAACGTTTACACCCGTTAATGGTAGATTACTGACGACATTTCCAGCCCGGATCTGCAATCCGTTTTTTCGGATTCGCCTTTGTAACTGCACAAAGTGATTTTTTGCAACTTTCTGAAAAAGTCCGACTTTGGATTATTCTTCAGGTCAGAACTTTTTTCCTGTTTAAGATGAGTTGATTCTGAACAATTCTGCAGAAAGCCAACAAAATTTTGATGTTTCTAGCTACACTACTTTGTTTTTTACGATTTGGTTTGGCATCTTTTTTGACACCTGAATAGAAAAAAAATTCTCATGTAAGTTTTTTACACTTTGAAACACTCAAGATTTGCCCGAACAAATTTTGGCACAGACACGGGCAAGTTTGATAAAAGTTGGCGGCCAACCCAAGGATGCTAAAAAATAATTTTACGATTTTTTATCACGTGATCTTCTGGGAAAACGAACCAGGTAAGTATCTAAAAATGATGTTCAAAATCTTAAAAGTGTTGACCGTGTAGGGTCGTCTTGTACTCAAAGAGTAATTAGCTATTTATGTCTGATAATTATTTTCCTTGGATTTAATTAAAGGCCAGTCAAATTAATGATTGTTTGTTTCTCGATGATAGTTTTCAAGCATATTTTTCTGCATTCTGTGAAATATTATCTTTTAACTTCTTGAGTTTTTACGTACAATTTACATAATAATTATTTTTATTTGGATGCTGAAATGGTTGATGTGCATTTAGCATATGGAGCTGCAAACAGGAACATTTGGGATCACGTGAAAAACATAGTTTACGAAATACCAGTGGAGACGCAAGAGTAGCAGAATCTAGTAGCAAGAATCCTGTTGGCATTCGATGACCTGACAGAAAAACCTGGAATCTTCCGCAACATTCGACGGAACATGATGAAGATCTTCAACCTTTGCATCCAGGAAGGTGGACGCCACTTCCAACAGTTCCTCTGAGGGAATTGAGAAGAGAGAGAGAGAGAGAGAGAGAGAGAGAGAGAGAGAGAGAGAGAGAGAGAGATAGATAGAGAGATAGATAGAGAGATAGATAGAGAGATAGAGGGAGAGAGCGAAAGAGAGAGAGAGAGGGGCGAATGAGGATGTGAGAAATATTAGCTCGTAGGTAAGAAGGCTTAGCTCACAATAAGTGCTTACTAATCAAAACACAGTGGCATCCCAATGCCAAAAACAGCAGATAACGGACAAATTTACTATCTCTGCAAAGCTATTAATAACTCCACTCCACAGTTCTGAGGTAAAACTAAGTTACAAAAGTCACCATTGGTTTCAAAAATTTGTGTGAGAATCCATAGTGTGTTCTATGGCTAAATAAAAAATGGCAACAGTCTTTTTTATTTTGTAGTCATAAATTTTTTGTTGGCTCTGGCGTTCGGACCCGTGTGGGATCTTCCGCATGGCAAGTGACTTACCACTGAGCTAATCGTGCGCTTCTAATCGTTTCTCATTGAACATACTAACACAAAATGTTTTTTTTTTTTTTAATACCTTTTTGTTTATACCAAATTAGTATAAAACATAATAAAGACTGCAAAAGTTTTTTCATTTTACAAAATATCTTGTTTTTTTTTCAAGATTTCTATTAAGAGTTGGCAATCGGTAAATATTTGTTATTTAATTAGTATTGTTTATGATAGAAGAACCTACCTGCATATTTACCTGGCTTTATTTTATAAACTCTATTTTCGTTAGGAAAATTCGCTAGTTTTTTTTTCTCTCGTAGGGAAGCATAAGAAAAACCATCCTTACATTATCAAGGCAGACTCTCAGGGGCTTACATGAATAATAGTTATGTGTATTATGATACCAATAATATCTGATATAACTTAATTTACAGATGGTATTACCACCAAAAAAACCATAAGTTGTTGGTGTTACAACAGGTCAGATACAGGTATGAATAAAATATTCCATCAGATTTTTTTGATAATTAAAATAAAATTGACCGTCGAGAATTGAACCTCAGTCATGCGACCAACACTCTTAGCACTACCACATCTAGCTAACACCACTGACAGTCTGAAAAGCACGAAAATTATCATTTGAATTTTCCTAAACTGGCTGATGAAGGCATGTGAGACCGCGGTATTCAAAAAAGCAATGTAAACAATTTTTGTAAACAATACAAGACGCCCTTACACAGTCTACAGCTAGAAAACTCTTAGGATTTTTGAAGAGTTTTTGGCAAATATCTAATAATTTTTCCCAGAAGATCACGTGATAAAAAATTGTAAAATTATTTTTTAGCATCCTCGGGACGGCCGCCAACTTTTATCAAACTTGCCCATGTCTGTGCCAAAATTTGTTCGGGCAAATGTCGAGTGTTTTCTTTAGTAAAAAAGTTTTTTCGTGTGTTTTTTTCTGTTCATGTGTAAAAAAAGATGCCAAACCCAACCGTAAAAAACAAAGTAGTGTAGCTAGAAACATCGAAATTTTGTTGGCTTTCTGCAGAATTGTTCAAAATCAACTCATCTTAAACAGGAAAAAAGTTCTGACCTGAAGAATAAGCCAAAGTCGGACTTTTTCAGAAATTTGCAAAAAATCACTCTGTGCAGTTACAAAGGCGAATCCGAAAAAACGGATTGCAGATCCGGGCTGGAAATGTCGTCAGTAATTTACCATTAACGGGTGTAAACGTTTTTTTTGGTCCACCCTGTATAGAAAAGGAGCTTTAGCCCTCCATTCAATGAAAACTACCAACCAAAATAACCTCCTGCCCCCAGCCAGGGATGGGCCGGAAATAGCCAACATCGCGAGGATTGAACTTTGAGTTGTCATCCATAACTTCAGTGACAGAACGAGAACTGGTGTATTGGATTCGACATGCATTCGACGCTGACTAAATATAGAGGAAAAAAGGTCATCTACTTTTTTTAAATTTAAAATTTAATCTACAGCCATTAAAATTTAATGAAACATTAAGTTATCAAAAGAAAGTTCAGAGCAATCTCTACAGTGCGGCGAATCGTGGTCTATATTGAAAAACACTAAGTGCGTTCTTAACTTAACGACCTCTCATTGAACGTAATAATTGACATAAGACACGCGTCAGAGAGTCAACTCTCGTTTGCTCTCAATAGTGGAAATGTAGTGAAGAGTGAGCGGTGAATCAACACAGGCACGAATGTGTAGTGCCTTCATCTTGAGTTACTGATGAGTAGAGCAAGTGCATCTCATATACTAAGAGTGTAGTGTGTAGTGGTGGAGCCTCCACTAAATTTATATAAGTTGCTTTAAAAAAAAAATAGCACAAAGACAATGAAAAGTAAAAATTATCTGTTGTTATTTTAGTGGCGTGGGTCACACCGTTATATTTTGCCTTAACACTTTGAGCCCATGAATACCATATATGACCCTCAGCTGACTTTCCATAAAAGACATGAGTACCATATACAGGGTGGACCAAAAAAACGTTTACACCCGTTAATGGTAGATTACTGACGACATTTCCAGGCCGGATCTGCAATCCGTTTTTTCGGATTCGCCTTCGTAACGGCACAAAGTGATTTTTTACAACTTTCCGAAAAAGTCCGACTTTGGCTTATTCTTCAGGTCAGAACTTTTTTCCTATTTAAGATGGGTTGATTCTGAACATTTCTGCAGAAAGCCAACAAAATTTCGATGTTTCTAGCTACACTACTTTATTTTTTACGATTTGGTTTGGCATCTTTTTTGACACCTGAATAGAAAAAAAATTCTCATGTAAGTTTTTTACACTTTGAAACACTCAAGATTTTCCCGAGCAAATTTTGGTACAGACATGGGCAAGTTTGATAAAAGTTGGTGGCCACCCCAAGGATGCTAAAAAATAATTTTACGATTTTTTATCACGTGATCTTCTGGGAAAACGAACCAGGTAAGTCTCAAAAAATGATGTTCAAAATCTTAAAAGTGTTGACCGTGTAAGGTCGTCTTGTACTCAAAGAGTAATTAGCTATTTATGTCTGATAATTATTTTCCTTGGAATTAATTAAAGGCCAGTCAAATGAATGATTGTTTGTTTCTCGATGATAGTTTTCAAGCATATTTTTCTGCATTCTATGAAATATTATTTTTAAACTTCTTGAGTTTTTTTAGTACAAGTTACATAATAATTATTATTCGGATGCTGAAATGGCAGATTTGCATTTGGCAGAATATGGAGCTGCCAACAGGAACATTTGGGATCACGTGAAAAACATAGTTTACGAAATACCAGTGGAGACGCAAGAGTAGCAGAATCTGGTAGCAAGAATGCTGTTGGCATTTGATGACCTGACAGAAGAACCTGAAATCTTCCGCAACATTAGACGGAACATGATTTGCTGTCTCTGGCGTTCGGACCCGGGTGGGATCTTCCGCATGGCAAGTGACTAGCTTACCAATGAGCTAATCGTGCGCTTCTAATCGTTTCTCATTGAACATACTCAGACAAAATGTTTATTTTTAATACCTTTTTGATTATACCCAAATTCCCAAATAGTATAAAACATAATAAAATTTTATTCATTTTACAAAATATTATCTTGTTTTTTTTGAGGATTTCTATTAGAAGTTGGCAGTCGGTAAATATTTGTTATTTAATTATTATTGTTTATGATAGAAGAACCTACCTACATATTTACCTGGCATTATTTTATGAACTCTACTTTCGTTAGGAAAATTCACCAGTTTATTTTCTCTCTTAGGGAAGCATAAGAAAAACCATCCATTATCAAGGCAGTCTCTCAGGGTCTTACATGAATAATAATTATGTGAATTATGATACCAATAGTATCTGATATAACTCAATTTACATATGGTATTATCTCCAAAAAAAACCATAAGTTGTTGGTGTTACAACAAGTCAGATACAGGTATGAATAAAATAATCCATCAGATTTTTTTTTGATAATTAAAAAAATTTTGATCGCCGAGAATTGAACATCGGTCATACGACTAATACTCTTAGCACTAGCACATCTTGCTAACACCACTGACAATCTTAAAAGCACGAAAACTATTATTTGAATTTTCCTAAACTGGCTGATGAAGACATGTAAGACCGCGGTATTCAAAAACAGCAATGTAAACAAATTTTGTAAACAATACAAGACGCCCTTACACAGTCTACAGCTAGAAAACTCTTAGGAATTTTGAAGAGTTTTTGGCAAACATCTAATAATTTTTCCCAGAAGATCACGTGATAAAAAATCGTAAAATTATTTTTTAGCATCCTCGGGGCGGCCGCCAACTTTTATCAAACTTGCCCGTGTCTGTGCCAAAATTTGTTCGGACAAATGTCGAGTGTTTTATTTAGTAAAAAAGTTTTTTCGTGTGTTTTTTTTCTGTTCAGGTGTGAAAAAATATGACAAACCAAACCGTAAAAAACAAAATAGTGTAGCTTAAAACGTCGAAATTTTGTTGGCTTTCTGCAGAACTGTTCAGAATCAACTCATCTTAAACAGAAACAAAGCACTGACCCGAAGAATAAGCCAAAGTCGGACTTTTTTGGAAAGTTACAAAAAATCACTTTGTGCAGTTACGAAGGCGAATCCGAAAAAAACGGATTCCAGATCCGGCCTGGAAATGTCGTCAGTAATCTACCATTAACGGGTGTAAACGTTTTTTTGGTCCACCCTGTATAACCCTCACCCAACATTGCTCTGAGGACATGAGTACTCTCTGTGGTATTCACGACCTTCCTTACTTTGACGACACGAATACTCTCCACGGTATTCGTTTCTATGTATTTTGTATGGGAAATAGGTTCTAGTGGTCCCTGGGAACAATGTATGAGTGTTGGGTTCTGAAATTTGTGTAAATTAGGGTGGATATTTAGCCATGGAATTTGGGGGTAAGTACTCTATATATATGGTACTCAGTTTTACCTATTAGAATAATGAAAAACACGTGAGATTTTTTTACAATTATTGAAACACTGCTGAAAAGAACAACTTTATTGAATAACTAATTATATGAAGACAAAATAAATTCTCAAAATTTGTATGTTCCTTATAATATGGGAACCTCTATCGAAAAAAAAAAAACAAATTTACCAAAGAATCAAAGAATCAAATAAGCAAATTGTATTTTGCTTATATTAGCAATATTGTATTCTGCATGAATAAATGAATTATTGATGCAGTTTTATCACAAGGGACATGAGTACCATATTTGGTACTCAAAGAAAAAGGTCAATAACTCATAAAGTATAAAAGTTACAGCCGAAAATCGTATATTTATCGATTTTTTTCGATAAAATACACCATATTTTATAATAAAAAAATGTTGGTCCGACGGGTGCAAAAGGCATATTTTAGCTTGGTCCCCGTAACGATTCTCCAATTCCAGCTTCGGGGCTCTGTGTTAAGTGTGTTAATAT